>OW240914.1:106492159-106550198 GCA_933207985.1 Pelobates cultripes
CTTAGCTCAGAATCACAAAGAGAAGCTCCGTGAAGGAGCTTCAGGCGGTGACCAATGCCTGATGGATCCCAGGTAAATTATTAAAAAGTTTACCAATGGTTTGGATACTTACACTGGGAGGGCGCCTGGACACTTATAGCACCAGTACCATACTGCATTTTGTAGTGGCTATGGTGCTTGAAATGTGTGACAAACACTCCTTCTCACAAACTTCTACCAAGGACTTCTGAAGGAGTGTGGAAACCGGCCTCCTGCCTACCGATTATGGTCTAGACCACCATTTGGCAGTACCTTGCCCAGCCACCATAAGTAGCTTTCCCTAGGTGCCCCTGGTTCGGCACTTTCCCTTCATGCGAATGGAACTAGCCAGCTCTCTGGCGGCCGTTCGCATGAACCAAGTCCACGCATAGTCCTCAGCTGTACTTAGCCGCGACCGCTATAGAACTAATTTCAGCATGACGACTTTGTGGGTTCTCGGTTACCTCAGCAGGACTTAGACGTAAATGTCATGGAACGGTTTTTAGCATGAGGTGACTGTTTGGTTCCAAGACAACTTGGTCTGGGGTTTTGAATCACTTTTTGGAGGCAAGGTGCCTGAGATTAAGGGGAACAAATGCTTCCTGAGAGCCAGGCAGAGAACCCTGTACTGAGACTGCAGGAGCTCCTGATAGTTCACCGACAAAGCACCAAACGCCTTGGAACTATTTTGAGCATACGGCCACGTGTGCAGACAGTCAGAACTTTAACACAATGGCGTTTCCCCTACACTGCATGGATCTGAGTGCTATTTGGAGAACTTGGGCGTACAGATCAGGGCTATTTATTGATGCATAATATGTGGGGTTATTTTATGTTATGTTTTCGGGTACTTTTATATTTTGTGTTGGACTCTGTTCCTGGGAGATGATTAGCTTACCGGTCTTTGACGCAATTATCTCCCAGGCCCAGAGATTCCTGGGAGGAGCTTGTGTTGAATACAATGAAAACCCCCTGCTGGGGTCTGTGCATAAAAGGCAGAGTTCAACTCCTTAAAATCAGTTGTACTCCCAGAACTGTGTGTCTAGTTACTGGGAGGGGAAATGGCTCATCACCTTGTTCCAGCTTGTGGAGGATTCAGCTAGGAAAGTCCTTGTGACTAGAGCTCCCAGGACTGTGTGTTGTCCAGTCCCTGGGAGAGAATAGAGCTAGTCCCCTATCCTGTTCCAGGGCAGAGAGGCTCCAGGAGGACCCCAGCCAAGCAGTGGCGAGCAGCCCAGCCAGGGTACAGGGAGCTCTGCTCCTTCAATGAATAGTGAAAGTCAGCAGTGACCAGATAAGGAAGCAAGAACCAAGACATAACCAGGCACTGATTTTAAAGCAATCAGGGAAAAGACAATGATAATACACAATGACAGAAACAATTAGTGGTAATTAGTGATGTCCCAAACGGTTCGCCGTGGACTCATCATTGAGTAAACTTTGACCCTGTACTTCACAGTCAGCAGACACATTCCAGCCAATCAGCAGCAGACCCTCCCTCCCAGCTCCTGGACAGCATCCATTTTACATTCATTGTGAAGCTGCATTCTTAGTGAGCTGTCCAGGAGGAGGGAGGGTCTGCTGCTGATTGGCTGGAATGTGTCTGCTGACTGAAGTACAGGGTCAAAGTTTACTCAATGATGAGTCCGCGGCGAACCATTCGGGACATCACTAGTGGTAATGTCTTGGATATACTAAAGGAAAGAGGTGAGGATAAAGACATGACTGATCACTGGGTGTGATGCTGCCAGGGGAGAGGACATAGGATTACATTAGGAAGCCCTAAGCACGATGATAGTGCTATAAAGCTTAATGAGGGACCAGCATGCTTTATGGCATGTACATGCACAACCATTTGGTCATACCAAAGAGCTCTGTGAATTCAAGCTTAGTACTGTGATGGGAAACCACCTTTGCATTATGTCCATTCCTGAAATTCCATCCCTGCTAGATCTTCCACAGTCAACTGTAAGCGTTTAGGATCAAGTGCTGTAAAGCACGCTTCCATTGAACTCGAGCAGTGGAAAGTTGTTCTGTGGAGTGACAAATCACACCTCTGTTGGGCAGTCTGGGTTTGGTGGATGCTAGGAGAATGTTAACTGCCTGCATTATGCCAATGTAAAGTTCGGAAGAGAGAATGCTATGGGGCTGTTTTTCAGGGGTTAGGTTTGGCCCCTTACTTCTAATAAAAGGAAATCTTATCTTAATGAAGTGGTCTGGGTGCCAGGTCCCTCTAGGATTAACCCCCCTTTTTTTTTTTTATAAACATAGCAGTTTCAGAGAAACTGCTATGTTTATAAATGGGTTAATCCAGCCTCCAAATCCTCTAGTGCAGGGGTTCTCAACGCTAGTCCTCAGGACCCCCTACCAGTCAAGGGTTTAGGGATTACCTGGGTGTGTCTAAGGTGTTTAGAAAAAGAAGAAAAAAAACACCTTAGAGTCTAAGGTGTTTTTTTTCTTCTTTTTCTAAACACCTTAGACACAACCAGGTAATCCCCAAATCCTGGACTGGTAGGGGGTCCCAAGGACTGGGTTGAGAACCCCTGCTCTAATGGCTGTCTCATTGACAGCCGCTAGAGGCGCTTGCGTGCTTCTCACTGTGAAAGTCACAGTGAGAAGACGCCAGCGTCCATAGGAAAGCATTGTGAATCCTGCCGCGAATGCGCATTCAGCCGAAGAGGAGGATCAGAGGCAGAGAGGAGGAGAGCTCCCCGCCCGGCGTTGGAATAAAGGTAAGTTTAACCCCTTTCTTCACCATCCTGCCTGGCGGGAGGGGGTCCCTGAGGGTGGGAGCACCCTCAGGGCACTATAGTGGTCCTTTAATGCTTCAGCATGCCAAGGCATTTTGGACAATACTATGCTTCCAACTATGTGGGAAAGGCCCTCTTTTCCAGCATGACTGTGCCCCAGTGCATAGTTGGATGAGTTTGGTGTGAAAGAACTTGATTGGCCCGCACGGAGCCCTGACCTCAACACCATCGAACACCTTTGGCATAAAGATTGTAAGCCAGGCCTTCTCATCCAACATCAATGCCTGATCTCACTAATGCTCTACTTAATGAATGGGAAATATTCTCATATACTCCAAAATCTTGTGAAAAGCCTCCAAGAAGAGTGGAAGCTGTTAGAGCTGCAAAGCTACATAATGATGTATATATCTCTTTACAACACAATATCAAAAGTCCTTGTCGGTGTAATGGTCAGGTGTCCCAATACTTTTGTCCATATAATGTACATCCAACAAATTATTTGCTAGAACAGGGGTATGCAACCTTTAGCACTCCAGATGTTGTGTACTACATCTGCCTTGATGCTTGTCAGCATTATGGCAGTAAAAGCAATATGGGAGATGTGGTTCACAATATCAGAAGGAAGTCTACCCCTGTACTAGAGTATACTTATACAAGGATATGTGACGACACAATGAGGATCCCTATAACATATTGCAAGTAGCCCAGGAGGAGTACTCATTCAGTAACTATACACCTAATATACATTAATCCAAGAGATGCCTATGATGACAGCCCTAGATGACTACCAGCTGGTTTTAATGGGATGATTTGCGATTATGCTTGTTTTGCCTTTTAACAATTAAAATTCTAAAAAACTTCCAATAAAAAAAAAACCAAAAAAAAAACCTAATAAATAATGTATATTCGGTGATGCCCTTCTAAAAAGGAAATATTTAAGCCAAAATTTTTTTTTTCCTTTTTAAAGTGTGGCACTCACAAAATGTAAATTCCGAACACATATGAAGTGTTGAATGTGAGTAGTGTAGAGAGCAGTATGACATTAGTACATGTGGCGGTATGAGAGCGATAGCATGCGGTATGTACAGCCTGGCAGTATGAGTGCAGCACTGAACACATGGGCAGAGCTGGGTGTAGTGAATGGAGGGCATGGCGGAGAGGGGGTACAGGAATGGCTCGGACACACGGTATGCCGGGAGGGGAGCCGGGCTCGGACACACGGTATGCCGGGAGGGGAGCCGGGCTCGGACACACGGTATGCCGGGAGGGGAGCTGGGGGCAGGGAGACATGCCGGGTGGGGTGTGCAGGGCAGGTGCCGGTCACGGTGTCCCGGAAGCCGTGTACGATGTCACGCTGCTCCCCGTTAACTCACCCCAGCTGTCGGGCTCCGCCATTTTTCTTCCCGCTGCCGCTCCGGCTCTCACTGACTCACCGCGTCCAGCTGCGCGCGCAGCGCCCCGAGGAATGCTGGGACACCCACCGGAAGTACGTCACAGATCCCAGCCCGGGTCGCCGGGGCACGCAGCTCCTCCCCTGCCCGCCTCGCGGTGTACGTTATTCCTTGCTGCTGCCTCCTCTCTCTCTCACACACTTCTTACAACGCTAAAATAGCGCTACGAAAGAAGCGGCCCCGTTAACAAAGCTCACCGGCCGCCATGTTACGGTTGGCAAACACCCCGCATAGCGTCCTCCGGGCTGCCAAGTGCAACACGTGCATGTCCGCCTGGTCGGAGCACGTGGTGTGATTGGGCGCAGCTGATTGGCCAGTGGAGTGGGGCAGTGTGCCTGGCTGCTCTGCGTTCCCTTTTATTCTAGTCACATTCATGGTTTTGTTCTGTTTGGGTTTCTAGGCGTTACTGGGTGTCCGCCGCCTGTATTTTATCATCACAATTCACTTGTAGAGATCATCAAAATTCATCTCAATTCTATTTAAAAAAAATAAAGTGGAAAGTTTAAAAATGTTTTAAAAAGTACATCACTTTTCTCCAACACACAAAGCCCTGCTTGTGTTAGAGGCCCCTCCAGGTAGTGTTACTGTAGAGTTATTTTATTTTTTAAGTAGATGAATTATAAGGAGACTGTTGTAAGTAGAGTATTACTATGTTTTAAATCAGAAGTCACTTTTTTTGATTGGGAGTCAAAGTACATGTTATTAGCTTGGTGATGATCCATTTTCTATCATTTATACTAAATCAAATATATTTTTAAGGCCCTGGCTAAGCTGTTAAAGGTGCACGTTAAGCACCACATTCTCTACAGTGCACTCTAGTAGTTATGATGGGCTGACATTTACATTTTTATTTGGATTTTTAAAATTAACAAGGAAAATAGCATACTTTGTGCACATTTACAATGTCTCATAACAATAGGTTGCTGTGTTTGGTAATGACAGATTTCTTATTTACAGATATGTCGCATGAGGTGTTGACTAGAGACACCAAAACAACTTCAACTAAAGGAAGCATTTTGGTTCTGTTTATGCAGCTATATCCACACCTTCCCTGGCTCTGACTGACACAGCCTGCATGAAAACAAAATGGTTTCATTTTCAATCAGATGTCACTTAGTTTAAACGTTTTTATCTCCTCCACATCAAATGGAACTTTAATTACATACTGGAGGCTCCTGCAGTGTCTGTCACGCTATTGACAGAGCAGGAGATAAGAAATTCTATATTAAACAGAATTTGCAGTAAAGGAAGTCTAACCATAAGATGACTGTTTACAGGAAGTGTTTAGGAAAGCTGTGTAAGTCATATGCAGGGAGGTGTGACTATGGCTGTATAAACAAAGTGATTTAACTCCTAAATGGCAGAGAATTGATCAGTGAGACTGCAGCAGTGGCATGGCCTATACACCAAAACAGTTTAATTAAGCCAATGTTGTTTTGGTGACTATAATGTCCCTTTAAAAAGGTTTAGGAAACATGGGGTGAGGTCAGAATAAATAGAACAATGGTGAAGAAAGGGAAATAGTAAGGTGGGCAAGATGAAGAGAACGTTTCACTAATGATTCTTATTCATGTATTACATCCCACTTGGGCAATATTAGGCAGGGTTCGATTGATCCTGCAGGACATCGTCTCATGCAGTCTCACTGTGTTAGTGTAGGCCAAAACGGATTTGCAAGACTGAGGTACTTTGTCTTTACGGGATTTGGCTGTAGTATTTTTGCTGCAATCAAGACGTGAATCAGCATTCTTTTTGCCGAGTTGTGTGTGTAAATACTTCCAGCAAGTTGTGTTCACAGTGTATTTTAGAATGTCTAGCATCTCTGTCCAGAAGGAGTGAGCCCTTACATTGCCAGCAAGTAGGTAGATAATAGACTAGGCAAAATATGAGAAAGCATCTTGATTTCCCACCGGTTGAGGCATTTAAATATCCATTATATAGGGATGTTAATTACCTACAGGCAAGGATCAATCCTTAAGCTTCAGTGTTTAATGTAAGCTATACATCCTGTTTTACTGAAATGTTATGGCAAAAGTGCTCTTGATCTGTATTGGAATGGTGAGCTTGTAATTGTGCCGTGTCGGTAATTAGCAAAACTATAGATTGTATTTTACCCCAGTATGTGTTACTCAACCCGGGAAAACAAAGTTTCCTGCTTGCTAAAATCCCATTTAGTATAAGGAGGAACATGTAAAGCAAACAAATGTATTTTATTTTTTAAATAAACCTTTATTGAAAACTTTAAATATTACAAAATATGTTATCAGGACATTATGCAGTGTACAAATCTGCAATGTACAATGAAACACACACAAAAATACCAATCTATCAATATTTAAGATGTACAGAATTCCCAAGCTTCAAAAGAAGGCACAGTGATAGTTTATTGTACAAAGTAATAATTTACGTTATATCAAAAAAATAAATATTCTAAACCGCACAACCCAATGTATCAAGTGAGCAATAGGTGCTGGAACCAAGCTACACCGCTCAACTAGAATTTGCAAACAATGTACAAATAGAATCCGCACTCAGTATTGAGAATCTTAAGTGCGGATTCTATTTGTACAGATTTAATAATGTGTTAAACAACATAGGCTATAGTGTGTATATATATATATATATTATATACATAAACACACACATATATATATATATATATCCATAGATACCAATACATACAAAACAACCAGAGTATAATATCAACGCAAAATAAGTCCAAAAAGGTCAAATTGTAACCCCATATCAATGAAATATGTCCCAGGGTATCAATATGAGGAAAGTACAAAATATTTGGATTTTATCAGGAAAGTGAGTGAAGGAACAAATAATCTGAAATGTACAGCATAGAGATATTTTGGTATTTATTCATTAAACAGAGAATTATAGTAAATTAAAACCAAAATTGCAAAATTTAGGCTAGCCTAAAATAGTCGATTTGGAAATAGTCTCCCATTTATCTATAGCTGGCTTTTTTAGCCTGAAAGGTTGTAATTTGGATTACAGTTCATCCTAATTTACTGTTTGGTGAATAACCTCATTGGTCTTTTTAGAAATAGGTTCTGCCTGGTGATTTGCTGTATGTCACCTTCACAACTTTTGCCTATAGGGGTTTTTCTGCAGATTTATAGTATACATTAATGGAATTACACATTGATTTTATATACATATCATGAGAGTGCTTATTACCTACTTCCATGAAGGTGACACAATACAATCAGCTTTGGTTTTGGTTTTTAGTGCATACTGGATATATTCATAGAGAAAACCAGAAGAGTTATTCTATGGAATATAACAGTTTTCAATTTATTGAAGTTGTTATGGTGCAATGACCCAGTCTGTTCAATATCTCACGTTAAACATTGTTAGATCTTTGACATTTATGTCAGGATGTAACACTATTTTAAACTTTTGTTAATCAGCACCAGGAAATTGTGTTTCTAGGTTGGCTATATCGTTGTTGTTTTTTGTGCAGAACTTTATGAGATAAGAATTTTTTCCAGGTGTGGAGTGGTCAGCCCGCATTTTACAGAAACATTTTACAGGTATGTTTTTTTGTTTTCATTTTTAATTATTCATTTTTTTACATTTTATTTTTTAATGCATTGATCTTATAATACATAAGTATAATATACATATTTACCCCCATAGTTTCCCTTTATATGAATATTCCAAACACCACAATTACTGTAGCCATCTATAGTGTGTACGATGTCAGGAGTGCCCTGGGGCCATTCCAGCATAATCTGCAGTGTATGATTCTTACTGGGGTCTGCCAGGCTGCTTCATGTCTTAAGTAGGAGAGGTCAGATGTCAACGAAGGCATTTGGTTATTGGCTAAACTCTCTCAGTCAACTAATGAGTCCAATAGGTTCTTGCATAGAATAAATAGAACATCCAGTACCTCCAGCTCTGAGAGGACCGACCCCAGAACCCAGATAAGTATCAAACTGTGCTAAAATTGTTTGACATATGAAATTGAACCAGAGGACTTCAACACCATAACCACTGCAGGGAGCTGCAGTATTATGTTGCTTGGATTGTTCCTTTAAATAATATTCAATACCTGGAATTAATCCCCAGCTCACATGTGGCTAAGCAAAATACTTTGCTCTGGTGGTCAGCACATTAAAATGTTTCTACGTTGTTTGGCATATTCGTAACATGTTTCAGCAAGTAGATTACAGCTTTAATTTTTTTTTCACCCCTATTCTTTTTGGAGAGGAAACATCAGAGGCATCTGACCCTTTGTGGAAATTGTGAAGAGTACCTTTCTAGGTCAGCTACTTTCTGAAGATGTCAGAACTTAGTTTCACACAACATGGTCCCAAGTGCAAAGGGACCTCTGCCAGATTAGGCAACAAGAAAGGAATACAGATTTATTATAAACTTTGAAAATTTGATAATTGATCATTTGGATGGAAACATACTGCGGTCCTCAGACAAGGAATATTGCACAAAGAACTGACCATGAAATACAGAGCACAAGAGCTGTGGGTGGGCAGTCCTGGCCAGCTTGGGAGTTCCCTGCTTTAAATAAAAAAAATTTAAAAAAAAGACAAATCAGGTTTGTGATAATATTTATTAATTCATGATTTCAGCGCATATACTACAAGCAGCTTCAGTAGATCCATCACAACTACTGAATACCCACGTGCCAACAATAATATTCAGTATATCACAGGGTTCTGTGTTGTCTTATAATTATCAAAAAATATATAAAAATTGGACAAGGCACACTGATCTGAAGTTCTGTGGTTACCAAGACTATTCCCCACTAATATGCTAAGGGTAGTAGTCACCTTGCGCTCTATTAATAAAGAAAATAATCTTCATTTATATTATTATGCAAATAAATGGCACCTCATATTTACACTATTCGGATGCTCACAAGTATATATCTATATTATGCATGTCTGAAAATATCACTAGTTACCTCTGCCATCTGGTGTTCCACTTTCGTCGCCTGTGAGAATCACTGTGAGAGCTTTCTGTTGTTCTTTATCTAGGAGCTTCTTCTGCTGCTCCGTCACTCCAAAAGCCTGAGACCAGGAGAACATGCGTAGCTGCATTGCTGAAAACGAGACCTGCAGGGTGTACAGATAGGAGATAAACGTGTGGTATGCTAATCCCACCATCCTTATGAATTATATAATTTCCCACAATCTTACTGCACTTACTGCAAATTTCATTGGTGGCATAAGCGAGACAGCTAGAGGGGAGAGTCCTCGAATCTGCTCTTGGACCAGTGAAGACAGCTCTATATCCTGTAGTCCAGCTGTGAAATAATAAATAGAGAGACTGCAAATAGGTGGTAGGACAGGGTTAAGCATCCTTTTGCATCTCCGATATTGTGGACTACATCTCACATAATGCTCTTACAGCCATACGGCTGGCAAAGGATCAGGGGAGATGTAGTCCCCAACATGTGGCGTGCCAAAGGTTGCTGATCCCTGTGGTCCCCCAGCTTCATGCTTCAAATACATCCCCATCTTTGTGCTTTAAGTATATCCCTGCACTTTTTCCCTTGCAGTCTCTGCTAAGCCTCCCCTGGCTCTGAATCCCTCACTCACTCACTCTGTACCCTGCTGACATCAGTCTCATATAGGGAGGAACTAAAAGCACTGCTCCCCAGCCAGTTAGAACTCTGTCTGATACTCTGCATGTAGAAATAACTGTTTAGTTACCTCAAATGTCTTACCTTTTGCAGTACAGTTCTTACTGACTACTTTTCCCATGAGACTCAGCCAACCATTCAGCTGGCTAAGTGTCTTGAGAAATATAATGTACTAGAACTGGAGTGTTACTGGAATGGCATAAGAGTCAAAAAGCATAAAATTACTTTTTTTTTTTTTTAAATGGCCACTGGGCAACACTGTAAGTAATAGCCTTAATATATTATATATATTATTGATGGTATATGCGTATTAGCACATTAAAGAGATAGTACAGGCACAAAACCAGCTGTGGCCTACTAAATCAGTTTTATTGTATAGATAGATCATGCCCCTGCAGTCTCACTGCTCAATTCCCTGTTGTTTAGGAGTTAAATCACTTTGTTTATTCAGCCCTTGCACAGCCTTCCTAAGCAATTCATGTAAAGAGAGCTCTAATGTTTAAACTTCCTTCATTGCCCATTCTGTTTCATTTTTTCATTTAGAATGTTGTATCTCTAGCTCTGTTAATAGCCTTCTAGACCCTGCTGTGTGATTAAAGGTAAATTAACAGAGCAGGAGATACAAAATTCTATAGTAAGCATGATCTGAAACCCTAACAGATTAGGGTCAATGTTTACAGAGAGGGGTGGGATCAAATTACAGGGGTGGAGCCAAGAGCCCCACGATCTGAAAACTTCACCAGCCATCACTGGTTTCCATTTTGATTGCTCCAAATTTACCACTCTAGTAGTTCTGATGCCACGTTCCTCAGTGATTGGTAAACAGTTTGCCCCCTTACCTGGGTCCCTGCTGGGCACAGCCGCAGAAACCGGAAGCCACAGCCGTCCCCATTAATTAGTTGGGAGCATCAGCTGCCTGCCCTCAGCCAATGAATGACATTCTGCGCAGTGATATATACTCAGAATTGACATTAGCCAACTGGAACTCTAGTTCCAGACTGGCTGATGACACCCTAATGACACTGCCGGAGGTGGAGTTTCAACTCTGTATGTGCAGTTTTTCATAGTGAAATGCTGCGCATATAGACTCCAGGCACCATAACCACTTCAAATTGCTGTAGTATTCATGGTGCTTGGAGTAATTCCTTCATTACATGGGAGATGGCTACAGAAAGAGAAAATAATGAGGAAATGAGAAATAATCCAAACAGATCAACAAATTAAAAAGCAAATAAAGGTAAGTTCATCCGAAGGTCAAAGTTAATATGCATAGGTTCTTATAGTGATATTGATTTTAATTGTATCTATTCTCACCAGCTACAGATCCCACTTCCCGAAAAATATCTTCTGTCCATCCGCTGACTGGTCCAAATATCATATTCTGCGTGCAAAGCCGTGTGAGGGCATGGAACTGCTGCTCCATACAAGAAAGTGGGAGAGAGCCCAGATAAAGCACTGCAGAGCTGAAAGAAGTGGATTTTGTCATAATCTATAGCACAGTTGAGAGAGTGTTCCAATAAATAGTGTTCTCACCAAAACTCATAAGCTTGCAGTTGCTCCATATCTGTGCTACTTAACCCACACACAACATATCCAAGAATCACCAAGTGCAAAGCAGCTAGGTCTTGCACAGAGCGGGCACTTGACGTCAGAAAGCCACCGACCAAAACCTGCAACTACAGAGCACAAAAGACAACGCAAGTGTGCAACCTGTATTAAGCTGGGGTCAGTTGCCCTTATAGATATACAATAACATTGTACAAAGTATAGAAAAAAAAGGAGCCACACGAATCTAAATATATAAATACATGTTTTCTGTGCTTTTTACCTGTCTTGTGGTCCACTCTTTCTCTCTTCCTAGAGCCTCCATTACTTGCATGTCTGCCAGAGGTATCTGCTGAAGCTGGTTTTCACTGAGTTTGGATGCTAAACGTCCGAGGCGTGCAAATTGTTGTGATTGTATACCAGACAATGGACCGCTTATCTAAGAGAAAGAAGATTTACCTACATCTCTGTCAACTTTCCTCACTCAACACTTCAGTTGCACCAACTTCCATACCTCTAAAAATCTGGATAACAGCAAGCCCAGTTCAGTAGAGTCAAAGTCCAGATTCTGACCAATATCTTCCAAACAGTCCATAAAATCTGCTGGCAACATCCTCACTAGAATATCTGCACCCCATGCAGAAGCAGGGCTACCACGCAGAGTCTGGCAGTCGGGAGCAGGCACTAAAAATTGAATGAAACTTGATTACTGCCATAGACAGTGCACCAGGTTGAAACAAAAAGGAATGGCACAGAGAGTGCTAAGACAGCAAAATGCTCGTAAAATGACCAGAGATATTTAGAAAAATAGTTAAGGTAGATATAGCATGTTCTGTAGAAGAAAAGGTTATGTGGATGTGTAGTGTTTTGTGGAAGGCAGGGCTTTGGAGCATTCTTGTATACCAGTGAAATAGATTTCCTTATTAAAATCATGGCATTATCATATTTGTTTTAATTAGTAAAATTAAGTTAGAGTAGGTATGGAAACACATTTCTATCTTCCTTATTAAACCGTGACAGTATTATGATAATGATTCTATGGTTTTAATTAGTAAAAAAAGTTACACTAAGTATGGAACCAGTCTATTTTGGAGCAGAACCTATAAGATAAACTTAGAGCCCTTTGAGAAAAACAGGTAACAAGAACAATCTACAGTCATCTTACCAGGCTGAGTTTCTACAGAACATGGATGCAGCATGTTTTGTAGAAGCTAAGGTAAGATGGCTGTAGCTTGTTGAGAACAGGTAAGACAGATTTAGAGCATTCTTGAGAAGAACTGGTAAGGTATATGTAACATGTTCTGGGGAAGAATGACAATATACATTTAGACTGATCTTGAAAAGAACAGATATGATAGGCAATTCGTCATATGAAGAGACAGGTCAGATAATAAAGTGTGTTTAAGAGAAGACGTGTGCAAGATAGAAGAAACAAGTCAAGCTCAGCAGATGTAATTTATTACTGAAGGGAATAGACAAGTATGGCTTGTTCCTGAAAACAGATATAGACCTCAATTTAATATTTTCAAATTATTTAATATTTTTGGTTAAACATTTAACATGATTGTTTTTTTTTGTCACAATACTTACCCAAGGGACGCCACCGATTCGGGGGTCATCGCAGGTTCTGTGCTACGAATTACCTGTTCGGTCACAAGACCTGCTTACGCATAGCGATTTGGATGCTGCCTGCACAAATGTGCACTGTTAAGTGCTGAACTTTCGAAGAACGTAATTTCTGGTTCAGAACTATTCGCATCACCCAGGTGAACTCGTTTCTGCACTTTTTGGAGTCGCAGGGGTGATGTGGACAAATCAGAGCCTGTGTAATCCTATTTAATCTTTTGACCCTAGTTAAGTACCCCTTTATAGTTTCTGCCTTAGTACCCGATTTGTGCGTTTAGTCATTTGTGTATTTCTGGATTCGGACCTCGGCTAGTTTATAGGAATTTTGCAAACCTCTGATATTCTGACCTGGCTTGTTTAATCGATTTTCTGTCCATTTGTATTCCTGACCTTGGCTAGTTTATTGATAAAATCACACAATTGGGTCAGAGCTTAATAACAGAAAATAATAAACAACAAGGCAGCAACCCTAAGAAGGGGATCCTTCTCAACCCTTCAAAATAATGCAAGGAAAAACAAAAGAGACAGAAAGACTGCACCACATAAAAATGAACAGGTAGTACTATCTGTGGCTATTTTGTATTCTCTTTCTGAGTACCCGGACACCCATCTGCTGTGAACGACCCTCACCATATCCCATAAGTGGGGATTGTACCATTGTATGCGATATACACTAGAGCTGGTCATAGCTCTGTTACATGTGAGTGCAACATCATTATTATTCACATACTGTCACAATAAGCTTTGACATATATATCCGGTTGCCTTGTCTTTTTCTATCCACATAGCTGCATCTACCTCCTGATAAAAAACATCTTTATATGTGACAATTTGTATTGTTGGGACGAGACTATTTAGTATTACCTGTTCAATTTTATGTGGCACTGCCCTTGTCTCTCTTTTATTTTTCTTGGCTAGTTTATTGACTTCTCTCTTTGTTTTTCGAAGTTAAACCCAGTCACTCTAAGATCCGGTTGTCACAGCTACTGGATATTAGATGTAATCTTCCCAATAACAGAGCCTGAACCACTGTTTTTGTACTATAAACATTCTGATTTATTTCAATATTATCAGTCAGCTGACAACCAGAGAGACACAGCATAGAGAGAACAAGAGTTGGGACAGTTAGAACCCTGGCACCTGCACATGCCCTGCTCATGCAAGTACCCAGCACACCTGTCAAAGAACACAAGTCGCTCTCTCTCTCTGAGACAATACTTAACACAATAATAACAATAAAGGTTTAACATAACAATACAACCATAACAATAAGTGGAGTCTGAGTTGTCGCACTGGTAATATGTCTATCTCTGTTTCTCCTATTGGGCTTCCCATTCACTGCGCATTGGGGTATAATACGTGACAATTTTAAACGTTTTCTATGATTTTAAAAATGTATCCAAGTATACAAAATCACTTGAAAAGCGTCTCCAAAAATATTAAATTAAGGTCATAGTTAGGTATAGACTCTGCACTCTATGCCTTACATGTAGCTCTCTGCAGGAACTGTGCTTGAAGAGAAAGGCGCAGCAGAGTGCGTTGACTCATGGTATGTGCTGTACTCTGATTAGATGTCTTGCTCTGAATGCATGCTGCACCGAAGGGAGACTTTTTCCACTTAATATCTGCAAACAACATCTGCAGAACCCACTGGTCTGATAGAGCAGCCTAGGGAAGAAATAAAAACATATCTAAAAAGAGGCCAATGTATAGCTGTTCCTATGCCGCCACCAATTTTACATTGTGCCTACACAAACCTACCTTATTGAGAGATTGTAGAGAGCGGTCTGAAAACAGGAGAACCAACCTGTCTATGCGCTGCAGAGCCTGGGACTGCCATTGGGGTGGTGTCCTAGAAATTGATTAAGTCGTGATAAGTTGCAAACTCAAAGCAGACTGTGCAAGGAGACCCTTGGAAATGACTGGTCAACAGAGACCCTTTAGTTTGCCTAGTAACCTAGTGATGCTAAACACACATTGACTTCAATCTGCTACTTAATTGTAGATACTTTCGAAATAAAACGTGCATTTCATTTTCTTCTAGATATTTAGTCAGAGGAAATCATATATGTTTTTAAAATTCTGATTGTAATACCTTGAAGCCCCCTCGAAGAATGAACAAGGAGCGCATTCAAGATATGCTAGATAGATAAATAAAAGGATGGTTATTTTTCACGTAAAAATACTAAAAACTTTTTATTTCTAATAAGAATTGTTTACGGGAAGAACAGAATTGATTAACCTTGTAAAACCTTTTTTGGTGTAAAGCTAGGACTGTAGTCTGCGTGCCTTTTCGGGGCATTCTTAAAAAATATACTCAAATGCCATCTTTAGCTCTCTTTTTTTTGTCTTACCCAAACATGTGTGGCTCCTGGAGTAGCTGTGTTAGCAGTGGCTGTGTTTCTGGAGGGTAGCAATAATTTGTTATGCTTTCCGTATTTTGTGTCAGAATCCCACGGTACACAGATAGGTAGGTGGAACCATTGATAAATGGAGTTAGGCATCCAAGGACCACAAAAAGCTCTTGAGGGGTGTAGATCCCAGCCATATTCTAGAAGTAAGAATGAGAATAAGTCTCCTGTTTCTCAGATTTAGAGTATCAATGAATCACACAGTATGATAAGAAAATAAATATAAAACAATAGCATTTAGCATTTAGATTAGCCAGTATAATGAGACCTCTCACCAGACAACTGATCAGACTGTCCATCAGGGCTTGTCGCCAAAGTACTGGTTGTTCAGTCACAAGTAGAATCTCCGACTTCAGACTCTGCACCAAATAGCTACAGCTTTGAGGTGAAAGGAGAGCAATTAAACTGTGCCTGAAAGCCAAAAATAATAGAAACAATAGAAATAAGTACAAGGACCAATTGTGGGAATAGTGGAGCAATCAGTAGGAACATTCAGACTGGTTTCTATGGTAATAGCTCCAGAACTTTAAATAACTCCCAGCGAATACAATCAGTAAGTTTGTAAAGGGCGTTATGAAAATTCCACCTTCAGTTTACAAGGCCAGTCTAACTAGTGTATGATTTATTGTTTCTATGGTCCTGCTGTGTCCATTTCCACAATAAAAATCTGTAACTGTGCATTATTTTACAATGTTTGCAAAGTGATAATATATATGAGGCTTGTGAAGGGATGTTACAAAAGACATCCAGAGGGATTTCCATATTGGTGCATTGGTGGACTAATGGGGTTGTCCACAGTCCAAGACCTCATTTGCAAAACACGTTAGAGCCCAGTGGAGTTATAAAGCCCACCAATCAAAATGCAGGATGCACCAAGAAGCAGCAAATAAATATTACTGCCTTCCTGGATTCTCTCCATGTGCAGACCCTCTAGCCATTAGGCGGTTCCAATTCTAGATTTCCTGTTACTTGCCCATTCCCCTTCGCCTCTTTCTCATTCCCTGACACCAGTAACAGACTCTATTTCACCAACAGAAGCACTGTTATAGACTCACGGGATCTCTGCTTTGATCTGAGAACTCAAACTCTTCATCAGTTCAGGTGTAAGAGGCAAAGGGGCCAATTGATCAAGAGCACAGCGAACCTGTAATAGCAAAATAGGAAAACAACAACATGGAAAAAAATGACAACTAGCCACACTCCATAAAACACAGTAACAAATGTGTGATGTATGTTGTATGCATTAGACTTGCACATACAAAGAACATTTCTTCTTCTAAATCTTTCATTACTAATTTTTTTCCCCATTGTCAAACGTAAAGTGAACCTCTCATGATATAGTTTTTCCATTTTCTAATCATCCGGTTTGACTCATGGCATACAAATAAGTGTTTTTTTCCCTTAATAGTATGAAACGATCATGGTTTCATTTATTTCCATTCCCTGCTGAAAGCTTCAGCCATGTTTTCAGTGGGTGTTACATATGTTGTAAGACACACCTCTCCTCCATACACCTGTTTGGGAAGCACAGACACAATTCCAGGTTAAACGTCCCAAACACCTTGGCTCAGTGTAAATATAACTTATTTGTTCTCTCTAACCATGAGGTTTGAATGTTGCATTCCTAATGATACATAATATAAATAAACACAAAACAACTTCTTTTATCCAACTTGTTTATTCAATATTTTTATATTATATTTTATATTTATTAATATACTGCAATAAATCCTTCTGGGTAATTCTCAATTGCAAGTGCAGCTACCACCCAGCGCCTGGCCCTCCTCCCTATTTCCCCTTACAGGCAATGCTTTTCCGTTAGGCAGAATTCAAGCAGGAAAGATGCACAGAGGAGAGTTTTCCTGACATGCAGAGCACAGTCTTCTAATCTCTGTGCCAATCGGCACAGACTGACCTGACAGAAGGGGGAAAAGCAGTGTTTCATGTGTGATTTAAAAAAAAAAAGTAAATATTTGCTTCTGCTAGCAGGATGTATACATGCCTTGTGATTCTCTATAATGTAAGATTAAGTTGTATTTGTCTAAATTACAGCAAGTGGGTAGTGGGAGAGGTAAATATAAAATACAGGGATCCAGAGAAAACCCTAAACCTAGAGAGGGAACCTGCCTAATAGCCACCTTCACCCCCATCCGTGGTGGGTCATGGGTTAAAGGGAGACTATAGTCACTCAGACCACTTCATCCCGCTTAACCCTAAAATGTAAAACATTGCAGTCATACTGACAGTCACTAGATGGGGTTCACAGTCCAAGCCAAACTTGGTCACGTGATGCGGCTGCCCGATAAGAAAGCATTGACTCCATGCTTTCCTACAGATAATTTTGAGAGGGAGTAATTGGATGAATAACTTTTATAACTTCACAGTTGGGGGGGGGAGTAACTACCTATCATTTCACAGCCTGATCTTGACGTGCATCACACAGATTCCCCATCACCAAGCTCTTCGAAAATCCCTGTGATATTTTTTATATGGTTCAGTAGTGTGCCCATTTTTTATGTCACAGAGATTTACTTACATTGGTCCTGCAGGGAATGAATGATCAGAATGCAATAACAAATATTGACCCCACTACTTGTCAAATACTTCTCCTACTGGATATTATGCAGTCCCACATTCCACTAATAGCACACTGCCTCCTTCATGACTCACCAGTCGTGTAGGCAATGGGAGCTGGATGTCACGAAGCAGTGTCATTGTCTGCATTAAGTTATCTTTTACAAACTGTCGGAGGGATGTGCAGTCAGCGCCAGTCAGCAAATTACCCAGGGACCTGGAAAGTAACATAGTGAAAGATGGGATGGCTGGGGACTGGGATGCTGTCATGCAGGATAAAATTTAGGGAGAAAGAAGAATGGTACACAAAAATATGAGGTGGTCTATACATTGAGAGAGGATTAAAGGTTGATCATGGCAAAGGCTCAACAAAGAAATTGATTCAGATTGACAGAAGAAATTACAAGAGTAAATTTTATTTACTTTGATCATACCAAAACTGAGTTATTAGTGTTTCTGGTTAAGGGGGTTGGAAACCTTATGACACTCGGCATGTGGGGGTAAGTTGGACATTATTAGTGCCAGGAGTGTTGTCATCCCCTAAAATTGCACTTTGAATAGCTGGGGTTTAACAGTTTGTAGTATCTACCCGGCATTTGAATAATTTTTTTTTTTTATAATTCTTTATTTTTGCGTGCACAAGAGTTAGACATGTTGCATCGTATGCATCGTTTGAGTAGGTAACAGGTTTCAACATTTGTTAGATAATGCATTTGGTCAATTTTAGCACAATTTTTCATTAAGTTTAACATGCGTAACATCCTAGGTAGAGGTTGGGTCGTATAGGGGTTTAGTCGTGTTACTCGTCTGCGGGTGCAGTACCTAGGTCATGGGTTGGTGTCGAAGGCGTGACCCTAATGGTGTTAGGAAGTATGTGTGGAGATGCGGAGTGGAGCTAGGGTCCGTGTGGGTGCAGTAGGTGTAGTTTCGTCGGTCAAGTAGTCTGGTGAGTGGTACACGTGTTCTGAAGTGGATTGGTCGTCTAGTTCCGCTGGGGACCACTCATGAGGGGTGGTAGCCCTAACCTAGGGGCTGTCGGGGGGGTAGGTTTTGGCTTATGCTATAGTTTATGGTCTGGTAATGCGGCAGCGCGCAAGCGTCCTCGTCAGCTAAGTCATCTAGCTAGCGGTAAATAGGTAAGAACTTCAACATCAGAAATGTATTGCGCGGAGGGTGGGGGGAATACAGGTTGTGGTAAACAAGACATATGGATATCGCCGTTGAGCGGGCAGGGTTAAGAGATCTCTCTCCCCCTGTCCGTCAGGTGGCTTGCGTGTCCATTCTCTGTCTTCTCGGCACAAACGTATCCGAGGTATCTGGATTCCAGACGTGGGGAGTGCCCAGGTTGGGCAAGTTTTGCAGGCCCAATTTTGTGAGTAGTGTAGGGGCCTCAGTCCCTGAGGTGATTTTATGGGTGGTTCCCTGGTGGGTGATGAGCAGAGAGCGGGGGTTCCCCCATCTATATGGTATCCCCGCTGTACGCAGATGGCCGGTGAGTTCCGTAAGTGACTTTCTCCACTGGAGGGTGGCCTTGGATAAGTCCTGATAAAAGGTCAGTTGGGTTTCCTCGAATTCAAGCGGGGTCTTACCCCTGATTGCGCTCATGATGTGCCCCTTGTCTTGCGGTAGGGCGCAACGGACAATGACATCTCCGGCTAGCGTTGCGGTGGCTCTGGGGGGCGTGGGTAGGCGGTAAATCCCTGCAAAGGCGAGTTTCTTTGTTACTGCGGGAGGGAGTAGTGATTGTGTGAGTCGCCTCACGTAATGCGGTAGGTCCTCTTTGCTCACCGATGCCGGGATGCCTCTGATTTTGATGTGTTGCGCCGGTTTTTGTCCTCCTGCGTCGCCAGTTGTATTGCTAAGCGTTGCTGGTCTTGTTGTAGTTGGTGGAGCGAATCTTGTAGCGTAGAGACTTCTCCCTGTATTGTTTTGACTTGGTTTTCAGTAGTGGTCACTTTTTCTGTGATCTGTTGCATGCTCGTTTTGAGCGCTGGTAGGTCTGCTGCCAGCAGGTGTTGTATATCCTGCAGCATAGTTTGCAACTGTTGCAGGTCCTGCTTTGTGGCTGGGTCTGCTGATCCCTGTGGGGGTATGGGTTTGGTGGTTGTGGTCTGTGTGAGCTGTGGAGATCTCTGTGTGTCCCCCTGAGTGGTTTGTGCAGGTGGGGTGTCTGCCTGTGGGGGGTCTGGGCCCTGGTTGGGTGCCATTTTGGCTGGGGTTTGTTTCTGCAGCAGTGCCCCTATATCAGGCTGTGCTGTGGCAGTACCTTGGTGTGGTTTTTGTGATCTGCGCCCCATCTCCTCGTGGGATTGGTCAGGGTCCTGTAGATGGACTTCGCTTGGGTCTCCCAGGCTCTCTCCGCCCCACGAGTACTCCAGGCCGCGGCTGTTTGGTGTGTAGTAGGCCCGGATTTTCGTTTTGGGCTTTGCCTGCCTCGAATTGTACCGGAATGGCATCGGGCGGTGCAGGATGGACTCCCTCGGGCAATGCTGGTAATTGTTTGCGTGGATGGCATGTACTTTTGGTGATGTTGACGGATTCAGTTTCAGTTTGCTCAGAGCTGTCAGAAATGGCGTCCGGCTCGTTCCGCCGCTAAGCCCCGCCCCCGCATTTGAATAATTTAAGGGCCATTGCTTGGAAACCCACCCACCAATGTATGTATGGCTCCACCCTCTCAAAATGAACACAGTGATCTCTGCATGACTCTGTTCCTTCAGATTGAACACTGCGATCTGTGTATGGCCCCACCCCCTCAGAATGAACACAACGATCTCTGCATGGCCCCGCCCACTCAGAATGAACACTGCGATCTGTGCATGGCCCCACCCACTCAGAATGAACACTGCGATCTGTGCATGGCCCCACCCCCTCAGAATGAACACAACGATCTCTGCATGGCCCCGCCCACTCAGAATGAACACTGCTATCTGTGCATTGCCCCACCCACTCAGAATGAACACTGCGATCTGTGCATGGCCCCACCCAGAATTAACACAGCGATCTGTGCCTGGCCCCACCCACACAGAAAGAACACAGCGATCTGTGCATGGCCCACCGACTCAGAAAGAACACAGCGATCTGTGCATGGCCACACCCACTCAGAAAGAACACAGCGATCTGTGCATGGCCCCACCCACTCAGAATAAACACAGCGATCTGTGCATGGCCCCACCCCCTCAGACTGAACACAGCGATCTGTGCACAGCCCCGCCCCCTCAGACTAAACACAGCGATCTGTGCATGTCCGGTGCCCTCAGACTGAACACAACGATCTGTGCATGGCCCCCTCAGACTTTACATAGTGAACTCCTGGAGGGAGAGGGGAGAGGACTGGGGTCACTAGATGGAAACTCCAACACGCAGAGAGTGGAAAAAGGGACCATAAATCATACCTCCCTGGTTATATGAGGGGTTTCTTAATTAAACCACCTGCTCTTATTATTCCTCTATTCCACAATCATTATTAACCCCACTGGTCATGTGGTGAAAGACAGCAGAGACTTAACATTATCCAATCCCTCGCTAGGACGTAATCATGGAAAGTCCTGCTATTTTTTTTGTTACAATATGAATGTTTATTCTTCCTCATCACGACACCACAAATAAAAATTCTTAAGGAGTTTTTGAATAGTGGTCACAAGCAACTACTTAAATGGTAGCAGTATCTATGGATTTTTGGGCTAGCATGAAGGTGAGTATGCAGGATGAGATGGAGGAGTGCAAGAAGAGAAATTAAAAGAGTATAGATCTTCAGATGGAGTAAGGCTGAAATATTTTGACTCTTGTTAAAGAAAATGGGGTGATATTGGTGAAATGAATGAGGTTAAACGCTGAAGTACCACAAAAATATATAAATATATGAGCACATACTCACGTGATTCCACTTTGTAGAGAACGCACTTTTGCAGCCTCTCGGAACAGGAACTGTGCCTTTAAAATGCAACATGATAAAGTGAACATTATGCTCCTGACTAGAACATATGGTGATTATTTTCTAATCAAGCAGTGACCCTTCTTCTGTCAGGCAGTGGTGGAGAACAAAACTGGGGAATGTTGGACCATGAGAGAATTACTTTAGGCAGTGTGTCCAATACTTGACACATTATTCAAATTTCACCAGTACTTCTAATGATAGACTGGTAGTTGCTGGCATGTGAACAGATAAGGGATATAGGTGTTAATTGAATTTCATGCTTTACCTGTTGTAGGTTCCATTTTGCATGAGATATATTTCTCAGGTCAGACAGAATTTCTTGTTTTCTTTTGCGCAGCTGGATGAGCGGTAATGAGTATAACAAGGGCCCCATTTCCTCCAGTCTGTTTGTAATATTCACCACAGTCTACAAATATAGAATTATCAGCAGGAACATTTTCTCTATTGTTTATCTATTGACTATCTAAGGTTATCAAAATTTGTGGCTCCTTGTGTTACAGTTACTTCACAAAAAATGTGCAACTGGCTCTGTTTTGTGTAATAATATCAACAATAATCTTAACAATTTTCTGTTAGTATTATCAGCAATAGAAAGTAAGTCCCCCACCACTCATACCTTGGTCCCAACCAAGCATTACATCCCACCATTTGTGGAGAGGTGTAGAGAAGAGCTGGTACTTGGTCAAGTGAGCGGTTTAGCAGCCTTCAGTGGCACCTCCCTTATTTTATAGGAAATGGAAGTGGACATTTCTGATTAATCCAGTATGGAGTTTCTATTATTTTCCCCAACACAACATCACTGTTATTTGGGAATACCAGATGTGCCCCTCTTATTTTATTTTTTTAATGCAATGACAGACTCACATATGGATATAGACAACTAGACATGCCATTATGAGCATCAGAGACGTGTCAGAAACAAGGATTATCAGAGCCGGCGTAACCGTTAGGCGAACTAGGCATTCGCCTAGGACGCCAGCCTGCTGGGACCGCCTACCAGGATGTTTCCTGGTGGGCTGCCTGCACCTGTCTGGGGCCGCAGCGCTGGGCGAGCGGCTTTTGAGCCACCCCCAACGACGGGACGATTCTCAAAGCGCCCGAAGGTGGGGGCGCCGAGAAGAGCCCTGTCACAGAAGGGTCAGGAGGTGGCCATCTGGCCACCCCAGGAAACCCCCGATGCAGTGGTAGGTAAGGCAGAGCAGACACTTGCTTACCTGGATGGCAGGTGCTTGCTCTGCCAACAAATCTTTTCTTCTTGCATCCTCTCACTCCTCCCTCACGCGCCCTCTGTGATGCATACTAAACAGAGCTCTGGAGGAGTGAGGAGCTGCCCCACACTGGACAAAAGGAAGGTAGGGAGGCTGGATGGGCCTCAAAAATTTAATTGTGTATGTGTGTCAGTGAGTGTGTGAATGTTTAACGGTCAGTGTGTGTCAGTGAATGAGTGTATGTATGTCAGTGAGTGTCTGTGTGTGTCTGTCTGTCAGTGAGTGTGTGTGTTTGTCTGTGTGTGAGTGTATGTATGTCAGTGTCTGTCTGTGTGTGTATGTCAGTGAGTGTCTTCCTGTGTGTGTGTGTGTGTGTTTGTCTGTCAGTGTGTGTGTGTCTGTCAGTGAGTGTCTGCATGTGTGTGTGTGTGTGTATGTGTGTGTCAGTGAGTGTCTGTGTGTGTGCGTCTGTATGTCAGTGAGTGCGTGTGTGTCAGTGAATGAGTGTATGTATGTCAGTGAGTGTCTGTGTGTGTGTGTGTCTGTCAGAGAGTGTATGTCAGTGAGTGTCTGTCTGTGTGTGTGTGTCTGTCTGTCTGTGAGTGCATGTATGTCAGTGTCTGTCTGTTTGTGTGTGTATGTCAGTGAGTGTCTGCCTATGTGTGTGTGTGTGTTTGTCTGTCAGTGAGTGTGTGAGTGTTTGACTGTCAGTGTGTGTGTGTGTCTATCAGTGAGTGTCTGCCTGTGTGTGTGTGTCAGTGAGTGTCTCTGTGTGTGTGCATCTGTCTGTCAGTGAGTGAGTGTATGTCTGTCAGTAAGTGTCAGTGTGTGTGTGTGTGTGTCTGTCTGTCTGTCAGTGAATGAGTGTATGTTTGTTAGTGAGTTTCAGTGTGTGTGTGTCTCAGTTATTGTATGTATGTTATTAAGTGTCTGTCTGTTTGTGTATATCAGTGAGTGAGTGTATTTCTGTCAGTGAGTGTCTGTGTGTGTGCATGTGTGTCTGTCAGTGAGTGAGTGTATGTCTGTCAGTGAGTGTCTGTGTCTGTGTGTGTTTGTCTGTCAGTGAGTGAGTGTATGTCTGTCAGTAAGTGTGTGTGTGTGTGTGTGTGAGTGTGTGTGTCTGTCAGTGAGTGAGTGTATGTGTGTATATCTGTCAGTAAGTGTCTGTGTATGTGTGTGAGTGAGTGTGTGTCAGTGAGTGAGTGTATGTATGTCAGTGAGTGTGTGTGTGTGTCTGTCTGTCTGTTTGTGAGTGAGTTTATGCATGTCAGTGAGTGTCTATCTGTCTGTGTGTGTATGTCAGTAATTGAGTGTATGTATGTGAGTGAGTGTCTGTCTGTGTGTGTCTGTGTTTGTCTGTCAGTGAGTGTGTTAGTGTTTGACTGTCAGTGTGTGTATGTGTGTGTCTGTCAGTGAGTGTCTGCCTGTGTGTGTGTGTGTGTGTCCGTCAGTGAGTGTCTGTGTGTGTGTGTCTGTCTGTGAGTGTCTGCCTGTGTGTTTTTGTGTTTGTCTATCAGTGAGTGTGTGAGTGTTTGACTGTTAGTGTGTGTGTGCGTCTGTCAGTGAGTGTCTGCCTGTGTGTGTGTGTGTGCGTCTGTCTGTCTGTCAGTGAGTGTGTGTGCGTCTGTCTGTCTGTCAGTGAGTGTATGTCTGTCAGTTAGTGTAAGTGTGTGTGTGTATGTCTGTCTGTCAGTGAGTGGGTGTATGTCTGTTAGTGAGTTTCTGTGTGTGTGTGTCTCAGTTATTGTATGTATGTTAGTGAGTGTCTGTCTGTTTGTGTATATCAGTGAGTGAGTGTATGTCTATCAGTGAGTGCCTGTGTGTGTGTGTGCATGTGTGTCTGTCAGTGAGTGAGTGTATGTCTGTCAGTGAGTGTCTGTGTGTGTGTGTGTGTGTGTCTGTCAGTGAGTGTGTGTTTGTCTGTCAGTGAGTGAGTGTATGTCTGTCAGTAAGTGTCTGTGTATGTGTGTGTGTGTCTGTCTGTCTGTCTGTCAGTGAGTGAGTGTATGTTTGTTAGTGAGTTTCTGTGTGTGTGTGTGTGTGTGTGTGTGAGTGTATGTGTGTCAGTGAGAGTGTGTCTGTGTGTTTGTCAGTGAGTGTGTGTGTCTGCCAGTGTGTGTCTGTCAGTGAGTTAGTGACATGAGGGGCAGCAAAATGGATCTTTGCCTAGGGCGGCACCAGCCCTGCAAGGATGACACATGTCAAGAGAGCTGCACAAGTTTTAAATTATGTAGTGCTTATCAGTAACTTTGCTTAGTAAGTAATACATATGTATGCCATTGAAGGGAACATATGAACATATGAGACTAGTGTAAGACAATAAAACAGAGAATAAACAAAACTAATACGATCTAGTACACTCAGCTTAAAACAAAAACATAGGAGGCATGTCATAGCACCCTCAGTCTCAGCATATATACGTAAAGGCGGTGATAGACACAAGAACAGACGTTTTTCATCCCCACACCAACCTCTGGGAAAATATAGCAGCCCTGTCAAACTCTTCAAAGGCATAGACGGCAGACGTTATCTACACCACCAGCCCAAGGACCATATACAAGATGACAATATTGGACCACGGATCTGACTTGAGTGTCCTAGTTGGTAGAGGCCCATGTATTTCTGTGTGATGGAACTGATGGCAACAGCAGCCACGCATTACCCCATTGTTGGGCAATGTCGAGGAAGTCTCCCTCCAGAGACTCGAAGCCCAGCTAAGTCTTATCTAAGACTTGACAGCTTGTGTGGTTGAGAAGATGTGGGTTTCTGAATACTTCCAGCCCTATTAGAAGTCAACTTTGTGGTGTGTTAGTGCTGGTTCAGCCTTGCCCAAAAGTCGCAAAGAGCCTCAAAAGCTTGAGTAAATGAGTCATCCCATGAAGACTGCCAAATGAGAAGATGTATAGGTTTGGCAGCTGCCATTTTATATGCCTTTAACATTTGTGTACATAAAATTAGCAAAGTCTCTTCATCCATATGAGCTGAAATCCCCTCCAGCGGGTACCGGGATGACCCCTACTAGTCCAAAAAGGGATGGGGGTACAGGGTCAGCTGTAACACCAAAGCTATGCAGGAGTAGGGAATCGGCCACGTTCCCCACTTCAAGTAGGTCAATAGGCCAACGTTGAGGCTATCTAGGGGAACACCAAATAAACCGATCACCGGTGCGAGTTATACTAATCAGAGTCTCTCTTTAAACCCTTGGTAAGAAAACAGTCGCTTAAAATAGCCATATTACTGTAATTATATGCTCCCTTTAGAGTTGTAACTGAGGAGCCCATGCAGCCCATCCTTGCTTGCTCAGCAGTCAGGCCCTGCCCCAGCTTAAGATATAACCCCTGTATGTGTTCTTTCCTAATATGTTTTCTCTCTTTAGGTTAGAGGAGAATTACATGTGTTTTTGCAGAACTATTATTTTCTGCCACAGATGTCTCTTTGCTCCCTCTTTACTAAAGACTGCAAGTGATGTGGGATATGGATGTGATCAGTATATTGGAGATTAGACTTGTTACATGATGTAAAAATTCAGTGTTCAAATTACTTCAACGGAAAATAAGATTTAGTTCGGGTCTTTGGATAGTTGTCCATATGACGGGTCAGCTCGTCCAAATATTGCACAAAAATTGGCAATCAGTGTAGCCCAAAATATAAATAATATAAATATTATGCATTTATTTTGCAGTGCACTGATTAAGTAAGGAAAAAATAGAGGGAAAAGAAGAAGGAACAGTAAAAATATTTACATATTTATAGATAAGACATTTTTTTAAATATAGATTTTTTTGTTTTACTGATTCTCTTTTCCCCCCTCTATTGGTGATTTCTCATTTGATCTGTGAATAAAATCTAAATTTCGTGTCTGCCCCTAACCATCAATCATTTTTCCCCCCATCAATTGTTTCTTTTTCTAGAGCAATGGAGAGAACTCCGAACCAAAAATCAAATGAGCATAATTGTCCATTGCATGAGTCGTTCGGTTACACACGGCACTTCAGAGTTTACAGAATAAGGACAACGCACCATTCGACCTAAATCTAGACGAACTGTAATTCGCCTGAAAATGAATGCATAAGTCTAATGGAGATGTATTAAATAAATTCATAAAGCACACATATAAACATACCCACAGGTTCCGAAAAACAGCCAGGATTTGTGCACCACTTAGTGATTCTGCATGATCGGATAAGGCTGGTAAAAGATCTAAAAGCCGATTGGTTGGTAACTGCTGAAGAGAAATAGGACTCAACCCCAACACGAGGGAACCCATGCTTGACCATGCTGCATTCGGGACCTGTAGAAATGAGATACATACTGTGGACATGTTTATTATGTTATTTTTTTACAATTTATTCAAATATTAGATTCTGCAGAACTGCGCATGTGACATTTTCATGGCACTTTGCAGCAGACAGAAACAGGTTATATGGAGACATCCTGCCATGTGCCGTAGCCAGTCTTGCCTTCTGTCATGTGTATTACCTGGTCTTTGTTACTGCCATATTCATTTAGTAAGCCTGTGTACTTGCTAAATGTTTTATCAGAAACTATGAGGTAAAAATCCCCCACATTTGTAATGCATTATATAGCTAAACCATTACTATACAATACAAAAGAAATTATATAAAACATTTCCTTGGTTAGCACTGTTATTATTATTGGCCCCCTATAGCTGGCTGTGGATCTGCCAGCAGGGGGACTGTCTGAGCTGTCAGACAGTCCCCCTGCTGGTGGGAAGTATGAAAAACAAATGATTGAACATGTTTAAAATAAATTAAAAGTATTTATATATATATATGTAACGTCATATGTAGTGTATTTTAATGTTAATATAAGTACATATATTAGTGTTAGAATACACTTAGAATGATGTTACATATATATAAGATATATATTATATATATATAATACATCTATATATATTTTATATTTATATATACAAGTATAATTACAATTTTAAATAAATATAATAATAAAATAAATAAATAAAATATTTTTAAAAAAATTAAATAAATTATATATACATATGTAATCTCATTCTAACTGTATTTTGTTATTAAAATATATATATATTAGTCACAAAATACACTTAGAATGACATTCTATATATATATCTATCTATATATAAAATACAAATAACTGCAAATATTTATATATAGATAAATATATATAATTACATAAATAACTACATAAGTGTACACGTAGAATTTAAATACATATATATGTATATATATTAAAATTCTACGTGTATATTTAAGTAATCTTTTAACATAATTATGTGATTTGATTAATTAGAATTTGATTGACGTGCCTGACAACTCAGGCAGAAAGTGCAGAGAATGTAATTCACAAGCACTATATTTAACCCTGTATCTTTCCAAGACACCATAAAACCTGTGCATGTGGGGTACTGTTTTACTCGGGAGACTTTGCTGAACACAGGTATTAGTGTTTCAAAATGGTAACTTGTATTACAACGATGATATTTTTAGTAAAAGTGAAGTTTTTTGCATTTTTCACACATGAACAACACTATTACTGACGATATTATTGTTGTAATATGTTTTACTGTTTTGAAACACTTATGTTTCTGTTCAGTGAAGTCTCCCAAGTATAAGAGTACCCCCTATGTACAGGTTTTATGGTGTTTTGGAAAGTTAGAGAGTCAACTCTAACTCTAGTCCCACTCTCCACTGGACCACCAGAATCAGCAGCAACAAGGATCCCCCCTCCCTACAAAAGGTAAGAAGGGAGGGGGGATAGCAATTGCTATTCTGATCTCTTGTGTGGGTTTTGGCTATATAATTGTGCCATAAGGTGTATGAGTCCGCACGTATACGGCTCTTTTGACCCTGTGGTCCTGTGAATTTTTCATAGGCCACGTTTGTGGATACAAGGTTCAATATTTCCAGTTTTGTGGGAACTGTTGTCGATCTCCAATTCCTTGCTATGATAGTCATTGTTGCCATGATTGTAAGATATATTGTTTTGCGTATGTGTTTCGGGAAGTGTTTTGGGAATATGTGCAGAAGGTACATTTCTATAGAAGGTGTAACAACCATTCCTGTGCTTTGCTTTATCCCCACCTCCACCCCCACAATCACCCACACAACCATTCCTGTGCTTTGCTGTATCCCCACCTCCACCCCCACAATCACCCACACACATACAGCACACACACACATACACAGCACCAACACACACACACACACATACAGCACACAGCACCCCCACACACACACAGCACCCACAGACATACAGCACCCACAGACATACACAGCACCTACAGACATACAGCACCCACAGACACACAGCACCCACAGACACACACAGCACCCACAGACATACAGCACCCACACACATACAGCACCCACACACATGCACAGCACCTACACACACAGCACCCACAGACATACAGCACCCACACACATACACAGCACCAACACACATACACCACCCACACACATACACAACACCAACACACATACAGCACCCACAGACATACACAGCGCCAACACACATACAGCACCCTCACATACAGCACCCTCACACACAGCACACAAACAGCACCCTCACACACACACAGCACACTAACAGTACCCTCACAAACAGGACCCTAACAAACACACACACAGCACACTACCAGTACCCTCACACACAAACAGCACCCTCACACACAGTACATTAACAGCACCCTCACAAGCGCACACACACACAAACAGCACCCTCACAAGCGCACACACACACATACACACACAAACAGCACCCTCACACACAGTACATTAACAGCACCCTCACAAGCACGCACACACAAGCACCCTCACCCACATAGCACACTACCAGCACCATCACACACACATCACACTAACAGCACCCTCACACAGCACACACACACACCAGTGTGTGTATGTGTGTATGTATGTTTATGTGTATATATATATATGTATATATATATATATATATACACACACATATTATATACATACATACATATATATATATGCGGCGGGTGCACACCCTAATGCAATAGGCTGCGCACGCCTATGGGCCAAATATTTGTTTTTTGCTTTTTTCACACAAAAACAAATATGAACGCTAACTTTGGCCAGTGTTTGTGACTAAGTGGCTACTAAAAAAGACTGAACATACCCCACTTGCAATACCTTGGATTGTCTACTTTTGCAAATGGTATGCCATCATGGGGTAATTCTCATTCCCGGGCTACCACACGGTGTCAAAGGTAACATTACTAATCTGGCAAATTTCAATTTGAAAAAACGGAATGTGCTATATTTGACCCTGTAACTTTCCAAAACACTGTAAAAACTGTTAATGGGGGGTACTGTTGTACTCGTGAGACTTTGCTGAATCCAAATATGTGTTGTTTTTTTCTGCAGTTAAAGCTAACAGTATTATGACATTTACAGCTAAAATGTTTACAATTTTTTTTTAAATCTTAATTTCTCACAGTTTTTTTTTTTATAAATAACAGTTTTTATTTTCTGTTTGCAGCAAAAGAATTATTTCAAGGGATACAGAATGAAGAAAAAGTGGGGGGGACATGAATAACATTGCATTTTTTTTTTTTTTTTTTACATACCGACTTGCCTGCAATTTTCACATCTTAACCATTTGACTATGTTTTCAGTATTTTCAGTATCTTCTTAGGTCTAATCTTAGGCGCCTCGGCACGTTATATCTATATATCCCCTGAAGTAGGTTTGTATGTATGGTATATACAAATAGTAAAACAATGAAAACTATTTACATGTGTTATTTACATCCTATGGTTCCTAAGTCTGTGTGTCCAGGTCTCTAGTGGTGTATGCTCTATGGGGCCTTGTCCCTTGGGCCATTTACGGCCTTCTTTGTCTCTCTGTTTGGGGTCTTGTCTTGGTCGTCCGTTTGCCCCATGTCTGTGCCACTTTCTTCTGGATTTTGTGTGTTTCCCTGCCATTAAGGGCGGTCATGGTTGCTATTCTGATCTCTTGTGTGGGTTTTGGCTATATAATTGTGCCATAAGGTGTATGAGTCCGCACGTATACGGCTCTTTTGACCCTGTGGTCCTGTGAATTTTTCATAGGCCACGTTTGTGGATACAAGGTTCAATATTTCCAGTTTTGTGGGAACTGTTGTCGATCTCCAATTCCTTGCTATGATTGTCATTGTTGCCATGATTGTAAGATATATTGTTTTGCGTATGTGTTTCGGGAAGTGTTTTGGGAATATGTGCAGAAGGTACATTTCTATAGAAGGTGTAACAACCATTCCTGTGCTTTGCTTTATAATGTCTCCCACCAACTCCCATACCGGCTGTATCTGCGGGCAGCTCCACCATTTGTGCAGCATATCCCCTTTTGGTCCCTTGCACCTCCAACATATGTTTTCTATGTTATTATACATTCTTGCGAGTCTATCTGGCGTGAGGTACCATCGGTATAATACCTTTCTAGCGGTTTCTTGGTGGGATGCACACCTGGTTGTTCCCTTATGGGCTGTGAATGCCGAACTCCATTCTTGAGGTGTGAGGTCCCTTCCTATATCTCTATTCCACTCTTTCTGAAATCTCCAGAGCTGCGCTTGTGGTTCTCTTATCAGTAGGTTATAGCATATAGATAGAGTTTTACTCAATTGTCTTGTGTCTAGGCATTTAGTTTCAAAGTGGGTCAGTCTCGTCTCACCGTTTCCCTTCTGTGTGTATGTGCCCTCTGGTCGCAGAGTGTGGTATAGTTGTATATAGGAGAATTGGGCCTTGTTTGGTACCTGGAATTGTGTTTTTAAGTCTTGGAAGCTCTTAATGGAGCCTTTGTGGGTCACTTGGTGTAGATGGGTTATGTTGTGTTCTGCCCATAATTTATAGTTAAAGGAGGGATTCAGAGTGTGTAGCGTTTTCAAGGGGGTTGCCGGGGACCACTTTTGTTTTGAGCATATCCTGTGCCTATTTTTATCCCATACGGATAGCATTATCTTGGTGGTCGGCAACATCTTGAGGGTACGGGGTCTCATGTCTCTAGGTGCCCATAAGAGATGAGTTAGATGAGTCTGCTGGATTCCAGTGCTAGCCACTGAGGGGGTTTTTGCCGTTTGGTGGCATCCAAAGACATTAGCTAGGTGCGTAGCTCTGTGATATTCTTTCATATCGGGGAACCCCAAGCCTCTGTCCTCTACTGTTCTAGATAGGAGTTTCCAGGTCACCCTGGGTTTTTTGTTTAGCCAACCAAATTTGAGTAATGTTGTCTGCAGTGTTTTGAGGTATCTAGTGGGGATCTGAATTTGCAGTGATCTGAACAGGTAGAGTATTTTTGGCAGAATCATCATTTTGACGGCTGCGCATCTGCCCACCCATGATAGGTATTTCCCCTCCCATGACTTTAGTGTGCTCTCTATTTCCGTGTGAAGTTTTTGGTAATTCATGGAGAAGAGCGAGTTGTGTGATTTTGTAAGTCTGATACCCAGGAATGTAAGGTAGTCCTCCCTCCAATCGTAGTGGAATGCTAATTTAAGTCTGTCTAATGTGTCTCTCGCTATACCTATCCCCAGTGCTTGAGTCTTGGAGGTATTGAGTTTATAGTATGAGTGTGTACTGTAGTGCTGGAGTTCTTTTTTGAGGTTCGGGAGCAAAATCAATGGTTGGGATAGTGTTAGTAGGACATCGTCCGCGAAGAGGTTAATCTTGTATTCTCTGTCTCCTATGTTTATACCATGTATGTTTGGGTTGCGTCTGATAGATTCCGCAAGTGGTTCAAGGGCCAGTACGTATAGGAGCGGCGATAAGGGGCAGCCTTGTCTGGTACCATTTGTGATGTCTAATGGTTCCGATTGGAACCCTGACGTCGATATCGCTGCGTTTGGGGAACTGTATAGGGCTTTAATAGCTGTTAGGAATGTGGGGCAAATTTAGTAAGGGTAGCCTCCAGGAATAGCCAATTCAGTCTGTCGAAGGCTTTTTCTGCATCTAGTGAGATTATGAGTCCTTGAGTCTGGTCCATGTGAATTTCTCACAGTTTTTTAAAATGCATTCATAATAAATTATGTTTCAATTATGAATAGTTCATGAGAAATTAAAGCCCAGTTTCTCCTGAACAAAATGATATATAATAAGTGTGGGTGCACTTAATACAAAAGAGGTGAATTACGGTTGAACAGCCATATAGCGCAAATTCCAGTTTTTGTTTACATTTTGTTATGATCAGAACGTGTACTATTGACTCCGTCCTGAAGGGGTTAAAGACACATTGCTATTGCTGTCGAGCTCTGAATAAATTCAGACACACCAACAACATAGAACTCATAGAAAAGAAGGACATTGGGATAGAAGAGAGGGACAGAGCGATCTGGACCCAAAGCAGTGACTGTCCCTCCTGGACAGAGACACTTGGGAGTGTATAGTTATGATCTAATTTAGCACAGAGTATAATTGCTCTGCAAACTGGTAACAGACAGTACATACAAATACACAAAAATAAGTTCAGCGCTCAGACTCCCACTACTCTTGGACAGCAGCAAGGACCATAGTACACACCAGCCCCAATACAGACAATAAAAACCAAAAAAGTGTTACTTGCACACTATTCCAAATCCCTTGATGTGGCAGATGGGCTTGCATCTAATGGCCATTGGAGTGGAATTAAAAAACTCAATTTATTTAAACATGCACAGGGATTTGGGATACTGCGCAAGTGACTCTTTTCTTTGGTTTTTACTAACAGATAGTACATACCTTTAACTTGGCTTTCTCTCCTGGGAAGAGAGAATCCAGTCCACGATATATGTGGGCAAAATGTATATTAAACAGCCAGAACTAAGAAGTCCAGCTGCCTGCATGACAGATTTGAGATGCTGACTTACAGATGTGTGATTTTTACAAATCACTGCAGTTCTCTCTCTCAGAGCGGGCTCAGGTTGCACTATGCACCGTCAGCTTTACAATCATGCAGTTGAAATCAGTCTCTGCAACCAGGGTAGCCTTTAGAAATTTTGGGGCCCCTTACCACGTCAAGGCCTGGGCCCCCAGGACTGGCCTCCAAGTCTGCCAACAGGGCCAACCCCCATGTAAGCCCACAAGGATATGTAAATTCAATGCATTGTGTGTTCATAGTGGGTGTAGAGTATATGTGCATAGTGGATGTAGAGTGTGTGTATAGTGAATGCAGTGTGTCTAAAGAGGATGCAGTGTGCATAGTGGATGTAGTGACTGTGTTTGTGTAGTAGATGCAGTTTGTGTGTTTATGTAGTGGATGCAGTGTGTGTAGTGTATACAGTGTGGGTGGTGGATGCATGTATCTGTGATTGTGCAGTGGATGCATTGTGTGTTTGTGATGTAAAATAAAGGGCTGTGGAGGGGTGTGCAGGTTTTTAAAAAATTTAATAATTATATTTTATTCCCCCCCTGCCTCTTACTGATGGCGAGAGAGGGGGAACACTTGATTCCCTTGTGGTCCGGTGGCACAGCACGACCAAGAGTCTCACCTTTTAACCTTTTACCTTCAGTAGCCAGTCGTCTCCCTCTCTTGAGGGCCCAGCATTCGTTGCAGACGCGCAGAGTGTTGCCACGGCAACCTGCTGCAACGCTCTGACTGCAGCAGCTTGCGCGAGAGGATACTGTCTGAGGGGGAACTTGGAGTCTCATTGGCCCCCTCTTCATTATAGTGCATAGCAGGGGCTTCAAGTGCATATATATATATATTCCAAAAGCATATCTCGAGAAAGATCTTGAGAAAGACCTGAATAGGTCAAAACGTTGATTGTTATATTTTTTGCACAATAAACCAGTATCACGTTATTAAGCCCAGGAGTGCACCTTTATTTAATATTTTTAAAGGGGACAGTCACTCACCTAGAAATTACATAATTTACTAAAACATTGAAAATCATATATATATATGTATAGATAGATAGACAGATAGATAGTTCAAATACACATAGGCTAGCAATCACGGTCTTTCAAAGATTAAAACTTCCTTACTTTATTGAAAAATTATTAAAACATGTGGATCGACACTTCAGTCCTGGTTCGGGACTTTCCTCAGGATCAAAGACCCAGAGTGGAGCCCAGAGTGCAAGGAATCCTTGGAGGTTTTATATATATATATAGCAGTAGTCGCCATGCGCCCTGTACAACTGTGGTGGCTGTACCTCTCTGATTGCGTCATATTTTTAAAGGGGACAGTCACTCACCTAGAAATTACATAATTTACTAAAACATTGAAAATCATCTATAAATTGTGTTAACCTTTTTGTGTAATACTCTGTTTTATTTTAAACTTATATTAAAGATTTGGAAAATTACATCACAATCCTAATCAATCAGGGCAAAGCCACTGCTAATGAAAATAATACCAACAAACATTGTTTAATTTATCCTGTAGTCTCGATTCTGTATGCTGACTGCCAGGTGCAAAGGAGGGAGTTTATAATAATAATAATGATTGACCAGGTGCCCAGCTGCAGTATAAAGTGTTGTGGATTTCTACAGTGTTTTGTTTTTCCCACCTCACACCTCTCATACATTTCTAGTTAAATATAGGGATCAGGAAACATAATACTTCAATTATGTCTTTTGGACACTGGCAAGTGGCAACCTAACAAGTTAAGATTACGTACAGTGAGGATTTTCAGGATTCAGAAGTTTTACTACCAAAGATACATTTAATAAATATGGCCATCTACTTACTCCTCCGTTATCTTGGATTTTCTGAACAAGTGCCCGAGCCTGGAAGAAAGAGCGCTCATTTAAATAATATGCATACAAAGTTTTTTATTAACATTAAGTTCTGAAAATTGTTTTAAAAGCTTATTCCATTGAATCCCCACCCTCCACCCAATTTTCTCAATTGAAAATACACTGAAGCAAAAAAAAAAAAAGAAAAAAAAAAGACTGCAATACCCCCCCATCACCGTACCCCCATGATTGTATGTGCGGAAACGCTACTGGTTTAACATAAATAAGGCTCGGCAGCGAGTCAGCTCCACACGATCCCCCCAATATAGGATGTTCTCTGGGAGTGCGCTGGTTAGCCACCCAGCACATCCACGAGTATACTCTCAAAGGAGAGTACTTTGTATATACCTTATTTACATTGCTTATAATTATGTTTATTCCTTATGTTTTTTCTCACCCCCCACCCTCCCAAGTTTCTACTCATCCCACGATCAAGCTAACTTGCCACCGAATAGATCCCGGGTACACGACACTAGTGGTCACCACACTGATCCCACCTACATTGAATATATTTTTTGGAGCAGGTGTAATAGCAGCTCTTACTCTCAGATTACGCGGCCACATACCGCTCTCCTACCCCCTAAAGAATGACACATCAATTCAAGTGTCTCTCCCTAAACGTTAATGGCCTGAATAGCCCGTTCAAGAGACATTCGGCTATTAGAGAGATACATGACTCTAAAGCAGCAATAGTCTGCTTACAGGAAACTCACCTATGCACACACCACCCTCCGACTTTTCAACCAACCTGTTACCCCCAAACTTTCCATGCACTCTCACCACACAAATCCAAAGGCGTCTCTATATTGTTCCAACAAGACTGTGTTTTTCAACAGACAGGGATATATCAGGACAAATTGGGAAGGTTATTAATATTGGTGGGTACGCTGAATGGCATCGCAGTCACAGTGGCCTCGTTGTATGCCCCAAACGAAGCCCAGGCCTCCTTTTTAAAATCCGCACTCAACAAAGTGGCAACTCTTAGGCAAGGGCACACTATTATCTGTGGGGACTTCAATTGCACACTGGATCCCAACCTGGACATACAGAGGGCCCAAGGAAAAAGACCACTACATCAAGCCACGTCACTAAGCCGTAAACTCGCCACACTCCTCCACACACACAATCTTTATGATACATGGCGTAGCTTATATCCTAGCGGGAGGGACTATACTTATTTCTCACCAGTTCACCATACGTACTCACGCATTGATTTATGCTTGGTCAACGCTATAACACTACAAAATGTAGCGCATGTGAGGATTGGGAATAGGACATGGTCAGACCATGCCCCGGTCACCACCACGTTCAAAACTCTATACCCTGTTAGAGGTAGAAGCATGTGGAGACTAAACGACTCCCTACTAAACAAGGCTGACCTACTTATAAAACTAGTTAATACGATTACACTGTTCTACCAAGACCATACAAATGATGAGACCTCTATCCCTACACAATGGCTAGCCCTCAAAGCGGTGCTTAGAGGCCTCTTTATACAAGCAGGAGCAAACCGTAAAAGGAAGAGCAATCAAAACAAGGAGCGCCTGCTAGAGGAACTTGCACAGATTGAGGATAAAAACAAACTTAACCCATCCAACAAACTGACTAAACAAATTAACAAAATAAACTCGGAGCTACATGCATTGGCCCTAACAACTATGGAAAGGCAAATGCGTAAACTCAACTTAATTCATTACATGCAAGGTAATAAGGCAGGCAAATCACTGGCACGTCGCCTGAAAACACGTCACCTGCAGTCTAAACTACCATACATGACCTCAGCCACCAAACATAAGCTATACAACCCCCAAGATATAGTGGAGGAACTAGCCTCTTATTATGACAAGCTATACAATCTACATAGAACGAACGATACACACCAGCCATCCAAGGACGAAATCCTAGACTTTCTAAGCAGTGTAGACCTACCCCTCCTCACAGACGCTCAAAAAACATACCTTCAAACACCATTCACGGAGGAAGAAGTGCATAAGACCATTAGCTTATTGCCCAAACGTAAGGCACCAGGCCCAGACGGATTCCCGAACTCCCTTTACACGACGTTTAACACACAACTAACACCACACCTTACCAAGCTGTTTAACCACATCAAAGACACTGGGAATATCCCGTCCGAAATGCTCCTTGCACATGTGATAACACTCCCGAAACCCGGGAAACCCCCAACGGAATGCGCTAATCTAAGACCAATCTCTTTATTAAATGCTGACACCAAACTGTACGCAAAGCTCTTAGCCACCCGCATTAAGCCGCTGCTCCTAGATATGATCTCACAAGAACAAGCTGGGTTTGTCCCTACAAGACAACCAGGAGATAACACACGCCATTTCCTAAACCTAATCCAATGGGCACAAAAAAACCAACAACAGGGCATACTACTAGCACTCGATGCTGAAAAGGCATTTGATCGCCTAAATTGGTCTTATATGACAGCAGTGTTGACCAGAATGGGGTTTCCCCCCTCATTCCAAAAGAGCGTAATGGCCCTGTACTCTAACCCTTCGGCCAAGGTATATAACACCGGCTTTCTCTCCAAGCCCTTCCAAATAACCAATGGCACCAGGCAAGGCTGCCCTCTCTCTCCGCTGATATTCATCCTCTGCCTGGAGCCACTGGTTAAACATATCAAATCACTAGACACGATTCAGGGACTACACACACCAATAGGAACTATGAAAATCGCTCTATTTGCGGATGACATCCTGCTATTCATTACTGATCCCTCCAGATCCCTCCCCAATCTCTTGGCACTTTTGGACAGATATGGCAAGGTGTCATATTATAAGAATAATGCGAAAAAATCACAAGCATTAGCAATCCGCATACCAAACCACACACTACAAACCCTCAAATCTAAATACCCATTCGATTGGCGTAAAACTTCGATTTCGTACCTAGGTATTCAATTGCCTTCCACACCCACATTAGTCACTAAAGTGAATCATATCCCGCTTCTGCAGAAACTAGATCTTCAACTCAAACAATGGGACGATAAAGGAACCTCGTGGCTGGGGCGCATTAATACTGTTAAGATGATGATTATGCCACACATCTTATACCTCTTTCGTACACTGCCGATAGCGATCCCTAACGCGATAGTGAAAAGATTCCAATCAATCATAAATGCACATATTTGGAAGAGAAAACCTCCCCGAGTCTCACATAAATTGATTTGGAGACCCCTTTCGGAAGGAGGCCTTAGTGTGCCCAACGTTCAGCTATATTACAAAGCATCAATACTAGCACAGGGCCTCACGATACTGGAAGGCATGGCAACCCCCATCTGGCTGGCATTAGAAAATGCCTGCATGACAAAAGGAACGGTGGAGGATGCCCTTTGGGCATGCTCGGACAGGCAGCTACAGGTCGCCAATACCCTACCCCCGACGAAACTGCTGCTCCGTATATGGAGACAGTTGACCCTAAGATTGGATATAGGTAGAGACCTCCTCCACGCCGCGCCCTTGCAATCACTAACACTCCACACATATGATCTATGCCTTGACACCTGGGTACGACAGGGCATTCTCAATGTGAGCTCCTTGATCGATGATGCGGGAGTGATATCCTTCCCAATACTACAACAGACATTCACTCTCCCGTCTAGGGAACTATTCACATACCTACGCATTAAAAACATCCTACATGTTCACAAACTACATAGAGACAGAAAATTCCCACCACCACGATTTCTCCTTAAGTGTCAAGGAAAACTAAAAGGCATTAAAGCATTGTCTTTCTGTTACACCTCTCTCATGAATCTAGCGAACAAGGAAATTCCCTCATATATGAGCTCCTGGGAGAAGGATCTCCAAACACAAATTAGCCAAGATACATGGCAGAAGGCTCTGGGTAGGATAAGGAAAACCACATACAGCCTGGCCCACAGGGAGGCGTTTTGTAAAATACTAATGAGATGGTACATGGTACCTTCACGCCTAGGGCATATTTACCCTAACACGTCCCCCATGTGCTGGAGATGCCAAAACACCGTAGGCACACTACTTCATGTATTCTGGACATGCCCGAAAATAGCCATATTCTGGGACGCAATTGAACAGTTCCTCTTGGAAGAGATGAAAATAATAGTACCGAAATCCCCAGAATGCTACCTACTTCACATCTTCCCTCATTCACCCAGGGAAGACGAACTACACATACTCACTCACTGTCTACTTGCTGCCAAAACTGCGATAGCACACAGATGGAAACAACAGCAAAGCCCAAATTTAACAGAAGTCCTAACACGCCTCGACACTACATGCAACTTTGAACGAATGGCCAGCCGCCTTCGAAGCAAGGAACATATCTATACCAGGCATTGGCAGCGCTGGGCCCAGTTTAGAGACCAACCAGGGATCTAGAGACCAACCCCAGTACCCCTTTAGGGCCTCGATGAAACTACACCACATCGCAGTAACCCATGTTCACCTACACAACCTCACTCAACTGTCTACCCATGAGTGCAGGAGTCAACTTTAAAAAGCAAGCCAGATAAAGAGGTAACTAGTAGCCTAGGTACATAGACGGTAAATAAAATACCCCATAGAAGTAGCCAGACTGGGAATCTATCAGGCTTTGTTAACAAACCGTATTAAATATGGTTAGGGTATTTGTTTGGCTTTAGCTCTTTAGGCCAGCAAACACACCCCTACCTAACAATTGACATTGGCAGTGCATGTCGATATGGAATAAAGTTTTCCAAAGCCTCAACCATCATGACCTAGGCACCACTCGAAGGATCCCCTAACTAACCTATGCTGCCTATCCCCTACGCTACTATACTTGCAATAATTGTATCTCATGTGTGCATTTGTACTTTGAATTTTGTACTCTGAAGGTGTACTTTGAATTTGAACTGTAATATCTGACCTGCGTTGTCAAGTAACCTGTATGGATCTATATATTACCCGCATCCCCTTCCTTTTTGTTTTCTGTACCCTCCCATCCCCCCTTGTGTTTTTCTGATCTGATGATTGTGATAAGAAAACGAAAAAACAACTCAATAAAAATTTAAGACATTGAAAAAAAAAAGAAAATAAACTGAAGCAAAACACAGACAAAAGTTATTCAGGCAAATTATTGCAGAGGGCGGTTGTTTCCTGCTCATCCAAATAAATGTCTTCTCTGCCTTGGCACACACACACACACGGATACACGCAGACACACACACACACCCTCCATAAATTGCTAGTGGGCGAACAGTGATTGCACATTCAGAAAGCTTATTCCTCCCCTTGTTGGCTCAATATTGGATTATATAAGTACAATGGGTCCATACCTGTGCTGGTGTCAATGTTACAGTGCCTATCTCAGATAATGCAGGTAACAGCTGCTCTTGGTGCAGGGTTTGCAGGTAGGCATATCCAAAAGCTGGCAATAGAGGTGACAAATCAGCAAGTGACTGCCAACTGAGAGACAAGGCCTCCCGCCACGGCACGTCACCAGACAAGAAGTCCAGCATCTGCAGAAATGAAAGAAAATCAGTAATGGAAACAAACATTCCAGAACCACAACTACTGACATATTCTCTATGTTTTATTCTCCATCATTCCCCATTTTAATGCCAAAATCATTCTCTAGTCTTTATCTTTCTTACAAACTCACTTACTGTGCTTATATCTCTTCTATTTATTTTTTGCAATCGATTGATCAATCAATCAATCAATCAATCATTGTCTTCCCCAAAACTTCAACAATCCTATTATCTCTAGTGACAGTTTGTATTCTCCATGGAGACCTAATATTCACCTAGTCCTATGGCAGTATTCAAACAGTCAGCCCATTTAGGCTCTTGTCCTTTAAATTCCTTGCATGGAATCAAGCTAAGTTGCTGGAAAAGTTGTTTTAAATGTTGCTTGGTGTAACCATCTAGCAACATCCTGGAATACAATCCAGGCTAGAAATTTCCTCTATAATGACAACACATTAAAAATATGTGCAGTTCACTGTAGTGTCTTGGCACCATTCCCTAATATAATGCCAACTATTTTGGGATGATGTAATATAAACTGTGTCTCTTCCCTGATTACATCAGACTGTTTCTAAATGAATCGACTTTAAATCAGGGGACATTATCAATACATTCTGACAATACCAGAGGTGGATTTAAACCTACAGCAGCACTGGGCGATTGTATGCTAAACAAATATTTATACAGGCTTAGAAGGAAGTATAGCTTCTTCTTCTGATAGCTTAAGCAAATATTACAAATCAATGCTGTTAGAATGAATTGTGCACAATGGGACATAAGCTGTTATGATGATTTGATTGTCCCTTTAAGAGAGAAGATGCAGCATCATTATCTTTAGTAATCATGACCAGGACCAGTCCACCTAACATATGCTCCTTAATTTCTTTTCCGTGATAATGTTTCCTGGTCTCCTACAATTGCGTATAATTGCTGCTCTTTGAAGCCCTGCTCCATGTCTCCTCTCTACTCGCACCACTGCACCGCTATTCTTTCAAACTGTACCTTGGCATTTGGATAAAGGTCACCACTTTTCACACACTGTAAGAGATTTCTTTTCAGCACCGAGAAGGTCTCCAAATCCCAGTTGTGCTGTGTGAGGTCCTGCACATTAGCCTGACACACACAAGCTCCCATTCTGAGAATAAAGAATTTCCATGTCACCTCAGCGTCACATAGCAACAAACAGCAAGGCTAAGGTGAAGCATGTCATTGTGTCACCCTGTTTGATTCAAAGATCCCACTTACAACTCCAGATCCTTCGCTGTTATATTTGACTCCTGAAGCACTCTGTTGGCAACAACCCTTTGATAGGATGGAGATAAATCCACAGGGAGTGAGGGGAGAATAAGCATGACCTGATACAAAGTAAATGCAAATAGGGAATTAGAAAAATACATAGGAAGAATTTTGAAAACAAAACAATGGCGTGATCCAGGTATAGGAAGATCAAGGACAAATGTAGAGAAAGAAAGGACCCTAACAAAGAAAGAGGGAACTAAGTAGTCATACACCAATATCATTAAGGGACACTGCAGGCACCTTGACCACTTAAGCTCATTAAAGTGATCTGGGTGCAGTGTCTCTTTTGCACTTAGTGCTGCAATGTTAAACAGAGCAGTTTCAGAGAAACTACAATGTTTACATTGCAGCTCTAAGACTTTTGGTCCGATATCTGACGCTGGACCTCCTCATGCTATGCATGAGGACCTCCAGCGTCAGATTTAGAGGTATAAGGCCAGCGTGGCATTTCCCACGCATGCACAATAGCGCCCGCTCATCATGGGCATTCAAAGGAGGAGTCGTGACCCAGTGCCAAAGGACATCAGCTCTGGGACCAGGTAAGTAAATAAAAGCTTTTTATCCCTTTATTTACCCAAGCAAGGACAGAGCTAGAATGGTGAAGAAAGAGAGAAAAGCAGGGATGGAAGCAATAAAGAGAAGAATACATGGGCTGGTGATAGAAACGTAGTCAGAACAGGGATATGTCAGATACCAGGATTACAGGGTGAAATGCTGATAAGCATGGGATTTCATAGAGAGAAAAACAGAAGGTAAGATGGTATTAGCATTGTTAGTGAGTGTTAGAATGTACGTACAAACAGTACAGCTATCTCTACAGCTAGATCAGGAATGCTAAACTCAAAATTCCACAGTCTTTAGGATTATGTCAATCTACATTCAATTAAAGAATTGTCGTTGTGTGTCACCTAGCATTGTGCTGTGTAATAGTTATAGAACACTTTGTGCCTGTGGCCTTAGGCCCTGAAGTCACACTGTTTTACTTTCTATATACCAACATACACACTTTATACATTTTAACACGAGTCACCTAGCTGAACTTCCTTACTGAACAGATATAAACTCAGTAAATATGCACATATCAGAAATATACCTCTCGCTGTGACCCTCTCAGTCTTTCAACAAATGTCCATTCTCATCACCACTGTGCTCTGCACCAAACATGCACTCACTATTACCTGCCATGTGCTCAGCTGCTGGAACACAGTAAGTGGGAGCAGTGGAAGGAGGTCTCCAACCTTTTGTATGAATGAATCTGAAAGGTTGGAGATGTTACTAAACACATGAGATCTACGTAGCCATATACCGAGAGCCAGCCTGTGATCAACGGAGAAGAAGCCAGACACACTTCCAATGGCCTGGAGACTAAACACAAGAGAGATTGGGAATCCTAAATTAGCATTAGCATAGGGCAGGGGTAGGCAACCTTTGGCACTCCAAATATTGTGGACTACATCTCCCATAATGCTTTCGCAGCCATAATGCTGTAGTCCACAACATGTAGAGTGCCGAAGGTTGCCTACCCCGGCACAAGACATGGCTAAAACAGAGCATGGTCTGAGTCAGAAAAGAAAATGGAAGATCTGTGCAAAACAACATTATACATGATATATTAACAGCAAATGGCAATCAAATCATTATTATGGATTACATAAAATAAATGTGGTAAATGTAATAAGCCAAGTATTACATGTCTTGAGGTGGAATCCAGCTGTGCTATATATTGTGTGTATGTCTGTATCAGTGTGATAGTGAACATGGAGCGTTATGCTCACATACAGAACACGCTGGCTGCTTGTCATGTCCTAATTGAAATACAAGATTTCTACATTACAATGTCACATTTACACATGTTGGAAAGTATGACTGTAGCTAGACGCACTTCCAATATTAATCAACGAGTTTAAGAGAGAGGGAGAGGACTGAATGTAGTATAGACACACATACACCTCCTTGTCGTCTTGCATGGGGGGGAGGTGTCTGATCATCTCAATGGGATCCAGGTAACTTAAAACTGGAACAAGATCAGCGAAGAGTTCAGGATTAGCCGTTACCTGAGCCTTTAGCATTGTTGACACCAAAGATGACAAATATTCATCAGGTACCTGCGGGGAAGAACAGAGTGAGGTTGAGAATTAGGAGTCAAAAAAACTAAAACTGAGAGAGTTCAAAGCAAGAAGTGGTAACAGCAGGAGTGAGAATAGGCACAAGAGGGAAAATGTAACATTTCAATTAAATGCCAAACAGATTTGAAGTCAAGAACTCTGAGAGGAACACACTGATAGTGTGTTGAAATCCTCTGCTGAAGAGAGCCCTCTTCAGCAGAACCTAGAATTATCTAAGAAGGAGCTTGAGATACCACACTGTATTGAAGCAATTTAACTCAATGTACAAGGCTTTGAGCAGAAAAGGACAATCAGTGTCTCTTTCTCCTGCAAATCATATGTTCCATGATAACACATTTACAGCATATAAGTATTTTATGTTGAACCAGGTACCTTAAAGATTGTCCAGTTCTGGACCAAGATGTTGAGGAAGCTCTTGGCAGCCTCAGGGCTGAGTCTGGAAATGGAAATGGTCATGTTTGATAGAGGCAGTGTGAAAAATTCCTGAAACATTAGAAAAACATTAGAAAAAGAGTGATATCAGATGGCAGGGTAACATGATGCATTACATTCTCAGTATTACATTTTTACCTGAATGAGCAGCCAGGAATCCAGTGAAGCTTGCTCCCCTGCAATCTGCAGTAGGGTAGTCTGTAAAGAAATACTTACAGATTAAGTGGGATCAATATCTACATTCAAATCTCTACATATGTCAGGTTTGGATCGTTATGGCTTTTCACTGTCATAAATCTCAGGCAATCAACATGGGTTCTCAGACTTGGTTGAAAGCAGATGCCCGGGATTTATAAAGACTATGTCCATTCTTAGTATATAGAGTATAACGCTTGTACAGCTTCCCCGTGATATGCCTTGAGCTTCTTTTGTGGTATATACATTCAATACATGCTTTTTGTGAATCCCTGACAATAGAAGATATGGACTTCACAGGGCTTACTTGCAATAATCATCCCATTTGTTTACTGCTCAGAAGAATAAAAGCCCAGTTACATATAAAAGTATATGAAATTTGCATGGTTCAGTCCATCTGAATCTCATACAATGGTCACAGGTCTATGTTTAGTTCAACAAATGGAACTAATAAAGTATGAGGCTCTTGAAATATTGTATGAAGTGCCAAAAGTATTTCCAGTACCAATAATAGAGTTATTTATATACCAAAGTGAGATATAAAAGTGAATGTCAAATTTAATGTGAAAATAGCCAAAATGGAAACATTCTTTAAGTCAGCTACGATTTCAGTTTGGCAACTCTTGCCTTATATTTAAAATTCACTTTGAAATCACATGGAATTTTCACTTCAGTAAATAACCTTGTATGGATTTTCTTTGCAAATTTATGGACACACCGTGTCCATACCATTAAATACCAAGAGAAAAAAATAAAATAACAAATAAAGTGACGTACTTAAAATATGTATGGAGTGCAAATTTGTGCATTTTCAAATATATACAATATAAATATCTGAAACTATACACATATGCACATCACTTTATTTATTATTATATTTTTTTATGTTTGATTGCACTCAGATGGTTAAAACACATAAGATGATGATGACCTTGTACACTTATATCAGATAGATGAATGAAACTGGAAAACATAAGTCTTGAAGTTTTAGATTCCCTGTTATGTGCCGGGATTATTATTGTCAAGTAGGTTTTAATTGGTGTGTGCCAGGTTGCCTGGGAAACTTCTAACCTGTCAAGCACCAAAAAAAAACACCCTGATGGATTGGGAGATTCACTGTGGTTTTTTTTTTTACTAAGTCAAAAATATTGTTTGTTGCTCGGCTGAGCCTAGATTGCCTTTTTCTCATCTCTGGAAAAAGTCAGAAAGTAGCCCAGCCAATCTTGGGTATTTAGAGGGAAATATCCAATCATTCACAACACTTATTGTTTAAGACACCTTCAAGTGGATTTTAGCCCTTCCAGATTACTACCCAATGTAACAATGTACTTGTGGATTTTCTTGTTGGTTAGTTGCAAATTAATTAAAATAAAATGAATTAATTTGCACTTGACACTTTATATATTTAAAGAATGTATATAAGAACATTTTAGACAATCTGAATGCCAAACGTATGGAGAAGGATATGTAATTAGCACAATTCCTGGGGAGAAAGAAAGAGCTCCAATATACCCCAAAATTTAAATAAATAAAAATGCAGCAAGAGGATTCATATTAAAATGGTTGCAGACCTGCATTTTTTTTTTCAACCTTTAACTCACGTCCTATGTGGTGAAGGAATTTGAAAAGACTATGGGAGATATACTGAAAGTATTCTGAAAAGTGACAGTTAAACTCTGCCATTATTTTATTGTATTTACTAAAAAAGGTGTTTACTAAAATTGACTAAAGTGACTTATAATGTATATTTTTTGATGATTGTATAGTTTTCACAGAAATGTTTATATGAGAAGACCACTACATTCAGAGTGGCTTTAAAATAGAGACATAAAACATTTTTTTTGTCGTAAAACGTGGCATTGCATCACAGAAAAAAAAAGGTACGTGATAAAAATTGTCGTTAAGGGTTAAAAAAGCAAAAATGTACAAATAAATCTGACAGATAAACAAAACTGCACCAAAAAAAAACAACAAAATGTAGACATGAAGTTGTCAGCTACACTTTGATAAATATCCCCTACATCTCTGGGTTATTCCAGGTTAATACTGCTGATCACAGTTTGTTTTACTATTTTGCAATGTCTGCTTATGAGTCCAGTGAGCAAATAATGCAGGTTTCTGTAGGTTCACCAGTCAATGTGCCTCCTACTAGAACAGAGTAAATCAGGTGCACATATTAAAATTATTACTAGTAATATGATGAATGTAGTTTTACGAAAGCTCTGTTCCTTCTTTGCTGGAAATGTATTTCATAGTTACCAGTGCTTGCATTCTAGCTAATTAATTTTTAATTCCGATGAATATACATCTGACACTTTAAACAAACAAGTCAGTTACAGGTATCAAAGCTGCTTCTAACATTACTGCCCTTTTTTTCCCTGTTTTTTTGTATTTTGTTTTTTGCCCATAAAATTTTCTTTGTGGGTCCTAAGAACTAACATTTATCAGGGGGTCTTAGAAATAACACTGTAGATAAAAAATAATTCACAGACTATGAACATACCCCATACGTCTGTAGAAGCTCTGTCTTCTGATCATTTCCAAAATGTTGAAGGCGTAGGAGATTATTTATAACACTCAAAGTATTTGTCCTCAGCATCTCGGGCCTGGAGATGTTCACCATTCCCATCTCTTCTAGCAGAAGAAGAAAAATAACGCTGAGGTCTACAGACTTTGTATATAGCATTGAGGCACTAGGAATGTCCAGAGAGTGGCCTGCATTCTGTAGAGAACACAGACTGAGCTGGAGGCAATTTAAAATGGTAAGACCTTGTCCAGGACACACTGTGCTGAGATTAGCATCACATTGCCATTGTAACTGTGTTTTGTCTGCTTCCGATAAACATGGCATTGTGTCATTAATTGAAGAATTAAGTGAGCAAATCTCCACAACCCATGCAGTGGTAGGATCATTAGAAAGCTTATATATCAGGTTCAACTGTGCACATACATAGGTAGTAAAATTAACTCTATCAAAGATCCAGCACATGATAATGTTATCAGCATCTATGGTTCCAGTCCACCAACTGGAGTAGTTGCATACAATATCTTGATCCCACCATAATCCACCAGAATGATTGCAGGTACCATTATCCTGGCTGCTGCAAATGCTGTGTTGATAGCTATCTTGGTTATAGGTTTGACAAAATGCTAACATGGGAGATGGAACTGCATCCAGTGATGGCCATTCTTCATATCTGCACACCACTTTCACCAGCTCCTCTATATTGTCTCCATCTACCCCACACACAATAATGAGCCAGGAGTTTTTAGGATCTTGTAGTAATAATGCCATGAGATCTGACTGTTCACAAACTCCTGATAAAAATGTCAGTTGATCAGAAATCCAGCAAAACTTCACTACAATTGGGTGAACGTACGTTCCCTGCCAACTTTGGTAAGAGCATGGTTTGTGTCCTGACACACAAAAAGAACTGAGTATGGTACTGTTTTGTTGCGTAAAATCGGAAGTATGATTGCAGAAGATGTTATTTAGGGTCTGAAGGTCGTTAATAGCACAAAACCTTAACAAAGAAATGTCCACTTGAGATGGATCCCATTTCTCATATTGACACTGGATCATTGAGTAATTCTGGCCAACAGAGGGAAGGGAGGGTAGGCAAACCAATTCTATCCATACATATTTGGGGTGTGTTTTAATAAGATGATGAAAAGAGGAATCAGCACAAACATTACTGAAGAAATTTGCTTGGTCATACTGCCAACAGAGAAGTAAAGCAAAGTCAGGGACATGTGAGTAATTGCAGACATTCCATGTGAGAACTTGAGATAAGACTATAGAGCTAGATACATTGTAACAAAAGCTAAGTGTCCAAGTGATAGCTGAAACATTATGGATCTCACGCAGAATCCATGGATTATTGCACACAGCTGCCAAAAAATTTATTGAATCTTCTTTAATACAGAAAATCACCGTGGACACATTAACAGGGCCTAACCACATCTGTCCTCCATGGCTCCATTCTGCATATCTACATTTTGTGTCTGAGTGGCAAGTTAATGGAATCTGACTCAATGTTGAGTCTGTTGAAATTTCCTGGTAAATGTCTTGTTTATTGCAAAAATAATCAGCAAGGTTTAACGAGTCGAAGGTCCAACAATATGACATTAAGAACAGGGAGGGACGTGTTGAACCCCATGATGAATACTTGCAGATTATATTTACAATTAACCGGGTCAAGTATTTAGTATCATTAGAGAGACTTTGGACAAGATTAAAGTCACTACAGATGGAAAGGACCACTGTGTCTTGGCCAGTTTTGCTACAATTTGGACAGGAGGAAGAAAGAAAACGTGACGTCCACCCTGAACAGTTGTTAGAGATATCAAGGTTGTTGTTCCCTGCCGAGCAGAAAGTGAAGATCCAGCTGTTCTCAATGTTATTGATTAGTTGTGACATGAATGTGGAATTATTACAGACAAATTGCTGAAAACTGCAAGCATCCTGGACAGCACAGTACAGTAATACAGGAACGCTAGAAGCAGCTATATCCCCTAAACTGCTATTGCTGCAGAACGGTGCTTTAGTAGTATTTGTGGTGCAGTTCAAATTTGATGGGATACTATAATTCTCCATCTGGAGAATAATATTATTGCTGCAGAGATATGACTTTAGTTGCTCCTGATCAAAGAACCAGCATAGATCCACAGTTTCTTGGTTAGGTATAGCTAGGTGCCATGCAGTGTAGTTGCAAATGCCCTTGGACAAGGCCAGCTGGCCAGCACAGAATTCTCTTACCCACCTGTTCTCTGTGTTCTTAGTCACTATGAGTAGCAGGCTGATATTTTTGCACACAGAGGCAGTAAACTGTTCTTCATCTATATGACTGCAGTTTAGAACTATGGATGGAGTCACCTTACTGGTCAATACCAAATAATCCATGTCAGATACCTCAAGCCAGGTTGGGTAATTGCAGTTCTTTATAACGGCCATAGCTTCAGAACTGACACTGTCACAGAGTATAGCAATCCAGGAGTTGGACTCAGAGTTTAACAGTTGCCGCAAGTTATCAGAAGACTGGCATGCAAAGTTTGTGAAGTCTCCCAAGTCATTTTCGGCACAGAAGGCCAACGATGAAGGGACAACTAGGTTAAGCTGCCACTGTCCATAATTGCAGAGCTGCTCTAAAATAGAAGGGGTAATTTGGGTGACTGTGGGTTCAATTTCACACATTGGGTCAAGCCACTGATTATCAGGATTCTGCATTAACTGCTCCAAGAAAATTATATTTGAACAAAGAAATTGTACAAGTTGATCCTGGTCGTGCAGCCAGCAATATGCAACTGAAACGGCCGAGACAGGCCTGTTTATCCAGGAAGTATAGTGGCATATGCTATCTGGGTTAGTATTGTATTCACAGAACCCCATTAGCCAGTTATTTTCTGCCTGAGAGGACAATCGAGTTAAGAGCGCCTGGTTTTCACAGACAGACTGGATAAACCCATCCTTGTCACTCTCGCTGCAGGTGGATACATCGTTAGCAGATACCTCACTAGAATTGGTCCACATTGTGTAATCACAGCTTACGGCCAGTGACCTTATGGGACGCATACGAACAGTTCCTCCATTAGGGACATTACATGGGTCGGCTAGAAGATCAAAAAGTAGAGAAGAGAGAGATCCACAGACTTGACTGTCCATCTCAGTGGTCTGATAAGTAGAAGTGAGACTGAAGTATGCTACAGAGCTCTACAAGCTTTCCTGAATGCAGGGAGCAACCGATCAACACATGACTGGAGAAACACAAAACGGTCAGGTTTGAGGGAAACACCAAGAACCTGAGATTGCTGCAATGGATGTCCGACCAGGAGCAAGTTCAGGAAATCCCAGTTCAAATTGTGCGAAACTCCCCTAAAATGAGACATGAGGCAAATATTAATGCATGGTTTAAAACTGCAAGATCTACACTACAAGACAATCCTAAAAGTTACTCACCACCGCCAGTCTAAAGAGCTCATGACACATGCACCAGCTGTGAATGCCTACTCACCAGGGCTACATTTTTCACTTGCCAAAGGCTAGTAGCAAGTGGAAATTTTGAGCCATGCTCCCTCCAATGAAAGTGCAAGGTAAACAGCAAATATGGAGCCAAAAGGCTTAGCATATCCTCTACTGTGCCCAGAAGGACTAACTATAGGGACAGTTTACATGGTATAATAGAAGGTTTAGCAATGTGATTAGGCATTATGCATTGCAATAGCACTGGTGTACACAAAGAATTTCAGTTCTTTTATATAGGCTCAGCTCAAAATACTTACCATAAAAGAAGATGCTTTAGATCCCCTAATTGGAGAGAAACGTAAGATGTTAGAGACCAGTTATTGTAGAGTGTTACTCGCTTAAACCCAAACTTGCTCATTAAATATCTTTCAAATTCTGGTCACTTTACATAGTTTCAATGCTTGTATGATCAAACATCAAATGTAATTACAACCAGTACAGATCTTGATTTCTCATCATAATGTGCATTTCTAACCACAACTTTCTTAAAATTCATTACAGACATTTAATCCAGCTATGCACGGCTTACTGCACTGTCTATCTGGTGCACTCCCATATTCATCTTCTCTCCCTCTCTAGATACTATGAGCAGTATGATTATTATTGCTAAATGAATAGTATTTTTTTTCATAGACATCAGTAAGAGAGCTGCCATTCAGTTATCATATTATTCAACCTTTCAATGCGCATCTTCAGATATATCTCACAGGCTCAGCTTACCTTGGGTGCCACCTGCTGGTATAACATCGTTTAGAACACTTAGGAGCCAGTTTCTGTAGTCAACGTCGAACAGTAGCTGGGACAAAGAGCTAATAAGCTGTCTCCATCTGCCTAGACCTCTCCACGGAACGTATGGTTTAGTAGTTCCAGAACATAGGGGGTCTATCCCTCCAATGATTTGCACCAAGTCTTGAGCATGACGAGGAGGCCACATCGGCTTTAAGTAAGTCACTGGTGGAGCTGTAGAGGAAGACTCAGAATAGCTGAAAGAAACTAAAAAAAAGGAAATAGGTAATTTGCATAATCACTAATAACTCTGTAATTGTAGTTAAGGGGGAATTGTCAGTAAATACCTGTTAAAAGTTCAATGAGAAGGAGGAATGAAACCATCTCCATCTGAACAGGAGAAACCAAGGGCCTGTTTACAAGCCAGATATTATATATCCCACTGGAAGAGAAAGATGAAAATGGTTAGTACTGCACTATGTTAAATATCTTTCTAATATAATCCTGGTAGTATTTTCCTTCTGCATTATTCATATTCAGGTTTATTATGAAGATTTTCTAATTCTGTTGATTTGGAGATACATTTCCAACTTTGAAATTTTGGAACCAATGCTACCCATGAACAAATGTTGCGGTTAGCTCACTATAACTGACTGACCCCTAAAAAAGGAAAAAAAAAACTAGGTTTCTGAATTTATAGAGGATGTATCACCTATGGGATGCTGAGCGTTACATTTAAATTAACCCCAGAGGAGTGCAGTGGAGGTTATATAACACAGCACTTCTGGGCACTGCCCCAACCATCTTCCCACAAAGTAGTGGACATATGCATATACGCATGCATCTTCATCATTAATGTCATATGTGTGCATGTATGTCACATGGTCACATTAATGTCATATGTGTGCACATGTTGCGAGTCTGTGCACACAGCATCAAGGTAATTATTGTCATATTCATCATATGCAAGTCTGTGCCTTGACAGGCTGTGATATAAATGGTTATTTACTTAAGTGAGAATTCAAAGGGAATTTAAAATTTAAGGTCAAATTAGCCAAACTGGAAATATTCTCTAAGTTAGTTATGCTTTTAGTACAGCTACTCTGGCCTTACATTTGAACTTCCCTTTGAATTGTAACTTTAGTGAATAGTCCTGATAATTTGCAAACAATAAATCTTATACATGTCTTTGATAATTATGTACAGTAAAAGGCATATAGGTCAGAGCTGGATTACCCATATACTCATATACAACATTCAGCCACCACACACGACACACAGCTGTCACAGGTTTAAAGAACAGAGGCCAGCGCTCCATGATGGGGCAATCTTTATCTGGCTTTGATATAGCTGTCCATATCTATATAACAGAAAACTAAAATTTGGCTACAGTTTTATTCTGGTGATTAAAGGAAAACGGTAATATTTTATTATCATTTAAAATAAATGATTACACGTAATATAGCCATACAGAGCATAAGTTTGCACTATATATGTAGAAGTTAATAACTATTTTTATTGCATCACCAGGTTTATCCTGTTGCAGCCATCGTCAGCCCTCTTTGATCAGAAGCAGCATTTATGTGCTACTGTGCACAGTTTCAAGGTCAGACCTATCAAAGATTGCTTATTGAGATGCCCTGCACTAGTGAATGAATTCAGGATTTGCGAATACACACCAGCTCTTTATTACTAGCTTTGTTGCTTTCGACTACAAAACTAAAGCCAGGATGTGCACTTAAAAGTGATATTCATTTATATGTAGGTATATCTTAAACATTAAGAAATAATTAATGTCCTCCTTTAATTTTCAAGGAGATTCCATTCACTAAACAGTAATCTGAAATCAAAACTGAAACATTTACATCAGAATCAATGAGTTGTAAGCGATATCCCCAAATTATTCCAAGACTGAATTTAAATCATTTAAAATATTTGAATAAGAGATCCAAGCACTATAACCACTTTGCACTACTACAATGTGGTGCTTAGAGAACCCTGAGGTTACTCTAATTTCTAAGATTTGAAAATATTGTTCCTTTTCTAAGAGTGTTCATCAAGATAATCGATCAGGCAGCTGGGAACAAGTTATATTTAGAGTTGCCGCTTAGTGATTTTGTCCATTTTTGGGTGCAGTGTGTGCACCCATCACATGTACAATAGGGAAGGCTCTGTCTTTTTGGTGGGCAGCTCTACTGATAACAAAACAGTATACTACCAGCTTCTAATACACTTTCAATAATCCTGATTGATGATTGGATGAGGATCTGCAGGTGGGTGATAAACTACTTCTACTATAACTCAGTTCTGTCTAGACCTGTAGATTGGCCCACTAAACTGTGTGGATCTTGCAATCTATCTTTTACATTTCTAAATTAATCTGTTGCATTAAGACAAGTCACCACTCACAATATATAGAGCTAACAATATAAGCACAATTGTTTCGCTTTTGGGGTCCGTTCAGGCGACCCTTTCCCTTCTTTACAGTTGGTGTCATAAGCGTTCTTGTTCTATATAAAATAGCAAGAAAGACACGTTATTGCACCATATGTGCCTTTCTTACTATTTTATAAAGAACAAGAACGCTTGGGACACCAACTGTAAAGAAGGGAAATGATCGCCTCAACGGACCCCAAAAGTGAAACAATTGAGCTTATATTGTTAGCTCTATATATTGTTAGTGGTGACTTGTTTTAATATTTTCAAATTATAAAATCTTGCACAGTCTGCACTATGATATGTTTTTTATATTTTAAAGGGACACCATACCTAAACTAGGACTCCAAAGTAGGGAACCATTTTAAGGTATATTGTCCCTATTTGTATATTCAACTACACAGTGTCTATATAAAGATAGTTACCAATTTAAACCACTGTAGCGTTTCGCCATTAGACCTTTTTTGGATTCTTGCATGAAAAGATAAGATTATGGTGTTTTAGCAGCTAGTTACGTAATTTTTCACAAACTGTGGTAATAAATTCTACTAGAATATTAGCGCTGGTACTTTACCTTTTGTATAATCTGTTGCATTGTTGATGCATTATCTGTAGAATACATTTAAAAACTGTCTTGATATAGACACTCCCTTTAATCTTGTTTTCTGTCATAAGATTTTTGCTAAGAAATAGACACAGCATGTTTTTGTCACTGAAAGCAAGCTTACAAGATAAAATGACTTTGCTGCTGAATTAACTATAACCACAGATAGATACTCAGGGGAGGTTCAGTTCCCCAGGATACAATACAGTGCCAAAGCTAGCCATCAATGGTACATGCTCTCATTTGGAAAAAACAAAAATAAAAATAATTCTTTGCTAAACAAACTAAAAACTAAGCTGCCGATTTAAGGCTAATATAACGGAGATTGTAAAATATTTCCAGTTAAGAAATGGTTCCAGATTGGCTATTTTGGCATTACATCTGCAGTTTTGTTTTCAATTCATTTCGGTTACCTATTTAGGAAACAAAATCTAAACTGGACTATTTCACCAGCATTCCATATATTCACACAGGATTCTTACATTATACATTTGGGAAACAGGAAAGATGTCTCAACCTTTTCATCTTTACATGTAAGAAACACATTTTTTAGGATTCCTTTAAATTAGGATGGCAAGTTACAATAAATTATTTTTGTTGCACCTGACCTACCGTATTGATACATATAATAATTATTGACGTAAATAAGTAAAATTTGCAGCACACACCTTGCAGTCAGCTTTCATCTGTGGATAACTCTGGAGGCTCTCGATCTTCACACCTGCCAGAACCTAGATAGTCACACTTACCAAGAAAAGCCCTGCTCTTAGCTGTAATAGATCCCTATCACTCCTGTTGTTAATAATGTAGAGCCTGCCTGGGAGATTGGACACCTGAAGGAGGAAATCCTGTATCATTAAGACCACAAGAATGGACAGATCATTTTACTAGTAACAAAATAGCCCAAGTACTAGGAAATAGAAGGCTCTGGTGAATGGGTTTATGGAACAAAACGATTTATACTAAAAAACACCAAATAAGAAACCAGCATAACTATAATCCATCCTATACATTTCAAGCGTGTGGGTGTCAGCGTGCCCCTTTAAAGGAGAGCAATGCCATAATATCACTACCCAAAACGCATGGTCTTACACTTAAAATATTTTCAGCTTTCCAAAAACTTCAGATTAAGGTTAAGAGATGCCAAGAGGTTTTCAAAATAAAATCAGCAGCTGAAAAGAAGTAGGCAGAGGGGTATTTAATTTATAAGTTTATAGTCACCCCACGGCACTAATACAGCTTTTAAACCTTTGATAGATTTTGGCCTCATTAATATGCTGCAATTTTTGCATGCTCAAAGCTTTATAGTTTTTGCATAAAATGTTTTGCAGAATGCTGCACCATAAGCCTGCCTTGTTATCTGCACCCACTCACTCCAGAAAAATACCAACAAAAAACTTCCTTATAAACCTATGCACCAAGCTCAGCCACAGAGTACTGAATGATCTGAACTACAAAGCAACCTGCATTAGGAGGAGGACACACTTAAGGAGACATATAGTAAGGATATCACTACCTGTTTGCAGTTCCTCTGTTACAGGAAAGGTTGAGAATTAACAGCAGCCCCCTCAGTGCTGTTGGGGCTAAGACTGGATGCATACATTTGATAGGAAGTCTTCCTGATATGATGGGGTGTGGCTACGAAGGCAAGCTTATGGTGCAGAAATCTCTGTAAAATATGTATTCTTCCACATAAGTCATTAGTTTTGTTTATTTTAAGGGGGGAAGATGGTAACAGATCATCATAAAATTACGAATGATTTCCACTATCATGGCAACACCAGATAGAGGGTAGAATATGGAATCTATATAAAAGAAAATAGGTAAGTCAGGAAACGGTTTAGACGGTCTTAGAATCAGTGGTGTATCCTGGTTTTGTGCTTTCCTAGGCAGGACAAAACTCAGGTGCCCCCTAAACCCCAGCCCCCCCACCATCGCGCGCGACCCCCACCCATCCCCCGCCTTCTAAATACACACACACATTCACTGACAGATACGCATACACTAGCTAACAGAAACACACACTCACTGACACACACAGACACACACACTCACTGGCAAACATACACACACACAAACACACTCACTGAAACACACACACACTCACAGGCAAGCACACAATCACTAACAGACACACACTAGCAGACACACACTCACTGACACACACACTCACAGGCAAACACACACACACCCTCACTAACAGATACACTCACTAACAGACACACACACTAACAGACACACACACACTAACAGACATACACACACTAACAGACACACTCACTAACAGACACACTAACAGACACACACACACACTAACAGACACACTCACTAACAGACACACACACACTAACAGACACCTCGCACAACAGACACACTCACACACACACACTAACAGACACACACACACTAACAGACAGCACACACACTAACATACACGCACTAACAGACACACTCACTAACAGACACACACACACACTAACAGACACACTCGCAACAGACACACACACTAACCACCAGACACACACTCACTGACACACACTCACAGGCAAACACACACACACACACCTCACTAACAGATACACTCCACTTCAACAGACACACATAACACACACACACTAACAGACATACACACACTAACAGAGATACACACACTAACAGAGATACACACACTAACAGACACACTCACTAACAGACACACTCACTAACAGACACACACTAACAGACACACACACTAACAGACACACACTCACTGACACACACTCACAGGCAAACACACACACACCCTCACTAACAGATACACTCACTAACAGACACACACACACTAACAGACATACACACACTAACACACACACT
>OW240914.1:106550298-106576665 GCA_933207985.1 Pelobates cultripes
CCGACCGCCCGGCATGTCAGTTAGCCGCGAGGCTAACAAGGCATTTGCCCTGGGCATTTGGGGGCGGCAAAAAAATGCCGCCCAAGGCAAATGCGTTGTTTGCCTCGCGGCTAAAATGTCCCTGCTTAGAATACTTTGCTACTAGGCGACCATACATGATGCTGGTGAGGTGATCATGAGGCTACAGTTTGCACTAAACTTAACTACATCTCCCTGAAGTGGTCATATGTCAAGCATCTCATGTTTGTCCAACTTTTAAGTCTATCCTCTGTCCATACTCCCATCTCTGATGCTCGCCTTCAAGACTTCTCCAGGGCTGCACCTTTTCTGTGGCACTCTCTTCCCTTCTCCATTAGACTTTCACCCAGCCTCCATTCCTTCATAAAATCATTGAAAACTTACTTCTTCAGGAAAGCGTATCAATTAAACTGTTAATAACTTTTCACCCTGCACCCTAACTCCTCTCCTGCAACTGTAAAACAAAAACCTACTAAGCCCTCAGTGAATACTTTTCTAGCGACCTAGTTTGATACCCCTACTTTTACCTTTTGTGTTGCTATACCCCACTCCCTCTAGCATTTAAGCTCATTGAGCAGGGCTTTCAACCCCTCTGTTCCTGTGCGTCCAACTTTTCTGATTACCATTACGTGTTTGTTAGTCCTCCCATTGTGCAGCGCTACAGAACTGGCTGGCGCTTTATAAATAAAATAATAATAACACTTGACAGTGTTTCTGTTTGGGCTGTCTGTTTTGGGATGTCAAGGTTAATACTCCCCAACACGCAAACCAGAGAACAATAAAGGCAAGCACAGGCGGACGTATTACCGGACCTTAAAGTGGCCGGACTTAACTTAGGAATAAGAGAAAAGAATAGTCAAACGTGCCAAGGTCAGGGATATAGAGGTACGGGTAAGCGAATAGACAGAGTCAAAGTTCAGGGAGCCAGAAACGAGAATAACCAAATAACAAGCCGAAGTCAGAAACCAAAGAAAGACAACTACTCAGAACGCACTCTCGGGCTGTAATAAACCACGACAGGGCAAGGAAGTGATGTCAGAAGGAGGTTAATATAGAGAAAGGTGTATTCTGATAGGCAGGGACAGAACGTCCTCGAACGCCCTCCCAGAGGGTGCAACGACAGCCAGAGATCTGCACCGCCCAGCAGGAGAGGACGGACGGTGGGACCGGGACAGCGCGGGACACGAGGTATGACAGAACCCCCCCTGAGGGAACGCCTACTGGAGGAACACCAGAAGGGCAAGAAGGAAACCTAGCATGGAACGCCCGAAGGAGTCGGGGTGCATGGACCTCAGAAGCAGGAACCCATGAGCGCTCCTCGGGCCCATAACCCCTCCAATGGAACAGGTACTGAAGCAAGCCACGACAGACCCGGGAGTCGACAATATGTTGGCTCTCGTACTCCTCCTGGCCATGAACCAAAACAGGAGGAGGACGAGACTGGGAATGGGAATGACTAGTGCAAACAAGTGGTTTCAGGAGGGACGTATGAAAGACATTGAGTACACAGAGGTTTTTGGGAAAATCCAAGGCATAGGAAACAGGATTGATCTTTTCACAAAACCTTCATTGAGCCAACTTCATTGAGGGAACGCGTAAGCGCAAGTTGCCCATAGACAACCAGACTCTATCACCAGCAACATAAGAAGGTGCCGCCCTACGGTGCCTATCAGCAAAGGCTTTCTGAGTAAGCATAGTCTTCTCCAAGTGTCATGTACAGTGGATAAGTGTTCATCCAGAACCGGCATTCCCTTGTGAGAAAACAAAGCTGGAAGCAGATTTGGATGACGACCATACGTGACAAAGAAAGGACTGTGACCAGAGGCAGAGTGCTTAGCATTATTCCTGGCGAATTCAGCCCAAGGAAGAAGGTCAGCCCAGTTGTCCTGGAGTTGAAACGTAAAACAACGGAGATATTGTTTAAGGCTTTGATTGGTCCTTTCAGCAGCACCATTCATTTGAGGATGATTGGTTGAGGAGAAGCCGAGTTCAATACCCATGTCTTTGCAAAAGCCCCTCCAAAACTTTGAAATAAATTGTGAACCCCTATCAGACACAATGACGCCTGGCATTCCGTGTAGGCGTATTATTTCCTTGGTGAATATTCTGGCTAATTCAGCAGAAGAAGGCAGTTTTCTCAAAGGTATGAAGTGCGCCATTTTAGAGAAGCGATCAACTATAACCAAAATAACAGTAAAACCCTTAGATTGTGGCAGCTCGAATATAAAATCCATAGACAGTTTAGACCAAGGAACTGACGGCAAAGGAAGGGGATGCAAAAGACCACATGGTACTTGATGGGAAGATTTAGATTGAGAACAAACGTTACAAGACGATACGTAAGCTTCAACTTCCTTTCTAAGAGATGGCCACCAATATTGTCGTGTGATCAAATCAATGGTCTTAGATACCCCCATATGTCCAGCCATTTTACTGTCATGGTAATGGCTGAATACTTCCCCTCTCAGCTCGGGAGGTACATAGTATTTTTCAACAGTTTTATCAGTAGGTGCCCTATCTTAGACCCTTTGGACTTTGTGCAGAAGAGAGGAAGAGTTCTAGTCAAAGCGATGATTCTCTCCTGGGGTATGATGGGTTCTTTTATGACCTCCTCCTTATCAAGAGTGGCAAACTGTCTGGAAAGAGAATCTGCTTTGGTGCTATGATTACCCGGTTTATAGGAGATTACATAGTTGAAGCGGGAAAGAAAAAGAGCCCAGCGGGCTTGTCTGGATGAAAGCCTTCTAGCGTCACTTAAATAGGATAACTTCTTATGATCAGTGAGAATCATGATAGGAACCATAGATCCCTCAAGTAAGTGACGCCATTCCTTGAGAGCTGAAATTATGGCTAATAATTCTCTATTGCCTATATCGTAATTCTTTTCTGCAGGTGTCAGCTTACGAGAAAAGAATCCACAAGGATACAACAGAGCGGTAGGAGATTCCCTCTGGGAAAGGATAGCTCCCACACTGGTCTTGGAGGCATCAACCTCAAGGATGAAGGGTCTAGAGGGGTCTGGATGTACCAGGACGGGAGCTGAGGCAAAAGATTTTTTCAAGAGAGTGAAAGAAGCCTTGGCTTCTGTAGACCAATTGACATGATTGGCTCCCTTTTTGGTCATAGCGGTGATTGGAGCTATAATCTGGGGAAAGCCCTTAATAAATCTTCTATAGCAGTTAGCGAACCCAATGAATCTCTGTATAGACTTCAATCCAATGGGTAGGGGCCATTCAAAAATGGACGATATTTTATTAGGGTCCATTTGAAAGCCATCAGTAGAGATTATATTCCCTAAAAACTGAATAGAAGTCTGATCGAACAGACATTTCTCAAGTTTGCAATACAAACCATTAGCAAGAAGGGTCTGTAAAATGTTTCTAACTTGTTGGTGATGCATCTGAATATTAGGAGAATGAATAAGAATGTCATCAAGATACACAATAGCGCAAGTGTACAAATAATCTCTTAAGACATCATTGATAAAATCTTGGAAGACAGCCGGGGCATTACATAGACCAAAGGGCATTACCGTGTACTCATAATGACCGCTTTGAATATTAATTGCTGTCTTCCATACATCTCCCTTTTTGATACAAACGAGATTGTAAGCTCCTCTAAGGTCTAATTTAGTAAAGACTTTAGAACCACGAAGCCTGTCAAAGAGCTCTGTTATCAATGGTATAGGATACGCATTTTTTAGAGTGATTTTATTCAGACCCCTATAATCTATGCAGGGACGTAAATCCCCCTCCTTTTTGGCAACAAAAAAGAAACCAGCCGATGCAGGGGAAGAGGAGCGTCTGATAAACCCCTTACTTAGTGATTCTTGTACGTATTCCTCCATAACCTTATTTTCTATTTGAGAAAGAGGGTAGACTCTCCCCTTGGGGTGCATGGTACCAGGGAGGAGTTTAATGGCACAATCTTATGGCCTATGTGGAGGAAGACGGTCTGCCTGTACTTTGTCAAAGACCTTTGCCAGGTCTTGGTATTGAGGCGGTACATTAGAGGAAAGTGGAGGAGCTAAAGGAACATTAAGAGAACAAAGGGGTTTAGCTTGATTTAAACATGTACGGTTACAGGAAGGACTCCAAGACAGAATTTGACTTTCTTTCCAGTCAATAACAGGGTTATGTTTTTGTAACCATGGAAAACCAAGAACCAAAGGGCAAAAAGGAGAAGAAATGACCTGGAAAGACAACTTCTCTTTTTGGTTAACACCTACTTATATAATAACAGTCTTAGTTTGATGCGTAACATAGGGGACTGTTAATGGACTACCATCTATGGCTTCAACGGTCAAGGGTGTTTCTTTCTCCTCCAAAGGAAGAGAAAGAGCTGTTGCAAAGGTCTGGTCAATAAAGTTGTCTGCAGATCCAGAGTCAATGAGGGCCATAGTAAGATGACTAACACTTTCCCAGAATACGGTTACAGGCATAACACACCTGTATGAATTTGTTTTAGGGGACAGAAACATTACACCCAAGGCCGGTCCCCTGAACAAGCTTAGGTAGTAGAGTTTTCCGGATGTGATGGGCAATTGTTACGTAAGTGCCCCTTACGAATGCAATATAAGCACAACCCTTCCCTTCTTCTATAAGACTTCTCAGCCTCAGAGAGTCTGGTGTTACCTAGTTCCATGGGTTCAGAATCAGATTCAGGGGCTTGTAAAGTGGGTAATCCGGTTATGATTGAACGAGGAGCGGTTCTTCCTATAGCCCTCCTTTGTCTATCTAAATGAAGATGCTTCTGTCTAACCCTTATATCAATTTCCGACATGTATTGTATAAGGTCTTCTAGGAGTTCTGGTAAATCCCTAGCTGCCACTTCATCCTATAAGGACTCAGTAAGACCCTCAAAAAACACAGCTGTCAGAGCACTGTTATTCCAAGTCAGCTCAGAGGCCAAAGTACGAATTTCAATAGCATAGTCGGCCACTGATTTAGATCCTTGTTTGATTTTTAACAGCGCTCTGGCTGCTAGTATCTTTCTGTCTGGGGGATTGAACACATTACGAAAAGTTCTGAGGAACAGTTCAAGATTGAAGACAATCCTATCATCATTCTCCCACAAGGGATTTATCCAAGCCAGGGCTCTGCCTTCTAATAGGTTCATAATGAACGCTATCTTGGACCTATCAGTAGGGAATGAATCAGGAGCTACTTCTAAATGTACTCCCACCTAGTTCAAAAATTCCCTGCATAACGATGGTTCCCCAGAATAACGAGGAGGGGGAGTTAGGCGAATGGATGGAGTGGAATGAGTCGCAGGGGGTATAGAGACAGCACCTTGAGAACTACTGTCCTCTGCCTCTGGTTGAAGACACGCAGTTCTAGTGAGAATAGTTTGCAAGGCTTGGGCAAACTGATCCATTCTATGGTCTAACGCCTCTATTCTATTTTCATATGCTGCCATTTGTTGTCCCAGGTTTGCAGGGTCCATGGCCCTGTCGTAATGTCAAGGTTAATACTCACCAACACGCAAACCAGAGAACAATAAAGGCAAGCACAGGCGGACGTATTACCGGACCTTAAAGTGGCCAGACTTAACTTAGGAATAAGAGAAAAGAATAGTCAAACACGCCAAGGTCAGGGATATAGAGGTACGGGTAAGCGAATAGTTCAGGGAGCCAGAAACGAGAATAACCAATTAACAAGCCGAAGTCAGAAACCAAAGAAAGACAACTACTCAGAACGCACGCTCGGGCTATAATAAACCACGTCAGGGCAAGGAAGTGATGTCAGAAGGAGGTTAATATAGGGCAAGGTGTATTCTGATAGGCAGGGACAGAAATGAGGGAGGATATAAATAGATAGTAGCAATAGGCTACTATCACTTTAAATGCTAAGGTTACATCACCCCTGTCGACTACCGCGTGCACGTCCTCGGACGCCCTCCCAGACGCGCGCGACGCCAGCTAGAGATCCACACCGCCCGGCAGGAGAGGACGGACGGCGGGACCGAGACGGCGTGGGACACGAGGTATGACATGGGCTAGAGGAGGGTATTTTGGACCCACTCCATCGCCCACATATCACCCTTACTTAACAGCAGGGTATCTCAGATTTTACAGTTGTCATTCAATAGATCAACAACAGTCACACAGAAAAAGTATCAAATACAATTGTAGTATATACTTCAATTTTATTTTTACCAACACAAATGTAATATCAAACAAACATCAGACATACAACTTGCTCGAGACTTTTGACAGTTTCTATTTCTCTTGACTTATTTCTTATATATTTCTTGGCTGTTTTCTTACATATTTACTACCCAGGTTGTATCAATTGCTGTCTAAGTTCAATTCTATCTATATATTCCAACCAGTTTGTATATATTCTATTATTCTGTCTGGCTTTTACACTTAGCCATTCATATCCTTTTTCCATCTTCATCTGATACTTGACCTGTTGTACAAGTTCTTGTACACTATGTGTTATTTGTGGTTTCTATTTTCTAGCTATAACAGCCTTTGAGGCTATCATTACATGAATTATTAAACTTAAATATTTCTCCATTATATTTCTGTCTATCGTGTGCAATAATGCGCATTCTGGTCTATTATTCACTGGTGGGGTACCTAGATCTTTCATTAATCTAAAAAGCAATATTCCATAATAATTCTTTATCTCTGGGCAATCCCACCAAATATGCAAGTAGGAGTCCGTGTTCTTGTTGCATCAACAGAATATCTGTGTGCTTTCTGGATATATTGTTCTCAGTTTTGTAGGTACCAAGTACCATTGGTTCATTACCTTAAACAGATTTTCCTGTAACTTTATACAATGGATATATTTATTTGTTACATTCAGGCCATACTACCAATGTTCAATTTTAATATCTCTTTTTAGGTCATCCTTCCATGCTTTTCTTGCCGGTATTCTCACATATTGGATGTAATTTCTTTTGTTATTATATATAGACAGAACTTTATCTATTTTCCCCCTTAAATAGTCATTCAATTTTTCCCATTGAGTTGTCTTGTACCTTACACATTGTTTCATTTAAAAAAAAAAAAAAAAAATGTGATACGCAAATATGTAAAGACTTCTTTGTTCTGCAGTTTAAATTATTTTTGTAGAGTAGCGAATGGTTTAATATTTATTCCTTCTAACTTTTAAAAAATTTTTATCAATGCCTGTTTCTCTCCAACTTTTTAATGTGATATCTTTAATATGTTATTTCAGTATTTAAAGTTTTTATAATTAAATTTTTTTTATTTTTTTTTTATTTTTATTTTTAATTCTTTATTTTTTTCGCAGTCAACTTGTGATAGACATTGTGTATGACATATTCAATAAAGCATAACATTGCGGTTAACCATTTACATGCAGTTGGTAGGATATCAATGTAGCCTGCGGTTTTTATTTTTATTGTAATGTAGCGTGTTACTGCCATATACTTGCCTCCAGTGGTAGTGGAAATATATATCTAGGGCATGCATGGCCGTACATTAGCAAAAATGAGTGAGAAGTAGTGTGTCTCTAGAGCGGGCAGGACGCTGTAGGAGTGCAGCTCCACATGGTAGAGTGGGTGTTAGTGGATACTAGCGTGGAGCTGGGGGGGGGTTGGTGGTCTTTAGGGAGCCTGTGTTCCCGGGTTAATCCCGGTCGCGGCTCATTTAGGCTTGTCTGGTGGGAAAGATGGTTACGGTCCTTCCCTGCTTGCGTTGTATATGTAGATGCGTTGCATTTAAGTGTTGTCTGAGTAAAGGAAAATACAATAACAACTAAAAAACTTATGCTGTGCTAACTGTGCATCTGTAAGATGCTGGCCCCATGAGGCCCGTATGTCGTAATAGGTGAGGAAACAAGATTGAAACTAAAATAAACAAAAATAAAATAAACAAAAATAAACAGAGAAGATAATCTCCAGAGTCAAGTATTTGCTCGGCTGGGTAAACTCCTACTCGCCGGGATGAACGGGATAGCGTTAGCGGGGTCCCAAGCTGTCGGTGCAGCCATTGCAGTGCGGTTCAAACCCAGTGTGGTCAGAGTTGCCTCGATCTCCGATGCCTCAGTCACCCTGATCTCTGTGTTCTGATGCTGGATGAGTAGCGCTCGTGTTGGGCCCCAGCGGTATTTGAGTCCCTTCGAAGATAATATGGATGTGAGGGGACGTAGTGTTTTTCGCCACTGTAGGGTCTGGCGGGAGAGATCAGAATAGAAGGTGATTTCCATCTCCTCGAACCGGAACGGGGGTTTGCCTCGCACTGCACTCATAACGGCTGCCTTGTCCTGGCCATTTTGAAATTTGACCAGTATGTCGCTGGTGTTGGAGGCAGTGGCTGAGGGAGGCCTGGGGAGCCGAAACATCCCATCCAGTGTAATGCCCCTGGCTTGTTTGGGAGAGAGAAGGGCTGTGAAGAGCCCCTGATTTTCAGGTGTTTCCACCTTCTTCTATCCTCCATGGCTGCAAGGTGGTGGCTTAGAGTGTTGTGAGCTGTGGTGAGGGTGTCAATCTGGGTCTGTAGCTCCAGGATTTGGGCTGTATGTGTTGTGGTGGTCTGTTCGACTGCATTTAGGCGCCCATTGAATCCCTTAAGGTCCTCTCTAACCTGTGAGATTTCAGACGACAGACTTTGACGGAGGTCCACCAGGAGGCCGGTGAGTATTTCTGTGGTGAGCGGTGCTGACCCTTTGGCTGCTGACTGGGCAGGTTTTGGAGGCTGTATTCCCTGTTCCCCCAGATTGTGGAGGGAGTAGTCTTCTGATTCATCAGAGAAATCCTCCAGGTCAGCCGCCATGTCAGTTCGACCTGCTCCATGCGGCCCTCTCAGGAGGTCGCCGATATCGGCGCAGAATCTGGGTCTATCTGGTCGGGGTTTTTTGGTCTTCCTCCCCATCGTTTGTGGTATCGTCTGGTGCTTATTAGAGGGGGTATACACCCCGTATTTCAGCTGGTTTTAGGCGTTTTTTGCCGCTTTGTCGGAGCTCAGGGAGATTGCGACCGTTGCTGTTGAGCGCTAGCTCCGCCCCCCTATAATTAAATTTTTTAATCTTAATTTAGATTTGAATTAATATCATGAAAGTAATAGATTTTCAATTATATTATTCCATGTTCTGTTTTTTTTTTTTTTTAAATAATTAATCTCAGGGGTGTATTATTACAGAATATCTGTCTCACTTTCTATTTTATACCATGCTTCTGAAAGGCTGTTTTTATTGTGTAACATATATATGGTATAATATATTGGCCTCATAGATAATATTCCTCGACCCCCCCTTCTTAATATCTAATGATATTCTGGCCTTTTTTCCTGCCCCTATGAATTTGGAGATATATGACTGGGATAAATTAAGCCAGCCTTCCGGTATATTAAAAGGTATATGATTAAAAATATATGTCCACTTGGGTAGAATATATGATTTAAATATATTTATCCTCCCTAACCAGTTTTTCCATTGTTTAAACATAATATTAGTCTCTTTTAGGACTTTCATAAAATTTGTTTCCATAATAGATTTTGGATCTGAAGTAATACGTAAACCTAAATAGCTCAATTCATTTTGAAATATTTTTTTTTAAATTCTTTATTTTTTCTCAATCTGCACGTATGCAAGGAATACGGTAAGCATTTGTTAACAAGTCTTGAGTAGATTGCAGGTCACAGTTTTTAAATATCACAGGCAACAGATATGCAGATTGAGGATTTTGTATGAACAAGTGAGAACTAAAATATTAGTTAACTAGAGAGTCTCCCAGGGCTGGAGTACGGCATGTTCAATATACTCATGAGGGAGTTAATGCCCTTTGGAAGATGCACCTCCTTCGGTAACTTAGAGCCACATTCATACACTAACATGTGTTAGCATAAGGAGGTGAGAGGGGTGATATTACGAGCTGTGGTAGGAGACCAGGTGTTTTATGGGGCGTCTGTAAGGCAGGGTGCCCCTGTAAATATACGTTCTCTCTTTTTTAAATTTTTTTTGTATTTTTCAAAACAAGTCGCTGTCAACATCAATTTATACTGACAATTGCCACTAAATCCCATTGTTCACATGAAAACATGACCATAAGTGCACATATACGTGTAATCCTGGAGGGCACAATGACATGTAAGCGTTTTTGTTTTTAAGGATAACACCAAATAACGAACGGTTTAGGCAAAAACTTAATAGGGGACACTGCAGGGGGCAACTAGGTAGGGCTTAAATGCTTCCCTTCTTGTGTTTTTTTTGCTATGTTGTAGGGAATTCCCAAATATGGCGGTGATTATCGAGGGCGCTTTTCCCACCTTGGGGGGATGGTATTTCCATTAGCGTGGCCAGGTAGGTCAAGACTAGCCCTTAACCTCTTTAACCCGGCAGCTGTATATGCGTGAGCATCACCTTAGTTTGCATTAAAAGGATACACCTGAATAGAGAACAACAGGTATCATAACTATAACACAAATGGTGATGTTGCAAATAATCGCAGGAGCCAGTTCATGGCGGTGGAAAGAGGGAGTTCTTTGTGTGCTGAAGGTAGTCCTCGACTCTCTCCGTTTCTCATGCCGTGCCTTGCGCGGAGGTAGGCTGCTGAGACTGGAGCCGGACGAACTCCGCTATCCTTGTAGGGTTCATGTGGGAAAGTCCTGTGTTTCTTTTGACAGCGTGGTCAGCGAGGCCCAGTTTGAGCAGGAGGGCTTCCCGTTCCGGATAGCTGTGTGATCTGTAGGTAGTTCCCTGGCAAGTAAACATGATTGCCTTCGGTGTTCCCCAGTGGTAGGGTATTTTCCTAAGGCGCAGCTGTTGCAGGAGCAGCTGTAGGGCTTTCCTCCAGGTGAGGGTAGCGCGTGTGAGGTCTGGGAAAATCGATAGCGTGGACCCTACAAAGGTTAAGGGGGTCTTCCCTCGGGCTGCATTTTGGAGCGTGGCTATTTCCTGGAGGGACTAGAACCTTATAATAAGATCTGCAATAGCCGCTGGGGGTGCCGACTTTGATTATGGGAGGCGAAACATCCCATCGAGTCTCAGCGATTTGGCTGTTTAGGCGGTAGGAGGACTGTGATTAGGCGCCTGACATAGTGTGGCAGGTCAATTAGATTTTTAGATTGTATTTTCTCCGTTGGTCTTCCATAGTGTCCATCCTGTCAGAGTTGTTGCTGTTTCAGACCCTCGATCTGCCGTTCGACTGAGGTGAGTCTGGTGTCGTGGGTGCTTTTAGAGGCTTTTAGGAGGGCAACCCTGGCCGTTGCACCTTCAATTGCGTTTTTAAAGTAGGCCATATCCATGGTTTTGAGCAGATCCGCTGTCACAGGTGCCGCGGCTGGTGTTTGTGTTGGAGAGTGTTCGGGTGGCAAGCCCAGGGCTGGGCCTCTGGGTGGTCCCTCTCCGAGATCCGAGGGGGTGCTGTCTGAGTAGACAGAGCTGTCCTCCAGCGCCATCTTGTGCCATGCGGCCTGCTGTATGTTTCGCAGGAGTTCTCAGATATCTCGGACATTAGGGCTTTTCTCAGGTTTGGGTTTTTTGTGTTTTCTGCCCATTGTGTTCCCCGATAAGGTAGTAAAGGAGTTGGCTGGCTGGGTGCCCAATTTCCACCAAAAATTATGATTATTGCTCAGGTCGGTTCAGAGCTCCAAATAGTGCGACCGTTCTGTTCCGCCCCCTTCAATTCATTTTTAACCAATTTGTAGTTCAATTCATTTTGGAATGCTACAATAGTCTCCTTACTAATATTAGTATGCATAATCATCAGTCTTTTTTGTATTTAATTTATCATTTGAAACAGACATGTAAGTTTGAAATGATTTTGACATAGCTCTTTGATTCTAATTCTGATTCTAATGGATCTGACAATGTAATCAAGATGTCTGAACATAGACTAATCTTGTACTCACCTTGTCCAATATTGAATTCCTTTATTTTATGATTATTTCTTATTTCACTAGCCAATGATTCTATTGTTAGTACATACAGTAATGGTGACAGGGGGCAACTCTGTCTAGTCCCATTGCTAATTGGGAACCAATCCGCCTGTATATTTTGACCCACCATTCTCGCTGAGGGACATGAATATAGGGCTTTAATAGAGCTGAACATAAACCCATCTATACCAAAGCGCTTTAGAGACTGAAACAAAAACTTCCAGTCCACACGATCAAATATTTTTCAGCGTCTATTGAGATTGTTATAGGAGGTTGTTTATCTCTATTTGCTCTATCAAGCAGATTAATTATCCTTCTGATGTTACTGTATGGTCTTCTTCCTGATGTAAAGCCAATTTGAGCTCTGTGTACTATATCAGAGAGCATATGTTTCAGTCTCCTAGCCAAAAGAGCCGCCATCAATTTTGCATCGGAGTTAATTAGCAAAATTGGTCTGTAATCCGCCATTTTTTCCCGGGTCTTTTTTTGCTTTAAGAATAGGAACAATGTTGGCCCTTAGGAACTCTTCTAGGGAATGCCCCGTCGCCCATTTCATTGAATGACATTGCCAGATAGCCACTGATGTTCTCCTTCGTAATTTTATAAAACATTCCACTGTACCCGTCAAGACCGGGTGCTTTGTGGGTTTTTTTTTTTCGATAGCCCATTCTACCTCTTCTTGTTTAATAGGGTTATTTAATTCTTTATTTTGTAAATTGAAAATTTTTGGTATCTTTTGATTATCTAGATATTTCTTAATTTCATCTGGCGTGGTCTTTACAGAACCATTATATACTTGCCTGTAAATTTTATTAAAAACTCAATTTTTTTGTGACATATATATACGGCCTTCTTCGTCTATTATTTTATCAGCCTGTTTAAAATAAATAAATAAATAAATAAATTAGATATTTTATCTGCTTTATTATTTTTAAAGTACCACGACTGTTAATTTTTCTAATTTCCAACTCATTATGATTTCATGTTCTTTAATCTGATTCATAATTTAATTGGATCTGTTTGTAAATTACAGAGTTGAATATATAGAATGTTAGTATCACTCTCTTTGTTTATTCGCTATTGCACCCATTTTTATCAAATAACATCTGCATACACTTTTGTAGGCACACCATAAAACTGCTTTGGATTTCACTGATTTTCCATTTTCATTAAAATATAGGTTGGTCATATTTTTTATATACATTAACTTCTCTTCTTTAGTCAAACGTTTCTCATTTAGCCTCCATTGTCCATTAGCATTGTATATATTATCATCTTTAGTTACCCAAAATAGTGCATTATGGTCGGATCATAATGTTTCTAAAATGAAACTTATTTTTTTCTATTTTCTCAGTGTGTGGTCAGTCCAAACCATATCTATTCTGGTATAAGAACAATGTACAGAAGAGAAATGTGTATAAGCTCTTGCCTGTGGATTCATGATCCTCCATATATGATATGGTTTATATTTTTTTGCAAGCAATTCTAAGGCATATGCTGACTTAAGTTTTTGTTTTTTTAATTCATGGTTTTATCTTGAGGTACCCTTTTATCTAGCTCGCTATCCATAATAGATTAAAAATCTTCTACTATAACAACAGATCTTTACAAATTGATTCCATTTTTTCTTTGATAAGACAAATCGGATTTTAATTCGGTGCGTATAGATTTATCAGGGTATATATATATTTCATTTCTATCTTACATATCAAGATTATAAATCGGGAGTCTGGATCACACTCTTTGTTTCGAAATCAAAACTACCACTTTGTATTTTTCCCCTTCAGGGGAGGCCACTATAACCCTAGAGAAGTGACTGGCAATGGCATCCTACTTTTTTTTTTTTTTTTTAACCAAAGGGTCTCCTGTAGGAAACATATAACCACTTTTTCTTTTTTAAACATTTTGATCAGAGAAGATCTTTTATATGGTGAGTTTAAACACCATATGACATGAACATGTCTAATCTCAGTCTCCCATGCATTTGTCTCTAAGCAAAAAGTTCACAAAAAAACAAACATAGAAATACATCCACGAAGAACATAACACGTTCTTCTGTAATCTCGAACACCACAGGCCCCCCAATTCCTCTACCCGTAACAGCCTTGGATGTTAGAGATAAATTGTTTAAGCAATAAATCAGGTCCTGTCTTGAACCTCGGCATTTGGCGCGTATTCTTTTGAATTTCCTATTGCTCCTGGAAAAAAACATTTTTTTTTACTTAACCATGCTTAATTATCTCCACTCCTCTCTCATTTCCTTTTATATCTTCTGTTACTCTATTTCTCATCCTTATGGTGTTCCTTAATCTCTCTTTCTTTTTGTTTACATTTCCATGGAATAGTAGGTATCCCGGTATATTTCTTCCCCTTTTTTTATTCCAATATCTTAAGTTACCCTAATTGTAATAAGTGTAATGAAATAAATCCTTTAATATTTTATCTCCTTATCTTTTATATATTGTGAATATATTTTTTCCCGGACTTTCTTACATTTATTATGTGGATCTTATTAGAATTATATATTTTTGATAGGACGTATTTTTTTTTTTTTTTTTTTTTTTTGCATGTGCATATAAATAACAGACAAGCATGCAGGGCCACGACAGCAACTGCAGGCATATTCATGGCAATTCAATGAGTGGCATTTGATACAGCACATTTTTTTTTATACACGAGAACAACAAGTTTTGTTTCTTTCTAGACATGCATATGACATACCTAAGTACTTCCAGGGTTAATAATATGTTTAGTGGATTAACAGTTATTTTTCAAGCTAGGACAACAACATAACTATCATATTATTAGAGTTAGGTAGTCGCTATGAAACAATGTTAGATTAGATTAATCATGTTAATGAGGCTATAGCTTATAAGCATGTTATGCAGTATAGTAGTAGTTGGAAAATGCGTGGTTATCACCCTGGTGGATCGTGGAGTCCCCGAGCTGCCTCCGTGGGAAAGGGTTGGCATCCTAGTGAGTCCAAGACTTTTCATATAGGTGCAGTCCAGTTTTTCCCCAATACCTGCTCTGTTGTGACTATGTAGTGGGGAGCAAGCGTCCTTCAGAGCAGGCCTCGGAGCATGCGTTGTCTATGTGTAATTCTGCGTTGTTCACTGTGGTCCTCCGAGGTATAGCCTGAGCAGAGTGGGCTTGCTGCTTTTGGTCATCCGCCGGTTGGTGTCCGCCATGTTTAAGCGTTGGGGGTATCCGCGGAGATCTGTAGCTCTCCGAGGTGTCCTGTTAAAGGCTGAGTAGTAAGTGGGTACAGGGTTGGTCTGCTAGCAGAGGTGTTTTGCTGGGCAGAAGGCACAGGAATGGTCGATGCTTGATATCCTATCTCTTCAGTGCCGCTGCTGTCACCCATCCCTTCGAGCCACCTGTTGCTCGTGTTGTTGGCTTGTGTTGTTGCGGGGATTAGCCACGAACATTGGTGCTTCCCTGTGTGGCGGGATCTTATATCAGGAGTTGTTTTGTGGGTGGTGGACACTAGGAGGGAGGCTTTTTTCCCCTTTTCCTCATGCCGTCAGCGCACATGGCGCCCGCCATCTTGGAGGCAGCGGTCGGGTTCCCCGGCCTCAATTGCAGACTCCCGCTTATGGCCACTGGGTGAGGACCGGGATCACCCCCCCGGTCCATAGAGGGGGGGGGGGAACGGAGCCGGGTCTTCGCCGATCAGTGCTTTTGGCCAGGCTCAGTGGTGCAGGATAGTGAGGCAGCGGCCGTCTGCCCCACTCACCGCCGGAGAAGGTCCGGGTTAGGGCACCGAGATCCACTCCCCCAGGGGACTGTAGCTCAGCGAGCCAGCCTCTCCCCGGGTCCAGCTGTTCCCCGGCACTGGGCATCTGTGCTGTCGGTCCACTTTAGGTTAAAGATCCATGTCTTTAGCGAGTTTTCAGTAGTGTTTTGCCGGAGTCGCTCTGGCTTGCGACCGTCCAGCTCGGCGGCCCGGCCCCGCCCCCCCGATAGGACGTATTTTTAAGCCTAAAATTATTATTTCCAATCTTATTGTGACATTTTTCTAGAAATTACAATATGTTTAACCCAATCTTACCCGTTTCTTCTTAGAAAAATAGCGTGACTAATAACCCTATGTTTTGTGTATACCTTTAGTGCAAGTTATTAATTTTCTTAATTTGTGTGAATTATCTCTTCTCTATCAAACCTTTTCTTACTTCAATTGCTGCATTTTCTTAATATTAAATCTTAATTTGAAGGTCAGAGAAAGGAAAATAAAAAATTAAAACACCTCTAAAGGAGAATACAATTCTTTGTAAATTATTGTTATGTATACATGTATTAAATTATTTCTAAACTACAGGTTGTGGCCTGTGTGCTGTAAAACTGCTGCATTCACAATTATCATCAAGCTCTGGCAAAGACACTATTCACAAAACCGATTGCTAGGGCAAGTTTTTCAGGACTATGTAAACAATATATCTCTCCTTACATAAACAATATGGCTTAGTTGATTTGACAGATCCATTTGCGAGCATGGGATTTCACACTGATAAGGTATTCAGTATTGGCTTTCAAGTCTCTTAGGGAAAAATATATACTGCAGTCAATTAGCATGCAGTGCTGTACTGCTGTGCTAAATTTAACTGCATCTGCTTGAAGTGGTGAAACTTTCAAAAAGTTTATGTCTATTACATAATGAAAATCTTTTTACATTCAAATTTGAATTATTAAAGTATGTTTTAAAAACATTTTTTCGAACTGACTTTCTAAGCTCCTTGTAAGCAAACCTCACAAATTTTGCAGTGGGAAAATAATGCAGTCTGTATACGAATAAGTAAATAACGTATCAGATTAAATTATTTGTCAAAGAGTATGGCTGAAATAATGAACTTTCCACTGACATGCATTAGATGAAGGAGGACAAATTCAAACGGAGGGGGAAGGGACAGTGAGTTAAAAAAAAAAAACAAAAAAAAACTAGTATACCCTAAAAACAGGGAGCGTGAATCTAAAGTGTATAATACTTATTTTCAACAATTCTATGTTTATTGCAAAAATAACAAGCTCGTTCATATAAAATTAGGATAAATGGCATTTTATGACTTTTAGTTTTAAATAGAGTACGGTTGTCAAAACAAGCAGGGACAAAGGTGTGACAAGCTCAAATTGCTCCCAGATTAATTATCAAACAGGAAAGCACTGGACAGTAACACACGCAAACTCTATAAACAGCAACAAGGCAGAGACGAGAGAAATTATTCACTCATTCCTAGGCAGAAAAAGTAACCTGCATAAAGAATGAAATTAGTGAACAGCAAAATAATGCCGAGGAAGGAGTTTGATTATGGAGAGAAGACAGACTGCACAAACAGGTAACATGGCAGAGATGAGTGAAGATATTGTTTTTATATAAAAAGGTAAACTTTTTGAGTTTTATTTCCAGGTGGCAGACAGTTTTAAGATGTCCACAAACAACCTGCAGGTAAAGTATTAATATACAAAGACATTTGTTTTCTGTTTTTTTTTTTTGTTTGTTTAAACAAAATCTGTCCTGATCTCTATTCCCTTTCACAAAACAATCATATTTATTACCATGTTCCTCAGCAGTTCATTCAAAATCCATTGCATGATATTGCACCAATAAAACACACAGATTGCTATGGAATAAGACAGCCACCCAGGGTAAAGGTTAAAATCTTCATTAATACACTGAAAATATGACAGAACTCATGCTTTTTCTTTAAAATCAAAAATACAAAAATTAAATGTTTTCCTAAAAACTTACTAAAAAAAACTCCTTACTTTAAGGAGTGACTTGAAAATGAATCCATGTGTAATTTATACAATAAATGGCATACAGTTAAACAGGTAATATACATAAAAAAAAAAAGGATGAACAGCCTCTTCTGTAGAGTTCTTTAATTTCCAATACTGTACTCTCTGAACAAGCTTACAAAATACAAACCTTTTTTTTAATTTTGTGTTTTTTGTTTTTTTTAAAGGAAAAAAAAAGTGCCGTCTCTTCAGTCTGAATGCGAGTGCACAGCCAAACATTTACAAGTACACCCACCGGAGAAAACATTCCCACGTACCCCCTCCCACAACCCTTCCCTGCAGGGATAGAGGATCACATCATACAAAAATACCCATCCTTCAGAAGCAGCTGTGTCAGTACCAGAGCTGTGGATGGGGTAGGGGGGAGGCCTAAATATATATATAGGTCTGTGTAGTATAGGTGCATGTATCGGTGTGTACAAACAGACAGGTAGAGAGGGAAGATTGTGAGATTAGAGTTCCTGCTCCCATCGCCTAATAGGCAACCCCCACTTTGTACTTAGCCACAAACAGGTACACCCCTCTTGTCTCTGTACACAATGCCACATTCCCCCATGCGTATCACTTTTTAATTGTAAAAAGTGTAAAAACAAAAATTACTAAGATAGATTATTACAGATGATATAAAATATATATATGTATTTCTAAAATGGAGTTTACATGGAGAACCTTAAGATTTTATCTTAAAACAAAAATAAAACAAATATACATTATGCAAGCAGAAAAATAAAAACAGCCAAATATTATAATACAATAAAAGGAAACAAAATGATAAAAAAATAGTTTGGCTACTAAAACAAACCGAAGCAACTGAAATACAAGGAATGGATAATGTAATACTAAACTAATATGGTTCAATGCTCGGGAGGTTAAATCCAAAAATTGGTATAAAACAAAAACAAAAAAACTCTCACTGGCCGTTCCGGTTGACATGGACGGGCTACTAGACAGAGAATAGGATGTGCCCTGTGGCTTACAGACAGTGAAGGGTTTTTCCAAGAAGTGATTGATTGGGAGTACGAGAAGCTGCCTGGTGACATTACACCAGTCATAATATGTCACGATGAAACCGTTCCATTTCCTCCCCCCTTTCCAGACAGAAATAAAAGAAATGCCTTCTGCAGTTATGGCAAATGGTTGTGTACAAGTCCTTGGGTCCGGCAGCTCTGCAGGTATCTGATTGTTGCCCTAGTCCGGGGGGTCCTGCAGGTGTGACTGCTGTCAATTCTAGTCTGGGGGCAAGCAGTCATGCAAGCGAAATCTGTCTCTGATGTGAGGTCGCACATCCTCATTCTGCAAAAAAAAAAAAAAAATGTATACACTTTAAATGACCAATCACAAGACATTCTGAAACTTGATTATGTTTAGTAGGTAACTTGGGATGCCTTTTAACCAAAATGTCAGATCTGTCTGCACCTTACCCTATTCCTTTCTTTGGAAGATTTTAGCTCCCAATGATGTTCTTGGGTTTTCCTTGGCTACCAAACCATTGCAGCCCCCAATTAAAAACTTCCTTTGCAAATTAAGCTTAAATATTTTGTATAACCACTAGTATAAACTGTGCACAGCTATGACATGGTTTGGTAGATTCTGAAAGTCTACTGCTCCTGTCTTACGTGATGGTGAATGAAGAACTATATCTACAACAAGAACAGCCTTAACATGTTAATTAGTGATGTCCCGAACGGTTCGCCGCGGACTCATCATTGAGTAAACTTTGACCCTGAACCTCAAAGTCAGCAGACACATTCCAGCCAATCAGCAGCAGACCCTCCCACCTCCTGGACAGCATCCATTTTACATTCATTGTGAAGCTGCATTCTTAGTGAGCTGTCCAGGAGGTGGGAGGGAGTGTCTGCTGCTGATTGGCTGGAATGTGTCTGCTGACTGTGAGGTACAGGGTCAAAGTTTACTCAATGATGAGTCTGCGGCGAACCGTTCGGGACATCACTAGTGTTAATGAACTCTGGGATAGAACTCTGCTCTTGGGGCTTTCCATCAATAGCAAAGTGCTTTGAATGCACACAGATACACTGGGAATCTGAATTTAGTAGAGTTGTGGAGAGGTGATACTCAGTGTATTTCTCATAGAAGTCAATGAAGACTCAACACACCAAAGCTGATAATTACCCAACATACACAAGTGCTCACTGCCATGTCTTTAAATGTAGCTGCGGTTTCAGAACGTGCATTATTTATTATTATTTTGCTAATATTCTATTATTTATAGTCAGACAGGATTAGTTTCCAACTCAAAACTGAATAGCAAGATAACTTCATTCATAGGAGTTTTTTTTTTTTGCACCAAAATATATAAAGATCAAGCTCACCAGTTCTACAAGCTTCTCCAGGAAAGGGACAAGCTTCAGCAGCTCCTGGTCATTCTTATCCATGAACCAACTCTCGATAGGTATCCCATTTGAAAGCTGAGAAAGAAGACAATTTTTAGTTTATAAAGATTATAAATAAAAATAAAACAAAAACTTAGAGAAACAAATGTCTGCTTAGTTGTTCAGATGTTACTTGGCAGTAAGGAGTACTTATATAATTTCATGTAGGTGTAGCATCTATACAGCTCAGTCAGGCACACAGTTACATGCAATTACTGATAGAAAATGATGACCTTCATCACTTCTTATGATGCCACCACAGTATTTAACTGTATTTTCTCCCCTTCTACCTGTTGTATCAAGGTACACAAATTATATTGTAAACTTTTACATACATTTAAACAGTAGGGATATTAAATTTTAAAAAAAATTGACCAAGAAACTAGATGCTTTGGAGGATAAGAGATCAATACACACAATATCCACACAAAAAATGGAAACATCTTGAAGTCATTGGACGTCCAATGAACAAGAAGACCAATGACAAACTCTGCAGCATAGTCCTAAACCGCATGATGAAGGGAATTGATTCCGCTTTCTTACAAGTAAATCTGCCCAGTATTCATTTCTCACCTGGTATGCAAAGGCTTGTGGTGAGTTATCAATGATGATTGTTTTAGACAGATCCCTTCCCAGGATATTCAGATCCTTAATGTAATTCCCTTGGACACACACACAGTGCTCGCGGAACAGCCTGTGTCTATAGGTAGGAAAGTAAATAGAGAGATTATTAGTTAGAGGGGACACACACACACAAACCATTAACAGATTTATATAACCAATCATTAACAGGAGTAGTCCCAGAAGATTGGAAGTTAGCGAATGTTTTGCCCATTCACAAGAAAGGTAGTAGGGAGGAGTCTGGCAACTATAGGCCAGTAAGCCTTACTTCAGTAGTGGGGTAAGTAATGGAAACCGCGTTAAAGGATAGGATTGTTGAACATCTCATTTCAAGATCAGAGACAACATGGGTTTACTTCAGGGAGATCATGCCAAACTAATCATATATGTTTTTTAAAATAATAGATCAGGGTGGTGCAGCAGACATTGCTTACCTAGATTTCAGTAAGGCTTTTGACACTGTTGCACATAGAAGGCTTATCAATATACTGCAATCTAAGTTTGGATTCCAATATTGTTGAATGGGTAAGGCAGTGGCTGAGAGACAGGCAACAGAGGGTTGTAGTCAATGGAGTAAATTCGAAGCATGGGCTTGTCACTAGTGGGGTACCTCAGGGATCTATACTTGGACCCATTCTCTTTAATATTTGTATTAGTGATATTGCAGAAGGTCTTTTTGCTGATGATACTAAGGTATGTAACAGGGTTGATGTTACAGGAGGGATAAGTCAAATGGCAAATGAATTAGGTAAACTAAAAAATGATCAGAGTTGTGGCAACTGACATTTAATGTGGATAAGTGCAAGATAATGCATCTTGGACGTAAAAACCCAAGGGCAGAGTACAGCATATTTGATAGAGTCCTAACCTCAACATCTGAGAAAAGGGATTTAGGAGTAATTATTTCAGATGACTGCAAAGTAGGCAGATAATGTAATAGAGCAGCAGGAAATGCTAGCCTAATGCTTGGTTGTATAGGGAGAGGTATTAGCAGCAGAAAGAGGTAAGTGCTCATGCCACTGTACAGAACACTGGTGAGACCGCACTTGGAGTATTGTACGCCGCACTGGAGACCGTATCTCCAGAAGGATATTGATACTTTAGAGAGAGTTCAGAGAAAGGCTACTAAACTGGTTCATGATTGCAGGATAAAACTTACAAGGAAAGGTTAAAGGAACTTAACATGTATAGCTTGGAGGAAAGAGGAGACAGGGGGGATATGATAGAAACATTTAAATACCAAAAAGGAATCAACACAGTAAAGGAGGAGACTATATTTAAAAGAAGAAAAACTACCACAACAAGAGGACATAGTCTTAAATTAGAGGGGCAAAGGTTTAAAAATAATATCAGGAAGTATTACTTTACTGAGAGGGTAGTGGATGCATGGAATAGCCTTCCAGCTGAAGTGGTAGAGGTTAACACAGTAAAGGAGTTTAAGCGTTCTTGGGATAGGCATAAGGCTATCCTAACTATAAGATAAGGCCAGAGAATAATGAAAGTATTTAGAAAATTGGGCAGACTAGATGGGCCGAATGGTTCTTATCTGCTGTCACATTCTATGTTTCAAACAAAACTCTACATCCTATTAAGTGCAGTGCTTAAGAAAAAGAACAAAAGAGGAATATAAAACAGAATCTGAAACACAAGGTAGACATGAATCAAGATTACCTGACCAGTCGTTTCTTGGGATCCAATATATTCAATAATTTGTCTGCATAGACTTTCTTTGATGCAGTAAAAAGGATTATCTATTTATTTAACAGAAACAAAGAAACCAATTAGTGTAATTCATAGTAAGCACATTTCTACAAGCACCTTTTGAACACAAGAGAACAGTCAATTATATACACAAAATTTACATTAAAAAAAAAAAAAAAAAAAAATTCTCAATACTTTCAAACCCAAGGAGGAAAACATAAACCTCTTAATTTAGAATTTTATAAAACTGGGACTTCCAGCATGTTTAAGAGTTTCAGGAGTTAGGGGGGGAAATGAAGTTACTCATAATGTTCAGAATAACAAGGAATAAATGAATAAAAACTACACACAACTCACCTCATAGATCTGAGACATACGCTCCAAAAACTCACGAAAAAAAGGTCTTAATCGCACATAGACCTGGAACAGAAAATTAAGGTTAAAAACTGGCTGAGAGAAACAAATATCAACTGAGATCATCTTCATTTTCATAGCTTTACCTGGTAAATAACATCCTGGAAAAGTACAGGAAATGTAAGGGCTGCATCTTCCAGTTCATTGAGGCTGCAATGCACCAAAGTTTCATCCTGCGTGACAGACATTAAGTTACAGAAAACCAAGTTCTGCTTGGATCTTCAGCATTGGAATGACTTTCCTAGGTTATGTACTTACCAGGTCCAGGACAAGAGAGAATTCTGGTGTGCTCCTAGTTTTTAAAGGAAGAGCCGGTTTCCTGTTGAGCTGCTCTTCAGTGAGCGGTGGAACATGCTTGATAAAGTAATATCTGTGCGGAAACATTAGGAAGTGATGTTAGGTCTTACATGAGGTGTATAAATTTCTGAATAAAACATACCACATTATTACATGGCTGTAGATTTCTTTAAAGCAAAATTATGATTTATATATCATAATGTCTGACACAAACCTGTAGAACTTAAAAAGTTTGGCTCTTACATTGATGTTCCAATAACAGTTGTTAGAGGAGTATCTGCTTGTTTAGCTAAATACTGGATTATTTTTTCCCCCTATAATACTGGGAAGGTAATGTAAAGAAATATCTTAATATTAGGGCTCGACCGGTTATCAGTCTGGTCTATATCAGCTGATATTCTGTATTTTCGGCAATATCGGTATCGGCCAATAAAGATACCGATATTGCGGATAAAACATACCAGCATATGGCATGAGGGGGGATATTGCATTCCGTGGTCCTGTGGCATGGACTGTGCAGTGGGGGCCCAGCACACGCTTACCTTCCCAGCAGCTCCCTTCAGTTCCCCTGTGTAAATCTTGTGAGTCCCGCAGCCGTCAGAGTTAGACAGGGGAGATGAAGGGAGCTGTGGGGGAAGAGTGTGCTGGCCCCCCCCACTGCACAGTCGATGCCACAGGACCACCAGGGAATGCCATATCCCCCCCTCCCTGGCCCGGTAACAAGCAGGGAGTGGGGACAAATTTTTTTTTTTTAAATTACAAAATTATATATTTAACCCCTTAAGGACACATGACGGAAATATTCCATCATGACTCACTTTTATTTCAGATGTTGTGTCCTTAAGGGGTTAAGGACCAAACTTTTGGAATAAAAAGGGAATCATGACATATCACACGTCATGTGTCCTTAAGCAGTTAAAAAACAATTAAAATAAAAAATGTCCCCACACCCCCCTCTTACACAAATTACATACATACAGAAACACACACACTGCATTCACTATACAAACACACTCTGCATACATTATATACACACTACACAAACACACACAGCTCCCCTGTCTAAACACACTGCATCCACTACATGTGGCATGTATATTTTGTGCATTTACCTTTAGAAATAGTTTATTAAAAATGGTAAATGTACAGATGATCGGCAAGTTAGCGGCTATCGGACTGAAAGTTCACAGATTATCGGTATCAGCTATAAAAATAAATAAAAATAAAAGTATTTAAAAAATAAAACTGGCATTCAGCCAGTCCATAGGAAAGCATTCTCAATGCTTTCCTATGGACGCTGGCGTCTTCTCACTGTGAAAAATCACAGTGAGAAGCGCGGAAGCGCCTCTAACGGCTGTCAATGAGACAGCCACTAAAGGCTGGATTAAGCCTATTATAAACATAGCAGTTTCTCTGTAACTGCTATGTTTATAGAAAAAAGGGTTAACCACAGCTGGACCTGGCATCCAGACCACTTCATTAAGCTGAAGTGGTCTGGGTGCCTATAGTGGTCCTTTAAGTGAGAATAGCTTGTGATGTAGAATTATGGCTGGAAGGTAAAGGATGTTCTTGTTCTCATATATAGGGCTAAAACAGACAAATGTTTCATTAACCCTCAACTTCCCTACACTCAGTCACATTTCCAGGGGTGTTAAACCTTAAGCGGATAAATTAATTTAGAGGTTTATTTTAACTAACGCCACTTGAAAATAGAGTGCCAAATTCTGCTGTGCTTTTGGTATAATATAAGTTATTATATATATTATACACACACACTTTTACATAAATTTTAATAAGACATTGTTATCAGCAAAAATCAGCATGGTTTTATGAAGCATAGGTCATGTTAAACTAACTTGATTGTATTCTATGAAGAAGTAAGTAGAAGTATAGACCAGGGTGTTGCAGTGGATGTGATCTATTTGGATTTTGCCAAGATGTTTGATACAGTTCCACACAATAGATTAGTGTTCACACTCAAAGAAAATCGGTCTAGATGAAAATTCAGAGAGTTGTCATTAATGGTACATTTTCAAGTGGACAGAGGTGGCAAGTTGTGTCCCTCAGGGTTCCGTTTTGGGACATCCTTCTATTTAACATGTTTAAAAATGATCTTGAAAAAAAGCTTCAAAAGTCATGTTTCAGTGTTTGCAGATGACACAAAACTCTGTACAGTAATACAATGTAAGCAGGATATTACTTTCCTGCCGAGGGATTTAGATAGACTGGGGACCTGGGCACTCAAATGGCAGATGGCAAATTGAATGTAGAAAAATGCAAAGTTATGCACTTCAGCATCAAGAATGCACAAGCAACTTATACCCTTAATGGAAGCGAATTAGAGATAACCACACACGAGAAGGACTTGAGAATTGTTTTTGGACAACAAACTATGCAACAATGTCAATCAGCAGTGGCTAAGGCCAGTAAGGTATTGTCATGCATGAAAAAGGGAATTCATTCTGGGGAGGAGAATTTAATTTTGCCTCTTTATAAATCACTGGTAAGACCACATCTTGAATATGCTGTGCAATTTTGGGCACCTATTCTAAAGAAGGATATTATGGCACTAATAAGAGTGCAGAGGCAGGCTAAAAAAAATAAATAAAAGTAATAGAAAAAAGCCGCCTGAGAGGGGATATGATAACATTATACAAATATATTTGTAGCCAATACAAACCATTGTGTGGAAATCTATTCACAAACAGGAATTTACATAAGCCTAAGGCAAAGGAAAGTTTTTTTTTAACCGGAAGAACAAAAAGGATATGGAATTCTCTGCCTGAAGAAGTGGTTTTATCTGAGTCTGTACAGATGTTCAAACAGCAACTAGATGCATTCTGGGGTCAAGAGGGAAGTTTTTTTCCTAGTTTGTTGCAAAATTGGAAGTGCTTCAAACTGGGGTTTTTGACTTCTTTGGGATCAACAGCAAAAAACAAATGTAGGGAAGGCTGAACTTTATGGACACGTCTCTTTTCAGGCTATGTAACTAAAAGGGAAGATGTAGAGTGTTTTTAAATAGATTGGGTGGATCTGTATAATTAGGAGTTTTTTTTTCTTTGTTGAAATCTACTAATAAGGGGAACCTATTATAATCTTTTATCCACTAAGTATGTGATATTGAGTAGTGTCTTATTAATTGAATTTTTATTTAGCAAAAAAAAAAAAAAAAAAGGGAAAGAATAAAGATAATTACATATGAAAAACGTGTGACAGTTTACCAATGATTGGGTGGATATTAGTCTCAAAGATTATTTAAGATAAATGTGGTGAAGT
>OW240914.1:106576765-106589805 GCA_933207985.1 Pelobates cultripes
CACATATCACCCTTACTTAACAGCAGGGTATCTCAGATTTTACAGTTGTCATTCAATAGATCAACAACAGTCACACAGAAAAAGTATCAAATACAATTGTAGTATATACTTCAATTTTATTTTTACCAACACAAATGTAATATCAAACAAACATCAGACATACAACTTGCTCGAGACTTTTGACAGTTTCTATTTCTCTTGACTTATTTCTTATATATTTCTTGGCTGTTTTCTTACATATTTACTACCCAGGTTGTATCAATTGCTGTCTAAGTTCAATTCTATCTATATATTCCAACCAGTTTGTATATATTCTATTATTCTGTCTGGCTTTTACACTTAGCCATTCATATCCTTTTTCCATCTTCATCTGATACTTGACCTGTTGTACAAGTTCTTGTACACTATGTGTTATTTGTGGTTTCTATTTTCTAGCTATAACAGCCTTTGAGGCTATCATTACATGAATTATTAAACTTAAATATTTCTCCATTATATTTCTGTCTATCGTGTGCAATAATGCGCATTCTGGTCTATTATTCACTGGTGGGGTACCTAGATCTTTCATTAATCTAAAAAGCAATATTCCATAATAATTCTTTATCTCTGGGCAATCCCACCAAATATGCAAGTAGGAGTCCGTGTTCTTGTTGCATCAACAGAATATCTGTGTGCTTTCTGGATATATTGTTCTCAGTTTTGTAGGTACCAAGTACCATTGGTTCATTACCTTAAACAGATTTTCCTGTAACTTTATACAATGGATATATTTATTTGTTACATTCAGGCCATACTACCAATGTTCAATTTTAATATCTCTTTTTAGGTCATCCTTCCATGCTTTTCTTGCCGGTATTCTCACATATTGGATGTAATTTCTTTTGTTATTATATATAGACAGAACTTTATCTATTTTCCCCCTTAAATAGTCATTCAATTTTTCCCATTGAGTTGTCTTGTACCTTACACATTGTTTCATTTAAAAAAAAAAAAAAAAAATGTGATACGCAAATATGTAAAGACTTCTTTGTTCTGCAGTTTAAATTATTTTTGTAGAGTAGCGAATGGTTTAATATTTATTCCTTCTAACTTTTAAAAAATTTTTATCAATGCCTGTTTCTCTCCAACTTTTTAATGTGATATCTTTAATATGTTATTTCAGTATTTAAAGTTTTTATAATTAAATTTTTTTTATTTTTTTTTTATTTTTATTTTTAATTCTTTATTTTTTTCGCAGTCAACTTGTGATAGACATTGTGTATGACATATTCAATAAAGCATAACATTGCGGTTAACCATTTACATGCAGTTGGTAGGATATCAATGTAGCCTGCGGTTTTTATTTTTATTGTAATGTAGCGTGTTACTGCCATATACTTGCCTCCAGTGGTAGTGGAAATATATATCTAGGGCATGCATGGCCGTACATTAGCAAAAATGAGTGAGAAGTAGTGTGTCTCTAGAGCGGGCAGGACGCTGTAGGAGTGCAGCTCCACATGGTAGAGTGGGTGTTAGTGGATACTAGCGTGGAGCTGGGGGGGGGTTGGTGGTCTTTAGGGAGCCTGTGTTCCCGGGTTAATCCCGGTCGCGGCTCATTTAGGCTTGTCTGGTGGGAAAGATGGTTACGGTCCTTCCCTGCTTGCGTTGTATATGTAGATGCGTTGCATTTAAGTGTTGTCTGAGTAAAGGAAAATACAATAACAACTAAAAAACTTATGCTGTGCTAACTGTGCATCTGTAAGATGCTGGCCCCATGAGGCCCGTATGTCGTAATAGGTGAGGAAACAAGATTGAAACTAAAATAAACAAAAATAAAATAAACAAAAATAAACAGAGAAGATAATCTCCAGAGTCAAGTATTTGCTCGGCTGGGTAAACTCCTACTCGCCGGGATGAACGGGATAGCGTTAGCGGGGTCCCAAGCTGTCGGTGCAGCCATTGCAGTGCGGTTCAAACCCAGTGTGGTCAGAGTTGCCTCGATCTCCGATGCCTCAGTCACCCTGATCTCTGTGTTCTGATGCTGGATGAGTAGCGCTCGTGTTGGGCCCCAGCGGTATTTGAGTCCCTTCGAAGATAATATGGATGTGAGGGGACGTAGTGTTTTTCGCCACTGTAGGGTCTGGCGGGAGAGATCAGAATAGAAGGTGATTTCCATCTCCTCGAACCGGAACGGGGGTTTGCCTCGCACTGCACTCATAACGGCTGCCTTGTCCTGGCCATTTTGAAATTTGACCAGTATGTCGCTGGTGTTGGAGGCAGTGGCTGAGGGAGGCCTGGGGAGCCGAAACATCCCATCCAGTGTAATGCCCCTGGCTTGTTTGGGAGAGAGAAGGGCTGTGAAGAGCCCCTGATTTTCAGGTGTTTCCACCTTCTTCTATCCTCCATGGCTGCAAGGTGGTGGCTTAGAGTGTTGTGAGCTGTGGTGAGGGTGTCAATCTGGGTCTGTAGCTCCAGGATTTGGGCTGTATGTGTTGTGGTGGTCTGTTCGACTGCATTTAGGCGCCCATTGAATCCCTTAAGGTCCTCTCTAACCTGTGAGATTTCAGACGACAGACTTTGACGGAGGTCCACCAGGAGGCCGGTGAGTATTTCTGTGGTGAGCGGTGCTGACCCTTTGGCTGCTGACTGGGCAGGTTTTGGAGGCTGTATTCCCTGTTCCCCCAGATTGTGGAGGGAGTAGTCTTCTGATTCATCAGAGAAATCCTCCAGGTCAGCCGCCATGTCAGTTCGACCTGCTCCATGCGGCCCTCTCAGGAGGTCGCCGATATCGGCGCAGAATCTGGGTCTATCTGGTCGGGGTTTTTTGGTCTTCCTCCCCATCGTTTGTGGTATCGTCTGGTGCTTATTAGAGGGGGTATACACCCCGTATTTCAGCTGGTTTTAGGCGTTTTTTGCCGCTTTGTCGGAGCTCAGGGAGATTGCGACCGTTGCTGTTGAGCGCTAGCTCCGCCCCCCTATAATTAAATTTTTTAATCTTAATTTAGATTTGAATTAATATCATGAAAGTAATAGATTTTCAATTATATTATTCCATGTTCTGTTTTTTTTTTTTTTTAAATAATTAATCTCAGGGGTGTATTATTACAGAATATCTGTCTCACTTTCTATTTTATACCATGCTTCTGAAAGGCTGTTTTTATTGTGTAACATATATATGGTATAATATATTGGCCTCATAGATAATATTCCTCGACCCCCCCTTCTTAATATCTAATGATATTCTGGCCTTTTTTCCTGCCCCTATGAATTTGGAGATATATGACTGGGATAAATTAAGCCAGCCTTCCGGTATATTAAAAGGTATATGATTAAAAATATATGTCCACTTGGGTAGAATATATGATTTAAATATATTTATCCTCCCTAACCAGTTTTTCCATTGTTTAAACATAATATTAGTCTCTTTTAGGACTTTCATAAAATTTGTTTCCATAATAGATTTTGGATCTGAAGTAATACGTAAACCTAAATAGCTCAATTCATTTTGAAATATTTTTTTTTAAATTCTTTATTTTTTCTCAATCTGCACGTATGCAAGGAATACGGTAAGCATTTGTTAACAAGTCTTGAGTAGATTGCAGGTCACAGTTTTTAAATATCACAGGCAACAGATATGCAGATTGAGGATTTTGTATGAACAAGTGAGAACTAAAATATTAGTTAACTAGAGAGTCTCCCAGGGCTGGAGTACGGCATGTTCAATATACTCATGAGGGAGTTAATGCCCTTTGGAAGATGCACCTCCTTCGGTAACTTAGAGCCACATTCATACACTAACATGTGTTAGCATAAGGAGGTGAGAGGGGTGATATTACGAGCTGTGGTAGGAGACCAGGTGTTTTATGGGGCGTCTGTAAGGCAGGGTGCCCCTGTAAATATACGTTCTCTCTTTTTTAAATTTTTTTTGTATTTTTCAAAACAAGTCGCTGTCAACATCAATTTATACTGACAATTGCCACTAAATCCCATTGTTCACATGAAAACATGACCATAAGTGCACATATACGTGTAATCCTGGAGGGCACAATGACATGTAAGCGTTTTTGTTTTTAAGGATAACACCAAATAACGAACGGTTTAGGCAAAAACTTAATAGGGGACACTGCAGGGGGCAACTAGGTAGGGCTTAAATGCTTCCCTTCTTGTGTTTTTTTTGCTATGTTGTAGGGAATTCCCAAATATGGCGGTGATTATCGAGGGCGCTTTTCCCACCTTGGGGGGATGGTATTTCCATTAGCGTGGCCAGGTAGGTCAAGACTAGCCCTTAACCTCTTTAACCAGACCTGTGTGGAAGATGTCCTGGTTAAGATGCCCAGGTTTTATCTTCAAGGAGAGATGCCTTGTATGGAGGGAAGTGACATGTCCAGGCACAGCCTTTAATGGATAAGGTGACCAGAGTGTATTTCTCCAGGACAGATGCCCTGTGTGGCCCTTCCTGGATAAGTCTGTATCTTACCGAGTGAGATGCCCTCTATAGAGGAGGGTGAGATGCCCATGCAGTTTGCTGGTCAAGGTGTCCACACTTTATCATTCAGGATAGATGCCAAGTGGGCGGGGGTAAGGTACCCAGTCACAGTCTTTCCTGGATATGGAATCTTTCTAGGAGAGGTGTCCTATGCCCAGTTCCTTGGGCTTCCAGAGCTGTGTACAGGGAGACATTGCAATATGAAATCTCCCAGTGAGCTGTACACACTGTCACGGTTATTAACATAGAAGCATGTGTTAGTGTGTGTGGGTGGGATTGAGAGTGCCAGAGACACACAGAGGGTGTAAGGGACAGGTAAGGGAGGGCACTGCTCTTGCAATCGCTGCTTGTGTACACTTTGAAATTGTGAACGAACCTGTAGGAAAACAACTGCTGGGTTTATGTTTTTTATTTTTAAAGATCAAGCACACTCTGCATGACTGACATCCCCCATGTTTTCATTGTTCACAACAAGCTGTGAGGTCGATTTGTTTTGGATAGACAATGGGCAAGCTTGGAGTGCAATATGTTTTAATCTGCTCAGCATGGCACAACACACTACACAACACAAAGCAGCACACTACACAACACATTACACAACACAGCACAACACAATGCAGCACACTACACAGCAAAACACAATGCAGCACACTACACAACACAACGCAGCACGACACAATGCAACACGACAATGCAGCACACTACACAGCAAAACACAATGCAGCACACTACACAACACAGCACAACACAACATATTACACAACACAGCACAACGCAATGCAGCACACTACACAACAAAACACAATGCAACACGACAATGCAGCACACTACACAACAACACACAACACAATACAGCATACTACAGAACATAGCACAATGCAAAGTAGCACACTATACAGTACAATACAAAGTAGCATGCTACACAACACTGCACAATACAATGCAGCACACTACACTGCACAACACAGCATACTACACAACACAATGATACACAACACACTATAATGCAACACACTACACAACACAGAGCAATTTAGCACACTGCACAACACAAGGCAACAAACTACACAACACAATGCACCATACTACACAGCACAATACTAATGGAAAGAGAGACATTAATAGGCGCTCACTATAGAAATTGATGAAAAGCAGCAGTATACAGAGCAAGGATTCCCAGAACCTTGTGATTGAATAGAAAAAAAGAAGAAAAATGTAAACCGCGCTGTTATAAATATAAATAGTACATACATATAGTAGTAGATACTTCCAATGAGTCAAAAGAACCTCGGAATAAAATAAAGAAAAATAATAGTGCGATACAGTACAAATATATTAAGTGTTGATTTTGACTGTAACTCAATCCACTCACATTCGTATGAGCTATAACAGAGCTCTGCTGTAGTGCGCTTGGATGGTACGATCCCCGCCTCAGGATGTGTTGTTCAGGTTGATTCATATATTTCAAAGTGCAGTATGCATAGTAGAGAGAAAAATAGCAGCCAATAGTGAAGTACGTCCTAATGGTGAAGCTGGTAATAAATAGTAATGTACTCACAATTTTTTGAGCATACAACTTGCTCTAGTACAGACAGCTTAGGTGGTATAACCCCCACCAAGGATATACAGGATCCAGGAAGTAAAGAAGGGATGGATAAAAGTATCTATAAAAAGTGGGGGTGGGTAAGAAACATGGAGGGGTTGTGGGAGACACATGGAGTGTTTGGGGTGTGGGTGAGATACTTGGGGCGTGGGAGAGACACACAGAGGGGCTAGGGGGTGGGAGAAACATGGGCGGGTTGGAGAGACACATGGAGGGGCTAGGGGGTGAGACACGTTGAAGGGCAGGCAGGGGGGGTAAAGATGTGTGAAGGGGCCGGGGGGGGGATGAGACACATGCAGTGGCTGAGGAGGAATGAGATGCATGGGGGGGTCCCAGTGCAGTTTTCACATGGGCACCCCGGTGGTTTCTAGTTACGCCTTCAGAGAAAATGTTTGTATTGCTGTCTAGTAACACCTGTAGTGGCCATCACTCAGACGGCCACTAGAGGTGCTTCCTTGGCAGTGCTACACAGTGTGCAGCACCTACATTCAACCTCTCCACACTCTGCACACAGGTTCTGAATGTTGCCCCTAGAGAAGCATTGTTTCAGTGCATCTATATGAGGAGATGCTGATTAGTGCCTGCGCTATAGCCTTCCAATGCTTCGCTATGGGGAAAAACGTTGAGTAAAATCACTTTTCCCATGCATTCAAAGAGGGGCTAGTCACCTAAACAGACACGCACACTCAGAAATTATATATATATATTTTTTTATTATCTTAATTGAAATACACACAGCCTCCCTACCGTTGGGAAAGCAAGAGTGAATTGGCTTTTGCTCGTGTCCAATGGGGCTGCTGTCATGTTCCTGCTCTGCTCCCGCTCGTGCACCGTTTAGTATGCTGGGGCCAGAATTACTTCATATTCCATCTCCCGGCACCACTGCAGCGTGCGCGAGGGAGCATAGCCAGAACATGACAGCTGCCTCCCTTGCCATCTGGCTTCAGTCTGCCGGCTGCCTCTGCTCTCCCACAGACAGCCGGCCTCCTCCATTCTCCTTTGCTGCCTGTACTGAACAGTTGGATGAATCCCAGGAGCCAGGGATTTCTCGAGCCCTGGGTTAGAGGCTGTAGTAGGGTATAGGGGAACCAATTGGAGGGTTAGAAGTTGTAGTAGGGTATAGGGGCAGCAATTGGGGGTAAGGGGCTATAGCAGGGTATGGGTGCAGCATTTGGGGGATTAGGTGCTGTAGTAGGGTATATGGGCAGCAATTGGGGGATTAGGGGCAGAAACTGGTTGGTAAGAGACTGTAGTAGAGAGTAGGGGGCTGTAGTATGGGTGGGTTAGGGGCTGTAGTAGTATGGGGCTGTAATAGTGGGTTTAGGGGCTGTAGTAGGGGTAGATAAGTGTCCTTAAGTAGTGGGTTTAGGGGCTGTAGTGGTAAGAAGCTTAAGTAGGGAGTTTAAAGGGCTAATTTCCCCCTCCCTAAGGCTTATCTTTGGGGGAGGGGATTCTGTTCCTTGGTGATCCCAGGTGCCTTGTAAGCAAAGGCGAGCCTAATTCAAGGGGCAGAGCCACTCACGAGGAGGTGGAGCCACTCACAAGGGGCGGGGCCTGATGCTGCAATGCGCCGGCAGCTAAAGAGTGCCTGGGCGCTAGGATCAGCCCTGGGCCTGGGGGTCCTGAGAAATGTTTTGTGACTTACCAACAACATTTTTGCTACTAAAATATAATTTAAAAGAAAAACAATGTATTTTATTTACACAGATGGATTTCTCGACACCTTTATTATAGTTTAAGTATATCTTTTTTGAATTCTTTATTTTTGTTGTGCAGGTGATTACAGGGTATCAACAGACGCCACAACGGCGTATTTAAAAATTCACAACAGTTTAACAGTGGCATGAGAATTTGCACAGTTTTAAGTTTTTAAACATGCTTGACTAGATAGCTAAATCGATATGGTAGGATTAACTAAAATACAGTGAAATAAAACAATGGTTACTCATCGATACTAGATATGATGGAACTTATTTAAACCTGGTACATTGATCATAGCTTTACTGCGACTGCGAAGTATACGGCATTCATTTTCAAGAGTTTTATGGAAGTAATATCGGTACAGGTATACGTATGCAGTGGGCATAAGGTACGTTTTGTAACTTGCAAGGGGTTACCTATTTACATTAGGTGTACCAGCTTCTTAGGCGGTAAAGAGTAACCTGATATTTCACCCAGTTTTTATAGTTTTCTAAGTGTAACTAAAGAGTTGTGTTGTTGGGATGAAGTTAAGGTAGAATATAGTAAAATGAGAGGTGCTCGGTGTGTAGTTTTGCTAGGTCCACTATGCTAGTGTGCGCGTACTGAGTTTTGTAGTGTAGCTTTATCTAGTTGCGATGTGTTACCCAGATACTCTGTACCGTGTGTGTTTAGGCTGGGAGGCTAGTGACTTATTGAGGGTACGTAGGCTTTCTGGGTGTTGTGCGTGGCTGTTGAAAGTGTCTGCGTGGTTTAGAGTGCGTATATAGCTACTGCGCTTTACTGTTAGATATGTGCCAGGATATCTGAGATTTATCTAAGCTAATGATGACCTTTTTTTTTTCGCTTGTAAGCGAGGCAGGAGAGAGCAAGACAAAGCAAATGGTGATTGTGTGACTTAAAAGTATGAAAAGCTGAAGGAGTAGATTATTTGATACGTAAACAAGCAATAACTATGTACTTAATGCTGTAGATGGACTATCTTAGGCATGATAATCGTAGCTTCGGAGTCTCCTGGGGTTCCCCAGGCTTAGGTCTTCCTCCAGGAGCTGGCGTGAACAATGAGAGTTAGATAGAGCATGAGAGAAAGAAAGAGTTATCTGGGTCTTGGGTGTTGGTCTCATCAGCCCAGTGTATTGCGAGGCATTAGAGGGGTTCCGATGTGGTACTGTGCCCTTCAGTTCCATTTATATGGTAACCGAGGCGTAGTTGATCGGTGTGGTGCTCCGCGGTCTGAACGGGGCACTTCTCGCCGGATCCCAGTTGTGGGTCAGGGTGGCGTGGGCACAGGATCCCTCCCGGGAGAGTATGTCCTGTGACAGTCCCAAGGTTTGTAGGAGAGCCTCTGCATCTTGTATGCTGTAGATTTGGTGTGTTGTTTCACCGTGGTGCACTAGGAGCGTGTGTGAGAATCGCCAGCGATATGGTATGTTATTGCGCTGGAGTGTGGAGGTGAGGGGCCTGAGTAACCTGCGCCATGCCAGGGTTCCGCTGGAGAGGTCGGCGTAGAAGATCAATTTTGCGTTTTCGAACTGTATGGGGGCTTTACCCCGGACAGCTGAGAGGACCTTCGATTTGTCTGACCCATTCCCAAAGGTGAGGATAGTGTCTTTTGTGGCCGTGTCTGGGGCCCCAGTGGGTTTTGGGATTCGGAAGAGATTTGTAGGTGTGATGGCATTGGCTTGGTCTGGAGGTAATATTGTTGTTAGTATGTGCTTGATCGTGCGCTGCAAATCCTTCTCTGGTAACCCCTCCGGAATCCCCCTGACCTTTATGTTGAGTCTTCATCTAGTGTCCTCCTGGGCTGTGAAGCGCCGTTCATACAGCTCATTTTGACGGCGCAGTTGCCGCATGTCGTTCTGCAGCGAGGTTATGGTGCGCTGCTGTTCTTGGGAGGATTCCTCTAGCGTTGTGATGCGGCCTGTCAGGCCCTGCAGCTCTCCCCTTAGTGCTGTGACATCTGTTAGGATGTTTTTCTGTAGGTCTGCCAGCAGGGACTTCAGTACCCCGGTAGTCACCAGTTCGGCATCAGGGTCTTTCCTGGGTTTGCTGGGTTTTGCCTTTGGCTTTGGGTCTGGGTTGAGGAGTTATTCCTCTTCTTCTTCCCCTGAATCATCAATCCGTGCAGCGCCGCCATATTGGATCTGCTCGGGCCGCATGCCTGCCGCCACATTTCTCCTGTTGTGAGTCCTGGGGCTGGTTTATCTTGCGTTTGTTTCTTGGTTTTGCGTCCCATGGTGGCTTAAGGGGTTCCTGCCTGTGGTCAGCGGTTATTTGGGGTATTATCAGTCGTTTTTTGTTTTTTTCTCCGTTTTTGCTCGGAGCTCTTGGGTCTTGTGTCTGCTTGCCTCTGCAGTTAGGCTCCGCCCCCCATAGTTTAAGTACATCTTAATGTGCCTATTATTGCTGTGGAGCTCTGTTACGAAATCAATAAAATGGAGTTCCCAGAAAAGAGAGACATTAGGATAGAAAAGGGGGACAGATGGATTTGGGCCCAAAATAGGGACTGTCCCTCCTAAATTATTATATTTATTATACCCTTGGGAGGTATCCACTACACATCAGAGCACAATAAAATGCAGCACACAGTAAATGCAACACACTACGCAACAGAATATAATACAACACAGCAAAACAACTAACAGGGCATTATACAAAATAAAGTATAATACAACACATCACATTACTTAACAGAGTACAATACAGTCAGCACACTGCATAATGGTATATAATACAGCACGTCAAAATCCAGAGCATGTAACAAGTAATAAAACAAGGGCCAGATTACTCAGACTACAATACAGCATAATAATATAAACAAAGTAATCAACATAGCACAACAAAATGTAACAGAGCACTATACAATAAAGCACAACACAATGCAAAAAAACATTACAAAGCAAATAAAAAGTGTTCGATACAAAAGAGCACCATACAATGCAATACAGCTCGACACATCAAATACAGTGCCAATCAATGCATTACAATACAACACAACACATTAAGTTATAACGCTGCCCAGAAGAAGGCATTGCAATACAATGCCACACAACTCACAACGTTACTCACGTTACAATGCAACACAACTTCATTGACACAAAACAACACAACCTAACTCAATATATTGTTTGAACAGATGCAGGGATATCCAGAACAACGCAGCCTAGAACACACAATGACACCGTTTTATACAATACAAACAGTACAATGCAATGCAGCACAGGCAAATACTGAAGAGTACAAAGCAACAAGCTCAGCGCAATGTGACGGCACAATTGCAGTCCAACAGACATCAGTATTGAGCAGCGTACCCTGTAATAGTGCAGCGAGATACTACACAATGCAGCCCAGAAAGTGGTGTAATACAGGGAGTGCAGAATTATTAGGCAAATGAGTATTTTGACCACATCATCCTCTTTATGCATGTTGTCTTACTCCAAGCTGTATAGGCTCGAAAGCCTACTACCAATTAAGCATATTAGGTGATGTGCATCTCTGTAATGAGAAGGGGTGTGGTCTAATGACATCAACACCCTATATCAGGTGTGCATAATTATTAGGCAACTTCCTTTCCTTTGGCAAAATGGGTCAAAAGAAGGACTTGACAGGCTCAGAAAAGTCAAAAATAGTGAGATATCTTGCAGAGGGATGCAGCACTCTTAAAATTGCAAAGCTTCTGAAGCGTGATCATCGAACAATCAAGCGTTTCATTCAAAATAGTCAACAGGGTCGCAAGAAGCGTGTGGAAAAACCAAGGCGCAAAATAACTGCCCATGAACTGAGAAAAGTCAAGCGTGCAGCTGCCACGATGCCACTTGCCACCAGTTTGGCCATATTTCAGAGCTGCAACATCACTGGAGTGCCCAAAAGCACAAGGTGTGCAATACTCAGAGACATGGCCAAGGTAAGAAAGGCTGAAAGACGACCACCACTGAACAAGACACACAAGCTGAAACGTCAAGACTGGGCCAAGAAATATCTCAAGACTGATTTTTCTAAGGTTTTATGGACTGATGAAATGAGAGTGAGTCTTGATGGGCCAGATGGATGGGCCCGTGGCTGGATTGGTAAAGGGCAGAGAGCTCCAGTCCGACTCAGACGCCAGCAAGGTGGAGGTGGAGTACTGGTTTGGGCTGGTATCATCAAAGATGAGCTTGTGGGGCCTTTTCGGGTTGAGGATGGAGTCAAGCTCAACTCCCAGTCCTACTGCCAGTTCCTGGAAGACACCTTCTTCAAGCAGTGGTACAGGAAGAAGTCTGCATCCTTCAAGAAAAACATGATTTTCATGCAGGACAATGCTCCATCACACGCGTCCAAGTACTCCACAGCGTGGCTGGCAAGAAAGGGTATAAAAGAAGAAAATCTAATGACATGGCCTCTTTGTTCACCTGATCTGAACCCCATTGAGAACCTGTGGTCCATCATCAAATGTGAGATTTACAAGGAGGGAAAACAGTACACCTCTCTGAACAGTGTCTGGGAGGCTGTGGTTGCTGCTGCACGCAATGTTGATGGTGAACAGATCAAAACACTGACAGAATCCATGGATGGCAGGCTTTTGAGTGTCCTTGCAAAGAAAGGTGGCTATATTGGTCACTGATTTGTTTTTGTTTTGTTTTTGAATGTCAGAAATGTATATTTGTGAATGTTGAGAGGTTATATTGGTTTCACTGGTAATAATAAATAATTGAAATGGGTATATATTTGTTTTTTGTTAAGTTGCCTAATAATTATGCACAGTAATAGTCACCTGCACACACAGATATCCCCCTAACATAGCTAAAACTAAAAACAAACTAAAAACTACTTCCAAAAATATTCAGCTTTGATATTAATGAGTTTTTTGGGTTCATTGAGAACATGGTTGTTGTTCAATAATAAAATTAATCCTCAAAAATACAACTTGCCTAATAATTCTGCACTCCCTGTAGAAGGACACAGCTTAATACAATGCAGCACAATTCAATTCAAGGTAACAAAATGTAAAACAGCACAATCTGATGTACATTGCAGAACAATGCAAACCAACAAATTACAACAAAGTCCACAGCAGCATAGAGCGACACAGAAAAAGGAAGATAACAATACAATGCAGCTCAGAATGATGTGCAATAATGCAGCACAGCTCGATAAGGTACAATACGAACAAAGTAACAAAGCGAAAACAACGCAAAGCAACACAATCCAATATTCAGCACAGCTCAACACAATGCAAGGCAGAATAACAAGCAGAGAACAACGCAGCACAATACACAGCAGCTTAATATGAAATGC
>OW240914.1:106589905-106747011 GCA_933207985.1 Pelobates cultripes
TAAGGCAGTAGGTCAGTCGGTGCACTTCACCACAGATTTATGAAGTGCTCCCATTGGTGAGCATGTCTTACTCTCCTTACGGGTACACTGATGGCATTCATGATGCCTGCGAGTGGTAGTGGAGAAGATCCAACCTTATCAGCATCTCAGTGTGAGAGCTAGCCAACTTTTAAGGTAGGATCAGGAGAAAAAAATGTCTTCCCACAAAAACTTTCTATGACAGGATGTCAGCATATGTTGAAATTCAACTTTATACATGTTGAAAATAATTTTGTAATGGCAGAGGGAAATCCATTGGCATTGACACCCTACAGAGGCTTGAGGCTTTGACAATAATAACGCAGCTAGTGGCAGAAAGAAAATTTCAACCATGGTATTGCCCTGGTGAAAATGGAGATCCAAACAGTAGCGGCATGTGTCCAGGCAGCTTAGGAATATTTGTCTCAGGGTTTCTCAGCTCTGGACTTATAAACATCCCACACCAATATCACTCTGAGAATGGACACTCTCGATGACTGAAGTTTAAGTAAGAATGTCAAAATCAGAGAGGTGTTGGACGAGGTGACTTGTGAAAACTCCTCTACTTGTTGCAAAGGCCACTGATCTCAGTGATGTCTACCAAACAGGCTAAATCAGTCATACTATGTGGGGCCTACTGGATTGCCAGGTCCCCTAGTGCACCAGCAGCTTAGGACCATATAGTTTGATTTTAATCTTATGAGAGAAGCAAAAGGTGATGAATATTCTCTGAGATCAAATCACACCATCTAACCTTCTATCAGGATCTCACCTGCTCCACTCTTCAATAGCAGAAATCTATGAAGCCCATCATGCAAAAGCTGCTGGAAGTGGGCATTACCTATTATTGGACCATACAAAGGGCACTGACAGCTCATAAGGTGTAGAAGACCTAGAGGGCCAAATCACCAGATGAAGCTTCCTCATTCCTCACAGCACTTGGCTTAGAAGGTTTGGCCCACACTATTGCGTGACCTGTGTCCTACCATACCTGAGATGTCCTGGATGTGGTATCTTTCCTCCCAAATAAAGGACAGGATTCAGTGACCTAAATGGACAGCACTCTTTGGCAAGCATTTGTTTTAATTTATTTTGTTTTATGTGTTTTAACTCACCATTTTCTTAATTTTACATTTCCCACTGAACCACTAAAATGTGGTCTAACATCATCTGAGCCATAGTTGAGGGCCAAGGTCATTATACATTTGGACAATATAGATTGAGTGATCTAGATGAATGTCTTTTTACATTTACTTGTCACTAGCCTAGACTTTAAGGTTCTAAAGTGGCTTCCAGTACATCATACGCCTAGGGTAGTAATCTTTCTCAGCATTCTATCATTAGTTACATCTCCAACTGAACCCAGTTAAGACTAATAGATCTAGCCTTTCCATCCAATAATTTTTTTAATTTTTAATATTTGCAGTTGCATATTGTGAATACTGACTCACTGTTTAGTAGACATGCCTCTACTTGCGGCATATCATTTTAATCTCCTTTATGCTACTTTGGGGGTCATATTGACCCCCACAGAGTGAGAGAGGGCATGGGGGGCTTAGGAAGTGGTGGGGAGCTCCCTCCTTGTAATAAACCACATGAACGAACGAAGAGGTTCATTCATTTGAAAATTCTATTCATTTATTCATCTTTCTGATGAATGAATAGATAAAACTCCTGTTCGAATGCCCAAGTGTTTAACTGGGCATGTGCGGGAATTTCACAGCGCTATCTAGTGTGGGCAGATAACGTGTCCCACCACGACTTCATCTACACACTCAAAGATGGCAACGTCCATGACCTAGGTCAGGGCACAAAATAAAGATGAAAAGATAGGTAAGCTGAGGGACTTAGGGGCTTTTGGGATGACTAGGGGGACGATTAGATGTAGTGGAGTTGGGAGAGGGTTAAAAAAAAACTGTTTTCGCCTATGACAGTGCCGCTTTAAAGCCAGGGCCGAAAGATGAGGTCAGAGGGGCAGGGCCGGATTAACATAGGGGCTGATGGAGCTGCAGCTCCAGGCCCAGGCCCATGGAATAGGCCCATTGATTAAAAAATAAAAATAAAAAAAAAGATTTTTTTTTGTTTTTTACATTTTTTTTTTCACACACTACTCTTAGGGATTCCACCTGGCTTTTATTTTATTGGCACAGCCAATATTTGAGGCTGCCTGGCTGGTGCCAATATTGCAGTAATACTGGCAATACAAATGCTGGTATTTTTCTCAGTATAAACAAGAGATTACTCTGCAATACCAGCACTGGCCAGTAGGGGTCACTGTGTGTGTGGAGACAGGCAGGGATAGGAAGTTACAGCATATCCCTCCCTGCCTATCTATACTCACTGATCTGCAGGGGTGCAGCTACAGAGAGTCCAGACAGCTACTCCCACCCTGCAGAGACAGCCTACAGCTCAGGGAAGTAAGGGATGGGGGGGAAAGGTTGCAAGGAGACATGGGGACACTGAGACACTAAGGGGCACTGGGAGACATTATGGCAGACACTGAGACACTAAGGAACACTGGGAGACATTATGGCAGACACTGAGACACTAAGGGACATTGGGAGACATTATGGCAGACACTGAGACACTAAGGGACACTGGGAGACATTATAGGACCACTCTAGGCACCCAGACCACTTCAGCTTAATGAAGTGGTCTGGGTGCCAGGTCCTTCTAGGGTTAACCCATTTTTTTTATAAACATAGCAGTTTCAGAGAAACTGCTATGTTCAGGCCCGGACTGGCCATTGGGCATACCGGGCAAATGCCCGGTGGGCCGCGATGGCCGTGGGGCCGAGGCCGGCAGGGAGATCACAGGATCTCCCCGGCCGGCCCCTGCAGGGCCAGCGCTACCCGAGCGCCGGCCCTGCATAGTGCCTCCATGGGCCGGTGGGGAGATCAAAGATCTCCCTCACCGGCCCACAGACAGGGAGATGCGGCCGCCAGCTGGGTGAGGGAGGGAGGGAGGACCCGGCGGAGCTCTAACAAGCAGCTCCGCCGGGTCCTCTCGCGAGATTCTGAGCGTTGCCGCGGCAACGCTCAGATCTCGCGAGAGTGAACTCTAGAGTTCACTCTCACCACTGGACCACCAGGGAATGCAGCATGGCTCCCCTCAAGGCTCCCCCTGCCAGGCAGAACGGCTCCCTCCCCCTCCCAGGCTAAAGGTAAGAAGGGAGGGGGGGGGGGACATAACTTTAAAAAAAATTATTAATAAAAAAAATATATATACTTAAAATTAATTCCCAAACAGCACCCCCAGACACACACACACAGCACCCCCAGACACACACACACAGCCAACTCACACACAGCACCCCAGACACACACTGCACCCCAGAAACACACAGCACCCCAGACACACACAGCACCCCCAGACACACACAGCCAACTCACACACAGCACCCCCAGAAACACACACAGCACCCCCAGAAACACACACAGCACCCCAGAAACACACACAGCACCCCCAGACACACTCACACACAGCACCCCCAGACACACACACACACAGCACCCTAGATACACACACAGCACCCCAGACACACACACACACACACAGCACCCCAGACACACACAGCACCCCCAGACACACACACAGCACCCCCAGACACACACACAGCACCCCAGATACACACACAGCACCCCCAGACACACACAGCACCCCAGATACACACACAGCACCCCAGAGACACACACAGCACCCCCAGACACACTCAGCACACCGAGAGACACACATAGCACACATGTATATACATATATATATATATATATATATACACACACACACACTACAGCACCCCTCACACTGCACCACTACACACATTACGCTCCAGATACACGCTAGATCCCTTACCCTATATGCACTCTAAATCCTCTGCACACACAATCTTCTATACACACTCTGGGTCCTTTACACACTAGATCTCTTACACACACACAGTGCACCACCTACACACACACTACATTCCTTGCAAGGAAACACATACAACATTCTCTAAACACACCCTCTCTACAACCCCTACACACACTACATCACCTATACACACACACTACTGCCCGTATGCACACACTCGCTACATCCCCTATAACACTATGCCCCTATACACGCATTCTCTACAGCCCATAGCCACACATATTACACCACACACATTACACCTATTTACACAATACCACACCACACTCTACACACAGGCAATCCCACAAGCAGGCGCCAAACACATGCACCATACACTTTCCTGGCCCTTTTGTCCTCTGGTATCCCACTTGTGGAGACACCGGAGACAATTTAAAAGCAAACACAGTGCAAGCATGTTATTACATTTGCTTGCGCTGCGCAGAACAAATACAGGGCCTTTTTCTAAAGCCAGAGCTCTTCAGCGGGGCTCTGCGCATTGAACCAACATGCTCACTTTGAGAGGGGGCGTGCTTGTCATTAGTGATGACAAAACACACCCTCTCTGGCCCTGCCCCCTTCTTGGGGGGCCGCTCTAATTGAAAAATGCCCGGGCCTAATTTTTTTCCCAGTCCGGCCCTGCACACACTAACAGACACACACACACTCAACAGACATACACACACTAACAGAGATACACACACTAACAGACACACTCACTAACAGACACACTCACTAACAGACACACACACTAACAGACACACACACACTAACAGACACACTCACTAACAGACACACACACACTCACACACACACTAACAGACACACACACACTAACAGACATACACACACTAACATACACACACTAACAGACACACTCACTAACAGACACACACACACTAACAGACATACACACACTAACAGACACACTCACTAACAGACACACACACTAACAGACACCCTCACTAACAGACACACTCACTAACAGACACACACACACTAACAGACATACACACACTAACAGACATACACACACTAACAGACACACTCACTAACAGACACACACACACACACACTAACAGACATACATACACTCCCTCACTCACATTAACACATTTATTTTACCTTTTTTTTTTACCTTACCTTTGGGAGTGCTGGGGTGGGAAGGGGTTCTCTATCTCCCTGGGGGTCCAGTGGCTGCTGGGCGGTCGGGCGGCTGGCGAGGGAGCTGTTCCTCTGAGCACTCTGCTCAGCTCCCTCGCGCACCAAACGTCATATTCCGGCTCCCAGCCTCACTCTGCGGCGCGCGAGGGAGCTGAGCAGACAGCTCAGAGGAAGAGCTCCCTCGCCAGCCGCCCGCCCAGCACCCCCCGACCGCCCGGCATGTCAGTTAGCCGCGAGGCTAACAAGGCATTTGCCCTGGGCATTTGGGGGCGGCAAAAAAATGCCGCCCAAGGCAAATGCGTTGTTTGCCTCGCGGCTAAAATGTCCCTGCTTAGAATACTTTGCTACTAGGCGACCATACATGATGCTGGTGAGGTGATCATGAGGCTACAGTTTGCACTAAACTTAACTACATCTCCCTGAAGTGGTCATATGTCAAGCATCTCATGTTTGTCCAACTTTTAAGTCTATCCTCTGTCCATACTCCCATCTCTGATGCTCGCCTTCAAGACTTCTCCAGGGCTGCACCTTTTCTGTGGCACTCTCTTCCCTTCTCCATTAGACTTTCACCCAGCCTCCATTCCTTCATAAAATCATTGAAAACTTACTTCTTCAGGAAAGCGTATCAATTAAACTGTTAATAACTTTTCACCCTGCACCCTAACTCCTCTCCTGCAACTGTAAAACAAAAACCTACTAAGCCCTCAGTGAATACTTTTCTAGCGACCTAGTTTGATACCCCTACTTTTACCTTTTGTGTTGCTATACCCCACTCCCTCTAGCATTTAAGCTCATTGAGCAGGGCTTTCAACCCCTCTGTTCCTGTGCGTCCAACTTTTCTGATTACCATTACGTGTTTGTTAGTCCTCCCATTGTGCAGCGCTACAGAACTGGCTGGCACTTTATAAATAAAATAATAATAACACTTGACAGTGTTTCTGTTTGGGCTGTCTGTTTTGGGATGTCAAGGTTAATACTCCCCAACACGCAAACCAGAGAACAATAAAGGCAAGCACAGGCGGACGTATTACCGGACCTTAAAGTGGCCGGTAGGAATAAGAGAAAAGAATAGTCAAACGTGCCAAGGTCAGGGATATACAGGTACGGGTAAGCGAATAGACAGAGTCAAAGTTCAGGGAGCCAGAAACGAGAATAACCAAATAACAAGCCGAAGTCAGAAACCAAAGAAAGACAACTACTCAGAACGCACTCTCGGGCTGTAATAAACCACGACAGGGCAAGGAAGTGATGTCAGAAGGAGGTTAATATAGAGAAAGGTGTATTCTGATAGGCAGGGACAGAACGTCCTCGAACGCCCTCCCAGAGGGTGCAACGACAGCCAGAGATCTGCACCGCCCAGCAGGAGAGGACGGACGGTGGGACCGGGACAGCGCGGGACACGAGGTATGACAGAACCCCCCCTGAGGGAACGCCTACTGGAGGAACACCAGAAGGGCAAGAAGGAAACCTAGCATGGAACGCCTGAAGGAGTCGGGGTGCATGGACCTCAGAAGCAGGAACCCATGAGCGCTCCTCGGGCCCATAACCCCTCCAATGGAACAGGTACTGAAGCAAGCCACGACAGACCCGGGAGTCGACAATATGTTGGCTTTCGTACTCCTCCTGGCCATGAACCAAAACAGGAGGAGGACGAGACTGGGAATGGGAATGACTAGTGCAAACAAGTGGTTTCAGGAGGGACGTATGAAAGACGTTGAGTACACAGAGGTTTTTGGGAAAATCCAAGGCATAGGAAACAGGATTGATCTTTTCACAAAACCTTCATTGAGCCAACTTCATTGAGGGAACGCGTAAGCGCAGGTTGCCCATAGACAACCAGACTCTATCACCAGCAACATAAGAAGGTGCCGCCCTACGGTGCCTATCAGCAAAGGCTTTCTGAGTAAGCATAGTCTTCTCCAAGTGTCATGTACAGTGGATAAGTGTTCATCCAGAACCGGCATTCCCTTGTGAGAAAACAAAGCTGGAAGCAGATTTGGATGAGGACTGTGACCAGAAGCAGAGTGCTTAGCATTATTCCTGGCGAATTCAGCCCAAGGAAGAAGGTCAGCCCAGTTGTCCTGGAGTTGAAACGTAAAACAACGGAGATATTGTTTAAGGCTTTGATTGGTCCTTTCAGCAGCACCATTCGTTTGAGGATGATTGGTTGAGGAGAAGCCGAGTTCAATACCCATGTCTTTGCAAAAGCCCCTCCAAAACTTTGAAATAAATTGTGAACCCCTATCAGACACAATGACGCCTGGCATTCCGTGTAGGCGTATTATTTCCTTGGTGAATATTCTGGCTAATTCAGCAGAAGAAGGCAGTTTTCTCAAAGGTATGAAGTGCGCCATTTTAGAGAAGCGATCAACTATAACCAAAATAACAGTAAAACCCTTAGATTGTGGCAGCTCGAATATAAAATCCATAGACAGTTTAGACCAAGGAACTGACGGCAAAGGAAGGGGATGCAAAAGACCACATGGTACTTGATGGGAAGATTTAGATTGAGAACAAACGTTACAAGACGATACGTAAGCTTCAACTTCCTTTCTAAGAGATGGCCACCAATATTGTCGTGTGATCAAATCAATGGTCTTAGATACCCCCATATGTCCAGCCATTTTACTGTCATGGTAATGGCTGAATACTGTACCTCTCAGCTCGGGAGGTACATAGTATTTTTCAACAGTTTTATCAGTAGGTGCCCTATCTTAGACCCTTTGGACTTTGTGCAGAAGAGAGGAAGAGTTCTAGTCAAAGCAATGATTCTCTCCTGGGGTATGATGGGTTCTTTTATGACCTCCTCCTTATCAAGAGTGGCAAACTGTCTGGAAAGAGAATCTGCTTTGGTGCTATGATTACCCGGTTTATAGGAGATTACATAGTTGAAGCGGGAAAGAAAAAGAGCCCAGCGGGCTTGTCTGGATGAAAGCCTTCTAGCGTCACTTAAATAGGATAACTTCTTATGATCAGTGAGAATCATGATAGGAACCATAGATCCCTCAAGTAAGTGACGCCATTCCTTGAGAGCTGAAATTATGGCTAATAATTCTCTATTGCCTATATCGTAATTCTTTTCTGCAGGTGTCAGCTTACAAGAAAAGAATCCACAAGGATACAACAGAGCGGTAGGAGATTCCCTCTGGGAAAGGATAGCTCCCACACTGGTCTTGGAGGCATCAACCTCAAGGATGAAGGGTCTAGAGGGGTCTGGATGTACCAGGACGGGAGCTGAGGCAAAAGATTTTTTCAAGAGAGTGAAAGAAGCCTTGGCTTCTGTAGACCAATTGACATGATTGGCTCCCTTTTTGGTCATAGCGGTGATTGGAGCTATAATCTGGGGAAAGCCCTTAATAAATCTTCTATAGCAGTTAGCGAACCCAATGAATCTCTGTATAGACTTCAATCCAATGGGTAGGGGCCATTCAAAAATGGACGATATTTTATTAGGGTCCATTTGAAAGCCATCAGTAGAAATTATATTCCCTAAAAACTGAATAGAAGTCTGATCGAACAGACATTTCTCAAGTTTGCAATACAAACCATTAGCAAGAAGGGTCTGTAAAATGTTTCTAACTTGTTGGTGATGCATCTGAATATTAGGAGAATGAATAAGAATGTCATCAAGATACACAATAGCGCAAGTGTACAAATAATCTCTTAAGACATCATTGATAAAATCTTGGAAGACAGCCGGGGCATTACATAGACCAAAGGGCATTACCGTGTACTCATAATGACCGCTTTGAATATTAATTGCTGTCTTCCATACATCTCCCTCTTTGATACAAACGAGATTGTAAGCTCCTCTAAGGTCTAATTTAGTAAAGACTTTAGAACCACGAAGCCTGTCAAAGAGCTCTGTTATCAATGGTATAGGATACGCATTTTTTAGAGTGATTTTATTCAGACCCCTATAATCTATGCAGGGACATAAATCCCCCTCCTTTTTGGCAACAAAAAAGAAACCAGCCGATGCAGGGGAAGAGGAGCGTCTGATAAACCCCTTACTTAGTGATTCTTGTACGTATTCCTCCATAACCTTATTTTCTATTTGAGAAAGAGGGTAGACTCTCCCCTTGGGGTGCATGGTACCAGGGAGGAGTTTAATGGCACAATCTTATGGCCTATGTGGAGGAAGACGGTCTGCCTGTACTTTGTCAAAGACCTTTGCCAGGTCTTGGTATTGAGGCGGTACATTAGAGGAAAGTGGAGGAGCTAAAGGAACATTAAGAGAACAAAGGGGTTTAGCTTGATTTAAACATGTACGGTTACAGGAAGGACTCCAAGACAGAATTTGACTTTCTTTCCAGTCAATAACAGGGTTATGTTTTTGTAACCATGGAAAACCAAGAACCAAAGGGCAAAAAGGAGAAGAAATGACCTGGAAAGACAACTTCTCTTTATGGTTAACACCTACTTATATAATAACAGTCTTAGTTTGATGCGTAACATAGGGGACTGTTAATGGACTACCATCTATGGCTTCAACGGTCAAGGGTGTTTCTTTCTCCTCCAAAGGAAGAGAAAGAGCTGTTGCAAAGGTCTGGTCAATAAAGTTGTCTGTTATAGTAAAATCTGGTCTGCCTAGTGCAACACACAGGGATGAGGGAGTCCGACTCAGAGTGGATAGCTCAATACTGAACCAGGACAGGGATACACCCAAACCTGTCCAAAGGAATAAAAGACAGTAATACCTTCAAGGTAGTGAGTTCAGGAGCTAGTTCACTATAATATGGCTTGGTTGACAATATAATAGTTGTATCCGTTTCTAGGATAACCAGTATTGACGGAAAAAATATGTATGGTGTGTATACCTTTAAATCTGCTAAAGGCAGATTTTGTCTGTTACACACCAAGATACTCTGCTTAAATATAAAGCAACTTGATAGTTACAGATTCACAACAGCAAAAATGTGATCTGCACGGGGTTTAGAATACACACAAAATATTATAATGGATATATCTTAAAATCATAAGGTAGCACACTAAATGGTGCAAATAGGCAATATATAACTTGTGTCACAGAGATATAGAATTATCTTTATCTCTATATATAGAAACAGGTGAATGCAAGTAAGTTAAAAAATTCCAAAAAAACACTGAAAAATATATAAAATAAAAATGTATATTTATTAATATTAAAAAATAGATGGATGAGAAATTGTATTAAAATTAATGAGTTAAAAAGTACAATTGTGCAAAAAATACAGAAATGGGGACCAGGAACGATCTACAAGTCAGTTGTCAGCATAAATATTAAACTTGTGTCCTGATAACCACTGTAACCGATGAGGATTACAGTGGATACTATGTAGCAGGATTTCAGTATCTGTACTTGCCGGCTGCTGCGAGGTTGGCGTGCGTGCCAAACCTCACTGTGATAGTCTGATACCGGCAGTCCGTCAGTCCCGCGATCGATGGGGAAAGGAGCTGTGCTGGCTGCTGACAGCTGGCTGTTCTCCGTATCCTGTGTCCTCTCACACTGTCGGCTTGTCTTACGCGTTTCGTCGGTGTCAGCCCCACTTCGTCAGAGACGTTATGGAATTCCATCTGGGCGTGCAGTTTATATACATGACTCAATAAAAAAAACCAAATATGGCAATTACTCTATATGAGTAAATTATTACTGTTACAATTAATCTATGTACATGAAAAACGGCATATATATAAAGACTAGTGAAAAATATATTAATAGATTCATAGAGATTATACACATTAGATGATAAAACAGTGGCATGGAATTAATAAACTAATCAAAATTGAGAATAAGAATAAATCGAAATAGAAGTAAAAGTAAAAATAAAAATAAAAATAAAAATGAGTATAAAAAGATAAGTTGTTCCTCAGAAATCTGTGTGTTATATACAAATAATAATGCTTAAATATTTGTGCTAATGAGAAGTATAAATATATGGAAAAGTATAAAATATAGCATATAAGCTGTAAATTACAATATGTAGAATAATGGTGTAGGATATAGAGTGTAAATAATACATATATATAACATGTATAGTTAAGAAATAATGGCATCATGGCTCATATTTAATTAATATAGTGGAAACATTAATAGTATAAGTTATACTGTAAAATAATGTGTTGAAAATAAAGTGACTAAGTGCAATAGAGTGAATCACTATATGATGATTTAATAATCAGCAAATGTTGGAGAAGTCCCAATGTTATAGATAGAAATGATAATAAAAAAAAAAAATAAAAAAAAAAAGATAAAGAAAAATTTTAAAAAGACACATAATAATATTCTTTATAAAAAAGCATTCAATTCGAAATCTATATTGAGTCCTTTAGGAACCAAAGTCTCTAGGTGGAAAATCCACCTTGCTTCAGTTTGGTCCAAGTACTTTTCTATATTGCCCCCTCTCCAATGGACATCTACTTGTTCAATGGGTAAAAATTTTAATCCTGTAGGATCTCCTCCGTGAAAATCTTGGAAATGTCTTGAGAGATTATGGGTTTGAAGTCCCTTTCTGATGTTTCTTATGTGTTCCGCCATCCTTGTCTTCAATGCCCTTTTTGTTCGTCCTATATACTGCTTAGAACATGGGCATGTAATCAGATAAATTACCCCTTTTGAGGGGGCGTGGTCTGGATGCCGACCGAGATGGCCGCATAGTTCCAGAGCTCCGCACAATCCACTCACAATCCAGCACTAGCCACGAGCATCGAGACCCAGACGACAGCCACAGCAGCTGAAATATGCCAGGCTCACACCCCGGAGCAAAACAAGCTTTAAAAAAAAAAGGGGATCGAAGGGAAACCGCCAGGTCAGTGGCCGACATGTTAGCAACACCACGAGGCAGACAGGCCTCCCAAGATGGCCGCCGACACAGCCCTCACGGCTCCCTCTCCCCAGCATCCACAACGGGTAGTGATATACCCGAATTCCAAACGGAAGATACCCCACATATATTAACAAAACTGACAGAAGTCAGGAATTTTCTAGCCAAGGAAATTTCCAACAGCACCAAAGAGGTTAAAGCGGAAATTCAAGCACTGGGCGCACGGACGGCGGCCCTAGAGGATAAAATGGAGCAAATCACCAGCGCTCACAACTCGGTGGTAACACATTCCAGGACCATGAGACAACAAATAACAGACCTGGAAATGATAGTAGAAGATCTCGCCAACCGCTCCAGGCGCAATAATGTACGACTCCGGGGACTCCCAGAATCGCCTCAAGAGGGGGACCTGGTAAACAAAATGAAGCAGTACTTCAAACAACTAATCCCAGGTATTTCGGACGAACACTGGGCAATCGACCGCGCACATAGAGCGCTCCGGGCACGCAGGGTGGAGGGACAGACCCCAAGGGACATCATCCTCCGTTTCCATTACTATTCCACGAAGGAAGCGGTGATGAAATATGCACGGAATAAAAATCTGACATACCAAGACACAGCTATCAACTTATATCAGGACCTGTCCCCTACCACTCTGCAACGCAGAAGAAACTGGAGACCCCTGACGCTGCTTCTACAAGAGAAGGAAATCAAATACACTTGGGGACACCCCTTCAAATTGGTGGCCTTCAAATCTGGAACAACATACACGCTGCTACCAGGAGCGGACCCTAAGAAATTCCTCAGGAGCCTCCAAGTGGAACCGCCACCAGACTTTGCCCTGACCCAGGAGACGGCACCCGAGCTCAACACCCTACCCGCAGAATGGACCACCGCCAAAGACTCAGCGGGCCGCCAACACTAAGGCCCCAAGAGGGACCCACAGACTTCCATGCGTATCACATAATCTGTCAAACTGGCTTCCTGGTCAGGTAACCCATTCGGGGTCTATCCTCACAGGGGGGGATGTTTTGACTCTCTCACAACCTAACCCAGCCTGAAACCAACAGGCAACTATCACCTTCCCACAACACAAAAGATAGAGAGGAAAGGGGAAAAAAAAAAAATAAATAAAAAAATCTTTATATACATATATATATATACATAACAACATAACTATACATGTAAATACTATCAAACACTCTAGAATGGTAACGCTAGATATGGCGCATGCTCATGGGGTTCCTCGCTGAGGCAGGGATTCGGGGCCGTGGCGGCCAGACTGGGGGGGCTTGTGGAGTCAGAGGTGTTGGCTATCTCCTCCGCTTTGACTGGTGGGGCCCTTGAACATTAAGCATCCAATAAGCTATTACGCCTCGGAAACAACCCTGTGAATAACAGTTGCACTAATGCCATTGAATGCATGTTCTCATGCAATATAGAGTGCCCCTGGGGCACTGGGCCGCAGCTCAGATGGGGACCGCTGGGCGCTGGTGCGTATATATCTCTCACGCAATCACAGAGTCTAGCGGTCTTTCACCCTTATGCTCCGCAACAACTGAACAAAATCAGAGGTTGCCCTTAACCTAAGACACTTTAAAAAAATAATAAAAAAAAAAAAAAAAAAAAAAAAAAAATTTAAAATAAAAAATAAAAAAATAAAAAATAAATAAATAATAAAAAAAAATATAAAAAAAATAAATAAAAAAATAAAATTTTCTCTCCAACTACCTATTTTGAGATATAAAGGAAGCGTTGGGCACCCAACCAGATGGCAGGCTGCATCTGACACCTCGCACAGAGGTACAGTGGATTGGTGAGCCTCCCACCCCGGAATAGGACAGAATTCTGGCCAACGGGGGGGAGACTTATCCCCATTCTATTCTGGCAAATTGTAAGACCAGACTGAAAGTACATCACTACATATGTTTTTATCAACCTTGTTATATGGTTCATAATTATGTTATATTTTTGTTTATGTTTATGGTTTTCGGTTCACTATGCACGAGTGAAAGGTTAATCCTGATGCCCCAAAGAGACGGACGGAAGACAGAGACAGAAAGGGGGGGGACCAACAGAATCCTGACAGGTATGGACCCTCTGCCCCACACACACGAGCGCCCCATAAGACAAACCCAACCATGACGTTAAAAATTTTATCAATGAACGCGAAAGGACTAAACACTCCTACCAAACGCAGACTATTATTACGAGAATTAAAAGCAAAAAGGGCCGACATAGCGCTTATACAGGAGACGCACATTCCTAAAGCCGCACCAATCAAACTAGGAGACCGTCTCTACACCACAACACACGAAGCCAGGGCACCTCGCAAACAAGCAGGAGTAGCTATACTCCTACACAAACGCTGCCCATTTATAATGACCCATAAACAGATAGACCCAGAAGGCAGATTCGTAACCATAAGTGGCACCCACTATAACACTAAACTACATATCGTAAACTTATACGCACCCAACAACCCAGACAGGGCTTATTGGGACACCATAACATCCCTACTCGCCACCCTGCAAGGGGGCATCTTAATAGTGGGAGGTTACTTCAACGCTGTTCCCTGCCCAGCAATCGACCGCAGCTCCAAACCAGGGACACAAAGATCTCAAGGCAGGGGGGGACAAGATAAACTCCTATACTCCTTCCTCCAACACACTGGACTCCTGGATGCCTGGAGACTCCAACACCCAGACACAAGAGACTACACATACTACTCGGCGCCACACCACACATACTCTAGGATAGACAATATCCTCCTCAATGGAGCGGGTATGACTAAACTCATTCACTCAGAAATAAACAGCATCACGTGGTCGGACCACGCTGATGTAGCGGTTACGCTGGGGAACCTCCAACATCACAACGACTGGACATGGAGACTCAACACAACCCTACTTACCGACGAAACAATACTCACCACTACACGACAAAAAATCACAGACTATTTTAGTACCAACGACACAGAAGAAGTAAACCCAACAACACTCTGGGCGGCACACAAAACCGTACTGAGGGGACATCTCATACAGGCAGCCACTCATAAAAAACGGACACGAACAAAACACCTACTAGAATTACAAACCACTATGCGGAAACTCGAACAACAACATAAACAAAACCCCTCCCCCACCACATACGACAAACTCCAAAGCACACGACACGCAATCAGGGAGCACATGACAGCAGAAATAACACGTTCTATACTATGGTCACGGCGCAAGTTCTATGAAAAAGCCAATAAAATGGACACACTGCTAGCGCGTACACTCAGACCGAGACAGGGATATAAACCCATTACAACACTCCGTAATAAAGCCAACAAACTAGTCAACACCCCGAAAGAAATCAATAACGCTTTTACAGAATACTTCCAGCAACTGTATAACCTTGCACCAATGGAGGGGGAAGCCCAGACTCAACATCTTGCCCACATAGCTGACTTCCTAACCCACACTAACCTACCCAGGGTGACAACAGGAGAGGCCAACGCTCTAGAAACACCCATCACACCGGAGGAAGTAGCGGCCTCGATCTCCGCCCTGAAAGGGAACAAAGCACCAGGACCTGACGGTTACGATATGGGCTATTATAAAACATTTACGACAGAACTGATACCCCCCCTCACCAAACTATATAACCATTTCCTTCAGGGGGGAACTCCAGACCGAGATATGGCCACCGCCAACATTATCTTACTGCCCAAACCCAACAAGGACACCACACTTGCCACAAACTACAGACCCATCTCCCTCATCAACACCGACTTAAAGATATTCGCAAAGATATTGGCATCTAGACTAATCCCACTGTTACCCAAATTAATACACCCGGATCAGGTCGGCTTCATACCAGGACGCCAGTTATATGAAAATACACGCAGAGGGGTGGATCTGATCTGGCATATATCACACACTAGACAGCCTGCCCTTGTCCTCTCCCTAGACGCAGAAAAGGCCTTTGATAGGGTACAATGGCCTTTTCTGTTCACAGTACTTCAAACTCAGGGATTCCCGGAACCCTATATCACGGCAATAAAGGCCCTATACACAAACCTGCAAGCACAAACCATAATTTCAGGAGCGCCAAAATCCCCATTCCAAGTGAGCAATGGAACAAGACAGGGCTGCCCCCTATCACCACTCCTCTTTGCTCTAGTGCTAGAGCCCCTTCTACACCTCATACGAGCAAACCCAAACATAAAAGGAGTGCACTTGGGAGATGAACACTTCAAAGTAGCTGCATATGCAGATGATATACTCCTAACACTCACGGACCCAACCCAATCAATGGCAAATTTAGAAAAGCTACTGCAGACATACGGTGAAGTATCAGGATACAAAGTTAACTTAACCAAATCTACGGCACTGACATTCCATATACCTGACCGGGAGGTACAACACCTCAGACACACCTATCATATCAAAACCAACACAGACACACTCACGTATCTAGGCGTCAAACTCACAGCAGATCACAGCACACTATTTAAACATAATTACACTCCACTGATCACAAAACTCAAGACGGATTTAGAAACTTGGACAGACAAACCCATCACATGGCTAGGTCGCCTACATTCCATAAAAATGAACATATTGCCAAGACTGCTGTTCCTATTCCAGGCGCTCCCGACTCGAGTGACCAAGAGTGACCTAGCTGGCCTACAACAAGCGATAGACGCCTTTATCTGGCAGAGAAAGCGGCCAAGAATAGCCAAAAAAATACTGTATAATCCCAAGGGGAGAGGCGGCCTGGGTATGCCCCACATTCACCATTACTATACCGCAGCCCAAGTTGCCCAAATAGCTCACTGGCACTGCCCCAAAAATCAACGCCGTTGGGTTGACATAGAATCCCACATGACAGGAGCAGACCTCCCGCAATTCCTCATATGGACACCGAAGCATCATAGAACAATCTTACGGACAGACTGCCCAGCCATCCTAAACTCCATTAGCTTATGGGACCAGATCGCGCAGAAATTCAAACTCACACACCTCCCGTCCCCAATGACCCCGGTACTACGTAACAGAGCATTCCCACCGGGTCTAAGGGCACGAGACTTCAAAGGCATCGAAGCCACGAACCTACAACGCTATATCCACCTATACGTAGATAACCAACTAGTGACATACCAACACTTACAAACCTTAGCCCCATTGCAAACCCGCGACTTCTTCCGATATATACAAATACGGGACTTCGCGCAAACCAATGAGGTTAAAATGGCAATTGCCAAGCCTCTAACTTTCTTTGAGCAAATATGCCTCAAAGAAAGCATGCCAGCGAAACTAATCTCTCTGCTCTACAACCACATATGCCTAGAATCAGGCACGTGGGGCCCGCAGACATACACAGACAAATGGGAAGCGGATTTGGGGGAAACACTGGAGGGAACGGAGTGGCAAGACATATGGGAGGCGAACACGAAAGTGTCTATATGCACGACCTTACAGGAGCAATCATATAAAATAATGCTTCGGTGGTATACAACACCAGTCAAGCAACAACACATGCAACTCTGTCCCACCGATACCTGCTGGCGATTATGTGGAGAAAAAGGCACATACATCCACATGTGGTGGCAGTGTACTAAAGTAAAGGAGTTTTGGGAAAAGATAGTGGCCATGCACACTAAAATCCTACACCGACAAATAACATTGGACCCCTGGGCATGTCTATTATCACGACCGACAAACGGACTAGACAAACACGACCAAAAACTTCTGAATATGCTCAATCTAGCAGCTCGTAGGGCACTGGCACAATACTGGATAAAACCAGAGACACCCCCACTTTCATTAGTAATTTCCAAAATCAGAGATAATTACTTAATGGACAAGATGACAGCTACGTTCAGAACACTACCACCAAATTTCAAAAGGTATGGGCCCTTTGGGAACAATATGAGGAAGAATCATAGGACAAATGAGCACCCAATCACAGACCGCTACTCACTCGTGCAGATTTAAGATTTAGGATTTAACACCTACGTTCACTCGATCGTTTTGCTTGTATATATGTTTTTCTTTGTGTACACAACGAATAAAAAAAAAAAACCTTTGACAGGCGAAAGCTAAACGACAACAGCCTCTACGCAACCCACATGCAACAAGTCTAAAATGTATGTTATGTATACTAACAACCCAGTCTTTTTCTGTACCATGTCTAAAACATACTTGAAAAGATGGGCTTCTGCGTAAGCCAAAAATGCACTTACCTACAATGTCTGTCAATGCAAAAATAAAGAATTGAAAAAAAAAAAAAAAATTACCCCTTTTGTATCACAGTTCATATTGGTCTTAATATCAAATTCTTCCGTACCATCCATAGATGTAAATCTAGTAGTTTTGAATTCTTGGAGGGGATTATTTATACATGCAACACATTTCTTGCATCGTTTAAAGCTTTTAATAGTGTTTTTATCCTGTTGGACATTTTGCTGTTTAAAAGTTGGAGCCAGAAGTAGTTGTAGGTTGGGTGCCTTAGTAAAAATGATCCGTGGTTGATTCTCCAGAATGCCTGTGAGAGTTGAATCGCTTGTGAGAATGTTCCAATGTTTTTTAAGAATTTTTTCTATAGTACGAAATTGATGGTTATATTGAGTTATAAATGCTGGTACTGATTGACTCATCTCGGTAGAATTGTCCTTGTGTTTGTTTTTGAGAGTATCCTGTCTTGGAATGGCTAATGCTCTATTCTTGGCCTCAGTGAGTAGTGATGAAGGATAGCCTTTGTTGGTGAATCTTTGTTGCATCTCTTCCATCTGTTCACTACAAGTATGTAAATTGGAACAGTTTCTTCTGATCCTTCTGAATTGACTGTACGGGATATTTTTAAGCCAAGTGGTTTTGTGATGGCTGTTAAAAGGAATAAAACTGTTGCAATCTACTGATTTTTTAAAAGTCTTGGTCTGTATTTGATTATCTTCTATATAGATGTTGAGATCCAAAAATTCAATCTGTTCACACGACTGGTTAAAAGTAAATTTTAAATTATATGGGTTGTTATTGAGGTAGGTCTTAAACAATTCAAGTGAGTCCATATCACCTTTCCAAATAAAAAAGCAGTCATCTATGTATCTCCGCCAAAGGGACAAGTTTGCGCCAAATGGACAATTATCCCATATGAATTCTTGTTCCCATTTGCCCATGAATAGATTCGCATAGCTTGGCGCAAAACGAGTCCCCATGGCGGTTCCTTCAATCTGTAAGTAGAACTGGTTATTGCACCAAAAATAGTTGTGGGTGAGGATAAAAGCAATACATTGTATTAGGAAATCAATCTGATCATTCTTTAATTCCGAATAAACGGCCAGTGAAAATTGTATTGCCTCACACCCTTGGAGGTGCTCTATCACTGTATATAGTGAGGTGACGTCTGCCGTGACTAAAATCATATCATCGGACCAATTAAAATCTGATAAAAGGTTCAGAATTTGTGTGGAATCTCTCAAATATGATTTGAGACATGGTACTATGTTCTGTAGGTACTGATCCACATATTCAGACAAATTTGCCGTAAGGGAACCAATTCCAGAAATAATAGGTCTACCTGGAGGTTTTGTGATTGTTTTATGAATCTTAGGTAGATGGTAGAAGATGGGGATTCTTGGAAACTTATTGAGTAGATATTTGTACTCTCTTTCATTAATGATACCTCTAAATTTCCCTTGGTCAAGGATCTCCTCCAATCTGGTCCTAAACTGAGTAGTAGGATCTTGTTCAAGTTTCAAATAAGTGCAAGTGTCTGCCAGTAACCTGTTGTTCTCTTCTGTATAGTCTGCTGTATTGAGGATTACTAGGCCACCCCCTTTGTCCGCCGCTTTGATGGTGATGTCTTCTGATTTCATCAGCTGTTTTAGGGACCTCCTCTCTTTTTTGGTCAAGTTGTCTTTCCTAATCTTATGTTTAATCTTCCTTCTGAAGTCTTTTTCTACCATCTTCTCAAATACCCTCATGGAATCCGTCTTCACATGCTGTGGGTAAAAGGTAGAGGTAGGATGTAATTGAGTTTGCAAGTAATCTTGATTTGGAGTGGATTGTGTGTTGTCCTTATCTTTGAAGAATTTCTTAATTGAAACTTTTCTAATAAACTTGTGTAGATCTATACAGGCATTAAAGTTAGAGCTTTTGGAAGTTGGTGCAAACTTAAGCCCCTTTTTCAGAAGTGAAATTTCTTCTGAGTTTAAGATTCTTGTGGACAAATTGAAGATGTTCATTTCCTCCTTTTCTGTTGGATGACGTCCTCTGTTGTTCGATGTCTCCTTCTAATTCTCTTATTGACCTTTTCTTTCTCACATCTGGGGACCTGAAGTCCTCCATCACAAATCTCTTGGGGGGAATCCTTCCCCGCCTGTCTAAAAAATCATTCTCTATTTTTGTAGGTGAATGGGTCTTTGTTTCTTCCAAGTGTGCATGGTTAAGGTCCATTCTTCTTTGAGCCAAAACTGGAGTGTCAACAATCGGAGTGTATTGTTTTCTGTAATCTTGTGTCTGCCAGTCCCTGCTTTGATGCTTCATGTTGCGTGGGTGATATTGTCTTATTTGATCTGTATACCTCCTCTTTGTGTATTGAGGTTGTTGATATTCCTTGTGGTCCTGCCTTTCATTTCGAATGGGTCGATTTTGTATCCAATTTCTGGTAGGACCTTGATGGGATGTCCTTTGAGAGATATTGGTATCTCTATATGTTGCTCGTCGTTGGTATCCATATTCAGTTATGTGCCTTTGGGGAGATTGGTACCTTGATGTTTGGTCTTTCTTCCAATTTCTTTGGGTTTGAGTTTTATAGTCCACTTGATCTCTCAAAATTTTCTTTCTTTTATTCTCCCTTATGTTCATCTCAATGTCCTTCACTCTTCTTTCTATTGTGTCTAGAAGTTCCACATATTCTCCATTCTCCACTAGAGGGCGAATGGCACTTTTTGAGTCTGTAATTTCCTGATCTAATTGGGTAAGGTCTTTCTTCTTCTCATTAATGAGGAATACCATTAATAGTAAGGATCCTTTATCTAGAAGTTGATCCCATTTTTTTAAAAGTATTGGATCATGTCGTTTGTAAGTTGATCTTTTATAAAGTCTCAGTCCTCGTGGTACTATGTTGTTATTGACATAAAAGTCTAGGGTTGCTATATCCCACCAAATTTGCACCTCCTTTTCCATCAGTTTGCCTAACTTATGGATGAGGGATCTTATGTCCTTCTGTTGATCCATGTTAGGTGGAATAGGTTCATTCAAAATATTTTCACCAACAGACCAGGTGCCCATAAATGACTTCCTGTCTGATCTAATTGTGTCAATGTTTCTATTCAAAGCCATGGTCTTCCTCTAAAACCTCAATAGGTGAAATTGAAGGTGAAAGTTATAGTAAAATCTGGTCTGCCTAGTGCAACACACAGGGATGAGGGAGTCCGACTCAGAGTGGATAGCTCAATACTGAACCAGGACAGGGATACACCCAAACCTGTCCAAAGGAATAAAAGACAGTAATACCTTCAAGGTAGTGAGTTCAGGAGCTAGTTCACTATAATATGGCTTGGTTGACAATATAATAGTTGTATCCGTTTCTAGGATAACCAGTATTCTGAACCTTTTATCAGATTTTAATTGGTCCGATGATATGATTTTAGTCACGGCAGACGTCACCTCACTATATACAGTGATAGAGCACCTCCAAGGGTGTGAGGCAATACAATTTTCACTGGCTATTTATTCGGAATTAAAGAATGATCAGATTGATTTCCTAATACAATGTATTGCTTTTATCCTCACCCACAACTATTTTTGGTGCAATAACCAGTTCTACTTACAGATTGAAGGAACCGCCATGGGGATTCGTTTTGCGCCAAGCTATGCGAATCTATTCATGGGCAAATGGGAACAAGAATTCATATGGGATAATTGTCCATTTGGCGCAAACTTGTCCCTTTGGCGGAGATACATAGATGACTACTTTTTTATTTGGAAAGGTGATATGGACTCTCTTGAATTGTTTAAGACCTACCTCAATAACAACCCATATAATTTAAAATTTACTTTTAACCAGTCGTGTGAACAGATTGAATTTTTGGATCTCAACATCTATATAGAAGATAATCAAATACAGACCAAGACTTTTAAAAAATCAGTAGATTGCAACAGTTTTATTCCTTTTAATAGCCATCACAAAACCACTTGGCTTAAAAATATCCCGTACAGTCAATTCAGAAGGATCAGAAGAAACTGTTCCAATTTACAAACTTGTAGTGAACAGATGGAAGAGATGCAACAAAGATTCACCAACAAAGGCTATCCTTCATCACTACTCACTGAGGCCAAGAATAGAGCATTAGCCATTCCAAGACAGGATACTCTCAAAAACAAACACAAGGATAATTCTACCGAGATGAGTCAATCAGTACCAGCATTTATAACTCAATATAACCATCAATTTCGTACTATAGAAAAAATTCTTAAAAAACATTGGAACATTCTCACAAGCGATTCAACTCTCACAGGCATTCTGGAGAATCAACCACGGATCATTTTTACTAAGGCACCCAACCTACAACTACTTCTGGCTCCAACTTTTAAACAGCAAAATGTGCAACAGGATAAAAACACTATTAAAAGCTTTAAACGATGCAAGAAATGTGTTGCATGTATAAATAATCCCCTCCAAGAATTCAAAACTACTAGATTTACATCTATGGATGGTACGGAAGAATTTGATATTAAGACCAATATGAACTGTGATACAAAAGGGGTAATTTATCTGATTACATGCCCATGTTCTAAGCAGTATATAGGACGAACAAAAAGGGCATTGAAGACAAGGATGGCGGAACACATAAGAAACATCAGAAAGGGACTTCAAACCCATAATCTCTCAAGACATTTCCAAGATTTTCACGGAGGAGATCCTACAGGATTAAAATTTTTACCCATTGAACAAGTAGATGTCCATTGGAGAGGGGGCAATATAGAAAAGTACTTGGACCAAACTGAAGCAAGGTGGATTTTCCACCTAGAGACTTTGGTTCCTAAAGGACTCAATATAGATTTCGAATTGAATGCTTTTTTATAAAGAATATTATTATGTGTCTTTTTAAAATTTTTCTTTATCTTTTTTTTTTTATTTTTTTTTTTTATTATCATTTCTATCTATAACATTGGGACTTCTCCAACATTTGCTGATTATTAAATCATCATATAGTGATTCACTCTATTGCACTTAGTCACTTTATTTTCAACACATTATTTTACAGTATAACTTATACTATTAATGTTTCCACTATATTAATTAAATATGAGCCATGATGCCATTATTTCTTAACTATACATGTTATATATATGTATTATTTACACTCTATATCCTACACCATTATTCTACATATTGTAATTTACAGCTTATATGCTATATTTTATACTTTTCCATATATTTATACTTCTCATTAGCACAAATATTTAAGCATTATTATTTGTATATAACACACAGATTTCTGAGGAACAACTTATCTTTTTATACTCATTTTTATTTTTACTTTTACTTCTATTTCGATTTATTCTTATTCTCAATTTTGATTAGTTTATTAATTCCATGCCACTGTTTTATCATCTAATGTGTATAATCTCTATGAATCTATTAATATATTTTTCACTAGTCTTTATATATATGCCGTTTTTCATGTACATAGATTAATTGTAACAGTAATAATTTACTCATATAGAGTAATTGCCATATTTGGTTTTTTTTATTGAGTCATGTATATAAACTGCACGCCCAGATGGAATTCCATAACGTCTCTGAGGAAGTGGGGCTGACACCGACGAAACGCGTAAGACAAGCCGACAGTGTGAGAGGACACAGGATACGGAGAACAGCCAGCTGTCAGCAGCCAGCACAGCTCCTTTCCCCATCGATCGCGGGACTGACGGACTGCCGGTATCAGACTATCACAGTGAGGTTTGGCACGCACGCCAACCTCGCAGCAGCCGGCAAGTACAGATACTGAAATCCTGCTACATAGTATCCACTGTAATCCTCATCGGTTACAGTGGTTATCAGGACACAAGTTTAATATTTATGCTGACAACTGACTTGTAGATCGTTCCTGGTCCCCATTTCTGTATTTTTTGCACAATTGTACTTTTTTTTTTTTTTTGTAAATTTCTTTTATTCAAAGATTTTTCATTTTATGCAGAAAAAGGAAAAACATTGTCGCGGACACGCAGGTCCGATAAAGGCTTTCCCAGTCCATGTCTCAGACATGAGATAATCATTGTGAGCAACATAGTGACATGCAAGTCATCTAACAGATCAAAGACGTATACTAGTTGGGCTCTTGGGTCCTATACACCTTTGTGTGGATGGGGTTTTCCCTCTCTCGTACGGTTGTTGTGGCTATGGTATATCACCCAGTGTGACAAAGGTGGTTGGTGTCTTGTGTCTAGGCAGGTGGTGTGTGTTGACCAACCGTATGGGGGGGAAACCGGGTGTTGTGTGTGCTTTGTGCGTTCAGTTCTCAGATCTTTGGTGGCAGTGGGGTATACCCCTGTTGATCTGGCTGGGGTGGAGGTGGTTTGTACCGTCTTTAACTCCCGCCTTTGGCGTGGGTGCAAAGTTAGGCTTGTTTCTCCTTGTCTTATCCTTAACTGTGAACCCCTGTCCCTTTTCCTGTTTTCCTGTCTGATTCTCTTTGTCTCCTTCATACTTGACTTCCTTACTCCTTTCCCATTCCTTTCCCTCCTTTCTTATTCTCTCTTTTTACTCTTGGCTATCCCCTTCTTGTTTTTTTTCCTTCTCCCTTTGCTACCCTTATCTTTCCCTCTCTTTTCCCTTCTTTGCTTAGCTGGTGCCCCTCCGTCTGGAGCCTCTACGTCTTATGAACTTCTCTACTTTGTCGCCTTCCCGTCCGCGGGTTCCCCCAGGGGGGGACCGGTGGGGGGGGAGTGGGGGGGGGAGAGGGGGGGGGGGTGTTTTATTTATTGTGATGTTGATTTTCCCTGTTTGTTTGTGTAGTCACTCCCTCAGTCAAGGTGGTCGTTTGTCCCTTCAGGTGTCTGCAGTCACGTCAGCAGGTCCTGGAAGTCAGCGTTAGTCGAGGTCAGTATCCAGTGTGTCCAGATCGTCATGTACGTCTGGGTCCTCCCTTCTGCCAGCAGGGAGAGCTCTTCCAGAGCTCTCAGCTCCTCCATTTTTTGGTACCACGTCCCCAGCGGGGGCGCACATTGTTTTTTCCAGTAAAGGGGGATTAGGCTTTTGGCTACATTAAGTATCCGTATCGTTAAGGATTTTTTATATGTTGATGCTTTCGTCTTGGTGTGATGGATGAGGAATGTTGCGGGGTTCATGGGTGGTGGGGAGTCTGTGAATCTTTTGATGATCGTGTGGATGGTTGACCAGTATGGTTGGATGATTGGACATTCCCACCATATGTGGAGGTGTGTTCCCTTGTGCGTGTTGCACCTCCAGCATACGTCGTCCTTCGTGGGGTCGTATAGGTGTGTGTGGAGTGGGGTGCGGTACCAAAGGGCCAGTATTTTATATGCTGTTTCTTGCGTTCCGCTAGATGGTGCGCAGTGTAGTGAGAGGGTGCAAATTTTGTCCCATTGGTTGGGTGTGAATGTAGTGCCTAACACTGTTTCCCATTTCCCCATGAAGCTTGGGGGTGGCAGCCTCCTCAACCGCATGATCATTCCATAGAGCGTTGACAGGCCCCTCGGCAACGGGTCCGGGTCCATGCATATCTCTTCAAACGTTGTTAAGGGTCTGAGAGTGTGATTGTTTCGGGTGGTTTCTTGTATGAGCCCTTTCAGTTGTCGGTATCTGAATTGGAGCATGAATGGGTGGTTGGAATTCCCCGTCATGGTCTCTAGTGATTTGATGCGGCCGTTGTCTATGGCGTGGAAAAGCCTCGGTATGTCTTGTCCCAGCAGTTGGACCAACGTTCTTGGTTCCCTTCCTGGCGGGAAGACCTCATTATGTATAAGAGGCATCATTGGGGATGGCGTGGAGGTGAGCGAGAGTGGTACCGCCAGAGCTTGCCATACCCGTACGGTCGCTTTGATTAGGGGGTGTGGAGCAGCTAGCTGCCTACTTTGTTGGGGGTCCAGCCAAGGGAGGACTGCCATCGGACTCTCCACCAGGGAAGACTCCACATCTTTCCAGAGTTTCTCCACTCCTTGTTTAGACCATTCCACTATCCTTTGGATGTGAGTGGCTCTATGGTATCTCTTAAAGTCTGGCAGAGCTAGGCCTCCCTTGACCTTCGGTAGTGTGAGCACGTCGTGTTGTATCCTGGCCTTCTGTCTCTGCCATGTGAATCGGAGGGCCATCGATCTAAGGGAGGTAAAAAATGCCTCCGGTATGGTCGCGGGGATAGCTTGAAACAGGTAGAGGATCCTCGGTAGGATGTTCATCTTGAGCACTCCCACTCTTCCAAACCATGAGAGGCGCACCTGGTCCCATTCCTGCAAGTCCTTCTGTATAGTGGTCAGGAGTGGTTGGAAATTCGCTGCATACAGTTGGGCGAGGTCGTTTGTTAGCACCGCGCCGAGGTATTTTAGGGAGGTGGCAGACCATTGGAATGGCAGCGCTCGTTTGAGGGCCGTCGCTCTGGACTTCGAAACGGAGACATTGAGGATCGTGGATTTGGAAAAATTGATTTTAAAGTTTGAGAGTTCCCCGTATTGTTCGAATTCTTTCATTATCGTGGGCATGGATGTTTCCGGTTTAGTTACGAAGAACAGTAGGTCGTCCGCATATGCTGCCACTGCGTGTTTCCCCGCTCCTGTCTTCAATCCCGGGATATCCGGGTTGTTCCGGATCGAGTTCAGGAATGGTTCCAGGGCAAGCACAAAGAGCAGGGGGGAGAGGGGGCAGCCCTGTCTGGTTCCATTCCTGATCACGAAGGGGTCCGTGAAGGCTCCATTTATGCAGATCCGTGCTGTTGGTTGTGAGTACAAGGCCCTGATCCAGGACATCATGTGGGGCCCCATCCCCAGTTTGTCGAGGACCTGGAACATGAAGTCCCATGCAATCCTGTCGAAGGCCTTCTCCGCGTCCGTGGAGAGCAGGAGAAGGCCCTCCTGTCTAGTTTTTGCTAGGTGGATCAGGGAAAGTGCTCTGATCGTGTTATCGCACGCTTCTCGGTGCGGGGTAAATCCCACCTGGTCCTTATGAATCAAGTTCGGGAGGTGGGCCTGCAGTCTCTGTGCGAGTATCTTCGTAAAAAGCTTCAAGTCGTTATTTAACAGTGAGATGGGGCGATAGTTCGCACAGTGTTCAGGATCTTTCCCGTCTTTAGGAATTAGGATGATGTTGGCCGCCAGGGTCTGTGTCGGGAATATCTGCCCGTCTCGGATCGCATTGAGTGCCGTCGTGAGGCGTGGGACGAGCAGTTCCGCAAAGGTTTTGTAGTAGCGTGCTGGTAGGCCGTCCGGTCCGGGGCTCTTGCCCGTCTTGGCCGTTTTGAGAGCCCATGCTACCTCGTGCGTCTCGATCGGTTCGTCTAGCTCTGTACATGCCTCCTGTGAGAGGCAGTTGCCGATGCGCGGTTCTAGATAGTCTGTTATCCGCGTCTTCCTTTCTGTGTCCGCTCCCTGTCCCCTGGGCGGGTCGAGGGAATAGAGGTCCGCATAGTACGCCCTAATGGTGTTGGCCATCTCGGTCGGCATACTGTGCAGCTTCCCATCTCTGTCTCTGATCCCCGGGATGTAGGCCGCTGCTCTCTTTTTGGCGATCATGCGGGCAAGGAGGGCACCACATTTGTTGGCATTGGTGTAAAAGAACGCTTTGGAGTGTAAGTATGCTCTATGGTGATTGGCATTCAGGATAGAGGAGAGTTCCCTCCTGAGTACCGTTAGCTGTGTCCAGTCCGCTATCAGGTGGGTTTGTTTGTGTCTACATTCCAAAGTCTGTATGTCCTGAATTAGTGTTTTAAGTCTGGCAGATTTGGCTTTTTTAAGCGCGGCGCTTTTCGCTATGAAGTGGCCTCTCATTACGCTTTTATGAGCCTCCCATAGGCATAGGGGCGTGACCTCAGACGTGTCGTTTTCTGTAAAGTATTGCGTAAGTCTTTCCCTGGCTTCTGTCGTCGCTGTAATGTCGTTTAAGATTGATTCGTTCAGTCTCCAGTTACTGCAGGTGGGCCTATAGAGTGGGGAGGTTAGTGTCATCGTAATTGGAGCATGGTCTGACCATGTCGCTGTTCCAATGTCCGTTCGTCGAACCTCAGTCAGGTAGTAATGTGGAATGAGGAAATAGTCTATTCTAGAGTACGTTTTGTGGGGGATAGAGTAAAAAGTGTAGTCTCAGTCTTCAGGGTGTAAAGCTCTCCAGCAGTCAACCAGACGCTTCTCTCGCAGCGTTTTTGATATGTTTGTTAAGATATGCTGGGGGGTCGTAGAGAGGCCTATGGATGTGTCTATGGTCGGCGTCAGAGCCACATTGAGGTCCCCTCCAACGACCAGGCAGCCCTCCGCGAAGCCCTCTATTGTTCTAAGTGCTGTGCGTAAAAATTGGTGTTGGCGTTTATTGGGGGTATATAGGTTTGCGAACGTGTATGTGCGGCCTGCAATTGTGCCTTTGACACATATATACCGTCCGTGGCTGTCTCGCAGTGTGTCAGTGGGGGCAAAGTGTAGCGATCTATGGATCAGGATTGCTGTGCCTTTGGACTTTCCCTCCGGGTTATTACTCAGGAAACATTGTGCGTAATGTTTGTCCGTCAGTCTGGGCACGTGGCCCTCTTTAAAGTGTGTCTCCTGAATGAAGACTACCTGTGACTTTTGACTGTGGAAGTGACGTAGGGCATGCGTGCGTTTTTCGGGTATGTTCATGCCTTTAGCGTTGATGGAGAGGAATTTAATCTCCGCTTGTTTGTGTGTGTTGTGGCGTGGCATGTTTGCTATGTTTCAGGAGAATCAGGGTATGGTGGGGAGGGTTGGGGAGTATGGGTGGGTGCTAGAGGGTTTGGTTTACTCCTCAAGTGCGGGTCTGAAGTCGGGGATGGGTCCCCCTGGGTCCCGCGGGCGGGCGCGACTTTCAACAATTCTTAACAAATGTAACAGTAATAAACAACAATAATAAACTGTGTGTGTTTTCCAAAAAAAAGACTAGGGTGTGGGCTAGGTAGGAGTCAGCTGTGCAGCACCTGTCGGCACAGCTGAGTCCTCCCGCCGGTATCTTGGTTCCCCTGTCTACCGGGAACGTGGCCCTCTAACTCCCTCACCTCGTAGGGCCAATAGTGGTGGATCCTTCTCCTTTCTAGGTCTCCAGTGTCCCCCGGCCCCCTCTGCTCGGAAGCTATATAATCAGTACAGGTGGTGGTGGCAGCCTCTGGGCCCAGCCCGTCCCGGCCCTTTCCCTATCTCCCAGGTGTGTGTTCGAGTGCGTGCTCGCTTGAATGGCTTTACTCTGCTAGTCTCTCCCCTGTGCCCCTAGATCTCTTTTGCCGGGTGGTGAGTTATGTCGCCGTGTTGTGGCTTGTAGGTGTGTGGCTTTAAGGTATATAACTAGCTGGCCTTACACCTCCCATTTCGTGTCCCTCCCCTTGCTGTGATGTTCTGGGGGTCCGGTTGGCATTGGGGGCCTGTCCCTTCTTATAGTACTCGCCCTCCCTGGTAACCTCCGCTCCCTCTCTCTGTTGGTCTCTCTCTCTGTTGGTCTGGAGCGAGCCTTTATTCAGCCTCAGCCTCCCCTTTCCCAAATCCCCCCACCCAAACGGGAAAGAGGGAAAACAAGAGAAGAGAGAGAAAAAAAAAAAAATTAAAAAAAAAACCCCCCCTGGAGGAAGGGGAAAGCAGAGAGGAAGGGCAGAACAACCCCATACATCTTCCCCCCCCAATATACCCAGAGTCCCCAGTGTTTCTTTCGTGGGTTCCTCGATTGTGCTTGCGAAATGTCTCGTATGCCCACTTCTGATGGTCTCCCCTCCCTCCCTCCCATGGCATGTGGGTGTCTGAGTGTTTTAACGGCTAAGTGTGTGGCCCATGTGTGGTGTAGGCCTCCGTGTGGAGTGTCCCAGTGCATAGTTACGAGTTCCATGCGTGGCTCCTGTCTTGTATGTCCGTTAACGTGTTGCCCCTGCTGGCCTCACGGTCTCCAGTCTTGTTCGGTGTCTGCGCTGTGTCGGTGCAGGTTCCCCCTGGGGTGTAGGTGGGCTGTTGTAGAAATCCAGTGGATCTGGCCAGGTCAGATTAAGGGGTGGCAAGTGGAGATCTTCTGACAATTCCTGTAGGTCCTGTGGGGTGCGGATCGGTCTGGGGCCGTTTTGGGTGGTGGCGATCAGGCCTGTGGGGAATGTCCAGCGGTATCTTATTTTCTGGGCCACTAGCATTCTGGTGAGCGGTTCTAGTGCCCTGCGATATCCCAAGGTAGCTGGGCATAGGTCCGGGTACAGTTGGAGATGTGAGCCTTCATGGGTGATTTCTCCCTTGTTGCGTGCTGCATACAGAATTTCCTCCTTCAAGGCGTAAAGTGCAAGACAGCAGATCACGTCTCTAGGTGGAGCCTCTGGTGGGCCCCTGGGTCTCAGTGCTCTATGGGCTCTGATGAACTCTATGGGGGTCTCTCTGGGGCGGCTCAGGAGCTCGTTGAAGATGGCGGTGAGTGTGACTTTAAGCTGGGCGGGTGAGTCTTCACCTTCTTGTAGGCCTCTTACTCGTAGGTTCTGTCTGCGGCCCCTATTGTCCAGGTCCTCTATATGTCTGGCCATGGCTTGCATTTGGGCAGTTCGTTTAGAGTAGTTTGTGGCTTGTGCCGTTTGTGTCGCAGTGAGGGCGTCGTGATCTGCCTCTATTTGGGCCATGCGGTCTGCCATCCCCTGGATGTCTGCCCTCATCAGCTGCAGGTCTGTCTTGATGGAGGTCTGGAGGGCTGAGGTGGCTTGGGTGAGGTCAGCCCGCCTGGGTAGTGCCCTTAGCAGGGCCATCCAGTCTGCAGGGGGGGTTTCCCCTGTGTCCTCCCGGCCTGGGGAGAGGGAGTGTGGCGTGGAGGCCTCTGATGGTGGCTAGGCCTCAGATGACGCCTGGGAAAACGGGTCCGGTGTCGCGGACAAGAACTGCCGCGTGGAGGGGTTTTGGCTCACCTGGCGGGTCCCCGGTGGTCTGGGGGTGTTCCCCGCCTTGGTGTGTTTCCCCATCCTCCTGTCTGTGGCCGGTATTTTGTGCGTGGCTGAGTGGGGCCGGAGGAGCTCAGTCTCTATGCGGCCATTTCGTTCCGCCGCTAGGCCACGCCCCCCCACAATTGTACTTTTTAACTCATTAATTTTAATACAATTTCTCATCCATCTATTTTTTAATATTAATAAATATACATTTTTATTTTATATATTTTTCAGTGGTTTTTTGGAATTTTTTAACTTACTTGCATTCACCTGTTTCTATATATAGAGATAAAGATAATTCTATATCTCTGTGACACAAGTTATATATTGCCTATTTGCACCATTTAGTGTGCTACCTTATGATTTTAAGATATATCCATTATAATATTTTGTGTGTATTCTAAACCCCGTGCAGATCACATTTTTGCTGTTGTGAATCTGTAACTATCAAGTTGCTTTATATTTAAGCAGAGTATCTTGGTGTGTAACAGACAAAATCTGCCTTTAGCAGATTTAAAGGTATACACACCATACATATTTTTTCCGTCAATACTGGTTATCCTAGAAACGGATACAACTATTATATTGTCAACCAAGCCATATTATAATAAAGTTGTCTGCAGATCCAGAGTCAATGAGGGCCATAGTAAGATGACTAACACTTTCCCAGAATACGGTTACAGGCATAACACACCTGTATGAATTTGTTTTAGGGGACAGAAACATTACACCCAAGGCCGGTCCCCTGAACAAGCTTAGGTAGTAGAGTTTTCCGGATGTGATGGGCAATTGTTACGTAAGTGCCCCTTACGACTGCAATATAAGCACAACCCTTCCCTTCTTCTATAAGACTTCTCAGCCTCAGAGAGTCTGGTGTTACCTAGTTCCATGGGTTCAGAACCAGATTCAGGGGCTTGTAAAGTGGGTAATCCAGTTATGATTGAACGAGGAGCGGTTCTTCCTATAGCCCTCCTTTGTCTATCTAAATGAAGATGCTTCTGTCTAACCCTTATATCAATTTCCGACATGTATTGTATAAGGTCTTCTAGGAGTTCTGGTAAATCCCTAGCTGCCACTTCATCCTATAAGGACTCAGTAAGACCCTCAAAAAACACAGCTGTCAGAGCACTGTTATTCCAAGTCAGCTCAGAGGCCAAAGTACGAATTTCAATAGCATAGTCGGCCACTGATTTAGATCCTTGTTTGATTTTTAACAGCGCTCTGGCTGCTAGTATCTTTCTGTCTGGGGGATTGAACACATTATGAAAAGTTCTGAGGAACAGTTCAAGATTGAAGACAATCATATCATCATTCTCCCACAAGGGATTTATCCAAGCCAGGGCTCTGCCTTCTAATAGGTTCATAATGAACGCTATCTTGGACCTATCAGTAGGGAATGAATCAGGAGCTACTTCTAAATGTACTCCCACCTAGTTCAAAAATTCCCTGCATAACGATGGTTCCCCAGAATAACGAGGAGGGGGAGTTAGGCGAATGGATGGAGTGGAATGAGTCGCAGGGGGTAGAGAGACAGCACCTTGAGAACTACTGTCCTCTGCCTCTGGTTGAAGACACGCAGTTCTAGTGAGAATAGTTTGCAAGGCTTGGGCAAACTGATCCATTCTATGGTCTAACGCCTCTATTCTATTTTCATATGCTGCCATTTGTTGTCCCAGGTTTGCAGGGTCCATGGCCCTGTCGTAATGTCAAGGTTAATACTCACCAACATGCAAACCAGAGAACAATAAAGGCAAGCACAGGCTGACGTATTACCGGACCTTAAAGTGGCCGGACTTAACGTAGGAATAAGAGAAAAGAATAGTCAAACACGCCAAGGTCAGGGATATAGAGGTACGGGTAAGCGAATAGTTCAGGGAGCCAGAAACGAGAATAACCAATTAACAAGCCGAAGTCAGAAACCAAAGAAAGACAACTACTCAGAACGCACGCTCGGGCTATAATAAACCACGTCAGGGCAAGGAAGTGATGTCAGAAGGAGGTTAATATAGGGCAAGGTGTATTCTGATAGGCAGGGACAGAAATGAGGGAGGATATAAATAGATAGTAGCAATAGGCTACTATCACTTTAAATGCTAAGGTTACATCACCCCTGTCGACTACCGCGTGCACGTCCTCGGACGCCCTCCCAGACGCGCGCGACGCCAGCTAGAGATCCACACCGCCCGGCAGGAGAGGACGGACGGCGGGACCGAGACGGCGTGGGACACGAGGTATGACATGGGCTAGAGGAGGGTATTTTGGACCCACTCCATCGCCCACATATCACCCTTACTTAACAGCAGGGTATCTCAGATTTTACAGTTGTCATTCAATAGATCAACAACAGTCACACAGAAAAAGTATCAAATACAATTGTAGTATATACTTCAATTTTATTTTTACCAACACAAATGTAATATCAAACAAACATCAGACATACAACTTGCTCGAGACTTTTGACAGTTTCTATTTCTCTTGACTTATTTCTTATATATTTCTTGGCTGTTTTCTTACATATTTACTACCCAGGTTGTATCAATTGCTGTCTAAGTTCAATTCTATCTATATATTCCAACCAGTTTGTATATATTCTATTATTCTGTCTGGCTTTTACACTTAGCCATTCATATCCTTTTTCCATCTTCATCTGATACTTGACCTGTTGTACAAGTTCTTGTACACTATGTGTTATTTGTGGTTTCTATTTTCTAGCTATAACAGCCTTTGAGGCTATCATTACATGAATTATTAAACTTAAATATTTCTCCATTATATTTCTGTCTATCGTGTGCAATAATGCGCATTCTGGTCTATTATTCACTGGTGGGGTACCTAGATCTTTCATTAATCTAAAAAGCAATATTCCATAATAATTCTTTATCTCTGGGCAATCCCACCAAATATGCAAGTAGGAGTCCGTGTTCTTGTTGCATCAACAGAATATCTGTGTGCTTTCTGGATATATTGTTCTCAGTTTTGTAGGTACCAAGTACCATTGGTTCATTACCTTAAACAGATTTTCCTGTAACTTTATACAATGGATATATTTATTTGTTACATTCAGGCCATACTACCAATGTTCAATTTTAATATCTCTTTTTAGGTCATCCTTCCATGCTTTTCTTGCCGGTATTCTCACATATTGGATGTAATTTCTTTTGTTATTATATATAGACAGAACTTTATCTATTTTCCCCCTTAAATAGTCATTCAATTTTTCCCATTGAGTTGTCTTGTACCTTACACATTGTTTCATTTAAAAAAAAAAAAAAAAATGTGATACGCAAATATGTAAAGACTTCTTTGTTCTGCAGTTTAAATTATTTTTGTAGAGTAGCGAATGGTTTAATATTTATTCCTTCTAACTTTTAAAATTTTTTTATCAATGCCTGTTTCTCTCCAACTTTTTAATGTGATATCTTTAATATGTTATTTCAGTATTTAAAGTTTTTATAATTAAATTTTTTAATCTTAATTTAGATTTGAATTAATATCATGAAAGTAATAGATTTTCAATTATATTATTCCATGTTCTGTTTTTTTTTTTTTTTAAATAATTAATCTCAGGGGTGTATTATTACAGAATATCTGTCTCACTTTCTATTTTATACCATGCTTCTGAAAGGCTGTTTTTATTGTGTAACATATATATGGTATAATATATTGGCCTCATAGATAATATTCCTCGACCCCCCCTTCTTAATATCTAATGATATTCTGGCCTTTTTTCCTGCCCCTATGAATTTGGAGATATATGACTGGGATAAATTAAGCCAGCCTTCCGGTATATTAAAAGGTATATGATTAAAAATATATGTCCACTTGGGTAGAATATATGATTTAAATATATTTATCCTCCCTAACCAGTTTTTCCATTATTTAAACATAATATTAGTCTCTTTTAGGACTTTCATAAAATTTGTTTCCATAATAGATTTTGGATCTGAAGTAATACGTAAACCTAAATAGCTCAATTCATTTTGAAATATTTTTTTTAAAATTCTTTATTTTTTCTCAATCTGCACGTATGCAAGGAATACGGTAAGCATTTGTTAACAAGTCTTGAGTAGATTGCAGGTCACAGTTTTTAAATATCACAGGCAACAGATATGCAGATTGAGGATTTTGTATGAACAAGTGAGAACTAAAATATTAGTTAACTAGAGAGTCTCCCAGGGCTGGAGTACGGCATGTTCAATATACTCATGAGGGAGTTAATGCCCTTTGGAAGATGCACCTCCTTCGGTAACTTAGAGCCACATTCATACACTAACATGTGTTAGCATAAGGAGGTGAGAGGGGTGATATTACGAGCTGTGGTAGGAGACCAGGTGTTTTGTGGGGCGTCTGTAAGGCAGGGTGCCCCTGTAAATATACGTTCTCTCTTTTTTAAATTTTTTTTTATTTTTCAAAACAAGTCGCTGTCAACATCAATTTATACTGACAATTGCCACTAAATCCCATTGTTCACATGAAAACATGACCATAAGTGCACATATACGTGTAATCCTGGAGGGCACAATGACATGTAAGCGTTCTTGTTTTTAAGGATAACACCAAATAACGAACGGTTTAGGCAAAAACTTAATAGGGGACACTGCAGGGGGCAACTAGGTAGGGCTTAAATGCTTCCCTTCTTGTGTTTTTTTTGCTATGTTGTAGGGAATTCCTAAATATGGCGGTGATTATCGAGGGCGCTTTTCCCACCTTGGGGGGATGGTATTTCCATTAGCGTGGCCAGGTAGGTCAAGACTAGCCCTTAACCTCTTTAACCCGGCAGCTGTATATGCGTGAGCATCACCTTAGTTTGCATTAAAAGGATACACCTGAATAAAGAACAACAGGTATCATAACTATAACACAAATGGTGGTGTTGCAAATAATCGCAGGAGCCAGTTCATGGCGGTGGAAAGAGGGAGTTCTTTGTGTGCTGAAGGTAGTCCTCGACTCTCTCAGTTTCTCATGCCGTGCCTTGCGCGGAGGTAGGCTGCTGAGACTGGAGCCGGACGAACTCCGCTATCCTTGTAGGGTTCATGTGGGAAAGTCCTGTGTTTCTTTTGACAGCGTGGTCAGCGAGGCCCAGTTTGAGCAGGAGGGCTTCCCGTTCCGGATAGCTGTGTGATCTGTAGGTAGTTCCCTGGCAAGTAAACATGATTGCCTTCGGTGTTCCCCAGCGGTAGGGTATTTTCCTAAGGCGCAGCTGTTGCAGGAGCGGCTGTAGGGCTTTCCTCCAGGTGAGGGTAGCGCGTGTGAGGTCTGGGAAAATCGATAGCGTGGACCCTACAAAGGTTAAGGGGGTCTTCCCTCGGGCTGCATTTTGGAGCGTGGCTATTTCCTGGAGGGACTAGAACCTTATAATAAGATCTGCAATAGCCGCTGGGGGTGCCGACTTTGATTATGGGAGGCGAAACATCCCATCGAGTCTCAGCGATTTGGCTGTTTAGGCGGTAGGAGGACTGTGATTAGGCGCCTGACATAGTGTGGCAGGTCAATTAGATTTTTAGATTGTATTTTCTCCGTTGGTCTTCCTTAGTGTCCATCCTGTCAGAGTTGTTGCTGTTTCAGACCCTCGATCTGCCGTTCGACTGAGGTGAGTCTGGTGTCGTGGGTGCTTTTAGAGGCTTTTAGGAGGGCAACCCTGGCCGTTGCACCTTCAACTGCGTTTTTAAAGTAGGCCATATCCATGGTTTTGAGCAGATCCGCTGTCACAGGTGCCGCGGCTGGTGTTTGTGTTGGAGAGTGTTCGGGTGGCAAGCCCAGGGCTGGGCCTCTGGGTGGTCCCTCTCCGAGATCCGAGGGGGTGCTGTCTGAGTAGACAGAGCTGTCCTCCAGCGCCATCTTGTGCCATGCGGCCTGCTGTTTGTTTCGCAGGAGTTCTCAGATATCTCGGACATTAGGGCTTTTCTCAGGTTTGGGTTTTTTGTGTTTTCTGCCCATTGTGTTCCCCGATAAGGTAGCAAAGGAGTTGGCTGGCTGGGTGCCCAATTTCCACCAAAAATTATGATTATTGCTCAGGTCGGTTCAGAGCTCCAAATAGTGCGACCGTTCTGTTCCGCCCCCTTCAATTCATTTTTAACCAATTTGTAGTTCAATTCATTTTGGAATGCTACAATAGTCTCCTTACTAATATTAGTATGCATAATCATCAGTCTTTTTTGTATTTAATTTATCATTTGAAACAGACATGTAAGTTTGAAATGATTTTGACATAGCTCTTTGATTCTAATTCTGATTCTAATGGATCTGACAATGTAATCAAGATGTCTGAACATAGACTAATCTTGTACTCACCTTGTCCAATATTGAATTCCTTTATTTTATGATTATTTCTTATTTCACTAGCCAATGATTCTATTGTTAGTACATACAGTAATGGTGACAGGGGGCAACTCTGTCTAGTCACATTGCTAATTGGGAACCAATCCGCCTGTATATTTTGACCCACCATTCTCGCTGAGGGACATGAATATAGGGCTTTAATAGAGCTGAACATAAACCCATCTATACCAAAGCGCTTTAGAGACTGAAACAAAAACTTCCAGTCCACACGATCAAATATTTTTCAGCGTCTATTGAGATTGTTATAGGAGGTTGTTTATCTCTATTTGCTCTATCAAGCAGATTAATTATCCTTCTGATGTTACTGTATGGTCTTCTTCCTGATGTAAAGCCAATTTGAGCTCTGTGTACTATATCAGAGAGCATATGTTTCAGTCTCCTAGCCAAAAGAGCCGCCATCAATTTTGCATCGGAGTTAATTAGCAAAATTGGTCTGTAATCCGCCATTTTTTCCCGGGTCTTTTTTTGCTTTAAGAATAGGAACAATGTTGGCCCTTAGGAACTCTTCTAGGGAATGCCCCGTCGCCCATTTCATTGAATGACATTGCCAGATAGCCACTGATGTTCTCCTTCGTAATTTTATAAAACATTCCACTGTACCCGTCAAGACCGGGTGCTTTGTGGGTTTTTTTTTTTCGATAGCCCATTCCACCTCTTCTTGTTTAATAGGGTTATTTAATTCTTTATTTTGTAAATTGAAAATTTTTGGTATTTTTTGATTATCTAGATATTTCTTAATTTCATCTGGCGTGGTCTTTACAGAACCATTATATACTTGCCTGTAAATTTTATTAAAAACTCAATTTTTTTGTGACATATATATACGGCCTTCTTCGTCTATTATTTTATCAGCCTGTTTAAAATAAATAAATAAATAAATAAATTAGATATTTTATCTGCTTTATTATTTTTAAAGTACCACGACTGTTAATTTTTCTAATTTCCAACTCATTATGATTTCATGTTCTTTAATCTGATTCATAATTTAATTGGATCTGTTTGTAAATTACAGAGTTGAATATATAGAATGTTAGTATCACTCTCTTTGTTTATTCGCTATTGCACCCATTTTTATCAAATAACATCTGCATACACTTTTGTAGGCACACCATAAAACTGCTTTGGATTTCACTGATTTTCCATTTTCATTAAAATATAGGTTGGTCATATTTTTTATATACATTAACTTCTCTTCTTTAGTCAAACGTTTCTCATTTAGCCTCCATTGTCCATTAGCATTGTATATATTATCATCTTTAGTTACCCAAAATAGTGCATTATGGTCGGATCATAATGTTTCTAAAATGAAACTTATTTTTTTCTATTTTCTCAGTGTGTGGTCAGTCCAAACCATATCTATTCTGGTATAAGAACAATGTACAGAAGAGAAATGTGTATAAGCTCTTGCCTATGGATTCATGATCCTCCATATATGATATGGTTTATATTTTTTTGCAAGCAATTCTAAGGCATATGCTGACTTAAGTTTTTGTTTTTTTAATTCATGGTTTTATCTTGAGGTACCCTTTTATCTAGCTCGCTATCCATAATAGATTAAAAATCTTCTACTATAAACAACAGATCTTTACAAATTGTTTCCATTTTTTCAAATTTTTCTTTGATAAGACAAATCGGATTTTAATTCGGTGCGTATAGATTTATCAGGGTATATATATATTTCATTTCTATCTTACATATCAAGATTATAAATCGGGAGTCTGGATCACACTCTTTGTTTCGAAATCAAAACTACCACTTTGTATTTTTCCCCTTCAGGGGAGGCCACTATAACCCTAGAGAAGTGACTGGCAATGGCATCCTACTTTTTTTTTTTTTTTTTAACCAAAGGGTCTCCTGTAGGAAACATATAACCACTTTTTCTTTTTTAAACATTTTGATCAGAGAAGATCTTTTATATGGTGAGTTTAAACACCATATGACATGAATTTAACCATTATTAATACATGTCTAATCTCAGTCTCCCATGCATTTGTCTCTAAGCAAAAAGTTCACAAAAAAACAAACATAGAAATACATCCACGAAGAACATAACACGTTCTTCTGTAATCTCGAACACCACAGGCCCCCCAATTCCTCTACCCGTAACAGCCTTGGATGTTAGAGATAAATTGTTTAAGCAATAAATCAGGTCCTGTCTTGAACCTCGGCATTTGGCGCGTATTCTTTTGAATTTCCTATTGCTCCTGGAAAAAAACATTTTTTTTTACTTAACCATGCTTAATTATCTCCACTCCTCTCTCATTTCCTTTTATATCTTCTGTTACTCTATTTCTCATCCTTATGGTGTTCCTTAATCTCTCTTTCTTTTTGTTTACATTTCCATGGAATAGTAGGTATCCCGGTATATTTCTTCCCCTTTTTTTATTCCAATATCTTAAGTTACCCTAATTGTAATAAGTGTAATGAAATAAATCCTTTAATATTTTATCTCCTTATCTTTTATATATTGTGAATATATTTTTTCCCGGACTTTCTTACATTTATTATGTGGATCTTATTAGAATTATATATTTTTGATAGGACGTATTTTTAAGCCTAAAATTATTATTTCCAATCTTATTGTGACATTTTTCTAGAAATTACAATATGTTTAACCCAATCTTACCCGTTTCTTCTTAGAAAAATAGCGTGACTAATAACCCTATGTTTTGTGTATACCTTTAGTGCAAGTTATTAATTTTCTTAATTTGTGTGAATTATCTCTTCTCTATCAAACCTTTTCTTACTTCAATTGCTGCATTTTCTTAATATTAAATCTTAATTTGAAGGTCAGAGAAAGGAAAATAAAAAATTAAAACACCTCTAAAAGGAGAATACAATTCTTTGTAAATTATTGTTATGTATACATGTATTAAATTATTTCTAAACTACAGGTTGTGGCCTGTGTGCTGTAAAACTGCTGCATTCACAATTATCATCAAGCTCTGGCAAAGACACTATTCACAAAACCGATTGCTAGGGCAAGTTTTTCAGGACTATGTAAACAATATATCTCTCCTTACATAAACAATATGGCTTAGTTGATTTGACAGATCCATTTGCGAGCATGGGATTTCACACGGATAAGGTATTCAGTATTGGCTTTCAAGTCTCTTAGGGAAAAATATATACTGCAGTCAATGAGCATGCAGTGCTGTACTGCTGTGCTAAATTTAACTGCATCTGCTTGAAGTGGTGAAACTTTCAAAAAGTTTATATCTATTACATAATGAAAATCTTTTTACATTCAAATTTGAATTATTAAAGTATGTTTTAAAAACATTTTTTCGAACTGACTTTCTAAGCTCCTTGTAAGCAAACCTCACAAATTTTGCAGTGGGAAAATAATGCAGTCTGTATACGAATAAGTAAATAACGTATCAGATTAAATTATTTGTCAAAGAGTATGGCTGAAATAATGAACTTTCCACTGACATGCATTAGATGAAGGAGGACAAATTCAAACGGAGGGGGAAGGGACAGTGAGTTAAAAAAAAAAAACAAAAAAAAACTAGTATACCCTAAAAACAGGGAGCGTGAATCTAAAGTGTATAATACTTATTTTCAACAATTCTATGTTTATTGCAAAAATAACAAGCTCGTTCATATAAAATTAGGATAAATGGCATTTTATGACTTTTAGTTTTAAATAGAGTACGGTTGTCAAAACAAGCAGGGACAAAGGTGTGACAAGCTCAAATTGCTCCCAGATTAATTATCAAACAGGAAAGCACTGGACAGTAACACACGCAAACTCTATAAACAGCAACAAGGCAGAGACGAGAGAAATTATTCACTCATTCCTAGGCAGAAAAAGTAACCTGCATAAAGAATGAAATTAGTGAACAGCAAAATAATGCCGAGGAAGGAGTTTGATTATGGAGAGAAGACAGACTGCACAAACAGGTAACATGGCAGAGATGAGTGAAGATATTGTTTTTATATAAAAAGGTAAACTTTTTGAGTTTTATTTCCAGGTGGCAGACAGTTTTAAGATGTCCACAAACAACCTGCAGGTAAAGTATTAATATACAAAGACATTTGTTTTCTGTTTTTTTTTTTTGTTTGTTTAAACAAAATCTGTCCTGATCTCTATTCCCTTTCACAAAACAATCATATTTATTACCATGTTCCTCAGCAGTTCATTCAAAATCCATTGCATGATATTGCACCAATAAAACACACAGATTGCTATGGAATAAGACAGCCACCCAGGGTAAAGGTTAAAATCTTCATTAATACACTGAAAATATGACAGAACTCATGCTTTTTCTTTAAAATCAAAAATACAAAAATTAAATGTTTTCCTAAAAACTTACTAAAAAAAACTCCTTACTTTAAGGAGTGACTTGAAAATGAATCCATGTGTAATTTATACAATAAATGGCATACAGTTAAACAGGTAATATACATAAAAAAAGGATGAACAGCCTCTTCTGTAGAGTTCTTTAATTTCCAATACTGTACTCTCTGAACAAGCTTACAAAATACAAACCTTTTTTTTAATTTTGTGTTTTTTGTTTTTTTTAAAGGAAAAAAAAAGTGCCGTCTCTTCAGTCTGAATGCGAGTGCACAGCCAAACATTTACAAGTACACCCACCGGAGAAAACATTCCCACGTACCCCCTCCCACAACCCTTCCCTGCAGGGATAGAGGATCACATCATACAAAAATACCCATCCTTCAGAAGCAGCTGTGTCAGTACCAGAGCTGTGGATGGGGTAGGGGGGAGGCCTAAATATATATATAGGTCTGTGTAGTATAGGTGCATGTATCGGTGTGTACAAACAGACAGGTAGAGAGGGAAGATTGTGAGATTAGAGTTCCTGCTCCCATCGCCTAATAGGCAACCCCCACTTTGTACTTAGCCACAAACAGGTACACCCCTCTTGTCTCTGTACACAATGCCACATTCCCCCATGCGTATCACTTTTTAATTGTAAAAAGTGTAAAAACAAAAATTACTAAGATAGATTATTACAGATGATATAAAATATATATATGTATTTCTAAAATGGAGTTTACATGGAGAACCTTAAGATTTTATCTTAAAACAAAAATAAAACAAATATACATTATGCAAGCAGAAAAATAAAAACAGCCAAATATTATAATACAATAAAAGGAAACAAAATGATAAAAAAATAGTTTGGCTACTAAAACAAACCGAAGCAACTGAAATACAAGGAATGGATAATGTAATACTAAACTAATATGGTTCAATGCTCGGGAGGTTAAATCCAAAAATTGGTATAAAACAAAACAAAAAAACTCTCACTGGCCGTTCCGGTTGACATGGACGGGCTACTAGACAGAGAATAGGAAGTGCCCTGTGGCTTACAGACAGTGAAGGGTTTTTCCAAGAATTGATTGATTGGGAGTACGAGAAGCTGCCTGGTGACATTACACCAGTCATAATATGTCACGATGAAACCGTTCCATTTCCTCCCCCCTTTCCAGACAGAAATAAAAGAAATGCCTTCTGCAGTTATGGCAAATGGTTGTGTACAAGTCCTTGGGTCCGGCAGCTCTGCAGGTATCTGATTGTTGCCCTAGTCCGGGGGGTCCTGCAGGTGTGACTGCTGTCAATTCTAGTCTGGGGGCAAGCAGTCATGCAAGCGAAATCTGTCTCTGATGTGAGGTCGCACATCCTCATTCTGCAAAAAAAAAAAAAAAATGTATACACTTTAAATGACCAATCACAAGACATTCTGAAACTTGATTATGTTTAGTAGGTAACTTGGGATGCCTTTTAACCAAAATGTCAGATCTGTCTGCACCTTACCCTATTCCTTTCTTTGGAAGATTTTAGCTCCCAATGATGTTCTTGGGTTTTCCTTGGCTACCAAACCATTGCAGCCCCCAATTAAAAACTTCCTTTGCAAATTAAGCTTAAATATTTTGTATAACCACTAGTATAAACTGTGCACAGCTATGACATGGTTTGGTAGATTCTGAAAGTCTACTGCTCCTGTCTTACGTGATGGTGAATGAAGAACTATATCTACAACAAGAACAGCCTTAACATGTTAATTAGTGATGTCCCGAACGGTTCGCCGCGGACTCATCATTGAGTAAACTTTGACCCTGAACCTCAAAGTCAGCAGACACATTCCAGCCAATCAGCAGCAGACCCTCCCACCTCCTGGACAGCATCCATTTTACATTCATTGTGAAGCTGCATTCTTAGTGAGCTGTCCAGGAGGTGGGAGGGAGTGTCTGCTGCTGATTGGCTGGAATGTGTCTGCTGACTGTGAGGTACAGGGTCAAAGTTTACTCAATGATGAGTCCGCGGCGAACCGTTCGGGACATCACTAGTGTTAATGAACTCTGGGATAGAACTCTGCTCTTGGGGCTTTCCATCCATAGCAAAGTGCTTTGAATGCACACAGATACACTGGGAATTTGAATTTAGTAGAGTTGTGGAGAGGTGATACTCAGTGTATTTCTCATAGAAGTCAATGAAGACTCAACACACCAAAGCTGATAATTACCCAACATACACAAGTGCTCACTGCCATGTCTTTAAATGTAGCTGCGGTTTCAGAACGTGCATTATTTATTATTATTTTGCTAATATTCTATTATTTATAGTCAGACAGGATTAGTTTCCAACTCAAAACTGAATAGCAAGATAACTTCATTCATAGGAGTTTTTTTTTTTTGCACCAAAATATATAAAGATCAAGCTCACCAGTTCTACAAGCTTCTCCAGGAAAGGGACAAGCTTCAGCAGCTCCTGGTCATTCTTATCCATGAACCAACTCTCGATAGGTATCCCATTTGAAAGCTGAGAAAGAAGACAATTTTTAGTTTATAAAGATTATAAATAAAAATAAAACAAAAACTTAGAGAAACAAATGTCTGCTTAGTTGTTCAGATGTTACTTGGCAGTAAGGAGTACTTATATAATTTCATGTAGGTGTAGCATCTATACAGCTCAGTCAGGCACACAGTTACATGCAATTACTGATAGAAAATGATGACCTTCATCACTTCTTATGATGCCACCACAGTATTTAACTGTATTTTCTCCCCTTCTACCTGTTGTATCAAGGTACACAAATTATATTGTAAACTTTTACATACATTTAAACAGTAGGGATATTAAATTTTAAAAAAAATTGACCAAGAAACTAGATGCTTTGGAGGATAAGAGATCAATACACACAATATCCACACAAAAAATGGAAACATCTTGAAGTCATTGGACGTCCAATGAACAAGAAGACCAATGACAAACTCTGCAGCATAGTCCTAAACCGCATGATGAAGGGAATTGATTCCGCTTTCTTACAAGTAAATCTGCCCAGTATTAATTTCTCACCTGGTATGCAAAGGCTTGTGGTGAGTTATCAATGATGATTGTTTTAGACAGATCCCTTCCCAGGATATTCAGATCCTTAATGTAATTCCCTTGGACACACACACAGTGCTCGCGGAACAGCCTGTGTCTATAGGTAGGAAAGTAAATAGAGAGATTATTAGTTAGAGGGGACACACACACACAAACCATTAACAGATTTATATAACCAATCATTAACAGGAGTAGTCCCAGAAGATTGGAAGTTAGCGAATGTTTTGCCCATTCACAAGAAAGGTAGTAGGGAGGAGTCTGGCAACTATAGGCCAGTAAGCCTTACTTCAGTAGTGGGGTAAGTAATGGAAACCGCGTTAAAGGATAGGATTGTTGAACATCTCATTTCAAGATCAGAGACAACATGGGTTTACTTCAGGGAGATCATGCCAAACTAATCATATATGTTTTTTAAAATAATAGATCAGGGTGGTTCAGCAGACATTGCTTACCTAGATTTCAGTAAGGCTTTTGACACTGTTGCACATAGAAGGCTTATCAATATACTGCAATCTAAGTTTGGATTCCAATATTGTTGAATGGGTAAGGCAGTGGCTGAGAGACAGGCAACAGAGGGTTGTAGTCAATGGAGTAAATTCGAAGCATGGGCTTGTCACTAGTGGGGTACCTCAGGGATCTATACTTGGACCCATTCTCTTTAATATTTTTATTAGTGATATTGCAGAAGGTCTTTTTGCTGATGATACTAAGGTATGTAACAGGGTTGATGTTACAGGAGGGATAAGTCAGATGGCAAATGAATTAGGTAAACTAAAAAATGATCAGAGTTGTGGCAACTGACATTTAATGTGGATAAGTGCAAGATAATGCATCTTGGACGTAAAAACCCAAGGGCAGAGTACAGCATATTTGATAGAGTCCTAACCTCAACATCTGAGAAAAGGGATTTAGGAGTAATTATTTCAGATGACTTCAAAGTAGGCAGATAATGTAATAGAGCAGCAGGAAATGCTAGCCTAATGCTTGGTTGTATAGGGAGAGGTATTAGCAGCAGAAAGAGGTAAGTGCTCATGCCACTGTACAGAACACTGGTGAGACCGCACTTGGAGTATTGTACGCCGCACTGGAGACCGTATCTCCAGAAGGATATTGATACTTTAGAGAGAGTTCAGAGAAAGGCTACTAAACTGGTTCATGATTGCAGGATAAAACTTACAAGGAAAGGTTAAAGGAACTTAACATGTATAGCTTGGAGGAAAGAGGAGACAGGGGGGATATGATAGAAACATTTAAATACCAAAAAGGAATCAACACAGTAAAGGAGGAGACTATATTTAAAAGAAGAAAAACTACCACAACAAGAGGACATAGTCTTAAATTAGAGGGGCAAAGGTTTAAAAATAATATCAGGAAGTATTACTTTACTGAGAGGGTAGTGGATGCATGGAATAGCCTTCCAGCTGAAGTGGTAGAGGTTAACACAGTAAAGGAGTTTAAGCGTTCTTGGGATAGGCATAAGGCTATCCTAACTATAAGATAAGGCCAGAGAATAATGAAAGTATTTAGAAAATTGGGCAGACTAGATGGGCCGAATGGTTCTTATCTGCTGTCACATTCTATGTTTCAAACAAAACTCTACATCCTATTAAGTGCAGTGCTTAAGAAAAAGAACAAAAGAGGAATATAAAACAGAATCTGAAACACAAGGTAGACATGAATCAAGATTACCTGACCAGTCGTTTCTTGGGATCCAATATATTCAATAATTTGTCTGCATAGACTTTCTTTGATGCAGTAAAAAGGATTATCTATTTATTTAACAGAAACAAAGAAACCAATTAGTGTAATTCATAGTAAGCACATTTCTACAAGCACCTTTTGAACACAAGAGAACAGTCAATTATATACACAAAATTTACATTAAAAAAAAAAAAAAAAAAAAATTCTCAATACTTTCAAACCCAAGGAGGAAAACATAAACCTCTTAATTTAGAATTTTATAAAACTGGGACTTCCAGCATGTTTAAGAGTTTCAGGAGTTGGGGAGTAAATGAAGTTACTCATAATGTTCAGAATAACAAGGAATAAATGAATAAAAACTACACACAACTCACCTCATAGATCTGAGACATACGCTCCAAAAACTCACGAAAAAAAGGTCTTAATCGCACATAGACCTGGAACAGAAAATTAAGGTTAAAAACTGGCTGAGAGAAACAAATATCAACTGAGATCATCTTCATTTTCATAGCTTTACCTGGTAAATAACATCCTGGAAAAGTACAGGAAATGTAAGGGCTGCATCTTCCAGTTCATTGAGGCTGCAATGCACCAAAGTTTCATCCTGCGTGACAGACATTAAGTTACAGAAAACCAAGTTCTGCTTGGATCTTCAGCATTGGAATGACTTTCCTAGGTTATGTACTTACCAGGTCCAGGACAAGAGAGAATTCTGGTGTGCTCCTAGTTTTTAAAGGAAGAGCCGGTTTCCTGTTGAGCTGCTCTTCAGTGAGCGGTGGAACATGCTTGATAAAGTAATATCTGTGCGGAAACATTAGGAAGTGATGTTAGGTCTTACATGAGGTGTATAAATTTCTGAATAAAACATACCACATTATTACATGGCTGTAGATTTCTTTAAAGCAAAATTATGATTTATATATCATAATGTCTGACACAAACCTGTAGAACTTAAAAAGTTTGGCTCTTACATTGATGTTCCAATAACAGTTGTTAGAGGAGTATCTGCTTGTTTAGCTAAATACTGGATTATTTTTTCCCCCTATAATACTGGGAAGGTAATGTAAAGAAATATCTTAATATTAGGGCTCGACCGGTTATCAGTCTGGTCTATATCAGCTGATATTCTGTATTTTCGGCAATATCGGTATCGGCCAATAAAGATACCGATATTGCGGATAAAACATACCAGCATATGGCATGAGGGGGGATATTGCATTCCGTGGTCCTGTGGCATGGACTGTGCAGTGGGGGCCCAGCACACGCTTACCTTCCCAGCAGCTCCCTTCAGTTCCCCTGTGTAAATCTTGTGAGTCCCGCAGCCGTCAGAGTTAGACAGGGGAGATGAAGGGAGCTGTGGGGGAAGAGTGTGCTGGCCCCCCCCACTGCACAGTCGATGCCACAGGACCACCAGGGAATGCCATATCCCCCCCTCCCTGGCCCGGTAACAAGCAGGGAGTGGGGACAAATTTTTTTTTTTTAAATTACAAAATTATATATTTAACCCCTTAAGGACACATGACGGAAATATTCCATCATGACTCACTTTTATTTCAGATGTTGTGTCCTTAAGGGGTTAAGGACCAAACTTTTGGAATAAAAAGGGAATCATGACATATCACACGTCATGTGTCCTTAAGCAGTTAAAAAACAATTAAAATAAAAAATGTCCCCACACCCCCCTCTTACACAAATTACATACATACAGAAACACACACACTGCATTCACTATACAAACACACTCTGCATACATTATATACACACTACACAAACACACACAGCTCCCCTGTCTAAACACACTGCATCCACTACATGTGGCATGTATATTTTGTGCATTTACCTTTAGAAATAGTTTATTAAAAATGGTAAATGTACAGATGATCGGCAAGTTAGCGGCTATCGGACTGAAAGTTCACAGATTATCGGTATCGGCTATAAAAATAAATAAAAATAAAAGTATTTAAAAAATAAAACTGGCATTCAGCCAGTCCATAGGAAAGCATTCTCAATGCTTTCCTATGGACGCTGGCGTCTTCTCACTGTGAAAAATCACAGTGAGAAGCGCGGAAGCGCCTCTAACGGCTGTCAATGAGACAGCCACTAAAGGCTGGATTAAGCCTATTATAAACATAGCAGTTTCTCTGTAACTGCTATGTTTATAGAAAAAAGGGTTAACCACAGCTGGACCTGGCATCCAGACCACTTCATTAAGCTGAAGTGGTCTGGGTGCCTATAGTGGTCCTTTAAGTGAGAATAGCTTGTGATGTAGAATTATGGCTGGAAGGTAAAGGATGTTCTTGTTCTCATATATAGGGCTAAAACAGACAAATGTTTCATTAACCCTCAACTTCCCTACACTCAGTCACATTTCCAGGGGTGTTAAACCTTAAGCGGATAAATTAATTTAGAGGTTTATTTTAACTAACGCCACTTGACAATAGAGTGCCAAATTCTGCTGTGCTTTTGGTATAATATAAGTTATTATATATATTATACACACACACTTTTACATAAATTTTAATAAGACATTGTTATCAGCAAAAATCAGCATGGTTTTATGAAGCATAGGTCATGTTAAACTAACTTGATTGTATTCTATGAAGAAGTAAGTAGAAGTATAGACCAGGGTGTTGCAGTGGATGTGATCTATTTGGATTTTGCCAAGATGTTTGATACAGTTCCACACAATAGATTAGTGTTCACACTCAAAGAAAATCGGTCTAGATGAAAATTCAGAGAGTTGTCATTAATGGTACATTTTCAAGTGGACAGAGGTGGCAAGTTGTGTCCCTCAGGGTTCCGTTTTGGGACATCCTTCTATTTAACATGTTTAAAAATGATCTTGAAAAAAAGCTTCAAAAGTCATGTTTCAGTGTTTGCAGATGACACAAAACTCTGTACAGTAATACAATGTAAGCAGGATATTACTTTCCTGCCGAGGGATTTAGATAGACTGGGGACCTGGGCACTCAAATGGCAGATTGCAAATTGAATGTAGAAAAATGCAAAGTTATGCACTTCAGCATCAAGAATGCACAAGCAACTTATACCCTTAATGGAAGCGAATTAGAGATAACCACACACGAGAAGGACTTGAGAATTGTTTTTGGACAACAAACTATGCAACAATGTCAATCAGCAGTGGCTAAGGCCAGTAAGGTATTGTCATGCATGAAAAAGGGAATTCATTCTGGGGAGGAGAATTTAATTTTGCCTCTTTATAAATCACTGGTAAGACCACATCTTGAATATGCTGTGCAATTTTGGGCACCTATTCTAAAGAAGGATATTATGGCACTAATAAGAGTGCAGAGGCAGGCTAAAAAAAATAAATAAAAGTAATAGAAAAAAGCCGCCTGAGAGGGGATATGATAACATTATACAAATATATTTGTAGCCAATACAAACCATTGTGTGGAAATCTATTCACAAACAGGAATTTACATAAGCCTAAGGCAAAGGAAAGTTTTTTTTTAACCGGAAGAACAAAAAGGATATGGAATTCTCTGCCTGAAGAAGTGGTTTTATCTGAGTCTGTACAGATGTTCAAACAGCAACTAGATGCATTCTGGGGTCAAGAGGGAAGTTTTTTTCCTAGTTTGTTGCAAAATTGGAAGTGCTTCAAACTGGGGTTTTTGCCTTCTTTTGGATCAACAGCAAAAAACAAATGTAGGGAAGGCTGAACTTTATGGACACGTCTCTTTTCAGGCTATGTAACTAAAAGGGAAGATGTAGAGTGTTTTTAAATAGATTGGGTGGATCTGTATAATTAGGAGTTTTTTTTTCTTTGTTGAAATCTACTAATAAGGGGAACCTATTATAATCTTTTATCCACTAAGTATGTGATATTGAGTAGTGTCTTATTAATTGAATTTTTATTTAGCAAAAAAAAAAAAAAAAAAGGGAAAGAATAAAGATAATTACATATGAAAAACGTGTGACAGTTTACCAATGATTGGGTGGATATTAGTCTCAAAGATTATTTAAGATAAATGTGGTGAAGTAATACAATGTCATTAGTCCTTTATGTGTGTACATAAACATAATTCTAAAAAGGTATGTGCCATGATTATTAGCAACTAAAGCTCAACAATTTTGAGTCCAGATTCAGAAAATGTATTATGGTACTCAGACATAGGTAATGCACTTATCATTGGGATTGTGTTTAGTGATCTTAATGGAAGTCACTAAGTTGTGGGTGAATAATTATCAAAGGGGCTCTTATTATATTCAGATTTTTAGGAAATGGGATTGAAAAATTGTTCGGATAATCATTTATTAGATTAGTTGTGAATAAACTGTGTGAAATTAAATTCTTCATTCAGACCGTGTGGTGCAAGTGTTTTTAATTTGTAGATCCATTTGGATTCCTTTTTCAACAATGTTCGATTGAAATGATCTTTTCTAGTATTCGGATGGATCCGTTCAAGAGTTGAAATTCTTAAATTTGTAATGCAATTAAACATGCTGAAGAATTCTTCTGCGAAATTCCTGATAAGTTTTTCCAACATATTGGACTTTGCAGCTGCAAGTTATCAGATACACTAATCTGGTGGTGCTGCAGTTTGCAAAATCCCTTATTTTGTAGGTCTTTTTAGTGTTAGTGCATTCTATTATCTTTGATGGTTTGATATATTTGCACGCTTTCTATTATAGGGAAAACCCACCTCTCCTCAAGCATGCCTCCCCAGAAAATTTTTTAAGGGACACTATCGGCACCACTTCATCACATTGAAGTGGCCTGTGTGCAGTGCCCCTGTTCCTTTAACACTGCAATGTTTACATTACTTAGCTAAGACAATCTCTAGTGCCATTAGAAGCACTTCCAGGATTTTCATGGAGTTTAACTCTGAGAAACGACATCTAGTGTCTTCAAAACCCCCATAGAAAAGCACTGATTGAATGGGGAAGGCTTAATGCATGTGCAGCACTTGTGACACAAGCATTATGATGCCTTATCACACTGACGTCGCTGGAGGAGGACAGTGATCCAGCACAGAGGGACGTCCGTGCAGGAAACAGGTAAGTGAATAAAAGGTTTAACCCTTTTCAAGCATGTGTGTGGGGGAGAACCCAAAATATGTTCGGGATAGGGGCTTACGAAATATGGTTTTGTATTACTAACTGTACACTGTTGTATAAATTGTACAGCTGTCTGTAATATTAACAGGATGGCAACTGGGCAATCCAATGTCAATGAGGGTGCTAGAATGCACAATCGTGAGAAAATGACTGTCAGCTGCTATAAGCTTTGGCTAGTACATTTTTGTTTTCTATGAATAATGCGATAACAGCTACAAGATGTACAACTGCCCATACAAAGCTGAACTACATATTGACAAAAAACTTAATGTGTTATGTACCAAAGAAATAATACAAATTTAAATGCTTTCACATCATTTGGCAGTGACTTTAACAGAAAGGAGCAACCCCAAACTTAAAGGACCACTATAGGCACCCAGACCACTTCAGCTTAATGAAGTGGTCTGGGTGCCAGGTCCAGCTAGGGTTAACCCTTTTTTCTATAAACATAGCAGTTTCAGAGAAACTGCTATGTTTATATTAGGGTTAATCCAGCCTGTAGTGGCTGTCTCATTGACAGCCGCTAGAGGCGCTTGCGTGCTTCTCACTGTGAAAATCACAGTGAGAAGACGCCAGCGTCCATAGGAAAGTATTGATAATGCTTTCCTATGAGACTGGCTGAATGCGCGCGCAGCTCTTGCCGCGCATGCGCATTCAGCCAAGGAGGAGGCGGAGAGATCCCCGCCCGGCGCTGGAGAAAGAGGTAAGTTTAACCCCTTCCTCACCCTAGAGCCCGGCGGGAGGGGGACCCTGAGGGTGGGGGCACCCTCAGGGCACTATAGTGGTCCTTTAACTGTAGTGAAGTATATTAATGCATAGTATGCAATAAAAATATTTTTACTGTGAGGGTTATATTTATGATTGAACAAAAGGGGGGGAGGGGAAGAATTCAACACTTTATTAGTTGCCATTATGTCTCACTTAAACCTAATATATGGATATTTCCACATCCTACACGATATAACCTGTAATTGAGAGGATCAGTGGGCAGATAACTGTGGAATGTGTTAAAAATTTTTAAATAAATCTAATGTATTGTTAAAGACTCACGGGTCAAAGACCTCCCAGTCTTCCTCATAAGCAGCTTCGGCATGTGCTGAGGAGTATCCGCTGTCAGGGGACACTGGGGCTACAAAGAAATAAAAGCAAAATATGTAAGTCTTGAGGAGAAAGGGGGTGGGGGGAACTGACTTGACCAAAAAACAAAAGCAAAGAGGTCAGTTACCTGTAAGAGGTGGCATGTCTCTCTCAGGGGATTCCTCAGCCCCCTCCAGCCAGCTGTTAGCAGTAGTCCGCACAGGCGCCCCTGGGCTGGGGTAGGAGGCCCCATTAGTGGAAGTGGTGGTGCTGGTGCTGATTTCATCCACCTGTTCCATGTCTAGCTGCTTTACAATCTCTTCAGCTTCCACCGCTTGACCTGGGGAGTCTGACCCAGACGTTCCTAAAATAATTAAAACTAGGTAAAAAACCACAACAAAAAAAACACCGCTTGACGACAACGATGTGAGGCTGAAAAGAATTAAGTGATCAGGTATAGATATGGTGTGGAAAAAGCAAATAATGCTTAAGCACAACCAACAGTAGTATGTAAACACTATCACGAAGAACAAAAAACAAAACAAACCATTTTTATTTGCTGGTGAAAAGAAGCTGAAGACAGGAGAGAATATTGTTCCCAGCAGTGTGGTCCTGGGGGGGCTTCCTGGGCCAGATAGATCATCCAATTTCCCATTCTGCTTTACATGCGGAGTTGTCACCTCATAACCTGCAGCTTCTAAGTGAGAGAGAGGGAAAAGAAAACTGTATGTATGGAATAACATAGATGTCATGAAAGAGGAGAATATAGACAGATCACAACCTTGGAAAGTAAGAATAAAAGCTTTGCTACTGTCTGTAGCATACCATCCATTCACAATAATTTACTCTTGCATGAACATGTGTTGGGACCATACCTCCATTCACTTGACTTTTCCTCCTAACACGTGCAATGGGCTTGCTTGGTTTGTCAACAGTACGTGGAGTTGAGGTGATGAGGTTATTATCAAGATCGCGCTCCACCCTGCTTCTTTTTGCAGGATTCTCTCGATCTTCCTAAAATGGCCGAGCAAAATATTATCTAATCGTATCAACATTGTAAGTTAGCCATAACTATATTATATACTCTGTTATGTGTGATAATAAGTAGGGATCGACCGATATTGTTTTTTTTAGAGCCAATACAGATACCGATAATCTGTGAACTTTCAGGTCCATAGCCGATAACTTGCCGATATTTTGTACATTTACCATTTTGAAAAAATAAACCATTCCTAAAGGTAAATGCACAAAATATACATGCCACATGTAGTGGATGCAGTGTGTTTAGACATGGGAGCTGTGTGTGTGTGTAGAGATAGTGAATGCAGAGTGTGTGGAGATAGTGAATGCAGAGTGTGTGTGTGTGTATAGATATAATGAATGCAGTGTGTGTGTAGATATAATGAATGCAGTGTGTGTGTGTTTGTGAAGGGATGTAATTTGTGTAAAATGGGTGGGAGGGGAGGCATTTTTATTTTAATTTTATTTTTAATGTTTTATTACTTATTTTTTTAGTTACCTGACCAGGGAGGGGGCTATGACATTCCCTGGTGGTCCAGTGGCTTGTAATGGGCCTGCCGGTCCTGGTATGTATTATCGGCAATATCGGTATCTCTATTGGCTGCTGTAAAATCATTTTACAATATAAATCAATCAGTGTGTACATCTGCACTTCCCAACAAAGCTAAGACACAACAACATTTTGGTTGGAGTGGGCCTGCTACTACAAAACATAAAGAAGGACAATGGTCATCAAGTCTATGCTGGTGGTTCTTAAACCTCAGACACATTTATCCAGTTCTCACACTGACTGGCATACCTTGGGTGTACTGCCTTTGATGAAGTTTTTTATTGTAGAGAGTAAACCGGTGTCTGGTTTAGGCAGTTTCTCTTGTCCCAAAGCAGAGCTCTCCTCTTCCTCCTCCTCTTCTGAGTGCTTCCTCTTGCTACGTGCAGTGCGGCCAGCTGGCCCGTGACTGCTGCGCGGAGACCCCTTCCGCGTCCTCAGCCTCATTTTTATAAGCGCCACATAAAAGCTTAAGAAAATAAGATTAGAGAATGAGGGTCACCAAGCATATTTGGAGGGATAAAAAAATTTTTTTTTTGGTATTAGCCCAGGAAAGCAATATTAAAGTGTAATTAATAATTATATATATACATATATATACATATATACATATATATATATATATATATATATATATATATATATATATATATATATATATATATATATATATATATATATACATATATACATATATACATATATATACACACACACACACACACACACACACGGTCTATGTGTCAGTGTGATGCCTCTAATAAAATGTAACCACCATGCTTGTGTAAAAATAAATTAAATAAATATAAAACAAAAAAGGTAAGTGAGCTAAAACTGAATTTTAATGATGAAAACAAAGAACACCAAACAAAAAGTTATAGTGATGCAACGTCAAGCAATAAACCAGAAATATGTATACTGAATACAGTGTTAGGAGAGCAAGGCAACTGTAATCAAACATGTAGCAATAAAATCAAAATACTGTATATGCAAAGTATCAAAACCTCAAGTAATTCCACTCCTAAGATGTAACCAAGAAAGAAAACAGAGCTTCTCAAACACCAGGTCACTAGGTATTTGTGTTTTAAAAAAACAAAAAAAATAACCTGATACACCCTGCGACTGTTATGAGTAAAGTGAGAATAGTCAGGAATTGAAAGTAAGTTTAAAATTTTAGGCCAAAGTAATTGAACTGAAAAAAATCCCCAAGTCAGCAATGCTTCCCTTTCAGAACTTAAAGAGACACTATAGGCACCCAGACCACTTCATCTCATTGAAGTGGTCTGGGTGCAGTGTTCCTATTGCCCTTAGTCCTGCAATATAAAATATTGCAGTACTAAGACAGCCTCTTCCGGGAACTTACCAGACTTTAGGTTGCCTGACGCTGGACATCCTCACGACCTGCATGAGGACATCCAGAGCCAGTTAAAGCTCTATAGGAAAGCACTGAGTCAGCATTTAGCCATCACGCATGAACAGGAGGAAAGTGTCAACCCAGCCCAACCCATTGGCAGTTGGTGGGGCCTCTAAAAATAATCACATGGGGAGATGGGGAACAACTTCCACTGGTGGCAAAAAGGGGGCTCTATATAATAAAGTGGAGGATGGACTTATTGTTCAAAGTCCCCTACCCAAAAACTATGTACCCTATTATTTTTAGCACCCTCACCTGCCACCAAAGGTTATGTGTTGGGAGGACAATATGTCCCTCTATTCATTTTATTTAATAGTTCCCACAGGGGACACTAGCCCTCAACACCATTTTATTAGCCCCTACTCGCGGGCATGTGTGGGGTACTTGGGGTTCTTACCACTTTAAAAAAGGTATTGTGTTTCCCACCATGAATTTATTGGATTAGCGACTGAGCAGCAATAGTTGCCCAGTCGCAAGTCTTTTAGGACTATTAAAAAGGTGCTTTACATAATTTTGGTCTTCCAGCTTCTCACTTAAGTTTTTAAATAGATCCTTTCTTTGGTATCCTTATTGCAATCCCAAGGGGAGTTTGACTAAGTGACTACTAAAAAAAGAGAAGAAAAAAAAAGTATGGTTTGATTGGGGTAAATCACATTGGTCAGCTTCATTAATGTCCCAAATAGGACATGGGTGCATGATGACCAGCTGTGAAAACTCCAAGTTTGAAAACTGGAATGCGCACCCTCCAAATAAGGTCTTTTAGCCCCCAGATAACCCAACACACCTATACATGGATGGTATCACTGTACTCAGGAGATGTTGCTGAACACATATTGGGGTGTTCTTTGACAGTAACCCTTAAAGTTCTCAGTGCATGTATTCTTAAATTGCTATGTGTGTAAAAAAAAAAAAAATCACTAATTATTATTATAATTTGGCATAGATTGGTGGTAAAATGGTTGCATGAAAAGAGTCAAAATACCCCAGGTTTAATACCTTAGGTTGTCTTCTTTTTTAAAAAAAATAAAAAAAATAAAAAAATATATATATATATATATATATATATATATATATATATATATATATATATATATATATATATATATATATATATATATATATATATATATATATATACATATATATATATATATATATGCAAAATCCAAATAGGTTATGGTGGGGAAAAATTGTGATTGAAAACCCCTTCCACCTGAAGTCTGTGGATAGTTAACACAATGTTAAACAAAAATCTGCACACCAGTCAAGAGAGAGAGAGAGAGAGAATATATATATATATAACAAAGTTTTACTTGTATTGCCCTATAACTTTCCACAAAAAAAAAAAGCTAATAACATGTTAACATTGGGTATTTCTAAACTCATGACAAAATTTAGAAACTATTTGGGTGTTAGGTGTTTTTTGGCGGTTGCAGATGCGTGTGAAGTATAAAAGGTTTTCTTATGCATATTACATGGTCATGTAATATGACATTATTTGTGGGACCCTCCATACAGATTGGCTGTGACAATTTAATGGGTAAAGAATATGAGGGCTTAATGATTATGTATTTATGTTTCTGAAAACAGACTAGGAATAGGTTTTTCATGGCCCACCCCATTTTGTTTATGATGTGGCAAATGGATTGTTAAATATCATAAATAAAACTTTTAAATTGATCCCCCTTCCCCTTGCACACAGCTTGTTCTTTCACACCTGTTGGATTTTAATCAATAAAGCAATTAGATCTCCTAGTCCTTTTATGATGTTATACTTTATTTTCACTGCTAACTTAGTGGGTGCGATACATGTCCTGTCACAAGTAGAATTTTGGTTTTGTTTTTCCCCTTTTTCAGTCATCCTCCCCTAGGTCCTTTTTAACTGAGACCTTGCCATGAAATTCTCTTTGCTAATTTTTTGAAGTGCGCACCTCAGTCCATGTTTACTTTTCAACAATAAAGCAACAGATTTGATGGCACATATTTTGCATCTTATTTCAATCGGTGTATATTCTAAGAGAGCAGTTGGAACGGTCTGTGCTGCGACAACTCCCAAGGAATGCTGGTAGAAGGTGGTGCTTTTGACATGCTTTTGCTGGTAACTGAGATGATTAAGTAAACACTTGTTTTTTTTCAGATTTTAAAATTGTAGGCCCTGATTGTATTGTACATTACCAATATTTAAGGGTAATCTAAATTTCACGAAATTAACTTCATTTTAACTTAAGATGTCACTTACCGTAATGATTAAAAAGACTAAGTACCAGACCCACTACAGCTTAACCCCTTAAGGACCAAACTTCTGGAATAAAAGGGAATCACGACATGTCATGTGTCCTTAAGGGGTTAATGTACTAGCTCTGGTACAAAGACTCTGTCCTGCAATTTGACAATTGTAAACACTGTCACTTAACCCCAGAGGCCTTTCACTCCCCACACTCCCCATTGAGATGCATTGAACCAATTCATCTCTATAAAGAAGGCTGACTGACGCAAAGCAGTGATTGCACATGTCCCCTATGGGGAAGCATTGGATTGGCCAGTGTCATCTGTAATAGTGATCTCATCCAAGGACTTAAGAGTCGGCTGCACCATAGGACTAAAGTAATTAATTTCTGTTGTAAAGGGATACCCTATAATCTAAATAGATAGGAAAAACATTATAATGTTAGTAACGTGTGTTTGTATCCCTAATGTCAGAATGTTCATTTAAGGCAGATGTGCCCAAAAGGTAGATTCCCAGATGTTGCAGTACTACAACTCCCATGATTTAAGGTAAGCAGCAACAGTTAACTTATTACATTCCCAAATGCAACATTAAAAATTTAAAAGATTATTCCTCTCTATTAACTTATGTATGAGCTCTGTGGTTACCAGAATTTCTCATTTTATTTTAGTTTCCCTTTATGTTAAGGTCCTATATAATAATTAGTATAGTGCAGATATTAATAAATTACTTTTTTCATGATGGCAGGTTGTCTGCAAATTGGAGGAACATAATCACATATGTAGTGTAAAAATCTGCAGTGCCAAGATAAGCCATCAAGGTCCTAGGACATGTCTTCTTGCCCCCTCCCCCCGGACAGATTTCCTACTCTTGCCTCAATCTTTGTCCATCTCTTTTTTTCTGTTCAACTCCAAGAGTGTTTTTTTGCTCTCTGTGTCACTTTCATTGTCCCTACTGCAGTCCTGCCTGCTCTTCACTTCTTATCTTGCAATTTTACAGATGAGATAGCCAAGGCACTCTGGTGGAAGACAATCACCAAATAAGAAGAATGGGATTTCTCGGTTAGTGTAGCCTGTGTGGCATGATGTGTTTCGTAAACTGGATAGCAACAATAGTGCATTAGTTGAGTAGCTGCCTCACACTGGCCACTGGACGAAAAAGAAAATTAAATATTAGTGCCATGTGCAGTGCATATTTGGAACACACCCAAAGACAGCTTAAGGACTGCAGCGCCTTCACTCCCTACATGTAACCGTAACAACGTAAACAAAACAAAATAAACTGCAATGGGCCTGACAGCAGATAAGCTGCTTTTTGTGCATTTGTTTTTCTGTGTTCATGATGGACAATTTTCTTTACCAATGGGACTAGTGGATATGCCATCAGTTTGAAGTAGCCCTGGTCAGCTGGAGGATAGGCAAGGCCGGTTATGTACTAAGATGATAGATGCCAGAGACAGACTGAGGAATTCCTGCACCTGAATGTATTTGCTATATCTTAAAAATAAAACTATATGTTTCAGCTGGAGCCAACATATCCATGACCCTTGCAGCATTACAGAAATGATGGAAGACGTGACTACAAAAGCCAATTACAAATAGATAAGATTACTATGTGACGAAATAATGATCTAGTTAAAGGGACAATAAGCACCATAACCACTTCAACTATACGTACATTATCTCTGTGCCAATGGAGAAATTCCAATTGTTACAATACTACAGCAACCCTCCCCTCCCAACTACACCGTTGTAATACTATTTGATGACGCAATATAACTACAACCACTTGTTTGACTATAACTGGGGTATGGCACCATACTCTCTAGGCAACATAACCATTAGGTCAGAAGCATGTCCAAGACTGACATGTTCAAATGTTTTGAAGAAAGTAGAAAAGAATCACACCATCAGACTTGTTAGCAAACAAACACATTCATGTGTTTTAGAGTAGTAGTAGTCGTCAAATATGGTGATGCTCTGCTGTTTCTAGAGTTAAAAAAAAAAAAAAAACCCAAGGCTAGCAAACAGTGCTTTCCACGCCATCTGTTTCTCTCATTGTCACATGTGTGAAAATATACACTGCAGATTCAGTGTTTTAGTACCAGAGTATATACACAACTCATTAATCTGCATCAGCCACTTCTGAGTTGCAGAGGATTATGGGAAATGCGGTTCAAAAAAAAAAAAAAAAAGATTAAAATGTAGTACCAAATTGTTTGAAAGTTCTAATATATCAAAACGTAGCTGTTCATTGATAACATGTTATCTACTACAATGAAACTGACAATACAAATGAAGATGCAAAGCTTTAGTTTAAGCTACACCTTAAGAGGGGGCAATATTGTTGTCATCTGCGAGTCCCAGATAAGCATCAAACCATTTGAAATAATTTGAATACCTACCATAAGACAGTTCCAGAAGATTTCTGACACCATAACAACTACAACTAGCTGTAATGTGTATGGTGCCAAAAGTGTACATTTTAAACCCTGACATCATGTGCAATTCTGCAATGAAGGTAGTGGCTCCTTGAGCGCTTAGTGTTTATGATGCATGTACTGTTCCTTTAAGAATGGCTCATGCTCTCTGAAGTGGAAATATTACATGTTTTGTACAACATAAGTAAAATGTAACTTTAGGTCATTGTATTACTTTTCATATTATGCCATTTTTATAATTTAATTCACTTTGTATGCCTGGATGTCCTGGCACACACAGAGCATATCGTGCAAATTCATCTCACCTGCACACTACCATTGAAGGAATTTCCAAGAGTGCATTTTCTTGCACAACATTTATTTTCAGATATCTGACTGTGCATAAATCCAACTGGCACATTACAATGTGACTGAGTTGCCCTGGAAACATTAGTGCTGGCAAGTTTTTGGGTAAAAAAAAGTGTATTTTAGTGTATTTTATTATTTGTCTTTCTGTTCAGGTGTGATTAAGTGGCACATTAAGCAAAATAACCAACTCCAAACAATAAAATATGCTTACTAGGAGTTAGTTATTTTGCTTAAAATCACACCTGAACGAAACGGCAAGTAATAAATACGCTAAAATACACTTTTACCAGTTTTTGTGTGGACTTCACCCTTTTCTTTTAAAATCATGTGGCACTAAACATCTCCGTTTGCACTTTAATGCCATTAATTAGAGGTGAGTGAATGAGAAAGTGACCTTTCAATAAGAGTGAATGGATCTTATCCCAAATGAAAAACTGCTTATTAAAAACAAAACAAAAAACCCAGTCAAACACTACAAGGCTGCATACATCAACATCTTAATCAGGAGGACATACCAAGCTGGCATAACAAGACTGTCATAATCACATAGTGCAACATTGCATCCTTATGGAGGTTTTTGTTTTACTTTGTCATTCCTTCTACAATTATATAAAAGGTTTACAGTATCAAATTATCTCAAATGTATATAATTAAACTAAAAGCAATCAATACCACACAAAACTAGTAGGGAATATCTACTTTATCTTCCTGACACTATATTTCAATATAAAGGGTTAGTTGTTCAATACATATTGTCAATCCACTACACATAAAGGATCAACCTTGAACTCCTTCACATTACTTGAATAACGCATTTTGCTTTGTTTTTTTTAAACTCTGGGAGACATAAATATTCTTTTTTTTTATGTATCCTTAATTTGTAAGATGTGTGTGGTGGCAAAAAAACTAGCTAAACATAAAAAGGAACACAATACTACAGCCTGACTGGTCCTGCAGAGTACAACAACAACAACAAAAAAACGGTAGTCATATTACAAACAAAATACATAATTACAAAAACTGGTGCTTTACAGCTGATTAACAACAACAGGGAGCATGCAACAATCTCGAACTTGGAGAAGCTTGGTTCAATGGGGATCTAACGATTTAATTGGTCTAGGATAAACTGAACCCTCCCACAAGTGATACATTTATGCAGCACGTCGCTTGTTACTGTAAGAAATATGGTTTACAGTGAAAGTGTACAAACGTTCCATGATCTCGAGGTGGCCAAAGTGAAGATTCTCCACCTGTTGCAGAACTACAACTCCCATGATGCTCTACTGGCAAAGCACCAAAGGATGTTTTTGTAGTTCTACAAGATTTAGGAGAAATCTTTTTTTTATCACTTCTTACATAATCCATCATAGATGATGTCTGGGGGCTGTAAGAAACATGACCTCTAAACCTATGATCTCTGGCCTGTGAGCCCTTCCATGAAGAGGCAACACGTCTGTGTGTTTACATTTCACTGACCCTATGTGTACATTCAATTAATAGCTATATTGCTTTATTTAAAACAGAATACAATAAAACAGCATGATTTTAACAGCTTTCCCTGAATATAACCAGAGAGGTCCCCCCCCCCCATTTTCTGAACATTATACACAATCCCAGGCAGGCATTACTAGAAGAGGCTGGGCTGTGTGTATAGATAGTTTATATTGATGTGGACCTATGAACACTGCTACTATAAGCACTGTCACACTGCCTCCCACCTGGATGCGCACATACTACATACATGAAGCTCCATGCACACACACACACACACACCTACCTACCTACCTGTGCTGGCCGCCATGCAAGCTTTGTTACCCTGTATACAGACATTACTGTCCCTTATAACCTGCAAGGCAGGCAGGCCGGCAGGCAGATAGTGGAAGCAGTGGGTGCTCGGAGACACGGCCGCTGCTCTCTCTCCCTCTCTCTCCCGCCAGTCAGACAGACAAGGCCTCTCCCGAGCCGCGGCCTCGCGTACTGCCCACCCGGGGCCTTACCTGCACTGCCCGGTGCTCTCCGGAGGGGGTGTCGGGGTGTCCCTAGGCCGATTTGAGCCCCTCAAGATGTCCCGGGCTCCGGCCTCCTTGGTGTCTCCGGGCCGTGGACGCTAAATCCCGGGCGCCATTTCCCGCCGACCGAGAGCGCAGGACCCGGATACAGCGCAGTGCGCATGCGCGGCCGAGGAGGAGGAGGAGAGCAGAGGGAAGGCTTGGGATTGAAGGGCCGAATGGACAGCAAGCCGTACTGCTCGTTAACAAGCACATGGCACGGATAGGGTTACACGGGACCCGGCTTCATAGAGCGAGCCCCATCCCCGCTGATCTGGAGAGATATTAGCTGTGACGGCTAGGGGGGCTAGAGATAGCCAAGAGAAACACTTACAGCACGGGTCAGGGTAATCTACCTACCTACCTACCTACCTGGGAATCCCCCTCCCCCGGGACTATTCACTAAACGGGGTGAATGGGAACTGCTCATTTTATATATAAATATCACATGCACTACATTACCACTACCTTTAATAGACATATATATATATAGACACCGATATATAGGATTGTTTTCATTGTAGACATTAATGTAATACATTCTACTGCAGGGCTGCATTGTTATGCTATCTGTCCTAAAATAGGACAAAACATTCCACTCCGATTTTTATGAATCAAGTTTTCTGTAATCTGTACATTTCCATTAAAAAAAACCCCGATCTAGTGTTTATTCATTAAAATTATTACACATTTTCAAATTAGCACTTTTTGTCTACTATCTGCAATTGGGCTTTCTGTTCACTGCCAATTTACCGTTCGGTTTACCCAGATTCTCCTGTCTCTTTCCTTGCTTCTTGTACCCTGGATTGGAGAATGTTTCACCCCAATATTTGCAACCGTCTATTTTATAGTTCATGAATAAACCCCACACGATATCCTTACAAATAAGAAAGAAGTAGTAATACAGGAGGAGGCGTTTCTTACTTTTAATGGAAATATTTTGATAGCCGAACACCTGAGCCTTTAGAATTGAAATTAAACATGTCATCATAGAGAGCAGCAACGATAATAGAAACCTGCAGTAGAATTATTCTCCTAATCATTCTAGAATTTACTAAGAAATACCTTTCAAAATGATGAGAACTTTGTTGTGGGCTTGCGGATGAAGATTTAAAAAAAAAAAAAAAAAGTTATACACAAAACACAAAAAATATACAAACACAAGCAGTACTTTTACATCACTTTGAAAGAGAAGATGTAACACCCAATGATATTGTAAGCTTGGCATTAAAGGCACCCAGGTTCTTTACATTAAACAGTAAATTGTACACTGGCATTAAATAAGTAATTCACAGGGGTGGGAAACCATACAAAAGGGGTATGCAATTCAATGAAAAGTCATTACAAGGCAAGGGGGAGTGTAACCAGGTTAAAGGGACACTACAGTCACCAGAACACCTACAGCTTATTGGATTTGTTCTGGTGAGAATAGCTCCCTTCAGGCTTTTTGCTGTAAATACTGTATTTTCAGAGAAAATGCAGTGTTTACATTATAGCCTAGTAATAACTTCACTGGCCACTCCTCAGATGGCTATTAGAGATCCTTCCTGGGTGATGGCTGCCTAAAATGCATCCAAACATTCAGTGTCTCCACCCTCTGCATGCAGACACTGAACTTTCCTTATAGAGAAGCATTGATTCAATTCATCTCTATGAGGAGATGCTGATTGGCCAGGGCTGTGTTTGAATCATGCTGGCTCTGCCCCTGATCTGCCTCTTTGTCAGTCTCAGCCAATCCTATAGGGAAGCACTGTGATTGGATCAGGCTACCACTTTTGATGATGTCAGCAGGCAGCTTGTTTTTCTGAGGCAAACAGCATGCAGATCAACAGCTTCTGGCCTAAATACAGGAAGATTTTGCTATATTTACAGAGCATGAGGGGCCAGATGGTTGTTTTAACACTATAGGGTCAGGAATACGTTTGTGTTCCTGACCCTATAGTGATTCTAATTTATAAATATGTTAATTGATATTAAAATCTGTACTTTCTGTCAAATGAAAGGAGTAGTGAGGGAGGCTGAAAAGAAAGGGAAAAAAAAAAAAAGGCACTATTCACACACAAAGCTTTTAAACAAGCTTAAGTGGTCTTAAAAGAACACTATAGGTCTAAATAGCCGTTTAGGTGACTAGTCCCCACTTATCCCTGATAAAAAGGTGATTTAATCTTTTTTCCAGAGGGCTTTGCACGGGTCTCTTGGTTCCACCAACTTGGCAAATTTAATAAAAAACGACTCTCTCACCCAATCCAATGCTTTCCCAAAAGAAATTGTAAAGTAATACCTACCAAAAATCACAAAAAAAAAAAAAAAAACTAAAAACTTCTAAATAATAAAACTATGGCTATGGCCCACTAAGGGCACATTTTATTATACTATTTTCTCTAAACTGGAAAGTGTAAATAACTAATAAAGAATGACAAATTATAGATGTAAAAAGCCAAGCTGGAAAAATTACCAATTTGGCCTTTCATTTTTAGTTTTCCCAAATTCCTGGTTTCTTGGACCTTCCCTCGGCAATCCAGCACAAATATCCACAGCACATAATGATAATCAATTAAACACATAAGAACACGCGATGCTCCTTTCACCACCTTTATTACAACCTCTGACATGGGCTGCAAACAAACATGTTGTTGGAGGGAATGGGGTGGGGGGGTGGGGGTAAGAAAGAGAATCCAGGATTTTGTTTCCAGTCCTGAATACACAAATAAATTATAAAACAAAAACAAGTTTAAAGATCTTTTATCCAACTAGAATTACAGAACTAAAATTTTTGTATTGTTAATTTTAAATGCCCTCATGCACGGTACTTCTCTATTGATCTCGAACTCACACCTCGAGCATTAGGCTCCAGTGGAAACAACTGTTCTGTTCTACAGAAAAACCTACTTTTTAAACAATGCCCACCATTTGTTTTACAAGAGCACGTGTAGGGCTGTATGTACATCATATGGCTGTGGATAGATTTGTAGATCTTCATACAGTTCCACGTACACATTTTAACTAGGTATCTCAAAATGCAATCATTACAAATTCATCTAGGCATTTACTTGTGAAGACGCAACAGCGCCTTCCAAAATTTCTGATGTGTTCAATAATTTGGATCAACTTGGCTGAGGCATGTTGCACAGGACAGATTGTGAGGTTATTTACACAAATTACATATAGTATACAAATATTTGCAGGGAAACCGATACTTGGCAGTTCTGCTTACAGACAATTTTACTCTGATTAAAATAAAAAATAAAAATCTAAACAGCCCTTCACTCTCAGATTCAGCCCCACATTTTTATTCGGGGCCTATACAAGATGTTTTGCATCTATTAAGCAAAGTTTATTAGAAATACTGTGGACACCTTGCACTTTCCATTGTGGATGGAAAAAGAATCCAATGGGTCATGATTTATTACAACATTAGGTCCAAGTGGATGGTTCTTTGTATGCACTTTACAAACACAGGTGTGTGTAGTCATCTTTGTTTGGTCAGGTAACAGTTCATCCCATAGGAAAGAAGGCAAACTGAAATGGAGTTCTGTCCCCAACAATAGGTCCCTGTGAACAGCTTACAACAAAGAAGTTAAAACTAGTCCACTAATTGGAGATACATCACCATTCAGCACAAATAGTCTATGGTAGCATTTACTGGTGCAGAATCACCACGTCCATCTATGGGGTCTGTTCATCCAACAAAGAGTTAGAAATCCACAGTAATCCTTTTGTTGTGCACCGTTCTCAATGAGATCTTTACTTGATCTTTGATCTGTTGTACTGGATAGGTGATAGATCACAGAACACTCCCAACTTCTGGCATTCTTAACGGAAACTTGGTTGGCCCATGCCCATATCCATGAGCTCACAGAGTTTCACCGAAACGATCTTTTCGATATTCAGCAGCATCCCCCTGTCCATCATGGACATCATCTTCTATAAAGAGAAAAGGAATTTAAGATATTTAATAGGACCCCATCATTTCCTCTACAGACAGCAGAATCCTTTGAAGTTCAATAATACATATTCATCTTCACTGCTAAGAATTCATTTCAGAATATGCAGACATAAAGCTATCTAATTAACCACCACCCACCCCACACTTAGAAACAAAAAAAAACATACAATACCATATATAAACTAAAACAAAAAGTTAATAACTTCGATTTACAGGTGAAAGAATAGTATGAACCAACTTTGTTCACCTACCCTACATATTAGACAGACACATACAAAGCAATAGATCATATTAGTTTGTAAAATAGCATTTATGACGGATATGATGGGGGCAGAAACAAATCACAAGTTTTGCAACATAGGACGATAAAGGTGAAGAGTGTAAATGATTCTAACAAAAAGAAGGGGAAACTTACTATAAACACAGAGAAATACATTTTAAGATATAGGAAAAGGAAGGAAATTACAGCATGCATAATAGAACAAAACAAGCATACACTGCGCACTCTTTACAGCAAAAATGGCAATGGGTATAGTGAGACTGACACAAGAGCTAGGATTAAGGTAGATCAAAGTGTTTATTTTTAGCTCTCACACTGGATGACCATGAAGCTTTTATACATACAGTCAGGTCCATAAATATTGGGACATCGACACAATTCTAATCTTTTTGTCTCTATATACCACCACAATGGATTTGAAATGAAATGAACAAGATGTGCTTTAACTGCAGACTTTCAGCTTTAATTTGAGGGTATTTACATCCAATTCAGGTGAACGGTGTAGGAATTACAACAGTTTGTATATGTGCCTCCCACTTTTTAAGGGACCAAAAGTAATGGAACAGATTAACAGTCATAAATCAAACTTTCACTTTTTAATACATGGTTGCAAATCCTTTGCAGTCAATTACAGCCTGAAGTCTGGAACGCATAGACATTACCAGATACTGGGTTTCATCCCTGGTGATGCTCTGCCAGGCCTCTACTGCAACGGTCGTCAGTTCCTGCTTGTTCTTGGGGCATTTTCCCTTCCCTTAACATTCCACTTCTTTCCCTTAAACTCTTTGGTTGCTTCTGCAGTATGCTTCGGGTCATTGTCCATCTGCACTGTGAAGTGCCATCCAATGAGTTCTGAAGCATTTGGCTGAATAGGAGCAGATGATATTGCCCGAAACACTTCAGAATTCATCCTGCTGCTTTTGTCAGCAGTCACATCATCAATAAATACAAAAGAACCAGTTCCATTGGCAGCCATATATGCCCACACCATAACACTACCACCACCATGCTTCACTGATGAGGTGGTATGCTTTGGATCATGAGCAGCTCCTTTCCTTCTCCATACTCTTCTCTTCCCATCACTCTGGTACAAGTTGATCTTGGTCTCATCTGTCCATAGGATGTTGTTCCAGAACTGTGAAGGCTTTTTAGATGTTGTTTGGCAAACTCTAATCTGGCCTTCCTGTTTTTGAGGCTCACCAATGGTTTACATCTTGTGGTGAACCCTCTGTGTTCACTCTGGTGAAGTCTTCTCTTGATTGTTGACTTTGACACACATACACCTACCTCCTGGAGAGTGTTCTTGATCTGACCAACTGTTGTGAAGGGTGTTTTCTTCACCAGGGAAAGAATTCTTCGGTCATCCACCACAGTTGTTTTCCGTGGTCTTCCGGGTCTTTTGGTGTTGCTGAGCTCACCGGTGCATTCTCTCTTTTTAAGGATGTTCCAAACAGTTGATTTGGCCATACCTAATGTTTGCTATGTTTTTTCAGTCTAATGATGGCTTGCTTCACTGATAGTGACAGCTCTTTGGATCTCATATTGAGAGTTGACAGCAACAGATTCCAAATACAAATGGCACACTTGAAATGAACTCTGGACCTTTTATCTGCTCCTTGTAAATGGGATAATGAGGGAATAACACACACCTGGCCATGGAACAGCTGAGCAGCCAATTGTCCTATTACTTTTGGCCCCTTGAAAAGTGGGAGGCACTTTTATACAAACTGTTGTAATTCCTACACCGTTCACCTAATTTGGATGTAAATACCCTCAAATTAAAGCTGAAAGTTTGCAGTTAAACCACATCTTGTTCATTTCATTTCAAATCCATTGTGGTGGTGTATAGAGACAAAAAGATTAGAATTGTGTTGATGTCCCAATATTTATGGACCTGACTGTATATATTGACTTGTAGAATTGTAGAGTCGGCACAGGTTAAAAAGTTTGAATAAGTGAAGATGAACAAGAACCGGTCAAATCATAAATTCAAAGAGGTCAACAAGAAGCTCTCACAAGCATTTTTCAATCCAAGGATCTGCAAGTTTACCCATATACACAATGTCGCTTAATGGGTTGCTGCTACAAGTAATGGCGGCTGTGCCATTGTGCGTTTATTATCTTAGTTTTGCCACACTTGGTTTGTGGAATAAGGAATTTGTGTGATGCAGAGATGCAGCCCAAGCTCACCTTGCACATCATCTTCTCCCCCATCACCATCATCTTCCTCATTGTAAGCCAGCTCTGCCTGCTTGTCTGCCTCGTACTCACCCACGTTCCCATCATCCCCATTATAATCTGCAACTTTTGAGCCATGCTGCGGATCTACTGGGGACTCATTTTCATCAAAGAACCGATCTGGGAAGTCGGGATCGAGAGGGGATGTAAAGGAAGGAGGAGGACGGGGACAGAATAAGAGTAGAAGGACAAGATTAAGAGAAGATGGGAAAAAATAGGAAACATTAGCATAGATTGAACAGGAGAGAGCTGAAAGAATCATCTTAAGACTGCTGCAAAACCATTAACATATATCTAAAAAGAGTCTTAGAAGAAAGTGGAAGATGATATAAAGAGCATTACCAGCCAGGTATCAATTTCAGAGAAAAAGCAGATTAACCCTTTTGAGAGAATTGATGAGCTAAAGCAATCACAGTGAATTGCCAAACATGACAAATGACTGTTCTGGTATTTCATGTGATTGTGTGGCACAATGCAATATGAAAAGTAAAAATAATGCTTCTGGACTAGTAACTCCTCACATTAACCCCTTAAGCACACATGACGGAGATTTTTTTTTTTTTTTTAAATAATGCATATATATAAAAAAAAACACTAACAAGTAGTCGTATTTAGGAGCCGATTTTTCTTTATAATCATCCTAGGAAGTTTTTAGGTTAGTTGGCAAGTTAAATTAAAAGAAAACAAAAACCTTGATATACACTACAGCATGCAAAATTAAACGATAGTCTATTAAGCTACCCAAAATAAGACAATTCGATAAACATGTGGCAACACGGAAGAAATGTCTTTGTGTATGGCATTACAGCACTTAGGGTCACAATTTCTGTTTGCTTTAGCTGCCTCAGAGGAGTATAATTGGAAAAATGACTAGATGATTGGTCACCCATATTTTGTGTATTTTTTTTTAGATTATGTATACAATACTTGTTTACTTTATTAATAAAAAAAAAAATTTAAAATATCAAAATATCTACTACTCCATACCTATGAGCATAACTTCTAGATATTTGTTAAGCTTGCCTACAGAAATTTTAAGAATAGCATTCTACAGTCAATAAGCACAAGTGAAAATAAAGGGAGAGTATTTCACATAAAACTTAAGAGATTCATTAGCATATTGGGGAAATGCAGCTAATGCACATGCGCGGCAAGCACATTAGGCCCTCCCCACAGGAAAGCATTGAAGCTATTTTACGGATGCTGGATATCCGGCGTCAGGTGACCAAACGTTGCCACTAGAGACAGTCTTAGTCCTTCAATGTAAATCATTGCAGTTTCTCAAACACTGCAATGATTTACATTGCAGGACTAAGTGTGACACTGCACCCGAAATACATCAATAAGATAAAGTGGTCTGGGTGACTATAATGTCCCTTTATATAATCCAACTTTTTTCTTTTTCTTTAATCTTTTATAAATACTCCTGAGAGACGTGAAATTAAAATAATACTCCAAACACCATACCTCCCCCCCCCAAACACACAGACACACAACACACAGTCACCCTACAATCTCCTCTCTTTATGGAGTAAATCCTAGGGCTTTGCTCAATATGTGAGAGCAATCAGTTGATGCTCTCAGATAATAGCCCTGTACTGCAGGGCTTAACTCAGGGTAGTTAAAGGGAACCATTCATGGCCAAACTACTTTTGATATTTTTACAAGCATCAAATTTCAGCTAAACACTTGATAGCAAATGTATAGATTGTTAGAAAAAACTATTTGAAAATATTTTTTTTTCCTCCTACCTGACAAGCAATTATTCAGAAAAAGAATGTGACGGCAGATAAGAACCAACCATTCAGCTTATCTAGTCTGCCCAATTTTCTAATACTGTAATTATTCCCTGGCTTAGCCTTAAGCCTATCCCACGAATGCTTAAACTCCCTCACTGTGTTAACCCCAAACACTTCAGCTGAAAGGCTATTCCATACATCCACTACCCTCTCAGTAAAGTAATTCTTCTGTAAATTATTTTTAAACCTTTGCCCCTCTAATTTAAGACTATGTCCTCTTGCTGTGGTAGTTTTCCTTCTTTTAAATAAACTTTCCTCCTTTACTGTGTTGATTCCCTTTATGTATTTAAATGTTTCTATCATATCCCCTCTGTCTAGTCTTGCCTCCAAGCTATACATGTTAAATTCATTTAACCTTTCCTGGTAAGTTTTATCCTGCAATCCATGAACCAGTTTAGTAGCCCTTCTCTGAACTCTCTCTAAAGTATCAATATCCTTCTGAAGATACGGTCTCCAGTACTGCGTACAATACTCCAAGTGAGGTCATACCAGTGTTCTGTACAATGGCACAAGCACTTCCCTCTCTCTACTGCTAATATCTATCTGTACAACAAAGCATTTTGCTAGCATTTTCTGCTGCTCCGCTACATTGTCTGCCTACTTTTAAGTTATCTGAAATAATTACCCCTAAATCTCTTTCCTCTGTTGTTGAAGTTAGGACTCTATGAAATATTCTGTGCTCGGCCCTTGGGTTTGTACGTCCAAGATGCATTATCTTGCACTTATCCACATTAAATGTCAGTTGCCACAACCATTTTTCCACTTGGCTTATCCCCCTGGAACATCAACCCTATTGTAATTATTTGTATCATCAGCAAGAAGACATACCTTACCATCAAGACCTTCTGCAATATCACTAATAAAAATATTGAATAGAATGGGTCCACTGGTACCCCAATGAGGTACCCTACTTGTGACAAGCCCAAGCTTCGAATAAACTCCGCTAACTACAACCCTCTATTGCCTGTCACTCAGCCACTGCCAAACTCATTTAAGAATATTGGAATCCAAACTCAGTTTATTGAGAAGCCTTTTTATGTGCGACAGTGTTAAAAGCCTTACTGAAATCTAGGTAAGCAATGTCTACTGCAACACCCTGATCTATTATTTTAGTTACTTATTATTATTTTAGATGTTCAACAATCCTATCCTTTAACATGGTTTCCATTACCCTCCCCACTACTGAAGTAAGGCTTATTGGTCTATATTTGCTACCTTTCTTGTGAATGGGCACAACATTCGTAATTTCCAATCTTCTGGGACTACTCCGGTTAACAATAATTGGTTAAATAAATCCATTAATGGTTTTGCTAGTTCACCACTAAATTCTTTTAATAACTGAGTGTATCCCATCAGGTCCCATCGACTTATTTGTTTATACTTCTGCTCTCCATGTGTAGAGCCACAGTACATGCTCTGTGGTTGCTATGGAAACTCCATAGCTAATGCTGCGCTAACACTGACCTCAGTCTGTTCAAACAGGCCGTCATGCGAATAATAAAGACAGCCGTCAGCGTAATGTAGGCTGTTTGCCATGGTAGGGCAAATCAATGAAGAGAGTGGAAGGAGTGAGGGCAGACTTAAAGTGGGTGTTACACCCATGGTATGTAGTAGATGGCAAGGTAAGTCATGACAGGCTCCCTTTAACAGAAACAGAGAGGAGTTGTGGGGCAATGCCCGGTGGAGTCAATTGTTACTAAACGGCTTAACTATGGTGTGGAAGCTCCACGGCACTCCTTGGCTCCATAACCACTACAGCGCACAATAGTGCTTATGATGCTCGGAGAGTTCCTTTAAAGGCACCACCTACAAGAAATTATCCACAATAGAATATGATATAAAGCAACAGAAAAACAGCTTGGAAAAAGACAAAAAAAAATAATAAAATAAATAAACTCCCTGAAACTAACAAAACAAAGGAAAAAAAAGATGCTAATCCCTCATCCCAGATCTGCTTTCTATACTTTCATTTTTATGCTCGTCAACAGTCAGCCTTTCTTTGGCGATCTCTTGGTTACATCAAGCAAGCCTCCCATTAAAATCTACCCAGCACCTTTTGCTGCCAGCCACTTGGAATGCCAGAATTCTGTCCTTGGGTATCAACAGGAAAGATTGTCTTTCAATCTCAAAAATGCAAAAGGAATTGGAACTCAAGTCCAGTGGTGAGTGCAAAGGCATAGCAAGATGTTAAACACAATGAGTATAGATGCATGGGTTGGCTGGAAAATGATGCACAAAGCATGTATAAAAATACATGGCAAAGGTGCAGAAAGTGTCGGAATGTGTGTGCACATATCCCAAGCAAATGTAAATTACATGCACAGTGGTTGCTAAGGGTCAGCACACTCAGACATGCTGAAGAATTGAAAACGATGTGATGGAATGGATTCACACTGACCTCCCAAGCAAAGGGTTTCAAATGTTGCTTATGCTCAGACATGCTGATTGAGCTAACACACACCGTGAAGAGGCTCACACAGACACAACACATGATCAGAAGTCTTATAAACAGTATTCATGCAGACAAATGGAGGGGTGTAGACACAGGACAGAGGTGAATAAGGAAGACATGCACTAGGAGCTCAGTTTTGGAGTAAATATAGTGTGAAAAGAGATCTAGGTAATGTTTAATGTGTAGAAGCAGAACACATAAAATGTTAAGCTCTCTGTCCCACAGTTAAAATGTATACATCACATATATTATGTCTTGTATTACATGTTTGTTATTAATATAATGAAATAACGTATATTTCACAATTTCCATGGGACAGATCTCTACATATAGTAATGTTATCTTTTACTGCAAGGTAGTTTTAAGCCTCACCGAGGTTCTGAAAACCACAGGAAATGTCTGGAACATGCCAGTTTTACCATTCCTTTCATTAACCCAAAATGGAGATTTAGTGACCTTGTACGGGTGTAATTTGAGAAGTAAATGCACAAGTGCAGTAGAGCAGTACACAGATTTTAATGATCTGCCCATTCATGAGCAACTCCAGTAGAGCTCTCTATGTGAAATATACGCAAGTGGTGCAGTTAATGCCAAACTGTGAACAAACTACAAATATTTTTCCATGCAAAACACATTCCAAGACGGTCTACAGTTTGGATACTAAGTCATATAGTGTTCCTTACTTCAGTAATATTTAGATGTTACACATGTAGAGTTACTATTACAAGCTACTGCATTTTGTTTTATCTTTATCTTCACATATGGACATCAAGACCACAAATATTACCACTCAACTGACATAAAATTTTTATATTTTACTATTATGAAGAGAAAAATAAATATGAATCCAATTTAAATTGAAGCCTATGTTAGGTGAGAAGGTACACACATTTGAGTTAGATTATCTTTCAATCTATGCATTTGTGGGTGATTAGCACAATGTATAAAATTATCCCAACCTTCATGAAGATGAACTTTTAATAGTTTCACTTTACGTTCTGCACCCTGTGAAAGTGTGGAGCATTACCTCCTGTAATATAGTAGTCTAGTTTTAATTTGCACTAGTGATATGGAAATTTTATAGTAAATCCTATATATTGCAAACTGGGAATCTAGCAGTATGGTAAGAAAAGCAACACTAATATCCTGACTTGTGCTTATTTTGAGTCTATACTATGACTATAAAGAAGAAGGGGCCGGCTACAATAATATAAGCACTGCAGATGACCGTACAAATGTACACTATACGGACAAAAGTATGGTGAATCACCTTGCTTATTGATGTCAGCTGTTTCAATTGGATCCACTGCCCCAGGTGTATAAAGTCAAGCACCTAGCCATGCAGTCTGCATTTACAAACATTTGTGAAAAAATTAGTCATTCTGAAGAGTTCAGTGAATTCAAGTGTGGTACTGTGGTAGGATGCCACTATTGCAATAAGTCAGTTTGTCAAATGTCATCCCTGATAGATATTCCACAGTCAACTGCAGGTGGCATTATTGTAAGGTGGAAGTGTTTAGGAAGAGCAGCAAGTCAACCATGAATCAGAAGACCACGTAAAGTGACACAGCGGGGTCACCGAGTGCTGAAGCGCAAGTACAGAGCGCAAGCAACAAATGTAAAATTCTCCCCTCCCTCCCGTGGGCTCTCTCCATCATCTCCCTCTATTCAAAAAACTGGGAGAAAGCCTCCCCACCCCACACCAGCACAGAGCATACCAAATCGGTCCAATCACAGGGCATTAATGTCAGTGTCAGGAGCGGTCTGGATTGCAGGAAAGTAAAACTTCTTTCTTTGCAGGCTATACTGCAGAGACCTAATTTATAGCGCCCAATAGAGCACATTACACAGAATAGATCCCTCTCATTTTAAGGGTCGGATTAACCCTTTAATTGAATGAAAATGTTTATATGATACAGAAGTATGCAAAAGTTAGTAATAGCGAGTTCCTGAGCGCCAGTATTGTGAAGTACAAATGGACCACACAGCCCCCCTAAAGATTAGGTCATGGAAAAAGGTTCTACTCTTACTTTGTTTTACGTTGGGAAACTCCATTGCCTTTGCCTCTTTTGGACTTTGCTTGGGAACAAATGGATTAATGGCAAGGACACTGTCAGCTTTCCTGGGAGCAGATACAAGATGCTTAACTGTATTAAAAAACAAAACAAAAAAACACATTAACTTCAACCATCTTTCTCTCAAGATGCACAAGGTACTCAACAAACATCTGTTTAGTAATATATGCACTCAAATGCATGCACGCACCTTTGGCTTCAGTAAATGAGTTGGTCTGCACAGAAGGGAATTTGTCTGACATTTGAACCAAATTATCATTTGGCAGGGCACCCTGATCCACCTTAACTCCTGCTGAATAAATGTCAAACCAATGTCAGTATATATATCAGTATCAAAAGTAACTAGAAGCTTAGTAATGAAATCAACAATAGTACTGCTCATACTCACCAGTGGGTAGGACATCTTCTCTGGCTGGATCACTGTCTTCTATCTCTGGCATTCCTGCGTCACCGTCCCCTTTAGCAGCATCTAAGAACCAAGTTAATTTTGCTGTTACCAACATCTTGGTGCCATGATGCAAACATACTATTACAAGTGGCAGAAACACAGAAGCTAGTTTGACTGGAATATTTCCATCTACAGTTTTGAGTATGTATTCTGCTGCTATGAAATAGTAGAAATAAGAGAATGCTCTGCAGGAATAGTGTCTGTAAAACCATGCATTGAAGGCCAATAATTTTAAACAGGAGCAACAAAACCCAAAACTATTTATTATCACATGGCAAGAATCAGAATTTAGGGGCAGACAGGTCCAATCTGGCACCAGCAAGCTCTGACCCTCAAGTTCCATTCCAGTCAGAGGCTTTAATTAGGAATCAGTTATTGGTTTAACCCCTTGGAGCAAACTGGCACCTGGTGCCTCCTTGCACCACAGCAACTTCATTCTGATCGAGTTGCTATGGTGCCCAGAGTGTCTCTTTAAAACCATTGCACATAGCAGTTTGAGAGAACCATGCAATCTCCGTATCCAAGTGTGCAGTACAAGTTTATACCTACCTTTACCATAGGGTAAGCGGTTACTAGAAGGCTCCTCTACTTTGCTTTCTTTTTCTTCTGCAACCACAGCATGCATTTTGCCCACTGCAAATATGTCACCAGCTCCATCTTTGCTGGACGGTTTCTCTGAAGCTATCTGTACAATACAAAGAATTGTTTGCTTGGAAATATGGTACTGTAAAATCAGTAATTTTGTAATGAGGGGCTCTTTGAGAGACAATCTGACGTGGTGGTAGTGTCATATTTTTTTTTTCCACAGACACATCACAATTCTACTATAAGCCTTTTTTTCATATAAAAGGTGAACAAAGCACAGCTGACAGAAAATCTTAAAGACCCGACAGTTTTGGCCTGTGCCCAATAAGGGTACTCAATGCAATCCGCATTGGGCACATGTTAAAGTTACTAACAGACAAAAGCACTGAGGTCTATGCAGCATGGTAAAACAAATGTCCTGTTACCTTTACTTGTAAAGAGAGATTTTAGCTTATCTGGAAATTATACCACTGGCTAAAACATTAAAATCACCTCTAACCTAGATTTCATGTATAACATCATAACCCGGTTCAGTCCTGGCACACACTGCAATGTAGGAGGATAAATAACGTTTGTATCCCCTCCTCTCTCTATGTTGTCTGACACAGCAAACAATGCAAAGGAAGCACTGTGTTCTAAGATAGACGAAAATATGGCAGTGTTTATGTCTACGTTTAAGACCACACAAACACATTTATTAAATAGAGTGGACTGACTGATAAAAAGAATAAAAATTTTGGGGACTGACATTACCTCTATAATTATGGAAAACAAGACCAAGTCCTAGAATTTACTCCATTCTCTTTGAAAGAGTGAACATTGGTAAAATCAGGCTCAGAAGCAAACAAAAAGGACTGCCACAACCAAAAAATAAAAATGGTGCTTCAGCTTGCTCTGATGGGCAAACTTCCATAGTAGTTCACAAAGTTACAATGCGTGATGTCACAACCTGGTGTTCGCATGCTGCCAGAATGCACTCAAGCAGAGATTCCACAGAAAGAGGCTTGTGCAACAGCACACGTTTTGCCCAAAATGTCTGAAGTCTCACACACTATAAGGGTTCCCTCTGTTTATTACACCAGGAAGACAGTTTCTAATTAGGAGAGCAACAACTTATGCTGCCCGGAGCGGACACAAAAAGGAATAGCGTCATCAATGTTAAAAGGAACATTATAGTGACCAGAACAACTACAGTTTAATGTAATTGTTATGGTGTCTATAGCATGTCTCTGCAGGCATTTTAATGTAAACATGGTTACTGCCTGTGGACAGCTTCAGTGGCAGTCACTCAGACGGCCACTAGAGGTGCTTGTTGCGTCAGTGCTTCACAGACGTTGCATGGAGACGCTGAACATTCCCCATGGAGATGCACTGATTCAATGCCTCTCTATAAGGAGTTTCTGATCGGATAGCACAGCGGTTTGCTGCACATACAGGATAGCCTCCCAATGCTTTTCTTATGAATCGTCAATTTGGATGCTCTCAGGCAAGGAGATGGATTGGGGATGGTGCCAGTATCGATGGACCCACGTGGACCCAAACTTATCTTTAACATTGGTGACAGGGGTGCTAAATAGTGATACTACAGCTATAGTGAAAGAAATACATGTTTGCATTTCTCTCCCTATAGTGGTCTTTTAAATTCAGGTACAGAGGACAGCTGTTCATGGGGGTTAGGTTGGAGAGAATTTTGAGCTGTTTCCCAATTACTTCTCAGCTGCAGTTTCCTTTTGATTTGACTCCATGAGACTCGCTGAAGATTGGATAATTTGCCCAGCAGTTACCAAGACACATTCTGTGAGCCAAGCAGCATATAACAGATGTGACAGCATGAATCCTTACTTTCTAACATTAGGAATGTAACTTGGATAAGGCCACACTAGTAATTTGCAGAATATGTTGAAAACTTAAAAAAAACAAATAAAATATTTAAATTTGCCAAATGAAAGCTACTTTTATTAAACAGTAGGTTGACTCAAATCCTCCAACAAACACATTTAGGAACAATCTTAGATCAGTATCAACGAGGAAGTGCTGTAATGAATATGGTTTCAGGAATGCCCTGATGTGCGGTTTTAGAATGGTTGGAGACCTGTGGTCCAGCAGTGCAGGGCTTAGCCATTTGACTGACAGCGATGAGATGTTGCTCTAGGACAGTGGTCTTAGCTTACTAGAACTAACAAAAGCTCTTTGGTGGAAGAAGCACAGGCAAAGAGCAGCTAGGGGTGGACCCCATGTAAAAAGTCAAACCATTCTAAAATGGTTTGACTACTTACATTGGGACAACACAATGGCATTCTTGGCACCATAGCCACTACAGCACACTGGTAGGAGTGTTTCTTTAACAGGGTAGCTTATGTTTAAAGGAAGGTTCACAAAAGAATTGTAACAATATATATTTTTAAAGCAACATGTGCATTCCTACAAGTTTGCTAAGCACACAGCATTAATTCCCTTTACTACACAGAAATTGGACAATTTGGCAATTACAGTATATCAGAGGTGATATTAGCTCGGCAAAGTATTGTTTTTATGGAGGTTCCCAGGGATTGTCTGCCTTATTTCTTTTAATTTATTGTTTCATCTATTCTTCATTCTATATGATTCGCTTTTCAAACGTAGTATGTTTTAAGAGTAACTTACGCACATCTTGCTTCCCACTGATTTATTGTAACATAAGCAATTAATTGTATCTCAATGGAATCGATTTTTTTTATTTACTAAATTCTCAATAAATCTTTAAACATTCCAGCATTTACAGACTCCGGTTTCACTATATTTTTTCAAGATGTGACATTAAAAAGGATCTTTCTGTACAGCTCTCTCAAGGCTTGCACGCACTCACCTTCTCTCCCAGACTGACTTTTTTCAAACGTTCTTCATACGCCCTCTTCTGTTCTTCAAGCTGCTGTGTACACTGCTGACTGATAGAAGCATCACACAGTTAGAAAAAACACTAATACAGCTCCTAGTCAATTTTTATATACTCATAATATGGACTACCTCTCTTCCTGTATTGTCTTATGAAGGAATGTGTTGTTGTTCTTCAGATCACGTAGCTGATCTTCCTGACGGAGAAACTCCTGTTTTAGCTCAGCAAGCTGTTCTGTAAAAGGGAAGAAAATTACGACTGCGTAAGATTTAGGAGTCTAGGTAATAGAAAAGTGCGACAAAGTTTTCAAAGGGTAAAAAGGCAATATTTACATAAATATAAAGGAATCCCATTCTCTACATCACTTGTGGCTGATATTTCGGTAATGCACTTGAAGCAATGTGAAAATAATAGCAAGTAACCACACTGATCTGCACAGAGATGTGGTTACAGAGGGTATGAGAATGGGGAGGAATGGAAGGGGAGGAGAATAGGAAAGAGGGATATAGAGAGGAAAGGAAAATGTGGTAAGAGAATTATGAAGGTAAGTAGGGAAGCACGGAATATGCATTAACAGATCAAAAAATTAACTAAGTATTGGCATCAAAACAAAAATGATCTGTATAAACCAGGTGTACCCATCTGCTGGTAGGGGGCAAGTATTGCAGAATGTAAATTAAAATAAACACAACCCCATATCGTAGAAGTGGAAATGCCTCACATCAATATGAAGGGTAACCTATGGGCTATTCAATTCAAATATGCACTGAAACTCAAAAAGTAGGTGTATTGCTGGACATAGCATATTGGCTCATAGAGGAGTCTTCCTTGGTAAAGGCGAGCAGGCTTGATTCAACAGATGGTGATATGCTCCATACCTCGAACAATGAGTACAACAGGCAGGAGTTGTGTAACCGAAATGCAAAAAAGGATCTGAAGAGAATTGACCAAGGAATCCCAAATTACAGCAGAGTTTGAAAATGTTTCAATTCAGCTTCTCTGGCCTAAAATGTGCCATAAGCTAGTTAATTTCTATTTTAGTAAATAACTGATGTTTGATTGACAAAGAGAGAGATAACTACAACTAATTTAAACTGAAACTTTCAGAGGCCAACATGATGCACATCTTGTTTCTAATCTCAAATCACATGCAGATATTTAAAAGAGAAAAGCAGCACTGCTACACAAGGTACCTCCATCCCCCCATCTTAATTAAAATAGTTTTCTCACCCTTAAAATGACTGATGTCAACCATCTGATGTGATATATTCGACTGCAACTTGGCCTGTGGAAAAGAAATTAGGTTAAATAAGAGACAGGTTCTGCAAGTCTTTAATGCTACACATTATGGACGGCAATAAATCTTTAATTGTATTACAAACTATTTACAACACAAATAAATCGGCAATTCCACAGAATAGAACTACAATGTCTGGCAAACTAGGTCAGTCCCTAAAATTTACACCCTTTTCGTTTAAACCGAACACAAAAACTATGTTGATCAATGTCTGTGAAGGACATATTGGATAGCCATGCTACAGAGAGATCAGTTTCATGCAACACTGGGTAAATTACAGTAGCCAGATTGCCATAGCTCATAAAATGTCTGTTGGTGCGTATCTTTTTAAAGTAACACATCTCTACAGATGCAGCAGTTTGAGAGTCGTGCACAAATATTAAAAACTACGGAAATAAATAAACTCTACACCCTCCCCCATTTTTAATTTGAGGGTTCATTGCAAGGCCAGTAGAATCTATATATACACACACACGCTGGTTTGGGTGGTCATTCAGGAAACCTGATTTAGTTCTAGGTTGCCGGCATGAATTCAATTTCTACTGGTAGTGTGTGTTGCACACACATTACACACACAAAAGGGGAGTATCTCTATATCTTTCCTCCCATGGAAAGAGAGAGTCGAGTCCATGGCCTTCCTAAGAGCAAAACAGCCAAATTTCCTAAACAGTAAAACAACAAAAGCTGTAATCATTTGAACGGCTCTTTGGAGATAAACTACTTATTCTACAATCCACTAAGGAAGTAGGGATTATAGAATAAGATCAGTCTCCATATATCAGAAAGAGACACTCCCTTACTGCCGCCTTGTCTTGGTGTGGGAGTGATCTTCCAGTAAGCTAAGCAACATTTGGTTGGCTTAATCAAAGCACTCCTTAAAAGGGACACTCCGAACACCAGAACTTCTTTGGAATTAAGTCTTTATGGTGTGAGGAGAGTCCCTGAGTAATGGCTAACCTCAAAGGCTTAAATCTTGAAGTCTTCCCATGAACATCTGTTGCGGACTCCCATTAACAAAACAGAGTAAGAAAAATATGTCTCACTCCATTTTGTGAATGCTCTAAGCTATCAGTCTGAGGCTTCCTTATTCAACCCTTAGACTTCAACTGAGGCTTGTGGTAAGCGATAATGGGTGTCAGATTTAAGACTTTGGGGTTCAACTTTTAACAGTTCAACCCCCTCGAGGTAAGCCAGGACCCTATGACCTCCTTGCATCATATCAACTTCATTCCAATGGATGTATGGTGCTCGGAGTGTCCCTTTAAGAGCTGGAAAAGCAGTAGGAAAAGACATTATGCACCTGTAGTGCCATGGAAAAAGTTCATAAGAATTATCTAATTCTACTTCACTTAAAGAAAACTTAAAACGTTAAAAAATAAATACATAAATTGTTATTCAGTGGGTTCCTATAAGTGTTTAGATTACAAATAGTATCAAGTCCTCACTATCCAGTGTAATGTTCCAAAGTCTTACACAGAAGAGTAATACTGATATGTGTGCACACTTGGCTTCCATTGTAATCAGCCTCAGAATGCTTTGTTCTCATGACAAATGACTGAGGATGCTGGTGAAGGTACAGAAGAATCGAGAACTTCAGTGTGCACCGATGAAAGAGTAGCAAGATGGCCCAAATTTCACAATTATACCATTTTGTAGATGTGACTTTCGTATGGTTTTTAAGCATATCCTGCACCATATCCTGTCACTAATGCATGTGAATAACAGCCCTCATATTTTATATATTTTTTTTCTTCCTGTATTTTCTTTGTTTTTGAAGATTTAAATATAAAGATGGACAAAAAACAAACAAACCTAACTGTGGCTATCATGTGACAAGCATGCTTCTCAGATACTGGGTAATGACAGAGTCACTTGAACTAAGAATTGAATTCACTCTGCCTCTTGATAAAATCAATTAACAAAAACCCAGTGGTAACCTAAAAATTAAAATGTAGCCATTTGAATAGTTACCATCATTTGAAGAATATAAATAGGCCATGTCATGTTATGCATGGAAGAGGCCCTTTAATAGTGGTCTATTTAAAAATGATGAGAGAAAAAAAAAAAAAAAAAAGATTACTTTCCATGGCATTAGAGGCAGAAATATGTAAGCAGCTTTAAAAGACAGGTGAGACCTTGCTGTGCTAGTTTTGAAAATAAACTAATTGGACGGGGTGCTTTGTGTTGAAGTAACAGGGCAAAATCAAACATGAGCATTATTACATAAAGGAAAGAAAAAAAACTGATACATGAAATGTATACGTTTTTCCACAAGGCAATTAAAAAAATTAAAATAAAGTATTGAGTTGAATTAACTGAGCAGAATACAAAGTGGAAGGGTGGGATATGGAGGAAATTTCACTTACGAAAAGCAACATGCTATTACGTGGGTTTTAGCCTTCATCTTTACTACCCAGATCCTGTGCGTTATGCAAAGTGCTGTCTGACTCAGAGGCTTTCATGAAAGAACTAAGAACAGGTCACTGAATCCCTAGCCAAGATGCACACTCCCTCAGTAAACAGATTACTGTAATGACCTTTAGTCCTCAACTATTAATATATAATTAAAAATATAGCTAAGATTGTATGGCTGAATAACACTGAGCAGGAAGTGCTGACGTGTATACTTAATGTGAAGAAAGGGTGTGAAGTTGTGATGCACGTCTTATTGGACGGTATGAGGAGTTAGTCTTATAATTTTTGCAACCTAACAAACATAATACAGGTACCCAAGCCAAGATCTGGTTTAAATGGACACCCCTCTGTTGCTTCCATAGCACATAGGTGATGTTACATTGCTTGACACAAGATGACAAACAAATGAAAAGGACAAGATGTGTGTGCATCCTCACCAACTGTATCTTCCAACAACCAAGCTAAAAGTTGTATATTGTTAGATAAACCTCTGCATTAATAAGTGCCAATTTGATGTGTAATAAGATTTAAATATTAGTTGTAGGGTGATAGCTTATAGTGTTTATTTACCAACATCGACCTGAGGAGATTTGTAAACCAAACTGTAAATAAACTTACATCAAAATAGCTGTGTTTTAAGTTTGCCAAGACATCTATGTTTAAAACGTTGTAACATAATGAGCTATTCACTTAAAGCGGAACTGTTACTCAGTACATTTACCCAATCACTTCCTCTTCTCTACTCTGTCTTTCTATTTTTCATCTATTTCTAACAAAAACCACAAGACTAAGTGTGGACTACTTTGTCTTATGTATTTTCCTACGCCTGACTTTCTTAGAAACTGGCGTGGAGCTACAGCTGTCTAGAAGTGTCCATCCACCCCCAGCCAGCTGTTTATGGAGGATCCCATGGTCTTGTGGGATCCTCCATAGACCTCATTGCTGTACTCTTGCGCAAGTGCACAGCAGTGACGCAGGCTCCTGGCACAATGCTAAAGAGGACCCATCAAAAGTAGATGGCTGCGCCTGCTAAGGGGTGGTTCAGATATGTAGAACTCACCTTTCCCTGTCCCCCCAGCGGCAATTTCACGTTTGAGGCTCTTTGCACCCCTTTAAAAGGAACATTCCAGGCACCATAACAACTTCATCAAAATGAACTTGTTATGGTGACAGGAGGTCCATGTCCCTTTCTTTCCTTAATGACTTAACCCCAAAGGTTGCTCTCCTGGACCTCCTTTTCCCCAGTGGCATCTGGCTTCTTTAATTGAGTTTCAGTAAGCTTGCAATGAAGTTGGTAAGGGTGCCACCGATTGGCTAAAAAAGGTCAGATGACACGCAAAGTCAAGCAGTAGCACCCCATTCTTAATTTGAAAAAAAATTAAATAGTAGTAGAAAGGATATAAACTGAAAACATCTGACTAGTTGAATATTTTTTAATTTGGCTATTTTAAAAATGTAATTTGAATTCCTAATGCTGTTAAATAAAATAGAAAAGGTATGGCAAAAAAAAAAAGGTAATCTGTGAAACAATTAAAAAAAAAAAATATTGATTCCTAACGCTTTTAAACGGAGAATAAAGTACACAAACATGATATTCCCTGCAAATTACAACAGTTTTCTATACAATTCCAGCAGGACACATACATTCTGTCAATGAACCCCTTTACACCTAAATGAGTTAACCAAGATGAGACTAATGCAAATTTTTCAAAATCAGCACCATTTCTCGGTTTCATAAACACTAAACTCAGAACAGCAACAAATTAAAATGGCAAAACCTGGTAATTTTTCCCTACATTTTACTATTCAGATTTCAAACTGACAACAAATTAGAGTTTAAACCAACTTGTAAACAGAGAAATCTAGGCCATATCTGACAAATTGGTAACATGACAGCTATGCTTTTAAATTCAGCCATGTTGACCAGAAATCGTGGTAATTTGCAGTGAATATCAGCTCTGTGTACTTTCATTCTCCATTTAAAAGCATTACACGCTAATACAAGTTCTTGTCTAAATTGTTTCACAGATAACCTGTTTTCCTTTTTCCATCCCTGTTCTATCCCATCAAACATCATGTACTTGGAATAAGTACCAGCCATTGTGGGCACAAGTGAACTTTAATGAATAATTTCTCGTGACACTGCATATAGTGTAATTTACTAAAACACAGAATTGTGATGAATTGGACACAATCACAACAAAGTGTAAATTATTGGGAATGTTAAATTACATTCTATATATATATGGTGTATTTTCAGCTTGGCTCCTTTGCACCAGCAGGTCAGAGCATGTGACATGGCCCGGATTGACCCACATTATTGGCTCCATGCACTGTGCACGGTCTGTGCTATGATCCTCTCTCCCATGACTCTCAGCCAGCCACAGCAGCTGTCCATGCCCGGCCCCCTGATGTAAACAAAGGGCCGCTCACCCGGTCCATCTCGCAGCGCTGAGCCTGTCCATCCCGGGCCTGCAGCCGCTCCCCCAGGCTCTGGTACTCCCCCTGCCGCTGCTCCATCTGCCGCCGGTGGCTGTCCGCCTGCATCACCATCTCCGAGTTGCGTTTCTCCAGCCGGCTCCTGGCCACCTCGATGCGCTGCACCTGCGCCTGGAGCCCGAGCAGCTCGTCCTGCAGCGCGGCCTGCCGGGCCGACACACTCCAGTAGTTGAAGGCCAGGAGTCCGATCACCGCCAGCAGCGCGATCAACACGAAGGGCGGCAGGCGGCCCGTGCGCCGCGGGGCTCCGAACCCCACCATGCCGGCCAAGACAGCCTCCCGCGCCGCGGCCCTCTCCAGCGCCGGACCCGGACTGCCCAGCTCGCTGATCACCCGCTACGGCTCCACCGAACCTGCTGACACGTAACCCGAAGAGCACGCACAGCCAGCCAATAGGAACCCGAGGCTGGCACCCTGGCCTCGCTGTGATTGGCTGCCTGGATGGTTCTGAGGGGAGGGTAACCAGGCTTGTCTGCACCGAGGAGAGGAACGGCTGCGGCGCGCATGCGCGGTAAAGTTCCGCATTCGTTGTCATGGCCGCGTTTCTGTCTCCGGGGGGCGTGGCCGGCAGATCCGGTTACTATGGTGATTGCACGGTTTGGGTTTGCATTTTGTTTTTCTTTGTACATTGGACATAGTCATTCTGTAAAGGAAACATACCTCCAGTATTGTTATAGGCCAGTATGGCTTCCTGGGGCGATTAACCAGATTTTATTCTTTTTTTTTTTTTTTGAATATTTAATCTTTATTTTAAATTTTTTTCTTTTAAATCTCATTAAATACAAATATCATACAAATACAAATATCATACAAATATACATTTGTAATACAAACAAACAACACAGCAGCAAAATAGGGGAGGGAGAAGAAAAATACATCAGAAAGACTTCCATAATAGAGTGGTAATATCATTTAGATAAATCTCATAATTATTTGCAGTGTTCATGGAATTGTTCTACTGTTAATTGAACGACACTATTTTATACATCAATCATCTCAATACACTTTAACCAAACAGAAATCTTATTGCTTAGTCTTTGTTTACTTAGCATCAGCTCCATTCTAATCTGAAACTCGAGTTGAGTTTTAACTTTCTTCCAGGGGACTTCTAAATCCCTTTTCCACCATCTCGCAATTACTATTTTAGCCGCTAAAAACAGATGTATAAGGATTGCTTTTAATTCATATGTCATATGAGGCCAATTTAGATGAAGTAGAACTACCTCTGGAGAGATAATCAACTCGAGTTTTAAATTGTTAGATATAAAATGCTGCATTTTCAACCAGAGATTTTTTAATTTATAGCAATCCCACCAAATATGTCTAAAATTGCCTCTAATACTATTGCATCTCCAACAGATAGGATTTACTAGAGGGTAAATTTTATTCAATTTAGCTGGTACTAAGTACCACCTATTTAAAACTTTAAAGTGCGTTTCTAATAAATTTAATGAATGTATATTCTTCTTAACATCCATCATTGAAGAACCCCATTGATTCAGATTTATATCGATATTCAAGTCTTGTTTCCAAGCCTGTATGGCAGTAGGATTTGTGTCTTCAGCTATTGATTTAATTAGTATTAGAGCTTTAGAAAGTGGTTTATTAACTTTTTTTGATGTAAATAATAAATCTATCGAATTGCTTAAATTAGATTTTGGTATTATTAGATGTGTATTTATATAGCTTTTAAGTCTTAAAAAATTAAACACCTCTCTAGGAGGGAGATTGTGTATCTCTGTTATTTGAGCAAAGGTTTTAATTAATCCTTCTGTCAATAATTGGTCCAGAGTCGTTATCCCTACTTTTTTCCAATTATTTAAGTTTAAGTCTTCCACTTGTTTTTCTACAATATCTAACTCTAAATAACTTGGAACTTTTTTTTCTATATTCATTACTTTTTTAATTTTTAACCAATTTTCCAGTAATTGAGTTAGAATAATACTGGCATATTCTTTTTTCTTTGGCATTTTATTTATATTCCAGATTAAACAATCTAAGCTAGAAACTTCTCCTGCCTTCAATTCCATTTTATACCATCCCTCATCTTTATTTTCTTTCATTTGCATTCTATAGACATGTAGGGTAATAGCTGCTTTAAAGTTATTCATTATGAGTGGATAATCAAGTCCACCTTTATATATTTTCTGCGCTAATATTGACTGTTTCAATCTCGGCTTCTTGCCTTTCCAGATGTATTGAGTAAAACTTCTTTGTATTAATTGAAGCCAATGGATTGGGATATGTAAAGGTAACATTTGAAACATATAATTCCACTTTGGTATAACATATGAATTGATAACATTTATTCGCCCCAAAAAAGTAATCTCTAGGTTTCTGCGATCTTTTAACCATTTATTGAGATCTAATAATAATGTTAGGAAATTTACTTCCATAATCTTATTTGTCTCTCTGGTTATTTTAATTCCTAAGTAATCCATACTTTCTTTAACCCAAATAAAATCATATTTGTTTTTAATCTCTCGTTGTATCCTTTTACTTAGGTTAACATCTAGTATCAAGGATTTATTTATATTTAACTTATAGTTTGATATGAAGCTATATCGCTCTATTTCTTGCATTATGCGTTCCAAAGAATTTTTAGGGTTTGTAAGAGTAATTAAAATGTCATCAGCATATAAGCTAATTTTTTGATCCTCATCCATTATTTTATAACCATGGATCTCTTTATTATTCCTAATATTCTCAGCCAATGGCTCAATAGTCAGCAAGTAGAGCAATGGTGAGAGGGGACAACCCTGTCGGGTACCATTTCTAAGTTGGAACCATGGGGCGACTATATTAGGTCCAATAGTTCGTGCAACAGGATTTACATATAGTGCCATTATAGCTTTCTTAATCCAACCTTCCAATCCATAATGTTGTAAAACGGCTTCTAAATATTTCCAGCTGACTCTGTCGAATGCTTTTTCAGCATCAATCGACAGAGTCAGAACTGGAACATCATATCTATTTGCATCATCCAAGATATTAATAATTTTCCTTATACTTGTATAGGAATTTCTACCTGGAACATATCCTATTTGATCTTTATGGATGATTAGTGGAAGAAGTTTTTTTATTCTAGCAGCCAAAACCGAAGCGTATAACTTAGTGTCAACATCTATTAAAGATATCGGACGGTAGTTTTTGATATCAGTGGGGTTTTTATCATTTTTTAGAATAGTTATTAGCTTTTAGCATCTCTGCTGGTAAAAATCCTCTGTTTGCCGCTATGTTAAAAGCAGAGGTCAAATGTGGACATATTAAATCTTTAAATGTTTTATAAAATAGGTTGCTAAACCCATCCGGGCCTGGTGTTTTAGATTTTTCTAAATCATTTATTGCTTTCATAGTCTCCTCCATAGTTATAGGTTTATTTAAGAAATCATTTTCAATAGAAGTTAATTGAGGCTTCTTTATATTATTTAAATAGTTTTTAATATCCTCATCTGTATTAATCTGAGGAATATTGTATAGATTGGAATAATATTCATTAAAACACTTTCCAATCTCTCTGGGGGTTAGTGCTATTTTTCCGTTCTGTATTATTTTGTCTACCTTATTTTGTACTTTTTGTTTTCTAAGTTTTTGGGATAGCATCTTTTCAGCTCGATTGCCTTTGGAATAATATTTAAATTTTAGTCTAACCATATTTTTAGCTATCGTGTCCATTAATTTTTGCTTTATTTTTTCTTTAAGTTCTAATATTTTTTCATAAATTTCAGAAGATGGAGATTGTTTATTGATATTAGTCAAATCTCTTAATTTTGTATGTAAAAATGCCAAAGTATTATTTTTATCAAGTTGGCTTTGTAACTTGATAATATGACCTCTTATAACGGCCTTAAAGGCACACCACAAAATAGATGAATCAATATTTTCTGAGATATTTTCTTTAAAATAATTTTTTATATTATCTCTTATATGAGTTTTTTTTGATTCACAACAAAGCAAATTATCTCTTAACCGCCAAGTATAAGCTTCTCTTTTAAATGTACTAAAAATCATTTCACAAAAAACTCCATCATGATCTGTCCATACTATCTCGTCAATCTTTGTTTTTTTGGTCATATCAATAATACTTGGGTCGACCCAAATCATGTCTAATCTTGAATAGGAAAAATGCACTTTAGAAAAATGCGTATAGTCTCTCTCATTAGGATTAAAAATTCTCCAAATATCAAATAGATTATATTCATCTTTAATTTTTTTTAAGGCTTTTGCTTGTTTTATAACCATCTGATTTAAAATATTTCCTTTCATTAATTTTTTATCTATCTGAGGGTCTAGTACAGCATTGAAATCCCCCGCCACTATTAACTTTCCCACTTTAACTTCATCTACTTTTTCCAGAATTGTTTTTAAATAAGCAACTGGTAAATGATTGGGAAGATATATATTACATAATGTAAAAAGTATAGAGTCAATTTTGCATATTATTATTAAATACCTGCCTTTAGTGTCTTGTATTTGATGAATTACTTCAACTTTAATCTTTTCTCCAAATACCACAGCTACTCCACATTTTTTTTTTCCTTATTGGAAGCTTGAATTATAAGTGGAAATCTTTTACCCCCCCAATTTTGTTTATCCACTTGTCTCCAGTGAGTTTCTTGTAGGAATATTAAATTCAATTGTTTTTCACTGAGGTATTTGTACAATAGATTTCTTTTCACTATAGTATTCAATCCCTGAACATTAAGTGTAAGCATTTTTATCATATTATTTTCAAAAACCTCCCTGCATCCCTTTCCACTCGATAACCATTGCCCTTCCCTATTGCTGCATAAACATATCTACACAAACACATAGAACAAAATATTAAAATCATAGGAGGAAATCCTCCTTTTTTATCACAAAGACTGTAAATTTTCATATAGAAATTCAGTCTTTACTGTGTCTTTAAATTAGACACTAAGTGGGCGTATCCAGAAAGAGGTAGTAATATTTACAAGTTTGCAATCTCTCTCCAAGAGGGAGAGAGAGAGAAGAGAAAAAAAAAATAAAAAATAAAAATTTTCTTCCATTATTTTATACTTAAATCAGTTACTCTGTGATTCTTTACTTTAAATAAATCTATTTCCACTTAACTTACTAATACATGTGAATAATTTTCTTTTAACCACCTCGTTAAGTTCAAATCTAATAATATCAATACTTAGACATATTTGCTTTTAAATCCTTATGTTCCAAGTGCTTGTGTGCATATACTTAATTCTCAATTGACTAGTAGCTTTAAAATGAAAACAAGCCCCATTAACATCAACAAATTAGCAAATTGTGCAAAGCACAACTAAGTAATTCTATATGAGTGGAGAAAAAAAAAATAAAAAAAAAAAAAATAAAAAAAAATTCTTCCATTATTTTATACTTAGATCAGTTACTCTGTGATTCTTTACTTTAAATAAATCTGTTTCTACTTAACTTACTAATACATGTGAATAACTTTCTTTTAACCACCTCGTTGAGTTCAAATCTAATTGATATCAATACTTAGACATATTTACTTTTAAATCCTTATGTTCCAAATGCTTGTGTGCATATACTTAATTCTCAATTGACTAGTAGCTTTAAAGTGAAAACAAGCCCCAATAACATCAACAAATTAGCAAATTGTGCAAAGCACAATTAAGTGATTCTATATGAGTAAAAAACAGACCCGCAACAGACCCTTCAAGCTTTTTTATTAATACTTGATAACCAACTATTTGCTTCATTTGCATCCAAAAAAATTTTTCTTTCTTGTTTCCAAGTAAATCTTAAAGATGTTGGATAGGCCCATTGAAACCTGATCTCTGCTTTTCTTAAAAAATCCGTCACGATAGAGAAAGATTTCCTCCAAGTCCTGGTATGATAAGATAAGTCTTGCAAAAAAATTATGTCTTTGTAAATAGAATTTGTTCGGGGTTTGGTACGGCAGGCTTTCATTAAATTATTTCTCAATGATAATGAGGAAAAACTCACTATTACATCTCTTGGGAGATGTGGAGCCGTTGTATCTGGTTTATGTATCCGATTAACCAGATTTTATTCTACCGGGCATCATGGGAGATCGCCTTAAAGGGACATTGTAGCTTTAAGAATACAGACCTGTATACAATGACCCAATAACTAGTCACACTCCCCAATAACTAGTCATACGACCCAATAACTAGTCATACACCCCAATCACTAGTCACACGACCCAATAACTAGTCACACTCCCCAATCACTAGTCACACTCCCCAATAACTAGTCACATTCCTCAGTAACTAGTCACATTCCCCAATAATTAGTCACATTCCCCAATAACTAGTCACACTCCCCAGTAACTAGTCACACTCCCCAGTAACTAGTCACACTCCCCAGTAACTAGTCACACGACCCAGTAACTAGTCACACGACCCAATCACTAGTCACACTCCCCAGTAACTAGTCACACTCCCCAATAACTAGTCACATTCCCCAATAATTAGTCACATTCCCCAATAACTAGTCACACTCCCCAGTAACTAGTCACACTCCTCAGTAACTAGTCACACTCCCCAGTAACTAGTCACACGCCCCAGTAACTAGTCACACGACCCAATAACTAGTCACACTCCCCAATCACTAGTCAAACTCCCCAATCACTAGTCACATTCCCCAATAACTAGTCACACGACCCAATCACTAGTCACATTCCCCAATCACTAGTCACACGACCCAATAACTAGTCACACTCCCCAATCACTAGTCACACTCCCCAATAACTAGTCACATTCCTCAGTAACTAGTCACACTCCCCAGTAACTAGTCACACTCCCCAATAACTAGTCACATTCCCCAATAATTAGTCACATTCCCCAATAACTAGTCACACTCCCCAGTAACTAGTCACACTCCTCAGTAACTAGTCACACTCCCCAGTAACTAGTCACATGACCCAATAACTAGTCACACGACCCAATAACTAGTCACACTCCCCAATCACTAGTCAAACTCCCCAATCACTAGTCACATTCCCCAATATCTAGTCACACGACCCAATCACTAGTCACATTCCCCAATAACTAGTCACACGACTTAATAACTAGTCACACGCCCCAATAACTAGTCACACGACCCAATAACTAGTCACATGACTTAATAACTAGTCACACGCCCCAATAACTAGTCACACTCCCCAATAACTAGTCACACAACCCAATAACTAGTCACACGCCCCAATAACTAGTCACACGCCCCAATAATTAGTCACACGACCCAATAACTAGTCACACGCCCCAATAACTAGTCACATACCCCAATAACTAATCACATGCCCCAATAACTAGTCACATATAGCTTCTCTCACTTTCTAAGTAAATAAAATAAAAGTTTACTTGCTTTCTCTGACTCCTGCAGTAATCCAATCCAATGATACTCATAAAGGACCGGTTAGAGACCTGTTGCGCATGTGTGGCGAGTGCCTCGTTTGTATTTCAGTTTCCCCATAGAAGAGCATCGTATTCAGTGCTTTATTACGGCTTTCGTGTCACATGACCATGATTTACTCAGACAGTGCTGTGGGAGCGCCTCTAGTTGCTGTCAGTATGAGGTGGATCTTACCTCTTCCCCCTCCCATTTGTGCGTCTGTTTCTCCCCCAACCCCTTTGTGTTTGTGCCTTCCCTCCCAGCCCTTTTGAGTGTCTCTCTGTCCCACCCAGCCCCTCTATGTCTCTCTGTCCCACCCAGCCCCTCTATGTCTCTCTTTGTCCCACCTTGGCTCCTCTGTGTGTGTCTTTGGGCCGCCTCCTCTCCTTTGTCCTTCTTTTGCCCCCCCTCCTATGCCCTTATTCAGTTCCCCCTCCCCTCCTGTGCCCTACTTCGGTCCCCTCTCCCCTCCTGTCTCCTTCTTCCATCCCCGTCCCCTCCTGTCCCCCCTCCATTCTACAGTGCCTGCTCAGTCTCACCTCACTCCATGTAGCAAGGCTGAGCAGGCAGAACCTAGTAGAGGAGCTTCTACCGCGGTCCGCCTGCTCGGCTATGCTACATGAAGTGACCAGCAGGAATTAAATGCTACATGAAGTGACCATCAGGTTGGGCAATGCGCTCCCCTTCCTGTTGGACACTCCACGCAAAACACTCAGACTGTGTGACTAACACACTGTGTTGCACCACACAGTTTGGAGAGCTATGCTCTAAATGGTCTGAGAAAGCTTGCCACAAAGCTTGCTGTGACTGTAGCTGGCGGAAAGATGTAGACTGCGATCAGCTGCTGTCAGACTGGTTAATCGACACTGTAAATCCTACTGTGGGTAAGTAAAACCTAGATTAGGTGGCTGACGAAAGTTAGTCGTGAGTGATAGAGGATGATAATTAGGGTGTTAATACTGGTAAACCTTGTCATGTATACCACAATTTTTTTTAAATCACTATTTGACAGCATTAGACCAAAAATAATGGTAAAAAAAATAAATGAAGTAATTTTAACACCACCCACACTTATCTCTAATATCAAAAACTACGACAACCAAGGCAATTTATAACAACAGATTAAAAAACCCATAGAGAAGCCTTTGATTGGATCGTATAACTGGATAAGAGCACATGCACACTCTGAGCTGGCGAGGGGAGGGGTAGAGCGAGTGGGGAGCCAAGCTTATAGGGAGGCGGGGAAGGCTACAGTCAAAAAGGGAGGGAACATCAATGCTTTCCCTTGCAGGCTTTGCCTAGAAGGGAGAAGCTCAATATTTCCGTTGTCAACGTGCTGTGTGTGCTAACGACGGGTGCATTTTTTGCACAGATTTGACATTTGGTAGTCTGCAACAGAGGCAAAAAAGTGAAAATATCTCTGTATGTGACATGTTTTTGTCACAGTTCTCACCACAACATCCAGACTAGGTCACCCCAGAAGTGATCGAGAGGGGGATTTGAACCTGGGGGCTTTATTGTTTTCAGCCTTTGTTCCTGCCTCTGAGCCACTTCAGTTCTTGGTTTGGCCTGAAACTTATCCTTGCCAAGTCTCCAGCACTGGGGGCTGGACTTAACCTGTGATTGCTCCTGTCAATCATGGTCCAGCTGTAAAGTATCACTGATTAGCCAGGTTTAAGACACTGCCTCTCCCTGAGGGCAGTGTCAGTTCATTGACTCTGGTTCTTGGTTTGTATTCGTGATCCAGTGTTTTCCAGTTGGCTCCTGACCTTGGTTTTCTTATCGTGTATCCTGACTTCTGGTATCCTCTGACTTTGGCTTACCCTCAACGATTCTCCTGCTTGGGTCTTTACCTGTACTGCGACTTGGAGCAATATCCTGTACAGACTCAAAGGCCAGGTGAATTCTTACCTGACCACCTTGGCCTGTGTTTAATTGCAAGGGTGAGCATAAATATCTGCCTACTGGACTCCCAACTAAGGTAAGCCGTGACAGTTTTAAGCAGAAATGCTGGACATACAATATCTTGCCTCCATGACCACTTGAAGTAACCCTTTAATAAAGGAAAATTTATTATGAACAAAGGGTAAAAAAAAAGTGCATACATTAAAAAAAAAAATAGCTGTTAAATTATGTACATAAATAAATGGGAGAACATTAACAGGAAAGCCTTGGTTACTTTGCTAGAACAGTAATTGTATTTTCTGTTCTGGGGCGATAGGCAACTCACTCAAAATTATATCTTAAACACCAGTAAGCACACTAGTAATTTGCTTGTCATGGATTGTTTACCCATTATGCCAACTCGTTTCCAAACCAGCCCTGAAGGTACAGGGCGGATAATAGGCATAAGGATTCTAGATTGGTGACACCACCTATTTCACTGTTTGGTTGATTTAAACACAAACTTACATGAAAAAATTCAGGAAAGTGTCCTTATTTCTTGTTGTTCACCTGGCACGGAAATAATCTGTACATTTGTGGAACTGTCTCAATTTATCCATCCCAAAGACACCTTACAAGTCCAGAAAATGTATAGAAACAAAAAGGATACAGCTGTGTATCTGTACAGGAATTACTAACACATAATGAAGGATTGTTGTTTATTTGTGGAACAGCACAATAATGGTTGCACTCACAGAGGAAATGGATATAAAACGCCTTAAGGTACCTCTCTCGATGGCAGGGGTGGAATAATTTCAGGTGTCCAGGCAAGTACTTGAAGAGGTTTATTTTGCATTTTTAAAAAATTTTTTTTTTTTAATATATATCTTATTGTTTGTAAAAGGTCCAACGCGTTTCATTCTCAGAGGACTTCCTCAGGACCAAACAGTGAATAAAACAATATCCTTAAAAACCTACAGCCTAATACCCATGCCGGAAGTCCCTTTAGGCAGGGCTAATCCCAATTGTTCATTGGTGGTTCACTGGGTGTCTCTCCTGGGCAGTCCACAAATTGGTTTTCCCAGGCAATTTATATACCTTGAAAAAAACAATATTTTCCTCCAGATCTGTGCACACTTCTGCCAGCCATGACTAATACACTCGTTAATTTCTTTGTGTAAACGGTATAGCCGTTTCCGCGTGCGTTCCACCTCCGCCTTCTGTGCATTCCACTGCCCATTTCCCGTTCCTGTGGGCTGTCCTAGCTATTCTGATCACGTCACAAACTCCAATATCTTATTGCTTAAAGGAAATCTAATTGTAAGCTTAAAGAAAAGTTGCCATTATTCCTAGTGTGTGTGTGTGTGTGTGTGTGTGTGTATATTATATATGTATATATTTTATTTGCACAAGATCCAGAGCACTCACACATCCACTAAACAGCAACTTCAAAGCTCACAGATTTTATTAGTAGGTTTTTTTGTTTTGTTTTTGTTTTTTAAACACCTAATCTAGGCAAAAATGACTGGGTTTAGTTACAGTATATGATCATACAATGCATAAGCCTGCCACAATATCAGTAGTATATGAAATTCCATCTGGGGATCTCTGCATTACAAAGCTAAATAGGACCCTGGAATGAGGCACCCCTCCCTGTCACGTGTGTGTGTATCTATCTCTATCGAAGAGGCCCATAGACAACGTAGTGACACTAACATGTATATAATAAACTGCCATCAGATCCAACCAAGGACATACAAATGGTCTTATCTAAATTTTTCGAAAAAGGTTTTAACTTGAGTATTTTAAACAAACACTAATTTAATTTTTTTAAACAAAAAAATTCCAATACCCGTAATCTATTTCCTCCCAAAAATACACAAAGATAAAAGTAAACCCCCAGGAAGACCTATTGTCTCAGGAATAGGTTCTCTCTTATGTAATTTATCTCAATATATAGATACCCTCCTCCAACCTTCAGTTAAATTAATGAGGTCCTATTTAAAAGATTCTATGTCCCTGTTAAGATTTTTAAACCCTTTTAGTTGGAAACCAAACTTTATTTTAGTCACTTGTGATGTTCAGTCCCTCTACACCATTATACCCCACAATATAGGCTATCAAGCCATAAGAGAGATTTTAACCGCAGAAGGCAAAATTGCCAACATACAAATTGATTTTATAATAGAAGGTATTAATAATATTTTAAACAACAATTATTTTTGATTTTTAGACTCTTTTTACCTTCAAAAGAGAGGCACAGCTATGGGTACTAGGTTTGCCCCTAGTTATGCAACTTTATTCATGGCCAATTGGGAATCCTCCGCTATCTGGGGTGACCACCCATGGCAGGCAAGCCTAGTCTCATGTTTTAGATACATAGATGACCACTTTTTTTTTTTTTTTGGGATGGTACAGAAGATAATTTAATCTCTTTTATTAATAATCTAAATAATAAGGGCATCATGCTCTCACATGAATTCAGCAAACTATCAATCAGTTTTTTAGATCTTAACATTTTTATCAACAATGGCCAAAACATTTTTCCAAAAAGTGTGTGTGTAAACACAGCAATTGAGAAATCAAGTTGCCATCACACACCTTGGCTTGAAAACGCGCCTAAGAGTCAATTCCTACGCCTCCGTAGGAATTGCTCAGAACTAAATGATTTTATAGAACAAGCCGTTTTTGTTTTGTTTTTTTTGTTTGTTTTTTTTCAAATTCATTGAGGAAAAATTATTCTGAATGCGACCTCAACCACACTGACATAATAATAAATCAAAAAGAACGAGGTGACCTTCTAATATACAAAGACAAAAATAGCAATGAACCCATGCCTCTTCCTGTTTTTAATTATAGTAACAAAAGTGGTAACATAAAAAAACATTGGCATATACTCTAACACGACGAAATACTCCAACAAATTTTACCAGAACACCCCAATATAGTTTTTAGAGGAGCACCAAATTTTAAATCAATCTAAAAAATCACCCCTTCCTTCTTTCCCCAGACCAAGGGATTTTATAAATGTAAACACTGTGTAGTATGTAGCTGGGCAATATTTGTGTGTTGGTTTGTGGGATGAGAGAAATTTAATACAGGCCTCAATACCATCCTTATGTGAGATGTTACTGTATACGGATTCCACATCCATGGTTACTAGTATAGTGTTTTCAGGTAGTTCATTTATCTGGTTAAATTTATTGAGGAAGCCTGTAGTGTCCTGTATAACGCTCTGTCTTAATAACCAGAGGCTTATGTTTTCTATTCTGCCAGATATTTGTTCTGTAAGTGTTCCCATACACTATTTTTTTATTTTTTTTATTTTCCTGTTGTGTGGTAATAAGGGATGCCACTTTCAGATGAAAACTTTAAATATAGCTAACCAGTTTGATGTTACGTTTTACTGCCGATGTAAAATCAATTTTTAATTTTTATTTTTTTTCTCCCATTATTATCCAGTTTGAACGTGGTGGGTGTTTGGTTTTTTTGGGGTTTTTTTTTTTCATAGAAGAATTCCTTAAGTCTCATTCTTCAGAAAAATTTGTCCAAATCTGAATATAACTGGAAGTAAGCCAGTTATTGACTCCTCTGTTTACTTACTTTTTCTGGTTATTCTCAGCCAACCTGCCAATTTCAGTTTCAGGCACATCTTCTGTTATTTATGACAACCCACTCACACCCCCCTCCCCCTTACCTTCTCTAACATCAGTTGTTTAAGGTGGTAAACTCGATCAGATTGATCAGTATTGATTCAGACCCGAGGAAGAGAGGAAAACTCTTGAAAGCTTGTCTTTGAAACATTGTTAGTCCAGTAGAAAAGGTATCATTGCATACTGCAATACTCTAGTATTTTGGCTGTATGTATGCCCCACAATATATCTAAGTTAAAGTAGAGGAGAATGAAGCTTATCTAGGCGTTCATCTATGATGCTTAACATTAAAGGTAATTTACGGGATGAGACAGAGCCAGGGGCGTATTAGCCGTGAGGCAAACAAGGCATTTGCCTTGGGCGGCATTTTTCAGGGGGCGGCAAAAAAGCCGCCCCCAAATGCCCAGGGCAAATGCCTTGTTAGCCTCGCGGCTAACAGACATGCCGCGCGGGCGGCTGGCCGGCGAGGGAGCTCTTCCCCTGAGCGCTCTGCTCAACTCCCTCGCGCGCCGCCAGCAGAGTGAGGCCGGGAGCCAGAAGATGACGTCACGCCAGCCGCCCGCCCGCCCTGCAGCCACTGGACCCCAGGGAGAAGGAAGAACCCCCCCCCCAGCATTCCCAAAGGTAAGGAGGCTGGGGGGTTAAATAAAAAAAAATAAAAAACACAAGTGAGTGTGTTAGTGTGTGTGTCTGTTAGTGTGTGTGTCTGTTAGTGTGTGTGTCTGTTAGTGTGTGTCTGTTAGTGTGTGTCTGTTAGTGTGTGTCTGTCTGTTAGTGTGTGTCTGTCTGTTAGTGTGTGTGTCTGTTAGTGTGTGTGTCTGTTAGTGTGTGTGTGTGTCTGTTAGTGTGTGTGTGTGTCTGTCTTAGTGTGTGTGTGTGTGTGTGTGTGTGTCTGTCTGTTAGCTAGTGAATGCGTATCTGTCAGTGAATGTGTGTGTGTGTGTATTTAGTAGGGGGGAAGGGTTGGGTGGCGGTTGCGCAGGTGGGGGTAGCGCGGGGGGGTGCCTGAGTTTTGTCCTGCCTAGGGCAGCACAAAACCAGGATACACCACTGGACAGAGCACAATAACGTATGTAGAGCGCTAGAGAGTAAGGCGTTGCTATTGCAGAATATGCTAGTGATAGGTATAATGGTAGTTGCTTATAGACATCTGCATGTTTATTGTTAAGCTAGTACTAGTAATTATTCAAAATATTAGAAAAATGTTGCTTGCTAGCAAGGTGGCTAGCTCAGGTTTTTTTTAATGCTCATATGGGTCTGTGCAATCTAAGCATCTATAACCCTAATAATTTTGCAGGTTCTAATAAACTTTAAATAAATATATTATTAGTGGAAACAAATTTAATTGAGTGTCAAAAAGTGAATTATTTTTGTCCCCCTAACATATTGAAAGACATAGAAAAGTAAATTGAAGGGTCATCTCAAAAGCATCTACATCACAAAAAAATAAACCAGGTCTATATCAACCAGAGGCATACCTAGGGTCTCCAGCACCCTTGGCGAGGAGCTGTATCGGTATTGCCCTCCCCCAATCATGAAAAGTAACAATTTTTTTTTCTTTAGATCAATTTCAATCATTTTCTATTGTCTGCATTTACATAGTGAGCATACTACACAAATTAGATTTTGGCTAAACATGCTGTATCACATTCTGAAGAAATATAAAACTTTGTTGGAACTCATTTTACATTTTTAAAGGTGCTGTTCCACATAGCATGACGCCTATATAAGTTCTCCACCATGTAAAGGGAAACTAAAGAAACATATCTAGCATTATATTTTGTTTTCCATTTTTGTTGTTCCATTTAAAAAAAAAAAAAAAATGAATTGAAAGTTCGTGGGGTTTCCTGCTGTCACTCAAAACCCTTCGCACTGTAAGAAATCACTGCAAGGAGAACACATGAAATAACAAAGCTCCATATAAAATGCTTTCCCAATAATAATCTGTTATCAACCTCCAATCCTAAATATATATTTACACCCACATATTTAGACTTGTGTGATGTGCCATAGGAATGCTTGTCACCATATTACAAGCATAACACAGGGACATTACACCATATCAGTGCTGGACTGGGGATAAAAACCAGCCCCGGAAAAAGTTTTCTACCAATTCACAGGACTTGCCCCAGGACTTACTTCATGGCTTACGACCCTGTACAGGGATGTTATGACTAAAGTGGCAGTTGTATTTCTCTTTCCATTCAATATTCTCTATTTCCTGGAGGATGGATTTAAAATCTTAATGTATGAAAGTGCTTCATGTGCATATTTCTGTAGGTAGAAGTCAACGAAGGCCAAAAGATCAGCAGTTACTAGACGTGCAATTCGTTTCGGTCCGAATGTGTATTCGGACGAATTTCGGGAAGTACTAATATACAAAGTATACAAACATAGCCAGGATTCAGCTGTAAGCATTTGCAACACTTACAACAATCAAGTAACATACATTCATATAAAAGGTAAGTTACTTAGCCTGTCATTGTAATGACAGTAATGAATAAGTAGATAACTCCCTAATTCCCATGGTATTAGGGAGCTTTCTTCTAAAAGGTTGAAAGACCTAAATTGGTCTTTCAGCCAAATTTACTAATACTAAGTAAAGATTACTTGGTATTAGTAAATTATGCCCCTACATGCTATACTCACAGTTAAAAAAAAAAAAAAGCGGCAGGTGGGGGCCCTAATGTAAAATAATGGGGGGGTGGGGGACCTATTGCCCCACCCCTAAGCCTTGCCCCGCCCTGCAGAGCTCAGTCTGCGCAGAGTCCTCGCCGGGTGAACATGGATTTTTTTTGTTGTGCGTCGGTTATGTTTTTTTTTTTTTGGCTTTTTTTTTTTTTGGCTTTTTTTGGGGCTGAAAAAAGATTTTAGAAGAAAGACATTGAATGGAGAATATATATATATATATATTAAGGCCATTTGGCCTGTATTTGTGGGAGGGGCTTAAATTAATTCACTCCCCTATTTAAGGGACACCCCTTACCTGACTCATATCGCTTGAGGTCAGCATCAGAATGATTTCCACTTCCGGGTCATCCAGATGCCATTTTACCTGATTACTCTATGAGGTTTTCTAAGCTGAGCTGTGTCAGGAATTCAGCCACAGGCTTTTCCGGCCTTCCACATTCTTTATTCAATCTATCGCTGTGGATGGTGTCCAAGTGACTCACAAACCGTAAGTCGACCTACCCGTTACGCCAGGCATCAGTCCCACGGCAACATGCACGGGTCAGGTCCTCACTTTACGGCTGCATTTTGTCTAAATCTGTCCTAAAACCATTGGATGTTCATGCATATCATTCGTTTAAATTCACTTGTTTATATCGGTCACTGGCTCATTTTGAGCATTAGCATACTCCCAAACGGGAACACATTCTGTTTCAATTGCCTAAACATACTAGGCAATTCTGTGCGTGCATTTCGAATCTCACTGCTCGTTTCGTTTCCCTGACATACCAGGCTCACGGTTCGTGCAATTTTCTACCAAACGGGAACTAGTTCATGCATTTACTATTGTACTACACACACGCTTCGTGCGTTTACAACTCATGAACAGAACTTTGGTTTGTTACAATGACTGTTATTAAGCTATTATGTTCACTTATTGTATATTGTCAAACGGGCACTGTTAGTTTCCCTGTCACACAACTATAATGCTGGGGCATAGCTCACAAACAATGTTTCACATAAACCACACTGACCCCTACAGGTCACTCTCAAAATCTCACGTTAACCTTGCATTTGGATTAACCCCTTAAGGACCAAACTCTGGAATAAAAGGGAATCATGATATGTCACACATGTCATGTATCCTTCAGGGGTTAAAGGGTATTTTACCATACAATCAGCATTTCTGACCCCTACTAGTCAACAGCAAAACTGTCTTCACATGTCCTATACAATTACCAGCCAATATAAATTACACATAAGATTGTTTTAAACATAACTATAAATTAAACTCCAACACGGGCTCAACTTCAGGTTTACAGAAAATATAAAAAGGTGAGAGCACTCTAAAACATGCAATATACTTATTACCAGTATTATCTTGAATTCAATTCTAAAAGACAGCAAGACATAAAAAGGAACATAGGGTAATATTGTCAAAATATAAATATAGTCCATAAAATACTGGTAAAACTCACATGTTTCTGAGTCACTTATAGAAGCTGACTCAGACTAAAAGCTTGTAGTGGAGATGAAAATCTTTTAAACTGGACGTCTTTCAAATGAGTTCCCTCTGGATGTTGGTCTTACAATTATTCCAGGATACAAAATCAAATTAAAACTTTTTTATTCAATATAAAAACAAAATAATTGAACTCAAAATTAAGATAAAGATTGTCCATATAGAATTACCACAACGCGTTTCGGCGAAATAGCCTTTCTCAAGTGGTGTTATGTTCATCTCCATGATTTCAGCTTATATTACAAATCTTGGCGCCCTTTTCCGTAGTGTCCGGGTCTTTTTACTTCCGCTTTCGTCATTTACAATCGTCCGACGTGTCCCACACGTCATGGCGTCATCTTCAATCGTCCGACGTGTCCCACACGTCGTGACATCATTCCAGCGCCGTAAACCGGAAGTATTACGGGCGCCATTTTTAAAATTCCTTTCGATGTCTAATTTGCCAGGTTGTGTTAAACAGTAATAAATATACAGTTATATACACACATTTTATAAAAGAGATACCTCTAAACAGAAGGGAATATATATATTGTTAGAGAATGTAAGCTCGATTGAGCAGGGTCCTCTTCAACCTATTGTTCCTGTAAGTTTATTTGTAATTGTCCTATTTATAGTTAAATCCCCTTTCATAATATTGTAAAGCGCTACGGAATCTGTTGGCGCTATATAAATGGCAATAATAAATAAGAGGAAATTGTATATAAAGTGCATAAAAGACTAAATATAAAAGGTATATGATTCACTAAAAACTTCATTAACTATAATTAACCTCAAAATCTATATTTAAACCACATGGGGACAGAGTTTGCATATTAAAAATCCATTTCATTTCAGTTTTGTTTAAAAGATTTTCTATGTCTCCTCCCCTCCAATGTACTTTAACCCCTTCTATGCCCATAAATTCAAAACCTTGCGTACTGCCCCCATGAACTCCTAAAAAGTGTTTAGACACATTATGTAGGGAATATTTTCTATTAATATTATAGATATGTTCCCTAATTCTTATTTTGAGTGGTCTAGATGTTCTGCCTATATACTGATATCCACAGGGACAGGTAATCATATAGATTACATTTTTGGAGTTGCAGGTTAAAAAAGATTTAATATCATAAGATTTTTTTATTAAAAAATGAATCAAAGTTAGTGACATTTTTATTTTTATGTTTCCTTAAAGTGCAACCTCTACATGATCCACAATAATAAAAACTATTATCTCTTTTGAACATAGTTAAAAGTTGTGGATTTTTTTCCTTCTCTAAGAAACTTTAAGTTAAAACCAGTTTAAAACTCCTCACTCCTCTAAAAATAACTTTAGGTTTAATCCCTAAATACTGTTTTACATCTTGGTCCTGCTCCAAAATGTGCCAATTTCTCCTAATTATTTTTTGTAATTGATTGCTATTTGAACTATAATTAAAAATAATAGGTATAGTAAAATCATCATCTTTTTGTTCTTTTAATTTATATTTTAAAATATTTTCCCTTGATTTTTGTCCTACTTCCTCTTTCAAGCATTTTAGTTAATTTTGATTATATCCCTTTACCACTAATTGATTAATTAAAATTTGTGTTTGTTCCTCATATTGTTGAGTTTCTGTGCAGTTTCGCTTAATCCTTAAAAATGGTCCCTTAGGTATATTCGTTAACCATGGCTTAAAATGGCAGCTTTTCAAATTAATAAAACTATTTAGATCTACCAATTTAAAAAAGTCTTACTTTTAATTTGGTTATTTTCAACGTAGATATTCAAGTCTAAAAAATTAACTTGTTGAGAACTAATTTCATATGTTAAATGAATATTCCAACTATTTGAATTAAGATCTTTTAAAAAGCTTAAAAGGGACTCTTCTGTTCCTCTCCATATTATAAAAATATCATCTATGTATCTTTTGTACAGGACTAGACTTGCCCCAAGTTCTGATTTTGAAAAAGATCTCTAATTCTTCCCAATAAGCCATAAATAAATTTGCATAGCTTGGGGCAAATCTGGTCCCCATAGCCGTTCCTTTTGTTTGCAGGTAAAAATTATTCTCGAACCAAAAGAAATTATTGGAGAGGATTATTTGTATTTCTTCTATAATAAAATCTATTTGTTGGGAGTTTAATTTAGTCTCTGTTTAAAAAAATGTCTAGCAGCCTCACAACCTTTTGTGTGTTCTATAATGGTATAGAGGCTACTGACATCACAAGTAGCCATAATTAGTCCATCTTCCCATTTTAAATCACTTAAAATCTGTAAAAGCGACATGGTGTCTTTTAAGATAAGAGGGACATTTCTTAACTGGATCTTGTAAAAAATAATCTAAAAATTGAGACAAAGGGGATAAAAGAGAACCAATTCCAGAGACTATTGGTCGTCCTGGGGGATTTTTTTATATCCTTATGTATTTTAGGTAAAACATATAGGACAGGGATTCTTGGAAATTTTACATTAAGAAAGTCGTATTCTTTTTTTATTTAGTATCTCGAGTATTAATACATAATCTAGAAATAATTTCAATTTCTTTTATATTTCTTCTAAGGGTTTTTTTGGTAATAGTAGATAGGTCTCTTGATCTTTTAATTGTTCAAAAATCACTTCTAGATATTTTTCTCTTTGCCATATTACTACCCCCCTTATCAGCTGGCTTAATAATAGTGGAATCTTTTTTCAAGTCTTGTAATGCTTTTCTTTCAAGTTTTAAGTTTTTTTGTTTTTTTGTTCAGGTTTAATTCACAATAATTTACATTTCACAATAAGACCAACAGTGGTTCTATCAACACTGCCACCTACAGGTCTGTCAAGTACATTGACAATTTTCATGGGGTTTTTCATGGGGTTTTACAAACACCAAAACACTGACCCCTATAGGTCAACAGACAAACAACCTTTCACATACCAATCAGTATCAACTACACTGCCACCTATAGGGCACTCGGCAGATCTCCAGTGCACTTGCATTTTGCAACACCATGTTCACTGACCATTCAATAAGGCATACAACAATTACCAGATTTTACTAATTTCATGACGTAAAGTCATGATTTTATAAAGGACACGGAGGCGAGTATTATGCTTTTCTCTTTCTTTTATTCTTCAGCAGCAAAAGAAATATATTATATATATTCAATGCAAAAAAAGGAAAAACAATTCAATAACACCACATCATAACTTCTAAAGGGTTAATCAAATACCACATATGAACCAATCAGAGTGTCCCCATTACAACAAAGTCCCATGTGATCCTAAGCCACTCCTCTTTCTTTTGGTGTTGCTGATGGACACTCCAAATTTCGGCAGTGAAAAAACAAACAGTGGACGTGTAAAGAAAAACAGCGAATCCAATAGAAGATGACGTCAGACGAAAACTCAACAAATCCGTAAGAAAAAACTGGTCATCTTCCATCCGCACACTTGTGGGCATGCCTGAAACCATTATGGCACTCCAATTAGGGAGCTGTAAAACAGAGAAACGAGATGGTAAAATATGTTCTTGGATAGTATTTTTCCAGGTTCATAATCCAAACTATCTAGCACAAAATCATTCTCAAGTTAGTCACTCAAAGGCAATAAGATAGCACATTATCACACGGCTCCATTCCCATAACATACATTATATTCCCAGAGGCGGGCAACTTACCTCTCGTGGGTGGGATAATACTCGCCTCCGTGTCCTTTATAAAATCATGACTTTACGTCATGAAATTAGTAAAATCTGGTAATTTTATTAAAGGACACGGAGGCTCCTATTATGCTAGTTCAAAGCTGTGTGATCACCGACGTGGAAAAATGGGAAACCGGACGGAAATAAAATTCACGGAATGTAGATTCTCTCGACCAATCGGCAGCTCGGAGGAGATCTTCCAATTTACAGCCTAATGAAAACGCTTTTGATGCCATCGCACCCCTCACTGAATGTGCTCCATATGTGGAAGTATCAATGCCTGCCGACGTCATGATCCATTTGACCCAGCGAGATAGGGTGACTGTAGAAACCGGACGATGCGGTTGTCGAATGGCCAGGAATAGGTCCGCACATTGAGGGTCTCGGACTGCTTCATACTCCTTAAGGCAGGCTACTGGGCATAAGTTACTGTTGTGTGGAAAAGCGGGGTAAAAAACCTTCGTGATGGACGTTTTCGTACGCCTCGATATATCAAAGGCCACCCCTTACGGTGTATATGAGCGTGCCTGAATGTCCAATGCTCGTACGTCTGAGACCCGTTTACAGGAGATGAGGCAGAACAAAGTGGCTAATTTTGCGGTGAGTTGTTTGATCGACAAATCTCCGTTCTTCGGCCAACTTTCAAAAAGTCGGAGAACGAGGTTCACATCCCATAACTCAGAATATCGAGGTCGTGGTGGTCGTGCAAATTTTATGCCTCGTAGGAGTCGACACACCATCGGGTGTTTCCCTGTTTGAATTCCATTCCAACCTACGTGGCCTGCCGAGATAGCTGATCTATAGAGATTAATTGTACGATACGCCAGGCCGTGGTCGAAAAGTGAAGTAAGGAAACCCAGGACGTGACTCACAGTTGCAGATATGGGATCCACGTGTTGTTCCACGCACCAATCATACCATGCGTTCCAGGCATGTAAATATGATTTCCTTGTACCAGGGGCCCAAGCTCCTGCCAGGAGGTCCAGAGTCGTTTGTGGAACATTTCGGGTGTCCTCGAGTCCCCTGAAAGGAGCCATGCCAAAAGCTTGAGATGTCCCTGTAGTATGATAGGGTGCAGATTGCCATAGGGATCCAGGAGGATGTTGTCGTGTACTGGCAGTAACCTCGGTAGGTCTATGTACAGTTCCAGGAGTGTAGGGAACCAGGGTTGAGACGTCCAGAAGGGAGATACGAGGATTAGGGATGCTCGGTGTCGTCTGAGGTGCAGCAAGGTCCGTGCGATGAGAGAAAAGGGGGGGGAAAGCGTAATGTCTGGTGTGCGGCCACGGTTGTCGGAAAGCGTCTGCCGCCAGAGCCTCCGGATCTGGCCTCCAACTGAAAAACTTCGGTAACTGCGTGTTCAGCCGTGACACGAACAGATCGATGTCCAGCGGCCCCCACAGTGATTGCAAATGGCTGAAAATGGCCGGGTTCAGCCGCCAGTCGCTGGCATCCCGTAGATGTCTGGAGTTCCAATCCGCTACTACATTGCTCATCCCCGGGATGTGTTCCGCTTGCACTGATATGTTGCGGTCCAGGCAGAACTGCCAGAAATCCTTCGCCAATTCCGCAAGTATTGCTGACCTCGTGCCCCCGAGGTGATTGATATATCGAACCACGGACACGTTGTCCATGCGTAACAGGATGGAACAGTTGGTCGACACGTTCAAAAGACTCCGTAAAGCAAACGAACCTGCCAACAGTTCGAGGCAATTGATATGAAGTCCCTGTTTCTCCCTGGACCATCTTCCTCCGGTGGAGAAAGGTCCGCAGCGCGCACCCCAACCGAGCAAGCTGGAATCGGATTCTACTACGAGGTCCGGCACCGTTCCGAAGATCGTGCGGCCATTCCAGGCCTCCATGTGTTGTAGCCACCATTTGATTTCGTCTTTGGCGGCACAGAGGAACAGAGTCAGAGTATGAGTGCCCCAAACGAAGGTATTTTGCCTTCAACCGTTGAAGTGCTCTGTAATGTAGGAGTCCGGGGAAAATGGCCTGAATTGACGCAGAGAGGAGGCCCACAATCCTGGCTAGCTGTCTCAAAGTAAGGACAGGACGTGTGAGCTTCCGCCTGAGCTCCTTTTTGATGGCCCTGACCTTGGTCGTTAGGAGTGTTCCGGTCACCGCGTTTATGGTGAATCCCAGAAACTCTATAGCCTGTGAGGGTTCGATGACCGACTTCTCCCAGTTGATCAGAAAGCCCAGGTTTTCTAACAGATTTCTCGTCCAAGAGAAATGTTCTTGCAACAGAAGCGGGTCCTGGGCCATGATGAGGATATCGTCCAGGTATATTATGAGCCGTACGCCCCTGCTGCGTAGGAGGGCCACCACTGGTTTCATGAGCTTTGTGAAGCACCAGGGAGCCGATGAGAGGCCGAACGGTAGGCATTGGAATCGCCACATGTTCTCTTCCCAGCGGAATTGCAGGAAGTGGTGGCAGTCGTCGGCCATTGGGACCTTGAGGTATGCGTCCTTCAAATCGAGTTTGACCATCCAGTCCCCTGTGAGGAGGAGGTCCCGGAGGGAGTGTATACCTTCCATCTTGAAGTGGTGGTACGTGACAAACATGTTTAAAGGTCTCAAGTTGATGACTGGGCGGACACCTCCGCCTTTTTTGGGTACCAAGAATAGGTTGAACAGGAAACCCGGTGTGGTAGAGGGAACAGTATAGATTGCCCCCTTGGAGGCTAAGGCCTGGACCTCTTGAGTTATCAACTCTCGGTCCCGCGTGGGGAACACCATTCGGCCGGGGGGTTCCAGTTGGACCGGGTATTGTACGAAGTCTATAGAATAACCCCGGACCGTGTGGAGCACCCAGGCATCTGCCGTGATCATGTGCCATGCTTTGACAAAATGGCCCAGTCTGCCTCCCACCATAGTCAATGCAGACATATGAGGAGGTAGCGCACTTACCATAAGGTCGTCGGCCATATGGAGAGCCGCTGGGTCCTCGGGTTTGCCACGGTCTGCCTCGAACCGGGAAAAATGGTGAGGCTTGCTTGGGTTCCGAGGTTGCACGGAGCCACGAGAGCCCCGGTACGAGCCCCGGGGCGAGCGGCCGGGCAGACGGCCCTGATATCTGCCGGCCCCGCCAAAAACCCTCTGATGGAACACTCGCTTCATGCTGGCTTGAGCCTTATCAAGTGCTGTAAAGGTGCCCACATACGTGCCTAGTTCTTTCACAAAGTTATCCCCGAATAAGAGGGCTTTAGCCTGGGGACCTGGTTCTGAGATTGCCAGGTTAACTAGTTTTGGCTCAATTTTTATTAAAATCGCCTTGCGCCTTTCTGTGGCCACTGCCGTATTCGCGTTTCCCAGGAGACACACGGCACGTTGGATCCACCCCCTGAGGGCTTCCAGGTCCAGCGGTGCACCCCCTGCCAACGCGATTTCGACCATATCGAACATCCTCGCGATTGGTCCAAGGATGTCCAATACCTTATCCTGGCAATTTCGCCAGGCAAAATCCAGGCCCTTCTTGGCCTTCCAGCCAGATTTTCCCAGGAATAGGGCGATTTTTGGGTCCACTTCCGGGGTGGCGCATGCCATATCCGGGACCATGGGGCGTGGGCACTCTGCCCGCAGTTTGTTCCGCGCCACCTTATCCAGTGGCTTTCTGATGCGGGCAGCAATATATCTCGCTACGTGGTCCAGAGGGTACCACTCGGAGGACCTCGGGTGCAGTAGGGTATCCGGGTCGAACAATGGTTCGCCCTGCGGGTCAACCAAAGCTGAGTCGTCAGTTCCGTTTTTATGGTCCATGTCCGTGCCCGTGACGGGGCTATAGTCCCGCAAGTGAGACTCAGTAGAGTCCTCATTATAATCAGAGTCCTCCTCTTCGGACTCGCTCTGCGCCTCCTCTAGCTCCGATTCAGTCGGAGGATTCCAGTAGGGCCTTAGCCCTCTTCCATTTCCTCACCGATTTTGCCCAGTGGGGGGGCTCTTAGTTGTGGTCTATAAGCACTGTGTTCAGCCTGCATGTTTGGGATGGACGGGCAGTAAATATAGGCAAGGCTGAGACTTATACCCCTGCAGCAAATTAATAGAGTGGCTAACTCCCAACTATAGTAATGAGAAAATACACTAGCAGGCACCAGACACCAATGTGGGCAATGCACAACAGAAATATACAATAGAATCAACAAATGCAGCAAGCTCACCGAGTGTTCCCTCAGGAATAAGCTCCTGGGGAACACAGGGAGAGTTTGCCCAACAACGAGTAATTCCCGCCCCCAAACGCACAGTATTGGCCGCGCTAGTAAAAGCGCGGCAAAACTGCCATTCCCAAGATGGCTGCCAGAGGGGAGTGGGTGGCAAGAGGAGAAAAACGGTCGGGAAATAAACAACCCGACCGGAGGTAGGAGGGGGAGGGGGGGGGCTGGGAAGATAGAGAGGGAAATACTACAGTGAGGGCAAAGACCCAAAAGAGACAAACCAAAGGGATTAAAAACGCATATTAACCCTGAGGGAAAAGAAAAATTATTTAAAGGTAAACTGACTGAAACAAAGCTAATAACTGTCAGCAACAGAGGAAGGAAAAAATTTTGTACTTATCTGAGGCTGCAGCAGCAAAAAGAGGAGTGGCTTAGGATCACATGGGACTTTGTAATGGGGACACTCTGATTGGTTCATATGTGGTATTTGATTAACCCTTTAGAAGTTATGATGTGGTGTTATTGAATTGTTTTTCCTTTTTTTGCATTGAATATATATACTATATTTCTTTTGCTGCTGAAGAATAAAAGAAAGAGAAAAGCATAATAGGAGCCTCCGTGTCCTTTAATAAAATTCACATAGCAAGCAGTATATCAATATCTGTTATAAATACACATATTATTACACCGTAGCACACGCATCTGTATATACGTAACTGGTAATATGGTTCACATACATACGGCACTTAATGGGTTAAGATTGATACATATTTAACCAGTATGGATATGATTAATATTTACATATCACGGCACTTTACTTTCACATATACTGTATGTTTGTTTTAAGATAAGCTTGGTCTTTGCCATATTTCCTTATGCCATACGATTTTATCCATTCAGGTTACAGTTACTACTAAAAAGCCTATACGGATTGTCAGGTTCAATACCATACTACCAGGTACGTACACCTGCTCACGTAGTTATTAGGGTTAGGGTTCTAGGGCCCAATAGGTATTACCCCCTTTTTTCTCTGCATTATGCTTCGGTTAGTGGTCCCGCGAGGCCAACACCCCGCCTCACACTCTGAGGCATACACCCCTCGGGCCACTCGTGAGCTAGCCGCCTCGCATTGTATCATAGAGAGGGCCTCACCTGTCACTCTCCTTCCTATTTTTTTGGTTACTGTCACCGAGAGGCCAACATCCTGCCACAACGTTCGGTGGCCACACAAAATCCCCTCGCGCCAAGCATAGATAGAGCCTCTCAAGCCACTTGGCAACTAGCAGGGCCTCACCAGTCACCAAAAAACACCAAGCCTAATCGTTTCGCCTTACGGATTAGCTAGCAAGCCGGTACAAGACCCCTGGGTACAAATATATAATTGCAATCTTTATTGTTATTTAAGTATTTCTCAAAAAGATTGTGAAGAATCACCTCTTCCTGGCACCCCGGCTAGAAGTGATACACCTTCAAGCAGAGGAGATGTGGCTCCAACCTAAGGAGGCGACAAATCCCCTACCCAGCCACAGCAAGGAAAGCAGAGTTATTCAAACTCCTCCATACATCAACGGACAACACGGAGGCAGGGGAAGGCCCAGCAACACCAACTCAGGTGACACCCAGGCCATGCTAGCCTCACTCATAAACTCATGTGCCAAAAAATTTACGACAGACTGGAAAACTCGAGTCAGTCCCAGCCCTCACAATGCTGGGCCTCACGCTACTGTACAACCAGCACCAATCGAAACTCGGTTACCTGGTACAATCAATTCTTGGTACAAGACGTTAACCCTGCACATATGATCCCGGCACATTGGGGAAACAAGGCATATATATGTATGATGATGTATCTATGATGGTCAGACCCAGGGATTCTAGGTAAATCGGGAACTGACCATCCCTTGGTTGTGTTGGCATTTGGAATATGTAGAGATGCTTGTTTGTGCAGGTACCCATACAGAAGGGATTTTCTCCCAAACAAACGGACGAGCACTCTCAGGCTCCAGCACCTCTGAACTACCAGAGACAATTGGTATTAGTAGTTGCATTGCATATAGACTGTTGCATATATGTTCAAATCATTCAGGGCACATGACAAACCATGTGTCCCAATACAACTTACAAATAACATACTCACCATCTGTACACACCAATGCATTTTCAACACTACTGACTCATCACCCTTCCAGACTTGTAGTAGATTTACTAAGGCTCTGGAGCTTCAAAGGGCTCCCATACAGGTATCATAAATAAACTCTCAAGGAATATAGCATGCCCTCACTTACAGTCAGCACAACAGAACCGTCGGCTGTAAACACACTCATAGCCAAGATTTGCAGAGGGGTTTTTACTTGGGTTTTCCAATCTCCACCATTTACAGCATGGCACCAAACACAAACACATTGGTATTGTCACAAGGGAATCTTCCCTTAAACAAAGACTAACCATAGACTTATTGGCACCACACACCTTCGCTACCCCAAGTCTCAACTCCCTCATACCCTCCAAGGAGTTTCCTTACTATACACACCGTTGATCTACCTTTACAGCTATCACTCAAGCATGGGTTGAAGCTTCGTTAAGTAAGACCAATATCATCAACACAGTACACGGCTACCATCTACCCTACAAACTGGCACTTACATAGCATAAAATGGGCAATCCTTTCCCCGCTAAAAGCAGCTGCTGTGGCATGGGGTAAATCATGGTCAGGGTCATCAATCCGTTGTTTTTCAGACAACTAAGCACATGTCGTCATCATCAACAAATGCCACTCATCATCCATACGATCATGGTATTGCTGGGGAACTCACTTGGTTGGCCACTTACCACATTTCTTTTACTTTCATGTACCAGGCCGGGGTATACATCCCTGCCGACAATTGTCTCATTTATATTCCAGGCATGTTCATCATACACTTCCTACAGCCGCCCATACAGTCACGGCCACTCTTTCGTTCCAGAGACAAAATCATGGATTAGACATACTCATGCAGCATAGCATGCATTATCCCACCTAGCACTTTCATCCCATACTTGTAGAACGCATAACATAGCTATTCACCTGGCTTTAAAGAATCTCATTGGAACACGACATAGCTCAACCTGTGTCATAACATTTCTCCTAGGTTTTGCTTCATTTTTTGCCACCTTAAACTAAAACCATCTCATACACCATTAATTATATATTTTACAGGCATTCAACAACACAGGATAACCTATGGCCAAAACTACCATAACTTCATGCTATCATACCAGACAAGAATATACTCTGAGGTTTTCAGGAATCCATCCCCCCCACATTCCTCTCAGATATTACCAATAGCCATCCAACTTTTCCATCCTTATCAGACCTATTAGAGCTACAACCATTCAATTATACTACCAAGTGGGCCATTACCAGCCATGCACACTGCCTTTTATGCCTTTCTCAGGCCAGAGAATCCACTACCATAACCACCACTCAGACAGATCATTGTCTTCAACGATCCCACGTATGTAAACACATATATCATTACCTATTGGCTCTACCACATTCCGAAACGAGTCAACACGCACCAACAGTAGAGATAACATACTATCCTACCCACAACAAATGGTGTCCAGTTGCGGTCCTAGATTCCTACCTTCAAAAATCCTTCAAGGAATTAAATACCGTAATGCATTTAAGGAAATGTCTGGTTAATTTGTATATATTGTTGACTGTATTAAATCTTTGATTATTCTTTTTGCCCTCTTTATTTACAGGCCTACCGTATCGTCGGTCTCGGCACACCACAACCGACTTGCTCCCTTTATACTATCCTACGCTTATGCTGGAACCTTACTCCATATACGGCTATTTGCCCCGAACACAAGTTTTAAGGCCATTTGGCCTGTATTTGTGGGAGGGGCTTAAATTAATTCACTCCCCTATATAAGGGACACCCCTTACCTGACTCATATCGCTTGAGGTCAGCATCAGAATGACCCTCCCACCCACTCCTCATTTCAACACTTTCTCTTTTCTTTCCATTTACTTTACTTACTCCTTGGTGGGCCCTCTTTATTTACAGGCCTACCGTATCGTCGGTCTCAGCACACCACAACCGACTTGCTCCCTTTATACTATCCTACGCTTATGCTGGAACCTTACTCCATATACGGCTATTTGCCCCGAACACAAATATAATTATTATATATATATATATATATTTATTTATTTATTTATTTTTTTAGGCGCCGGGGAGAGGACATTAGGTCCCCCCCTTATTTTACTGTAGGGCCCCCACCCGCCGCTCAGGGGGAGGACATTAGGTCCCCCCCTTATTTTACTGTAGGGCCCCCACCCGCCGCTCAGGGCGAGGACATTAGGTCCCCCCTTATTTTACTGTAGGGCCCCCACCCGCCGCTCAGGGCGAGGACATTAGGTCCCCCCCTTATTTTACTGTAGGGCCCCCACCGCTCAGGGCGAGGGACATTAGGTCCCCCCCCCCCCTTTTATTATTTTGGACCACCGCTCAGGGTTGGGGGCCGGGGGATACGGACAATAGGTCCCCCCCCATCATTTTACTTTAGGGCCCCCATCCGTCGTTTAGGGGGGGGCAATAGGTCCCCCTTCAGTTTAAAAGCCCCCACTCGTGTGTCACGGTTGGGGGCTAGGGAGGGGGGAACCATATAAATTTTTATTTTTTTATTTTTTTTTAAAAACAGTGAGCAGCCTTTTGGTAAATAACTCCCTAATACCATGGGAATTATTCTCTGACACTGCTATGTTTATAGAAAAAAGGGTTAAACCTGGTACCCAGACCACTACATTAAGCTGAAGTGGTCTGGGTGCCTATAGTGGTCCTTTAAATGGATTCTTGTAAATATTAATCTATTAACATTATAACAATTCCCCCTTTATCCGCCTTCTTAATTATATTCTCCCTATAGGTCAGGGCCTTTAGACATACACTTCTTTTGTTAAATTATACCTCATTCGATTTTTATTTTCAAGACTTCTCAACTCCTGATATTCTCTACTGGTAAAAAAAAAATAGGATTTCAATTTAGAATGTTCATGTGTATATTTTACACCCTCTAGTTCTTTTGATATTAAGTTGGCAGGGTTATGTAAAAAGTGTCTTTTTTTACTGTCAAACTGTTTCAAATCTATGAACAAATTGAATTCATCCACTCTGAGTCAGGGCAAACTTCAAACCTCTTTCTAGTATTTGAAACTCTTAATCTGATAAAGGTGTATCATATGAATTAAAAATGTATTTGTTTCCTTGTTAGAAAAGCATTCACTTTTGAGGCAGTCCCTCGTACACAATAGACCAGAATGCCATGGACTTCCATTTAGAGATCTCTGCTTTAACCTAAACCCTTCTGCAGCGCTGGGGAGCCCCAATGAACGACAAACACACAAGGTGGTAGGTTCATACAGATTGCCAAATATTTTAATGCGTAGAAACCTAAAAAAAGTGTATTCATGTCTAGGAGCATGATGTAACTGTGTACCAATCAAGAGTTGACACATTTACAAAGCACTGTTGTGTGCCATAAATCCAGCCCATCGTTCCCTAAGTGGCATTATTTTATCTCTGTTAAAAGCTAATTTCTCAGTTATTGCTGTGTAGCCCAAAATTAGTTTGCTGGAATAAACGTCCTTGAATTGTTAGAGCAGCTAGTTAATAAAGTATAAAGCAACAAAAGGGACAAACCCATAAACATGGGTATGTCAAAAGGTAAAAATTTCAGTTCCATCATTCCTTTAATGGTAAGATCTTTCCCTTCTGTGCATAACTGCCTCTACTATCATTCTCTTTTAAGGTGATATGGTTTGTAAGGGGGAAAACCGAATGGGGTGTAACCAAGTCTCCCTTCTCAGTTGGAGATAGTTGGTAACTGTCTGTGTTTTTTTTTTTTTTTTAACTCTTCCTTTGTCTAAAAAAAATCCCACTACTCTAATTCAGATGAATATTTCTCATAATTTGATGTCAGTTGCTTCTTATTTGTGCATAGGATTTTATTCCACTGCCCCCTCGGTTAGGGGTACTAATATGCTTTGTAGATTATGTTTACATTTAGGGGCATAGATCTGCCAGCTTTTTAGTTCATGTTCAGTTCCAGCTCCCCAAGATGTATTGGATAAGACGCTTGTTTTCCATAGTCGAGGCTTCTCTTAAAAGGACACTTTAGATAGCTGAACAAGTTAAGCTTAAATTAAAGCTAATAAGCTCAAAATACCTGTAGCTAGTTTCTCTTCTTTCAATTCTATGTAGTTTTTCTGCAGTGCTGTAAAATGTTTTACTGTTTTCAGCAGTATAAGCCAGCCTCCTTAGCCACCTGTCATGGCACTGCGGTACTCGCCGCTCCTGGAGACCGCTCTCCCGGGTCTGCAGCGGCTTCTTGTGTCCTTCTCACGGCCGAGATCCGCAGCGAGCACACGGCCTGGCAAGATGGCGGATCCGGCGTTCTGCACAAAGTGTAGGTGGAGAGCTGCAGATCCATGAGGGAGGAACAGGTCAGGGACTATGGTGTAAAGCAAGATGGCGCCGAGTCCCTGACCTCTTTATATAGATCATGTGTGCTCAACTTACTGGTGGGAGGTGGCTGGTCATGTGAACCCAGCCACCTATTTAAACTAAACTAAGCACACCTTCCAGTCAGTGCTTGGTTATTTTGCTTGTCTCTATATATCTGTCTATTGCCCTGATTTTCAGCCTATGTTCCTGGTTCCTGATCCTTGATTATTCCTGCCTGCTTCCTGACCTTTTCTTTCTACGTCCCCTGCTCCTGTTTCATTGGATTCTACATTTGGCTTCTTCCATTAAAGGCCCCCACGCCACGAGACCTTCTGGGACCCTGTCTCCACTTTCAGGTGCTCCTGAGGGTCGTGATAGTAAGGGAGTGCTGTTCCGCTGCAACTCGGTTCCATCATCTCTGCAAATTCCCCAGGGGGTGTGACACCACCCCTTTCACATTTAAACATGTTCCTCATTCTCAGTCTCTGAAAATAGAGGCATGTCTTATCTAGTGTAAGGAATGCTAACAGCACAGACTGCACCGTGCTTCTCTCCCTCCCTGTAATGCAAGTAATACATTCTCCTCCAGCCCCTGTCAGCCAACCTCCCTACCCAGTGTTAACCCTTATGAGTTTTTCAGTCTCTTTATATTTATTTATAATAAACATAGGACACTGTATATCAAATGTGGTTTACAAGTTCTGTTGTCTGAATGCTGACGACGACTCCAAGGAGGCTTGGGCAGGCATTGTGGGCAAGTGTTGAGGTGAGTGACGCTCAGACATACCCACTAAGACGTGTTATTACTGATTCTCATAGAGCATTACTGGAGCATGGCAATTGGTGGACAGTTTGGTTGGTTGAAATACAGGAAGCAGAGAGAAAGCAAAGGGGATATGACATCAATTCAGAGGAGGTGCAGAAAATCTGATCAAAATAAAGATGAAAACAGGTACTTTTAAAGCAAATTTTTACACTATTTGGGGGAAAAAAGCATTTAGTGACAGTAGGTTTATTGTTGGAGGTGAAAAAAAGGATATGCATTTTTTTTTTTACCTTTACAGTTTCTCTAATCTCAAAACTAGTATAGGTTTACTTCAAACAAAAAATTTAAATATACATCTTGAAGATGCATTTTCAATCTTGTGTATTGTGTACATGTTCTGTTCTGGGTTCTTCTAGTCTTGTCTTGCTATCTTCTTTGGTGCCTGTTCTAGTCTTGCCTTTTTTCTAGTACTGGATACATATCTGCTGCAGAGCCTTCCTATTCAGATCCTGGGAGGTCTGCATATTGTTATCTGGCACCTGGGATCCACAGAAGCTGCATCAGGGCTCTGGTATATGGCAGCACAAACGCTGGTGCTCAATACCAGTGGGCGTGTGGTTGCCCTGATAATCCATTTCCACACAGTGACTCCCATGATCAAGATCAAGCATAATGAGTCCCGGTCACCGGAGCGCCACCCCTGACAGTATGGCCGTAGGCCCTTGTGGAGTGGACTCTGCAGCTTTCCTGATCTGTCCTGCCTGGATTATTCAGCATACAAGAGTTCCTGTATCTGGACCAGTCTGCTGGAGATGACTTCCTCATTCCTGTTCAGTCTGTCTGATTCCTGTCATGGAGGAGGTCGATCTGCTAGCAGTTCGGTGGTCTCTGCAGGTGTCCTCTTGTGATGCTTGGTGCCTGGTTTCGATTCCCGTGGCAGTACTCCTGTTCTGGAGTGGATCTCCATTCGTGGCTGGTGGTACCTTTGCAAGAGACCTCTCCGGCGGGGGATCCTTGCCTCCGGGAAGTCAAGAGGACTTTGTTGCAGGATCCTCGCTCCTTTCCTGGTCTCTGTCTGGGAGCGTCCAGAGGTCGCTCCTTAGGAGGGGAGTTATGTCACATCCTGTTCCTGGCTGCAGATCATTTCTTGCAAGGGCTTCTGGTATCCAGTAATTATTATTTTATTTTTTTACAATTCTTGTTTAGTTTTTCTGGTTCTCTATTCCATGTCTGTCTTTCTTTATGCTGGGTTTTCTGGGTTCATTCCTTTATTCCATTCCTGGAATTACCAGTCTCTTGGATTCCTTTAAATGTTTTTTTTGTTGCCACACCCATTCCTTTCCCATTAATCATTTTTGCTTCATTCTGGTCCTGCAGGCACTGGTTTCATAACCTCTGACACAGAACGAGATGCACTTGCACCAGCTACCAAGCAGGACATATTAAACCTACGGCGAGAATTGAGACAAACGTTGACGGAATTGCCACATTATCTTTGACGTTTTCTTACTACCATCCTGCCACACTCATGCCAAAAAGACTGAGTTTGATGGCTTTTTTTTCGTACCAACAAACCCAATCAAGCTCCATCCTCTGCTTCCTGAGACGTAATCATCAGGTGTTGCTCTGTATTGGATTAAAAAATGCATTTTGAACGCAGTGAAGGGAAAACCCCCGGTGGATTTCCAGACATCTCGGCTCACCTTCTTTTGGGACTTGTCCTTCGCCACTGCAGAGTGTTTCAGGTTCTTTAGTGCAGTAACTAGCCAGCTATAAGACGCAGGAGTGGACTATCGATGGTCCCTACTTAGAGCACTAACAGAATGGTACCACGCTGAGACTTACCTTGTCGTGTGAGTCCCCCTCTTTCTTTTGCGCATTGGGAATACGATGCAGACCCTGACTCCGGCTACCTCACAAGCCTGGGATCCGGAACGAAAAACACATTTCATCCCTAGGGGCAGTGATGGCACGAATGCTGGGACCTGACCTCCCATAGCACTGCAATGATTCTATTTTTACTGTTTTCTTTTAATTGTGTTCATGTTTATTTTTTATTGCCATGTTGATACCAATCTACTTAGCTTTTCGCTCCATAGCAACCATGAAAGAGCCTCCAACACTCTCAAGTGAGATCCGCACCCTTTCCTCCCCCCCATGTCCCACTAGGTTAGGGGACGTAATTCTACTTAACCACAAAGTATGCAAGCTCCTGGTACCTTAAATGCCCTACTAACTTATAAATATTACCCTCAAACTGTTTGCGAATGCCGGTTTTCGATGGCTCTTAAAGGCCACGTCTTCTCCTAATAACGCATGTCCTTTAGTATGGGTATCTCGCCTAGCAATAGATTTATGCTCCGAATACTCCAGAATGCATGCTAGCCAAATAAAGATACTCTTACATCTTTTGTAAGATAAGTCATATAAGAGTGAGATGCTTTTCACACAGTGTTGGTGCCTCATTCTACACTTGTTGTGTGGTTTTTATAGCATTCTGTTACAGCAATATTGACACTCCCATCTTGTAACTCTTTACGTACCAAAGACAAAAGGTTTTATGAATCTGAGGGCTGAAACAATAAAGCGATATTTTTTTTTTTTTTTTAACTGTATTTCATTGTCATTGCAAATCTGTCACTTGTACTTTTATATCTTTACGTCAATAAAAACAGATTGACAAAAAAAAAACAAGGGGGAGGGGGAATCAACATTTCAAAGTTTGCTTCTAATATTTTTTTACATATTAATTACAAATTAAAAAAAGAACTCAAAGTACATTCACATAACAGTCCTGATGGTGTCCCTGCTGATCACACTGAAATTGTTGCTGGACAGCAGGCAAAGCATAATGCAAATCACAGTATACATTGTTCTTATTCTATATTACATTTTAGTTGCATAAATTGTTAGTAAGCGACCTTTAATTTCTCAGAACAACCACGCCCTACTCACCTCCCTAAAATAAAGTGTCTCACTTTGTCCATTCAAAATGTTGGGAGGTTTGCCATTTTCCAGGGCTCTTCCAGTCAGCTCTCAGCAAGTTGGGCCTTGGGAGAGGTGTTGGGGACACCATAAGCAACATATATAGGCAGTAATCATTTAATACATCCTTCTCTCCCAGCAAGTCCTGCCCCGTGGTGTGCACTTCCTACCAGGTCCTGTGTGCTGCCCTACCAAACTTCATTTCTGCATTCTTGGTTCCTCCCTGACATATGTGAGGTCCCCACGCACAGAGCAGGGAACAGATGTTGCGCCCTTGTGATAACTGCTTCTTGTAAACATGGATGCACACTGTTGGGCAGCAGAGAGAATGGTGTGCACAGGTGTCAGCGGGCAATGTAATTGTGAATAATGGCTGAATCATTTGTGCTTGACTGCAATTCTCTTTATATTAAGTCAGTTTCCATCCATCACTGAGGCATGGCACCAGTATAGCCTCAGGCCCGCTTTGGGTGCCCCTTATGAATTAGCACCACAGGCCATCGCATAAGTGTCCTTATGGAAGTGCCGGCCCTGGCTGATAAACTGTACCCTTTTCTAAAGCAGTGATTGACTGGTGAGTTTCTATCTGATTAAGAACCTTTCTTGCTCAATCTATGTATATTACTGCTCAGAAAATTCACAGCCCATGCCTTAAACGATGGATAAAATAGAATAATCATCTGCCCTCCAGTGTGGAGGTAAATGGTCTTGCACTAATAAGTTTTATTTCATTAGCATGAGTGCCACCTTCTCTGCCATTTATATAGTACATTGTTAAGGATTCTGACAGAGTGGAGACATTTTAGAGGACAGTGGGTGTCCAGAAAAGGCAGGGATCCAATAGTATTAAAAGAAGTAGAGCATTTAGATATAGCAGGCTAAGTATAATTAGCTGCTTAATGAGGTCAGCTCAAGCAGACAAAACAAAGGAATCACAGTTGAATGGGTCTGAGACAGTTTCAGTAAGATTTAGTAAGCAGTGTTTAATACTGCCATAAGGATAGTTCTCGCAAATAATTCATATACTGTATTGCAAAGTGCATTCACTACCGTTGGTGTCGAGGCGGAAGCAAATCTGGAGGGGAAAGGTTACTATAACAAACCTGGCACTACATACAGCATACAGGTTTATGTAGAAGTAATGAGCTGTAACTGGGGAGGCTACGAATAGAGTGAGATATAGGATATTTGAGCTGACCTCACCTTTTGATATAAATATGCTATTTGCCCTGCCCCCTCCGCCCTTCTTCTCAAAATGTATTATGGTAAAAAGATATGTAAGTGTAATCCATTTAATAAAAAATATTTTAATGTTAACACTATTTTTAAAATAAATCTGATTGTTGAAAGGTCATTAATTTAAAACCTACATTGAGAAAATGACCAACTTATTTAAAATTCTATGTTTTTCTCACCTAGCTTAAGCAGAAAAACATATGATCTTAAAATAGAAAAAAAAAACAGAGTTGGGGAGGGGAAACTAACAGTTTATTTTATATCTGTTATATAGTGGTGTGTGTTGGTTTTTTTTTTTTTAGTTTTTTTTTGAGAAAATAAAGACTAGGTGAGTCTAATTAAGCTTTTAAAGGAGTTCCATATTAACGGTGCAGCCCTAGACACATTTTGAAGGCAAGTGTCAGAGGTGCGAGTAGAAAAAGAGGATAGGTGCAGATCTTTGGCAGAACATAGGTGCCTGAATTAAACATAATTGTGTATAAGTGAGGATAGGTAGATAGACACGACACTATACAGAGATTTGTATGTGAGGAGCAAAATTTTAAACAGAGCCCTATACCTTATAGAAAGTCAATGTAAGGACTGACATTGGGGGAGTTGGGATGTGCAGGAGGAGAGGAAGATGTGCCCAGTCTCAGCTTTCATTAGCAAGCTGGAAGAGCGTAAGGCCAGTAAGAAATTAAATGCAGTAGACAAGGTGGAGATGATAGCGGCATTGACAAGCACCTTGGGTTGGGGCGAATGTGACCTGTGTTTTTTTTTAATAATGCGAGTAGCAGGATTTGTTAATTGACTGGATTTGAGGAGTGAAAGAGGTTGGAATCAAAGATGCAAGGCTGCAGCCTGTGAGGTAGAGATGATGACTTGGAGGGAGATAGGGAAGATGAGAAGTTATTTTTCAGAGATATAGTTTTACCCCTTAAGGACCAAACTTCTGGAATAAAAGGGAATCATGACATGTCATGTGTCCTTAAGGGGTTAAGGAAGTGAGCTTCTATCAATCTAGAAATAGCTGGGGTAGCAACTGGAGATAGAGTTCAAGAAAGACCAGGAGAAGACCGTTAAACTTGCGTGTCATCGGTATAGAAGTGATATTGGCCAAAGGAACCAATTAGTTTTCCAAGGAGTCAGTATAGATTTAGAACAGCAGGGCACTGAGGACAGAATCTTGGGGAACACCAACATAGAGGGGTTGTGGAGTAGAGGAAGAACAAGAAAAGGGGACTCTGAAAGAGCGGTGGGAGAGGTAAAAGGAGAGATAGGAAAGAGTAGAGTCTTGTAGACCAAGGCTGTAAAGGTTGAGAAGAAGTTGATGATTACCGGTGTTGAGAGCAGCAGAGAAGTCAAGGAGGATTAGAAGGGAGTAGTGACAACTGGATTAAGTTGTTGGATACTTTGGTCAGGGCTTTTTCAAACTAGGGATGAGGAGAGAGAGATTTTAGTAAGAGGCAGAGCAAGAAAAGAAGAGTGCGAATAAGATGTGAGGAAATAGAATTGAGAGAACAGATGGAGCAAGAGAACTGAAGCAAGGTAGAAACCTCTTCTTGTGTAATGGGTATGAGGGAGTGTAGGATAGAGGAGAGAGTGGGGCTGAGTGAAATATTGGTAGGGACAGGAAAGAGATTTGAGATCTTCCCTGATTGGGTAATGTGTAATACAGTCCTTAGTACCAAAGAAGTGAAGCGTGAAGTATGTTGCTGCCCTCTGCACAGAAAAGGATTAATCTTATGAACATTGTGAATACCAATCAGAATTCACTAGTTAGAGAGCATGTGCATTCAGCCGAAGAGGAGGAGGAGAGTCCCCCGCCCGGCGCTGGAGAAAGAGGTAAGTTTAACCCCTTCCTCTCCATTCAGCCCGGCGGGAGGGGGACCCTGAAGGTGGGGGCACCCTGTCAGAGTATTTATATCGGCAGACATTTTGTGCTATGATAGAAATTAAAAGTGTATATTCTGAGTCACTCTGAACAGACCAGACTCCATTTTGTTATTTCCAAGTTAACAAAAAGACACAAGATTTCTATCTGTAAAACTAACCACTTTGCCAGAGCTAAAGGAATGCATATTATAAACAAACCAAGTGATAAGCAGAAAGGGGGTTGGACAGACTGTCTAATGCTAATGGAATATAATCAATTCTAAACCCAGACATTGTGACAGAGAAGATTAAATAATAAAATTTAACTGTCTATATATATATAAGGTCCCATTGTAAGTTATGGGTCAAAACTCAGATTTGCCAGACACATAGTCTGGACAAAACTTAAAGAAACCCTTTGAAATTTTAAATTATGGCACTATAAAGATAACGCAAAATGACGTCAAAATAGCCACCAGGAAAAGTTAACTCTTTCCTGGATAGGTATGTTTAGTGGGACAAGACTGCCCTCTATAGACCAAATAACTAAATTGCGATCTGGAAGATAACCACACCTCTAGTGCTTCTATTGGGTTATCAACTGATGACGTACAGAGAGTCTGGCCCTTTAAAAGTTAAGACAAAGGGAAGATAGGTATGCAAAGGAGAAGGAAAAAGAGGAGAGAGGAATTGGAAGTTTGGGGGACTCCAACTCAGACAACATCTGGGACTAACACTCTACTCTTAAAACTCTAACACTTAGAATGTTACTGACTTTCTAACCAACACCACCTTTCACCATAACTCATGCACCTACAGACCTCCAAATAAGTTCCTGAGACTATCTACCAATCGGATGAAATATCTACTCAACTGGTAATTATACTGGTTTCATTTAATTAATTAAATTAATTAACATGTATTAATAGCATTATATATGACTGGATAAAGCCCGGTCAGATTTCCATATTAAGAAATCTTAGTTAACTTAAGAATATATAGTTATAAACATTCCATTCTGCAGGTGGAATTAAGAATAATTATATATTGATGTGATATTATCACGTGTTAGCATACTGCTGTTTTTATCCAGGTGTATTGATTTGCTCTAAATTAAGATAAGATTTCTTTTAGACAAATTAAAACAAGGTCTGCTTATATAATCATGGTAGATTCTCTTATTGGATGGTTCCAGGAAATGACTAATGAACTGGTTTAAATGTTATTTTATTTAAAATTACATAAGAATAGATCTTAACTATCTAGGAGATCTAGCCAGCATTGAAAGGGTTATTCTAACTGTTAGCCAGGGTTTTATGGCCCTTCGCTGTGAAAAGCTTCACTTTCTCCCTGTGAAAGATAGTCATAAATCGTCAGAAGACTTGACAGATAATGCTGTTTAGCCATTGAAACGTGTTTAGCCATTCCTTTGTATTGCATACCATTTTATACTGGATATTCATTGATTATTGTCATGCATGTTGCATATTATTATTATTAATTAATTTGTCATTATAAATAAATCTCTTTTTATAAAATTGTGAATATTATTCATATGAAATACTTCTCACTTAACACGATAACGATCTTTGGGTCTGAGAATTGAATTAGTGGGCAATTTTCACTGTTACTATTATTATCCCATAAATATCCACACATATTGGAGGCACTGCTGAGATCGTTTAAGTTGAAATTATATTTCATATATAATAATATTGGTGTAATTCATGCAATTTAATCTTGATATAGAAAAGAGTTTTGTATTAAGATTAAATCAGTATATAGAAATATGGCTGAATCCAGTAATACATCTGTAACAGATAATACTGAAATAATTGACCTAAGAAAACATGCTCTAGTTCATATTCATAAACATATGAAAAATGATGCAACCTATGAGGTTTGGTTGAAAAGCATAGAATGGGAAGCTAAACACACCATTCTAACTGATGAACACATCATCATATATCTTAAAGAAATTACTGAACAAAAGAACATACCGTGTTTCTCCGAAAATAAGACCGGGTCTTATATTAATTTTAGTCACAAAAAACACACTAGGGCTTATTTTCAGGGTAGGGCTTATTTATTTACGGTACCGGTATGTACATTGAACAACATTTAAACAACTTTTCTCCACCCCCTTTAATTAATCCACCCCCCTCTTTAATAAATCCACCCCCCTCTAATTAATCCACCCCCCTCTAATTAATCCACCACCCTTTAATTAATTCACCCCCCCTTTAATTAATTCACACCCCCCTTTAATTAATTCACACCCCCCCTTTAATTAATTCAGTCCCAGACATAAAATATCTACTCACATTTCAAAGATTCCTTGCCCGCCGAGTCCGACCACTGGGTGCCTCACCGCCCGGAAATGGATCCTTCCGCTGAAGATCCGTGAAGGAAGACTGACGGCGCTGCGAAAGGTCGTCATCACGTTGCGCAATGCCGCAGCCCGCAACGCTCCTCCTCCTCCTCCTCATACGGTAGAAGAAGGAAGTCTCGCCGGGCCGCAAAGGTGCAATGCCTAGGTCTTATTTTCGGGGTAGGGCTTATATTGCAGCCCACCCCGATAATCCGGCTAGGGCTTATTTTTGGGGTAGGGTGTATTTTCGGGGAAACAGGGTAGAAAGGAAAATGGCGTACATAATACACTCTTGGCCTTTCTTTATGACAGCACTTCTTAAGGTGTTAGATGAAAACAAGTCATTGAATGCCAAATTGGACACGTATAGTGACGATCTGGGCATTCAAAATGGGAAATACCAAGATTTACTTGCTGAGCATAAAACTCGTCAGGCTGATCATGAAAAAGAAATGAAAGCTTTGACGGATAAATATGCACAGGAAATAAATCCGCTTAAAATGCAATTGGATGAGTATGAAAAGGAGAGTCAGAAATTAGACAGTGAGGTTGGTAGTCATCATTCTGTGCCAAAAAGTTGCACAAAAATGCAAGAAAAGACTATTTGTAAATCCCCTCCTTATTATGATTTTCCCACACCAAACCAGGTTTTCATAAAACAGTCTGTAAGTAAAGATGTGAGTAATTCTAAAAAATCACCTGTGGAACAAGATTCCCCATCTCATGACATTGCCAAGCCATCTTGGCAATCTTGGGCAGAACAGTTTGAAAAAGCTGTCTTGGCCAAACTTGAGAGGGAGAGTCCAATTCAAGGTGATAGGAATGAAAACAGACATGGTTCTGTACACTGGCAGGATTCTGATGCTGATCAGAATTGTGACAGTGAACAAGAAGCTCAGAGTGATGGGAGTGAAAGTGATTGCACTGTCCACTCTGAAGGCCATGTAACTGATATGCCATCTGCACTGTTGTACGGGTCTAATTCCTCTTCAGCAGACAGATCGCATAGACGTTTACCCAAACACAGAAACAGAGGTCGTAAATCAACAATGCCTGTTTATGAGACACCAAAGGTTATTAAATTCCTTAGAGAGACTGTCCCACAATTTTCTAGAGGTTCAGGAAACATATCTGAACATCTGGAAAATTATGATAGAGCAATGAATTCATTGGGCATGTATGATGACATTCATAAGAAATGGTTCATTACATGGACCTTTGATTCAATGTGTCGTGTTTATCTAGAAAGTCTTCAAGCTATACAGTTAATGTCCTGGTCCAAGATGAAATATGAAATAATCATGGAATATGGTAAGTATAAAACCATTGCTTCTGCAAAGAAGGCGCTTTATAATTTAAAGTGCCGTCCAGATCAAAGCCCCAGAGAATTTTTAATAATTCTTAAAAATGCATACTCCGTGGCCCAAAGAAAACCCAGGTATGAAAGCACAGACTTCAAAGATCTGTATTTTCATGCCATGCCGGTAAACATACAAATGAATCTCGCAAGAGATTACGATTGTAAGTTACCATTAGAATGGCTAGTCAGTCAGTGCATGAAATTGTATACTATACACCATGCACATGACGAAAATCAGCCAAAGGTTAAGAAACCTGGTGATAAAATGGTGTCAGAGACTAAAATTCAGTTAGGTTTAGAAACCCAACAGAAAAAGAGGACCTATTCTGAGGTTTTGAAATCTCCAAAACCTCAGAAACAGGAAAACGCCAGAAGCAATTCTGCAAATTCCTCTGAAAATAACTCTGAAAAATCCAATGCCAATGGGAATAAACGCCCCTGGGTTAATAAGAACCAAGGCAATTCCCAATGGAGAAGGAATCCTCAGGGAAATAGGAGATATGGAAACAGAAATAACCAATCTGCTTCCAATAACTCCCAACAGTCTCAGCCATCCCAGCCAAATTCTAATGGGCAAAGACAAAACGGCAATGGGGGAAATAATTTGCGTCGTCAGGTTGGTCAACTGACAGACCAGATGGGCAAATTAATGGAGGAAATGACAAAGATTAACCAAGTCTTTGCTCTCAATCCTTTTTTAGGGATAGCTCCAATTGCAGAACTACCTGTGCAACCGCAGCAACAACAACAGGTGCCGCAGCAATAATAGCCACTGTGACTAAACAGGCTAGGTTATCAGTAGATGTAATGCCTAACCCTGTTTCATTTCCAGGTACTAACAGTCAAATAAACAATAGTTGTGTTAGAAAACCTATTGCCTATCCCGTCACTTCACTTCCGGGTGAAGGAGGCGCAACGTGTTCCTCTGTTTTTTCATTTCAGCCAAAGGCTAAAATAGCCCCAGCAACCACTAGTTTCCAGGATCCAGACCTGAAAGGGTTAACTGATGAGATGCCGACCACTAGTTCCCGCTTGACAGTTCAAGATATTCCTAAAAAGGATGGGCCTGTGGGTAAGACTGAGCATTCCTCAGTACAGGTAGAAACTACTGCTGTGACCGGTAATGTATGGAAAACGAGTGATATGTTGACACATTCTAAATTCTTATGTGAATTAGAAGAACATGAAGGAAGGTACTACATGTCTGTAGAAATACAGGATTCGTTACCCCAGCCTTTCAAAGGGTTAATAGATACTGGTTCACAAGCCACTATCTTATCCAATACCTACTTCCAGCAGGTAATGGACTTAGCAGCGGATAAGCCGAAGCTAAAAGATTTCCCCAATGCTCTGTTGAGTGTAGGAGGAAATGCCCTTCATGTTATTGGCAATACCTGGTTAAAGTTTAAAATAGGTAACAAAACCTTTAGACACCCGGTGATAGTGGTAGATCTCCCCTATGACCGACTGATTCTGGGTATAGACATACTCAGAAGACTTAACACAATTATTGACTGTGTGAATGGAATTGTATGGTCACAAGCTAAGGTTCCCATAACCTATGAGAAATCACATGTACAATCTGATCGTAACTGCCATGTGATAGAAGAAAGACCTGACTCAATTGAGGTACATTTTAGAAATAGTCAGTCACCTGACGTGACTATCCTGCAGGTGAATGATGCAATTGCACCTGTAGATGAGCATTCCGTAAGAATTGCTCCAGAGAGGATCCAGAACGTCTCTCTGGAAGGTGATGTTTTAACCATTTCTCTCCACAGGGACTATGTTGAATCTGTAGATCTGGCAGGTCATGCTCAATTCCTTGCCAGAATTGAAAGGGTTGAAACAACTTATTCTTTCCTATTCAAATAAATGACTTAGGGAGAAGTAGGAATGCAAAGCTGGACTTAAAGAGTGAGAACAGCTATATTAGCAGAAGTCTGTTAAAGCAGATCGCTAATCCTAAAATGATCAGGTACGCTTCCCCACATAACAGGTGGATCCAGAATCTGGATGGCGAATCAGAGAGTCACAATGTGATAGCAAAATGTTTATTATCTATTTCCATCGGAAATAAGACAGTCAAACATTTATTCCTAGTGATAGACGAACCTCGCTATCAGGTTTACGTTGGCAATGATGTCATACATCGCTTTGCCATACACCTTGACCTGATTAATTCCAACTTGTGGACAAGGTTAAAAGGTAATCCTTGTGGATACCTACACGAGGAAAACGCCCTGAAATCAGGACAAATACTCCCATATGCGGTAAGTATCCAAGTACCTGATGACATAACCATTCCCCAAGGGACAAGTAACTTTCTTTTACCCCTACAGGTCAAGGAGGGTCAGAGATTGGAAAACTCTGATGCCCTAATCTGTTTATCCAACAGGATACAACAATTAGGGATGGTGGTAACACATACACCAATGGTAAGTATTGGTAAGGATCCCACCTATATCATGCTCAACAATGTTACACCCAATAGTGTTACTTTATCAAAAGGAACATTATTAGGTCTAGCATTGGATGCTGAATACTATACATTTGGTTTCCAAAACCAAATTATAGGCCTCATCCCTGAAGAATACTTAACTGAGGACGAAATTGTCGATAAAATATTCCATTCCTCCCCAGAAGGATTATTCACTATCCTATCTGTGTATCCCTTCAACGTTGAAGAAGGCTCGTGTAAAATCGAAGAAGCATCTATCACCTTCGATCATCCGCTCAATGAGCAGGAATCACAAGAGTATCACGACCAAAGAGAAAAGGTAAGTCAACACCGAACTGACCTAACTTCTAGGCTTGAAGAAGCTTATGAGATAGGCCAGCCTGAAATCTTTCCAGGATTTCAGGAAAGGCTAGAAGAGCAAATATCTTTAGCTGACGGTTGCTCCAACGATGCTGAGCGGCAACAGCTAAAGGAAATCCTTTTGGAATTCCAAGATATTTTTGCCAAAGATTCCTACGACTGTGGGTTAACTAACCTCCACGTAGCCAGAATACAAACTGATCCAAATTTACCACCTGTATTTATCAAACAATATAGACTCCCATTAGCGTCATATGATGGCCTACAAGACATCATTCAGAATTTAAAGGAAAGGGGCATTATACGTCTGGTGCACAGTTCGTAAAATAATCCGATCTTGGGGATTCTGAAACCTAATGGACAATGGCGTTTATGCGCTGACTTACGACAGCTAAATAAACGCGTCTATAGGTCTGGTTGGCCAACGCCATACATAGACCAATGTTTGGTACAAATGCAGGGATCCAAAATATTCACTGCCATTAACTGTGCGCAGGGATATTGGACTGTACCAGTCCATAATGAAGACCAATACAAATTGGCCTTCACATTTGGAAAGCAGCAGTATACCTGGACCCGTATGCCTTTCGGTTATATAAACTCTGGTCATGAATTCGCTGTGTTCATGCATAAAGCTATGCCTGACGCACTCGAGAGAGGAACGTTATCATATGTCGACGATGTCTTGCTGAAAAGCACTTCCTTTGATAAGCATATCTTAGAGATTAGACATGTTCTCACTCAGTTAAGAGAGGCAGGGATTAAACTATCCTTACAAAAGGCACAATGGTGTCGCACCCATGTCAATTTCCTCGGACATGAGGTAACTTCTGAAGGATTAAATCCCCAGATGAAGAAGGTTGAAGCTGTAATTAAGGCTAAAACACCTTCAAACATCAGGGAATTAAGATCGTTCCTTGGTATGACTAACTACTCCCGTAAGTTTATAGATAACTATGCAGAAATAACTAAACCACTCTTACACCTGCTTAAAAAGGAAACTACCTGGAACTGGGGGGAGCCTCAGGACCAAGCGGTAAGTGAACTGAGGAGGAAGCTCACTCAGGCACCCTGTTTAGCATACCCAGAGGGGGGTAAACCCTTCTATCTGGAGACAGGTTATACCGATTTAAGCATAAGTGCTGTTCTGTATCAGAAGCAGGACAGTTTAAACAAAGTTATTGCATATGCTAGCAAGACTTTGTCACCTGTTGAAGTTAAATTCAACACGTGTGAGAAGGCGTTATTGTCGACTGTCTGGGCACTACAAAATTTTCGTAGCTATATCCAAGGTGAGAAAATAATTGTAGAAATAGCTCACCAACCTCTACAGTATCTGCAGAGTGAAAGAATTAGAGATGGTAATCTCTCTAACAGTCGGATTACTGCATGGACTCTATCCTTACAGGGATGGCCGCTAGAAGTCCGTTATAAACATAATAAGAGAAGCCCAGTTGCCCAAGGTTTAGCAGAATTACATGACTGTACTGCTCCATCTCTGGATGATAATGACACCGGAGATGACTTCCTAGAAGAGCAATTGCTATCTCCTTATAAAGTTTATGACGAGGAATACTGTCGACCACTACCGTGGGTATACATTGATGGTTGTTCATATCACCACGTCGTTGGTGCTGAACGGAAGTTAGTTGCAGGTATCGGAATCGCCTGGATAGGTGATTATCCCAATGTATCTATAGGATACAATATTGGTCCCAAAAGCAGTCAGATAGCCGAACTCTGTGCAGTATATAAGACCATTCAAATGGCAATAGAATATGGTATCAAAGAATTTGTTATTATAACTGATTCCAACTATGTTCGCAACAGTTTCGTCGAATATCTGCCTAGCTGGAAACGTAACCAAATGCTGAAAAGCAATAACAAACCTGTTAAACATGTGAAATTGTTTTGTAAAATTGATGAACTGGTTAAGGAAAATGGTTTAACCATATATTGGAAAAAAACCAAAGGCCATTCTAAAATAGAAGGTATTGACAAGGATGGTAATGACTTAGCCGATTCACTGGCAAAACAAGCTGCCATCAATGGTGAAACCCTAAATATTGATGATCTTATGGGTTCAATTCATGTTGAAGCCATAACTAGACGACAGGCTAGTGATAATGCCGACTTAAACGTCGTGCAATGGAGTCAAGAAGCTCCTAGTGAGGACCTGATTACTAGTCAAAAGAATGATCCCGTCATAGGCATATTCTATAGACATATAGAAGACCCTACTGCCAATCCCATCACAGATGTGGATTGCAAAGATGATGAAGATTTACGAATCTTGATGAGATATAAAGTCCAATTTAGTATCATGGATGGGTTACTGATCAGAACTTCTAAACATGGTATACAACAATGGGTAGTCCCAACTGTATACAGAGGGTTAATGCTCCAACACGCACATGATGCACCTACATCTGGGCATCGTGGTGATAAGATCACATATGAGATATTGCGTGATTATGCATATTGGCCACACATGTTAAGGGATGTTAAGACATACTGTCAGGGATGCTTGATTTGTCCGCAATATCAACCCCATGGTCCAACCCATCGTGCACCACTTCAGAAGAGGGGGTGTCATTACCCTGGTCTGATATTCAAATTGACTTTATAGGTCCTGTAACAAGATCTTCAAGAGGTAACAAATACATGTTAACCGTTACATGTATGTACACAAAGTGGATAGAGTGTTTGCCTTGTAAAGAGAACACGAGTACCGTGTGCGCCACTTTGTTGATTAACCATGTCTTTTCCAGGTTCGGTCTGCCTCAAAGAATTGAGTCAGACAGAGGTAGTCATTTTACCAGCGAAGTAATGGCTAAGATGTGGAACATTCTAGGTGTTAAACGAAAGCTACATATTGCATACCGCGCTGCGTCTAGCGGGGGGGTAGAGCGATATAACCAGTCTATCGTTAATATTCTGAAGAAGTATGTTAAGGAGTCTGGTAAAGACTGGGACATTAAATTGCCCCTAGTTTTAATGGCGATTAGAGCTACACCTAGCACTGCTACCAAATTGTCACCTTTTGAATTGATGACAGGAAGAAAGATGGTTTTACCACAGCATTTACTATATCGTACTTCGGATCATAACTTGATCAATGCTGCCACTACGCATCAGTATATCGAAGATTTGCGCAAGCATTTACAGCATGCGTTTGCTTTTGCCCAAACGAATCTAGAAAAAGCAGCGACAGGGGTTAAGACCTATTACGATCTAAAAACCACGAAAAAGGAATATGAGATAACAGATCAAGTCTATCTGTATAACTTTGCGCGAAATCAAGTCAAGGAAAATATATTTTTACCTTCTTGGAAAGGGCCATATGTCATCATTGACAAAATTTCCCCAGTAGCGTATAAGATAAAAATTCCTAAGGATGGTGATTTTGTGGAATGACAACCAGTTGCGTGCTTGTCATCCTAAATCTCAATTAAGGATTATAGGTGTGGATTTGGATGCAGAAGGGTGAACAACTAACCTGGATGAATGCTTTATTCACGTGGTATCGTATGATGTGAAATGTTGTGATGTGCCATGATCTCATGTACGTTCATGTCATTAACCGTTTCCTTGCCATCCAATAACTAAATTTTCTAAGCAGGTCATTAGCTTCTTTAACTGCTATAGGCATATTGCTGAAGAGTCAGTAATAAATGTAGTGAGGGATGAAGTTATAAAAATAGAATTAGAGAGAATACATATGTTGATGATTCGTAATAATGTGTTGTCTTAGGCCAAGTGATGTCACACTGTTATAAGTTTGTATGCTTAACAAACCTTGAATCATTAGTAGATAAGTCTGAAACGAATTCCTGATCCGTGACTGTCGAAAGATGGCCAAGAAGGATGTGGCGTGTTTCTGGATCATACTGCTCCTGTGCCAAGAGCTACGGACCGACCCGATCGCAGAGATGGGACCATCTTACGGCATCCTGATTCAAGAGACACCAGGGTTCATCTTGACAGAGAAGAGGATCCTGACCCAACGTGTGTTCGTCAGCTTGGACCCCAAGATTTCCATCGAGAAGGCATACAACATTTCATTGATGCAGCTTCCTGAGTTACAGACTTGGTACCAGATGCACCTCCAAAGAGCACAGGACCGTGTGCGAAACATCTTGGAGCAAGCCCGGAAACCATTTGTATCCAGTTCTATTCCGATGAGCAACCGACCCAAAAGGTTCCTCACCGCTATAATTGTTGCATTAGTTTGTGCCACTGTCGGTGCAGTTGTCGCAAATGGAATGTCTGCAGCCAACTCTATTACTGTCCAAAAGCTGGATATGGAAATCTATGCGCTAAAGCAACACATTAACGATATTCATCAGGTGATAAACCAGCAAAGAACACTTCTCCAAGACGTGTTAACTATTGTGGAAGACACAGTTGTTACAACAAATTTGCATTCGGAGTTAATTGCCAAATCCACTGAGTTGCACCAAAGTCATGACTTATTTAAGCGTGAACTTCTATTTCTGCATGACCCAATATTGTTCCACACACTTGCTTTTCTTGACGAAGTGCAAACTGGAATGATCGAATTGGCAGGGGGACGCATACCTCTGTATTTTGTATCCAAGGATATTGTTCATGCGATGCTTGCCAATGTGGATGGAGAAACAATTGAGCCTATGCAATTAAATCTGGCCTTTGAGATGGGGAGCGCAATACCTCTCTTAATTGATCCGGAACGTATGGAGATTTGCTTTTTATTGACCATACCATATGTAACTCCCAAAAACATTTTTCAAATGAAAACAATGTACTATGTTAGAAATGATGTGATTGCACAATATGTCTGGTAACTTCTATAGTGCTTATTCATAAGCTAAATTAATTTTGGCTATGAAATGCACTAAAGGGGGGTTATGTCAGGGTATTTATATCGGCAGACATCTTGTGCTATGATAGAAATTAAAAGTGTATATTCTGAGTCATTCTGAACAGACCAGACTCCATTTTGTTATTTTCAAGTTAACAAAAAGACACAAGATTTCTTTCTGTAAAACTAACCACTTTGCCAGAGCTAAAGGAATGCATAGTATAAACAAACCAAGTGATAAGAAGAACGGGGGTTGGATAGACTGTCTATATGTATAAGGTCCCATTGTAAGTTATGGGTCAAAACTCAGATTTGCCAGACACATAGTCTGGACAAAACTTAAAGAAACTGTTTTTATCTGACAGAAAATCTGAGTTATGGCACTATAAAGATAGGCCAAAATGACGTCAAAATAGCCACCAGGAAAAGTTAACTCTTTCCTGGATAGGTATGTTTAGTGGGACAAGACTGCCCTCTATAGATCAAATAACTAAATTGCGATCTGGAAGATAACCACACCTCTAATGCTTCTATTGGGTTATCAACTGATGACGTACAGAGAGTCTGGCCCTTTAAAAGTTAGGACAAAGGGAAGATAGGGGGGATGCAAAGGAGGAAAAAGAGGATAGAGGAATTGGAAGTTTGGGGACTCCAACTCGACATGCAGAGAAACCCAGGACAACATCTGAGACTAACACTCTACTCTTAAAACTCTAACACTTAGAATTTTACTGACTTTCTAACCAACACCACCTTTCATCATAACTCAATGCAGACAGACATCCAAATAAGTTCCTGAGACTATCTACCAATCGGATGAAATATCTACTCAACTGGTAATTATACTGGTTTCATTTAATTAATTAAATTAATTAAAATGTATTAATAGCATGATATGACTGGATAAAGCACGGTCAGATTTCCATATTAAGAAATCTTAGTTAACTAAAGAATATATAGTTATAAACATTCCATTCTGCAGGTGGAATTAAGAATAATTATATATTAATGTGATAGTATCACGTGTTAGCATACCGCTGTTTTTATCCAGGTGTATTGATTTGCTCTAAATTAAGATAAGATATCTTTTAGACAAATTAAAGTCTGCTTATATAATATGGTAGATTCTCTTATTGAATGGTTCCAGGAAATGACTAATGAACTGGTTTAAATGTTATTTTATTTAAAATTACATAGGAATAGATCTTAATTACCTAGGAGGTCTAGCCAGCATTGAAAGGGTTATTCTAACTGTTAGCCAGGGTTTTATGGCCCTTCGCTGTGAAAAGTTTCACTTTCAGTCTGTGTTAAGGATACCTCATAAATCGTCAAAAGTCTTGACAGGAAATGCTGTTTAGCCATTGAAACGCGTGTAGCCATTCCTTTGTATTGCATACCATTTTATACTGGATATTCATTGATTATTGTCACGCATGTTACAAATTATTATTAATTAATTTGTTATTATAAAATAAAATCTATTTTTATAACATTGTGATATTATTTATATGGTATACATTTCACTTAACACGATAACGATATTTGGGATCTGAGAATTGAATTAGTGGGCAATTCTCACTGTTACTATTATTATCCCATAAATATCCCCACATATTGCACATCTGTGCTTTACCGAGGAAGATGATGGGTCTGCCCAGTTTGTCCTTGATTACCCTGTCTGATTTGGGGGTGGGCTCTGTGTGGCTAGTGGAGGGTTGGCTCAGTTCAGAGGGGCACAGATTGGTGGAATGTGCAGTTGATGTGCAAATGGCACAAGACGGAGGCTTGAGGGCGGCAAAGTGGCGGCAGAACAGTTCCGTATCTAGTTGGCTCCAGTCTGAGCGTATATTAAACTGAACCAGCGCTGCTGCCGCCTTCGCCAAGAATGACCTATGATAATCATAGAAAGAGTAGCCTCCGTACTTGTTGCCTAGGTCCACCAATTTGTGGAGGTAAAGATCCAGCTCCTCTCTGCGTTGAGGGAAGACAGAACAGATGACGTCCCTGTATAAGCCAAAAGCTATCACAAAATCAGGGATGGCCAGCTTCTTGTTAAGCCTGGGGTCCCTAGCCTTGAGTACAACAGATACCTCCCTATAGCAGTAAGCCTTGTTTTCTACCAAGTCTTGGGATGCTATGAGGAGTGATACCAGGTTGACATCTTTCCTTTCTAAAATGTATTTCTTAGTAGCCTGGGGAACTAAGTGGGCAGGCGTGATGATGTGTGTGGGTGTACGTGTTAGGTTGGAAATTGTGCTGTTACCCGGGTTAGGCAAAGTCTGTGGTAGCATGGAGGGGATAGCTGCTGGGGTGATTATGGCCACTTGATTTTCAAGTTTCTCCAGTCTCTCATTGATGAGGTTAATTGAAGAAAGAAGAGCGGAGATTGTGGCCTGAAGTCCAGGCGTGCTTCCGTCGATTGCCTGTGTGCTGGTGCCTGGTCGCGGGGTGTCGGGGTTAGCGTTCAGGAGGCGGTGTAGTTCCGCTTTGCGGGCAGTGGCTGGGTATGGTATGCCTTGTCTCTTGAGTTCAGCTGCAATTTTGGGTATGGTCCAGGAGTGTAGGGACGCTGGACAAGCCGTCTCTACATTATCCACTGGGGTACTTGGTCTGGTTGGGCTGGAGAGTCTGGCTGGGGTGCTGGGTAGGGAGACATCCTCGGCTATGTCCGAAGCATGTAACATTCTATAACATGAGTAAGTACATGAGTTGGGGGAAGAGAATTATTGGGAGAGTTGTTTACGTTTTTTGCAGGGAGTGAAACTCCTTGTAATGGAGGAGTGATTGGGGTGCTCGTACGTGTCTATGGTGAGTTTGCCCGTGATGCCGGTGGGCGAAGCGGTCTTTGTTTGTGAGGGCCGAATAAGCATGATGATGTGCGACGTAGAGTGAACTATGGAGCGATGTGGGGGTGTCGTGCCTCGGTGGCGAGTTTGATGGATTTATTCACTGAATGTGGACGTGGTTAGGGACCATGATTGAAATGGGGCCATTGTGTTGGCCTTGTAACCTGTTGGTCTGTCAGGTGCGCGTCTGACAGGGTGATTACTTAATGGGAGAAATAGATGGGAAAAGAAACAGGATTCTTACTTGTGGTTAGCGAGTTTGCGCGATTGCCTTGACCTATGGGAAGGAATTAATGTTTTCCAGACTGTTATGGCACATGGATTGCCTGAGATGGCTTAGAGACCTACGAAGAGGAACAGTAATTTTTTTTTCTCTGACGTACGTAAGTGTGGCCGTGTGGGGATGTATTACCTGCACGAAACTTGTCCGGTGGATACGGGGTTGAAGTTTGCGGACTATGCGTTGTCCCGGAAAGCCTAAGTGATAATTAGAGTGAGTATTGTTATTGCATTGACAAGATTCTTCTCTTACTTACCTATGTATTTATGGTAGTGATTTGGTATCCTATGTTAGGGATTGCCTAGATAAAATACACGTATGGGGAACATTTATTTTTTTGTGTGGTCCCTTTAATAACGAACTTCTCTCCCATCCCCCTCTCTCCCTCCCTCTCCTCCCCCAGACTTTGAATATATTGTTGTGGTTGTATATAATTATATTATTTAATTTTGAGATTGGCTGTGGCTGATGGGAGTGATGGCTGATTTATTAGAGCAGGAGAAAAAACGTAATTGTGCATACTTTAAAATTGCCACGTTGATATATTTATTGTAGATGTAATTTAGAACAGGAAAGTGGTTATCGTAACAAATGACTGGAAAGGAAACATGCACTAAGTGCAATTTGACTCATGAGCTAGTGGGAGTCTGTAGCCGTGAGTTTGTGAAGACCAGGGGGAGGGGGGGCTTGGCATTCGGCACTTGTGAGTGTGTGCTTGCCGTCCTCTACGCACCCCTGATTGGTGGACTGTGTGGTCGATGTGTACAGAACTTATGTGTGTGTGGGGGGGGGGGTTTGGCATTTGACACTTGTGTGTGCTTGCCAGCCCCTCCGCTCCCCTGACAGGTGGACTGTGTGTCCGGAGTTAAGGAGTGACCTGGAAGGAAGGCTTGGGAGGGGTTGGCATTTGGCACTTGTGTGTGCTTGCCAGCCCCTCTACTCCCCTGACAGTTGGAATGTGTGTCCGGAGTCAAGGAGCGACCCGGAAGGAGGCGTGTGATGGGTACTCACGTGACCGGTAGTGATTGTGGCCTGGAAGTGACGGTGGCAATGAGCTGGCGGAAGCACGGAAACTGCCCGAAATTACTCGTGGTCCTAGTGCAGGACCTGACTGCGGCTGGCTGAATGCCGTCGGGAAGGGGGACACTCCAGTCGTCGGGATGGTGCTGGCTGCGTGCAATGGGAGTTTCCTTGTTGATTAGAGGTTTCTGCTGGACTGGAACAGGAAATGGACGCAGTGGAGTCTGGGTCAATCTCGGCCCTGATTAGAGGTAGGTCTGGGTATAAACAGGGCGCTTAACCCCTCCCACAACTACAGGTTCCGCCTTAACATATATATATATATATATATATTTTTTTTTTTTATTATTATTATTATTTTCATATATTTGTCATACGGTGTTCCTCTACCAGAAGATTTGGGAATTTGAGGGTTCTGTGCAGTTCATCTCAGATGTCTCATCTGAGATCTACTGAAGCAACTATCCCAACTTAGGGATTATGACTCTGAGTGTTCCTATCACAACTGGGACTACTATTGCCTTTACTTTTCACATCTTTCTAGCTCCTCTTGCAGTCCTTGCTATTTTTCCACCTTCTCATGTTCCTTCTTCTTCACGTTATAGTCACTGGATATTGCTACATCAACCAGCTCTCCAGTCTTCTGTTCCTTGTCTACCACCACAATGTCAGGTTGTTTGGCTGCCTGGATCTGGAAGTCCCACAGGATCTTAGCCCTCTCATTTTCAAATACCCTTTGTGGTATCACCTATCTGGAATGACAGGACCAGCCCATATTCTGTGCAGATATTTCAGTACACAATCCCAGCAACTTGTGTCTCTTCGTGTATGCTGTTCCTGCTAACTTCTTGCATCTGGCTACTATGTGCTAGATTGTCTCAGAGACCTCTTTGCGCAGTCTGCACCTTAGGTCTTGCCTGGTGTTGAGAGCCCCACTTCTATTGATCTGGTGTTGAGTTAGGATTAGTGCTCCTGTGCTGTTAGGATTAGTGTGTCAGTGCTGTCTATCAGTCCTGTAATGAGTTCACATTTCGTGTGAGCTACATCCACTATCTGCCAAGCAGAGGCTAATACAATGTATTGTTTAATTCTAAAATCAGTAAAATAGGTTCGAATGATACAGTGGTTTGCATGAGTTGCAAAATATTTGAGTCTTCGTATCCCACAAGCCAAATTAGTCTGCTGTCCCCTGATAACACTTCACTTGCAAAACTTAAATTTTCACTTGTGCCAAATTATGAATTAAATATTTAGAAATACATTTACAGCCATCCGTGTATTATGTCATAAATTTTTCCCAGCTCATCAATGTTGCTCATAAAGATTTCATAGAGCGGTTCAAAGTAACGGCTCATATCACATGTAGAGTACTGTACAGTATATGCATGCTATTTATAGGTGGAGCTCAGGTAATACAGTGTGTTCTTTCCTTTACTAGAAAGACCTCATTGCTAATGAACTCCAGAGCTTTTTCTCATGTGTACTGAGGTAGTGACGTGGGCAGAGATACAATAACTGCCCCTTGAAACATGAATCCTGGAGAGCGAATTCACCCCCACCCTTTCATCTCTTTGGTGGCAAGAACAAAGAAATGATTACGTCCACACGGCTGGGACCTAGAAGTGCAGGTATAAACTAGGTTTTGGAGACCAAAGTCTTGAACCCATTGGAACTCATGTGCAGCTCCATATAGACAGAATGGAAGGTTACTCCTTTCCAGAAAATGGGCATTTACAAGGGTTGAACTGATGATCATATTGCTACAATGTTGAATTGCTTTAATGTTGAATAAGTATTCATTACTTTAATGTTGAATAAGTATTATCTCAATAATACATCTAACTGTTTACTTGTAAGCAATCTTTTGGCTGTCTGTGTGAATAAATGCCACCCTTTATTTTTCAGTCCCTGTCACAATATAAATAAATATTAATGAGTATAGTAATCACTAGTAACAGTTCCCTTACAAAATCCATAAAATATATAATTTCATATTTGCATTGTTCAGAACCACAAACAAAGCCATTCAGTTCCACTTTCTGCACATAGAAATGTAGCTTACCCCACCCCTGCCAAATAACCCTTAAGTTATTTTATTTTGTGTTAACCAACAAGCCAGCACAAGCTCTCAGGGAGCCTGTCCTCATCAACAAATCTTCCTCAGAAACGGTGATTAGTACGGAGTGCTGTATTTCTCCAAACAAAAGTAACAACCCAATAATAGGCCAGAACTTAACTTGGAGACACAGAAAAGGTAGATGTCCTACACAAACTTGTAAGCAGGTCTTATTGATTGCAGGCAGCCTAGCATAGTCCTTAACTAAGTTTTTGATCAGGGGACCAGAAGCTAAGTCAAGGAATCCATTAGGTTAGCCAACAATTACTGAGTCAAACTAAAAATGTCAAGTGGATCCAAAGCATGATAAAAGCAAACTGAAAAAAAGCATCCAGTATCATAATTGAGCATGGAAGAAATGTCAGATTCTGAAACCTTAGCTTTGTGCCATGATGTTCCACATGTTCATCCTGGCAGAATGTGCATATTTGGAAAGTATGGGAACAAAATGTGCATCATTTATATATATTAAAGGCAGCTCTTGGGAAAACTAAGAATGTGCACTACAAATGTGCACAGACAGACAACATGCATTTCAGAAGGCACCATTAGCAATGGTTTGCTGTTTTAAACTGAGCTTTTTAAACCAAAGCAAGGGTTGTGATGCAAAAGATCAAAAGGTCTAAGTATAAAAAAAACAGCCATGGACTGTACAGTTCTGTAGGACTTATCTGCATGACACATTTCTGGCCCAGGAGTTACAAACGCAGACAAAGAGACAGACAGACACCCACACCCACACACCGAGGAACTCTCTTAAACAATCAGTTATATGCATGCAATGTACAAAATATGTGTCAGCAGTGTAACACAAACTTTAAAGGTAAATACATTCATCAAGCAGAAATAATTAAAAATAACCAGCTACAGGACCAACCAGTCTGGCACACCTCAATCCAGACCAGCCACCGGACCAGCCTAAAAAGAGCATTACCCACAATAAAACGATAAAGTTAGAAGATTTCTAGGAAAACTCCAAAGAAGGCTTTGGCCCTACAGAAGGGGAGATATCTTACCATTAGAAGTTTTCCTGATATTATGCTGATTTATAGTTCATTTTTGCAACACACAACGTTCGTGCACATCAAGATGGCATTGTTTTTCATGTATACACATTTTTTCCTCTTTTTAATATATTTTTTTTCAACCATTGAGGGTACCAATTCCCTTAACTTTGATAACTGAGATGTGGAACAATATGTTTGCTCAGACTAGAACTTCTTAGGTGGATGCTGCTGCTTCATATTAAGGACTTTTGGCTACAAACTGTGATTGTATTTATTTCTGCTACAAATGATGATTGTCATGTTTAGGAGGTTTATGGATTAGGAGTATTTGTCAAAGCGCTTGAATATATTGGTGTTTATACTTTTGTTTATATATTTTTGCCGGTTGCATTTATTTTTGAACAGTAATGAGGTCCCCACAACATATCTTACTAAGGTACTAGTTATGATTATTGTTATTTTATTATTTATAAAGCGCTAGCAAATTCCGTAGCACGGGACAATGGGTGGACTAACAGACACGCAATTGTAACCAGACAAGTTGGACGCACAGAAACAGAGGCGTTGAGGCTCCTGTTCAGTGAGCTTACAAGCTGGAGGTTACAAATCTGATTTAAATATCACACATACTTAAGCCTCAGTTGGTTAAAATATTTATTCTTCTGCATCATCTTTTGGAGTGCGGTATTAGTTTTTTATTTTTGTGAAAGATTAACATACAAAGAACCAACCAGATCAGAAAAAAACATCCTTTTTAGTTGGTGCTTGTACCTGTTGTAACATGAAGGTGTCATTTAACATATTCAAAAACCTGATTCCCCTTTCTGGGCTACTAGTCCCTCTATCCCAATTTATGTCTGGGAATTTAAAATATCCAATAATTAATGTGTTACCCAGATGTGCAGCTTTCCCAATTTGCTTTAACAGCTGTTCTTCCTCATAAATATTAACATTAGGGAATTTCTAACAAAAAGCTACCCACAAAGCTTCCATGTTTTCATCGTCAAATTCCATTTGCTTAAGATTTGGCTTTAACTCATGGTTGACATACAAACATACCCCACCACCTTTCCTGTTTTTTCTATCCTTCCTAAATAATGTGTAACGTTTAACTACAGTTTATTTCAGATCATAGATTTTAGGAAATGTTAAGGTCACGCCTCCTCTCTTAAGTACTAAGACATCAACATGAAAGCAGTGTGTGCAAGAACACTAAGTTATCTGGAAGACAAAGCAGGCAGCCATGGAAAGATTTTTGGCTATACTGGATGTGCATTAGACTATAAACTGCAGCCTGTGTAGTTGTCCAACAAGAGCATGAGCAAGGAACCAATAAATGTAAATATACTGAAACCCAAACTTGTTTCTCAGTGTGCACAAAGTAGAATGATATTACATTAAACATGCAAAAACCTGCATGTTCTTCATTGTGTGGATATACCCAGTGCAGAAATACAATGGGTAGATAGAAAGCCTAAATAGTTGGGTCAGTGGAAGACTGCCATTTGTTACTAAACAGGAAAGGACTGACCAGTTGGGCACTCAATCACAATCCAAGTGCCCAACAATTGTAGAAGGCCAGATGTTTGTCCAGTGTGCTGTTTGCTGCTGGCATCTTTCAAGCAGTCTGTCTACACGTTGGCAGGGCAGGTGCCTACATTGCCCAGATATAGCACTACCTACATAGCTCCCTCACGTGCCCTATATTGATGCTGGCAGCCAAGATGGGACATCACTCCGGCACTGGCGTCAGTAAAAGGCGCAGATGGAAGATGAGCAAAAAGAACCCCCACAAACCACCAGAGAGAGGACCCACTTTAGAGTTAAAGGCAGATGTATTGGGGGAGGAAGCTAGGAGGACCTCGAACAGCTATTTTGGGTGATGGGCAGTATACTCCTCAGATCTGTGTGAGTATGTGAGTTGAACAATTACTGAAAATTGTGTGTTAGGGGGGCAGCAAAATCTTCACCTGTGTTGCCAAAAGTCTTTGCACTGACCCGGAGTAAGAGTACCGTATTTTTCAATGTGTAAGACTATGTTTTTTTCTAATTTTTTTTAGTCTAAAATTGTGGGTCATCTTATACTCAGAATGTCACTGCAGGGGTTAAAAAAAACCAAAAAAACACTTGTGCACAGCCCGGGGCCGTAGCCAAGATGGCGCCTACAGCGATATAGTGTGCCATGGCCCGCACATATACCTGGCCTGCCTCCCGTTGATCCACTTCTGAATGCTGTGGCAAGAAAGAAGAGGTCTCTATATGTGTGGGAGCTGCAGCAGACGTCAACACTTACCATCAACGGAGCTCCAAAGACGTGCCACACCATAAAAGGAGCAGCCATATTAAGGTTTGCTCCACCTCAGGAAAGTCTTGCTTTCTGATTTATATTTATGGGGGAGGAAAATAGGATCAGGGAGCAGAGGGAATACTACTGTGATGTCCCAGCATTCCCTCACACCACCTGCTGTACTGTGGGAGCTATAGTCTCCCAGCATGCACTATAGAGCCATTAACTTCACAGACTACCTGGGATGATATTACATATTTGATGTAATATCATCCCTGGGAAGGCATGAAAATCATAAGGGTGTTGTTCTCCTCAGAAGTCAATTCTAAAATATCAAAATTGTTCTATTTGATGTTTAAAATATTTATTTCTTAATTTTGGTCTCAAAAAATAGGGATCATCTAATATATGGGGGCGTCTTATAAACAGAAAAATATGGTAATTTAAGACTTTCATTGCTCAGTACTGATCATGTTATCTACGTTATTTTAGTAACAAAAAAAAACAAAGCATATTTTTTAAGCTTATTAATTCTAATTAAATATATAGGTGGTGTTAAAGGTGTTAAGTATGAAAAATGAGTCCTCTTTTTTTTTTTTTGGTTGTGCGGGTGGTACAGGGTATCAACAGACGCCACAACAGCGCATTTTCAATTTGACAATGGTTTAGTGGTGGCATAAAAAATTTGCACATTTTTATATATATATTTTTTTAACATGTTTGTCTATACAGTTATATTGTCAGAATAAGATTAACTAAAATACAATAATATAGAATAATTGATGGTTAACGATGGGTATATCGGCATGTGTGGTATGCAGACTGATAAACAAAAAAAGAGATTCAGCTTTGCCAACGGAACTGTGCAGTAGCTGGGTCACATAAGTTAAATTCCAGTGTTGGTCAGAGAAGACCCATATGAGCATGAGCTTAGTTAAAGGACCACTCTAGGCACCCAGACCACTTCAGCTTAATGAAGTGGTCTGGGTGCCAGGTCCTTCTAGGGTTAACCCATTTTTTCATAATTATAGCAGTTTCAGAGAAACTGCTATAATTATGAATGGGTTAAGCCTTCCCCCTAATCCTCTAGTGGCTGTCTCATTGACAGCCACTAGAAGCGCTTGCGTGCTTCTCACTGTGATTTTCACAGTGAGAGCACGCCAGCGTCCATAGGAAAGCATTATGAATGCTTTCCTATGTGACCGGCTGAATGCGCGCGCAGCTCTTGCCGCGCGTGCGCATTCAGCCGGCGGGGCTTAACGGAGGCGGAGAGGAGGAGGAGAGCTCTCCGCCCAGCGCTGGAAAAAGGTAAGTTTTTACCCCTTTCCCCCTTCCAGAGCCGGGCGGGAGGGGGTCCCTGAGGGTGGGGGCACCCTCAGGGCACTATAGTGCCAGGAAAACGAGTATGTTTTCCTGGCACTATAGTGGTCCTTTAAGGTGTACACCTGTACAGGGTTATTAAAAACAAAGTAATGCAGAGTGCTGCCAGGTAGTTCAGTGGTGTCCGTTATGGCATTATGAGTCGGGGTGGGGAGTGTGCACAGGTGGCAGGCAGATAGCCCGTGAGATATGTGTAGCAAGCAGGTGTGGGTAGGTACTCGGTGAGATTGCAGTAAAGGGGAGGTGATCATCCCTGGGTGTGTGTGTACAGATTGGGAGTAAGGGGACCCCCTGAGTTTGCAGCCTAAGTGCTGCTCAAGAACGGCACTGTACCCGACATCATGTTAAGCCCCAGTGGCCAGAGCCAGTGTCGCTATGTGCGAGGGGTGTAGATGTGGCTCCGCCGCCTGGGTGGTCACGGTAGCAAGGGGGAATTATGTGTGGTTAGACATTATCCAATTGCCACAGTGTGACCCAAAACGTATGAGTGCGGGTGTCTCCGTGGCGAGGGAGCAGACTAATTGTGTCACCAAAACATATTTTTAAACCATATAAAACAAACTTGTAACTGCAGTAAGGCAGAGTTATTATTAGTAGGTGCTCCCACTCGTGGGGCTTGGAGGGTATGCGGGGTTGTTGCAGTGAGTCTGGTGGAAGGCCCAAGATGACGAGGTGTGTCTTCGCCTCCTGCAGGTCCGCTATGAGGCATGTATTTTCACCCTGAAGCACCTGAAGCTTGTGTGGGGAGCGCCATTGGTATTTAATATTATGTGCGCGAAGTAGGGTGGTGAAAGGCCTCAGGGATGCACGCCAGGCCATAGTCCCTCTGGAGAGATCCGCGTAAAGCGAAAGGGTCATGTCCTCAAAGGGGTATGGTGTGTTACCTCTGATGGCGGTCATCACTGCTACTTTGTCCTGTCGCTTTTGAAATTTGACAATCAAGTCCCTGGGTGATGTTAAAGGAGCTGTCGGTGGTTTAGGGATTCTGAACACGCCATCCAGCCCTACCCCCTTGGCCTGCTTCGGTGGGAGTAGTTTGCTCATTAGTCTGACCACAGATTTTCTATTGGATTGAGGTCTGGGCTTTGACTAGGCCATTCCAACACATTTACATGTTTCCCCTTAAACCACTTAAGTGTTGCTTTAGCAGTGTGTTTGGGGACATTGTCCTGCTGGAAGGTGAACCTCCATCCTAGTCTCAAATCATGCACATAGTGGTACAGGTTTTGCTCAAGAATATCCCTGTATTTAGCACCATTCATCTTTCCCTCAATTCTGACCAGTTTCCCAGTCCAGGCTTCTGGAAAACATCCCCACAGCATGATGCTGACACCACCATGTTTCACTGTGGAGATGGTGTTCTTTGGGTGATGTGATGTGTTGGGTCTGTGCCAGACATAGCGTTTTCTTTGATGGTTGAAAAGTTCAATGTTAGTCTCATCAGACCAGAGCACCTTCCTCCATACATTTTGGGAGTCTCCCACATGCCTTTTCGCAAACCAAAACGTGCCATTTTGTTTTTTGCTGAAAGTAATGGCTTTCTTCTGGCCACTCTGTCATAGAGCCCAACTCTATGGAGCATATGGCTTATTGTCGTCCTATGGACAGATACTCCAGTATCTGCTGTGGAACTCTGCAGCTCCTCCAGGGTTACCTTAGGTCTCTGTGCTGCCTCTCTGATTAATGCCCTCCTTACCCGGTCCGTGAGTTTTGGTGGGCGGCCGTGTCTTGGCAGGTTTGCTGTTGTGCCATGTTCTTTCCATTTGGTTATGACAGATTTGATGGTGCTCCTGGGGATCATCAAAGATTTGGATATTTTTTTATAACCTAACCCTGACTTGTACCTTTCAACAACATTGTCCCTTACTTGTTTGTAGAGTTCCTTAGTCTTCATGGCAGTGTTTGGTTAGTGGTGCCTCTTGCTTAAGTGTTGCAGCCTCTGGGGCCTTTCAAAAAAGGTGTGTATATGCAATGACAGATCATGTGACACTTAGATTGCACACAGGTGGACATCATTTCACGAATTATGTGACTTCTGAAGGTAATTGGTTGCACAAGAGCTTTTTATGGGCTTCATAACAAAGGTGGTGGTGGGGTGGGAATACATACACACATGCCAATTTTCTGTTTTCTATTTCTAAAAAATAGTTTTATGTATATATTTTTCTCATTTCACTTCACCAACTTAGACTATTGTGTTCTGATCCATCACATAAAATTCAGATTAACCCCTTGTGATCCTTGTTTGCAGGTAGCACGGTCCTCTAGGGTAAACAATAGGCACAGTCCTTGTAATTGCATATACTCCAGGCACTTTATTTGCAAATCCACACAGGATACAGCAGTAAATGAAAAAACATAAATGTAACAGGTTTCCCTTTAAACAAAAACCTAGCTCGTCTGAGCACTGACTCACTTTGAATAACCCTCTCTATCAGGGTTAAACTAACAAAACATACTGCACCAACCTTATTAGATAGCAACACTCTGCTAGCTAGCCTGTTGCTTTTCTTTCTCCGCTCCAAGCCAGCCTTGCCCTGACTGCTTTCCTTTCTGCACTCCTAGTGCTCCAAGCCAGCCTTGACTGCTTCCTCCTGCACTCCCAGTGCTCCAAGCCAGCCTTGACTGCTTCCTCCTGCACTCCCAGTGCTCCAAGCCAGCCTTGACTGCTTCCTCCTGCACTCCCAGTGCTCCAAGCCAGCCTTGACTGCTTCCTTTCTGCACTCCCAGTGCCTAGTCTCCTTGACTCTCTATCTGGAGAGAACAGCCTCTCTCCTACCTGCTTCCTGGGAGGAAGCCAGCAATCCCTCTCTTTTACCTGCCTAGCAGGGAGGGGTTTATTCCCACTGCAACAGCTCATTAACTGCAGCTGAGCAGTGGGTTGGAGACGGTCCAAAAAACCCTGGCCTGGATCTACGTCTCCCCAGAAAACCACTAAACTGTGGAGTGGAGCATTGGCCCACCCTGCTCTCCAAATGCTCCACCCCAGGGGCCCATAACTAAACAAAGCTTTGTGTTGTGCAACACACAAACTACACGTACTTCCCCTAGGGTTAAAAGGCCTATCTGCCTTCACTTTATCACACCCTTAAGGACAAATGATGGAAATATTGCATCATGATTCCCTTTTATTCCAGAAGTTGTGTCCTTAAGGGGTTAATAAAACATTGAACTAAAGGCTGTAATGTAACAAAATAGGTAAAAAGTCAAGGGAGGTGAATACTTTTGCAAGGCACTGTAGGTATTAAAAGGTACAAGGATGAATGCATGGTGCCTAAGCTATGCTCCCATTCCCCAACACAGGATCAGCCAATGGATAGTTAGGGCAGAACACAATTCTGTAGTATCAGGACCTTCCGAAGAGACACGATACCGATCCCTCCACAGTACGAGCAGATGCTCTGCTTGCTGTAGACTTGCAATAAGGACAGATTTTTGAGAGGCTTGCCTGGTTGATATGAGGCCAGGTCCAAACAGCTTGAGCAAGGAGGTCTCCGGTATAAGATAGCGGCTTCCTCTCAAGGAGTTGCAGTAAATGGTTTACTGGCTGCGTTGGACACAGAGGTAAGATGGGGTCTGTCGCTGGTGCATCGAAGGCATATCTTCTGCCAAAAGTCACCAAAAAGCTGCTTTAGCTGGACCATCATATTGAAGAGAAGGCCTTGGAGTGTCAAGGACCGCATGGCATCTGCCATATTGAAATGAACATATAATGTGACTAAATCCCCATGATTTTCATATGTAGTACTTAGTTATGTGTGAGTAACTGACTCTGCTGGGTTTCAAACACCGGTTTACATGGTGCTAAACCTCTTCCTTACCAGTACACCAGCCTGCCTTTTGGAAATTTACCTGAGATCTGATACCATTGCTTGTAGAGTCAAGGTTATCAGTGACAACTCTCTTCAGCTGTGTCTGGTTCTTGGCCTATAAAAGCCACTTCCTGTCTCTGTACCTTTGCCAGATTATTGTGGTTCCTGTACTCTCTAATCCAGCGTGTTCCTGTTTCTCCTTCCTGTTGCTGAATTTGGACTGTTTTGACTTTGCTGCTTCTCCTTCCCACTGACCTCGGCTTGCCTCACTACGATTATCATCTTTCTGTTCCAGTCTCCCATCTCTGCTTAAGACCAGAAGGCCACTCAAGGCTCAGGGGCTCAACCACCTGGGTAACGAGTGGCTACCTCTGGCAGAAAACATTGCTGATGTGGCTACTGGACTCCAAAACTTTGTAACATCAATATCATTACATTATGTCTCCTCTTGTTTTACCTTGTATCTCTTGTCTTGTTTTATTTTGTCTTGTATTCCCAGTTCATGTACAGTCCTGTCCTGCCCTGTTCTTGTTTTCCTCATATCTTGTGTACATGTTCTGGGTTCTGCTTTCTGTCCTGCTCCGGTTCTGGGTTCTCCTAGTTTTGTCTTGTTTTCATGTATGGTGCCTATCTCTAGTCTTGTCTTGTTTCTGTACTGGATACATTCTTGCTGCAGAGCCTCCTTATTCAGCTCTGGGAGGTCTGCTTAATACCTGCTCCTAGTTCCTGGGATCCGCGTAAGCTGATTCAGGGTTCTGGTTGTGGCTGCACAAACGTTGGTGCTCAACACCAGGGGGCGTGCGGTTACCCTGCACCAGACCCTGACCTATCCACTCTCATGCTGAAGACTCCCACTTATCATCAGGCATACTGGGTCCCGGTCCTCGCACCGCTGCCCGGACAGTGTCTGGGTCCCGGGCACCAGACCGCCACCCTGACAGTAAGATACCGAAGACTTTCAGGAATTGGCTTATGGCTTTTTGTATACTGGCTAGCGTTATTGATGAAAAGTGCCCAGATTGCTGCTCGCAGCTGTTCTGCTACCTCGACGGCATAGGGGATGCATACCGGACGTATGGGGGATTGGCATGGTGGAAGTATGACAAACAGTTTAGTCAGCGGCTGGCGGCGAATCCATCCATGCACTGGGACCAAATGGACCTGCCATTGTGGATGCGGCTCATGAGGGCGCAGAAAAGTGTGCCCTTTCCAGGTACTGGGTGCGGTGTCGACGGAACAGAAGAAGGGTAGCTGTTGGGCGTACAACGAGGAACAATGTAAGTGGGGAGCTTCGTGTAGATTCAGACACGAGTGTTCGGGGTGCAGCGGGAAGCAATAGATGCTTCAAAAAAGGTAAGCCCAATATGGGGGGGGGGAGCGGCAGGGGCAACTGCCCCCGCGACTTCCACTGGGGGTGTCACCGTTGAAGGTCGGCTCGATGTTGCCTTGGATAAGGCACTACGCTGGTCGGGAAGATAAGTTTTTATGGAGGGGTTTTGTGGAGGGTTTTAAAATCCCCTTCAAAGCAAACGGTCTGGGTACACTAAGTGCGAATCTTAAGTTGGTTAGGGAACATCCGGGGGTGGTGAGGTAGAAGTTAACTAAGGAAGTCCAATTGGGGAGGATGGCGGGGCCGTTTCCGGCTCCGCCATTGGTGGACTTGCGGGTCTCACCTCTGGGGGTAGTCCCCAAGAAGGAGACAGGCAAGTTCCGTTTGATTCGTCACTTGTCGCACCCAACAGGGGCTTCGGTAAATGATGACATTGATGCGGACCTGTGCTCTGTCTCCAATACATCATTCGACAAAGCCGTCGAGCTGGTTTGGAGATCAGGACACGGAGCACCGATGGTTAAGGTTGACGTGGAAGCAGCGTGCCGGCTGCTTCCCATACATCCGGATTGTCATCACCTCCTAGGGTGTTACTTCGAGGGTGGGCTTTTCGTGGACTTATGTCTGCCTATGGGCTGTTCCATATCATGTGCCTACTTCGAAAAGTTCAGTACGTTTCTAGAATGGGTGGTGCACCGGGAGTCAGCGGAGGGCGCAGTGGTGCACTACTTGGACGATTTCTTATGCGTCGCCACGCGGGACTCAGATCAGTGCGGGCAGGTACTGAGGGTATTCCAGTGGGTGGCACATTCCTTTGGGGTGCCCTTGGCGGAGGATAAGACGGTGGGCCCTAGCCTTAGCTTCTTGGGGTTGGAAATTGATTCGGAACACGGGGAATGCCGGCTGCCCAATGACAAACTGCAGAGTCTAAGGCATTTAGTAGACATGGTAAAGGGAGCGAGAAAGGTGACATTGCGGGGGTTGCAGTCTCTGATAGGGAGTCTTAACTTTGCATGCAGGGTGATCCCCATGAGGAGGGTTTTTTGTAGAAGGTTAGCTCAAGCGACGAGTGCGGCTGCCGTCCCATTATATTATGGTGTTGGGCGACATGAGGGAAGATCTGGGGGTGTGGGATCGTTTTTTTGTGTGATTTTAACGGAAGGTATTTTTCCGGGAACCGGCTGAGTCATCGGACGCTATGGGGCTTTTTACAGACGCGTCAGGCAGCATTGGCTTCGGGGCTTACTTGGCAGGGAAATGGTGTGCTGAGGGGTGGCCTGAGACGTGGAAGGCGAACCCGCTGATTAGAAAATTAGCATTTTTGGAATTCTTCCCCGTTGTGGTAGCGGTGGCGTTATGGGGTTCGGAGATAGCAAATAAGAAAGTCATATTTTACTCTGACAATATGGCAGTAGTGCAAGCGATCAACAGTTTGTCGGCATCCTCACCACCAGTGGTGCGCTTGCTGCGACAGTTAGTGCTATTTTGTATGTCCTTCAACATAGTGTTCAGGGCTATTTTATATGTCCTTCTACAAACCGCAGAACATCTGCCCACAGTCGCCATGGCTTGACTGGGGCTCTTGAACCTCTCCTTCCTGGAGCCGAATGGGGAATTAGCTCTAGTCAATATGAGGACTTTCCCCCATTGAATCCCCTGCAAACTGGAACAGCAGACACAGGAGTAAATCTTCTTTCCCTCCAATAACAGGATGACACACAGTTTTGGAGTGTAAGCTGGAATAGAATTTTAATGGAGGCACACTGGCCTTTTATGCAAGTTTCCCAACAAGGTGGACCTTGTTGGGCACAGGGAAACAAAGTGAATAACCAATAAAAACAGAGTCATACAGTGAGACACTCCCATACACAAACAATAGAATCCCTCCTCTGTGCTTGGGAGATAATTGAATCAGGAGCTGTAATCTAACCCAATTATCTCAAATCACAGAAAAACATGCAATTTTATGAAACCCCAAAAGGTACCTTAGAAATACATAAAACCCCATAATAAATCCCCTTATAGCCCCGATCTGGGTGAAGAACATATCCAAAAATCACCTAGATCGGTTCAGGGGTTCAGGAATTTCCTGGAAGTCATAATTTTGACCGACCATGCACAGGGTCCTATGTCCAAAACAGTTCCATGGAATCCATGCTAACGGTTGGTCAAGTTTGGTAGTCTTTTACAGGTTTCCCTGCAGGGCCTATAGTCTTTGAGCAGGAAGCTGGCAAGCAGGCTCCTCCAGGAGCTCGTGGCAAACTCACTTGGAGAGGGGAGTTTGTCACACACACACACTCTCTGACAGACAGACACACACACACACACTGACTGACAGACACACACACACACACACTGACAGACACACACACTGACAGACACACACACTCTCTGAGAGACACACACTGACACACACGCACACACATATATTTACACATTCTTGCACACACTCACATCATTTTATTTATTGTTCCCTACCTTCGGAAGATCTTCTCTCGGGAGTTGAGTCTTCCTCTTCCCTCACGCGCGCAGTTTAGAGATGCCGGGTGCCGGAATGATGGCATATTCCGGCACCTGGCATCACTACAGAGGGCGCACGCAAGGAAGCAGTGAGGAGCAGTAAGACTGAGCTCCCTCGCTGCCACCAGGTACCTCTCTGGTAATTTTGGCAGAGTAGGCACCTGCAATGTGGGAAGAGCAGGTGCCTACTCTGCTTTAGTAAGCATGGTAAACTCGCGGCTCGCCGGGGCCACAAAAATATTAATTGTGGACCGCATGAGTTTGACATGCTTGTCTTAGAGGGACACTGAATGCATAAGTTTCACAGTTTGTAGCTGAAAAAGCATATACTCTAACTTGAAAATAAATCTTTTTTTTAAAATAATATTATGCTGTTAACTAATTTAAAAATAAAAAAACCTGTTGTGCAAATGTAAACTAGCTTGCAAATTGTTTATTTAAGTTATGCCAAGAAAACATTGGTAATTAGTAATTATACAAACAAGGGATAAATAACTAGACACACATAAACAAAAGGAGAAGACATCCTTGAGCTTACAAAATACAAGTGAAATGTACAAGGAGACAAAGGGTTTGGTTGCAAGGAGAAATACAATTGGAAAAATGTATCCATATTGTACACACTGAATATAATAAAATAGAAATTAGAAGCAGTGCTTACAATCACTATGCACAGAATGCAGAGAATATAGTACAATGGGAATACAGTAAGTATAGAATAATAGAGACAAAAAAAGCAGGTTCATAAGATGCAATAAGTCAGGAGGGACCCTTGTTCAAGGGTATCTGCAGCAAAAGGAAGTTAGTGGTCAAGAGTAATGTGTTCATTGAAGAACATAGACCAGGTATGGTCTGGTTTGCATTCCTAGTTGGGTTAGAATCACTTTTGAATTTGTATAAATGAGATACACCGCTGGGGTATAGGCAGGTCCAGATTTACCCTCCCTGTTACCCCAAGGCCAGTTTCCTAAATACGCACCCTGTAGTCCCTCAATTTATACATGTATATTTTTAATGCATGTGTGTTTAATAAATATACAGTTGTACTTAAATGTTTGCATGCACTGGCAGAAATTCTGAAATGTTAGCATTGATTTTGAAAATATGACTGATCACGCAAAAAAATGTATTTTATTGAAGGATAGTGATCATATAAATCCATTTATTATCACATATTTGTTTGGCTCCTTTTTAAATCATAATGATAACAGAAATTACCCAAATGGCCCTGATCAAAATGTTACCTACCCTGGAATGTTTGGCGTAGTTACAGACCCACACGGTGACACACACAGGTTAAAATGGCAATTAAAGGTTAATTTCCCACACCTGTGGCTTTTTAAATTGCAATTAGTGTCTGTGTAGAAAGAGTCAATTAGTTTGTTAGCTCTCACAGGGTTGCACTGAGCCATGGGGAGCAGAAAGGATCAGTAAAAAAAAAGCCTGCGTAACAATGGAACTTTATAGGAATGGAAAAGGATATAAAAAGATATCCAAAGTCTTGATAATGCCAGTCAATACTGTTCAATCATTATTAAGAAGTGGAAAATTCTGGGATCTCTTGCTACCAAGCTATGTCAGGTAGACCAAGAAATATTTCAGCCACAACTGCCAGAAGAATTTTACAGGATACAAAGAAAAACCCACAGGTAACCTCATGAGAAATACACGCTGCTCTGGAAAGAGATAGTGTGGTTGTTTCAAATAGCACAATACGACGATACTTGAACAAAAATGAGCGTCATGGTCGAGTTGCCAAAAAGAAGCCTTTACTGCGCAACTGCCACAAAAATGCCTGGTTACAATATGCCCAACAACACATTTACACTCCTCACAGCTTCTGGCACACTGTAATTTGCAGTGACAAGACCAAAATAGAACTTTATGGTCACAACCATAAGCGCTATGTTTTGAGAGAGGTCAACAAGGCCTATAGTATAAAGAATACCAGCCCCACTGTGAAGCACGGTGGTTCACTGATGTTTTGGAGGTGTGTAAGCTCTAAAGGCACGGGGAATCTTGTGAAAATTGATGGCAAGATGAATGCATCATGTTATTATAAAATACTAGCGGGCAATTTGCATTCCTCTGCACGAAGGCTGCGCATGGGACGCTCTTGGACTTTCCAGCACAAGGACAAGTTGATCCTCCAGTGGTTACAGCAGAAAAAGGAGAAGGTTCTGGAATGGCCATCACAGTCTCCTGACCTTAATATCATCAAGCCATTTTTTCCTTTGTTGCCATGTTTTTTTTGTTGAATATAAATCCCATAAGAAATAAAAAAATGTTTTGCCTGCTCACGCATGTTTTCTTTAAAAATGGTACATATATTACTAATTTTCCAAGGGTATGCAAACTTTTTAGCACAACTGTGTATATATATATTACATATAAATATTAACATAATTGACATATACTTATACTGTATGCATGTCTACATGTATTCACAAATATACTCTTCTGCAAGTTAAAAGTATTTTTTAATGAAAACATTGGTCTTTGGAAAGACTCATGCACACTCACTGACCCATACACACACTAACCCATACAGACACACACACAGGTCCATGCAGATAGTGGAGGCTCTAGAATTTGTGAGGCCTTAGGTGAAACTCAAACATGAGGCCCCCACTAACATATACTGAAAAAAATAGTGGTTCCATTGTATGTGTGTATAAGTAATTGTAGTTATATTGAAGGATTGGTTTGCAGCACTGGATACAAAGAGCTAGTCTCTGTATTCATTGTTCAGAGGCTTGCTGTGTAGCTGCATTGTGAGCTCTCTGAATGTACATATGGCATAATTTGCTAACTAAATTAATTTGAGATAAACAATTTTAATTTGCAATTATACGACTTGTTTATACAGGATTGTGGGATATGGTTGCATAGCCTGTAAGTCATATATATATATATATATATATATATATATATAAGTGCTGCTGTGAAGGGGTAATTGGAAACAAAAATGCAAAGTTTGGTTGGTCAAAAAAAGCTTTTTATTTTAAAATCCTATACCAAATAATAGCGTTACAGTTAAGAAAAGAGTGTCATAGACATTCCCCTACATATTCTATAAGCCTCTTACATATATATTATCCTATATGTTCTTTATACGTGTTTCCCCAGGTATTGTATTTGAATGTATATTACACAGTTGCAAGAAAAAGTATGTGAACCCTTTGGAATGATATGGATTTCTGCACAAATTGGTCATAAAATGTGATCTGATCATCATCTAAGTCACAACAATAGACAATCACAGTCTGCTTAAACTAATAACACAAAAAGAATGAAATGTTGCCATGTTTTTATTGAACACACCATGTAAACATTCACAGTGCAGGTGGAAAAAGTATGTGAACCCTTGGATTTAATAACTGG
>OW240914.1:106756621-106920630 GCA_933207985.1 Pelobates cultripes
TTGTATTGGGACAGGAGTCTTTATAAGGGGGGATAAGCAGGGGATTTGTGGAAGGGGATTGCGGGGGTTTTGTAGATGGGGCAGTACAGGATTTGTAGAAGGGGCAGGACAGAGGTTTTGTAGGAGGGGCAGGACAAGGGTTTTGTAGGAGGGGCTGACAGCGGTTTTGCAAAGTTTACAAATTGTAAAAAAAAAAGAAAGAAAACCTTTAACATTTTTTACAGGTTTTTTTATTGGGGGTGGGGGGGGGTGGTTGCCAAGCACAGGATCCGCCCCGGGTGCCAAATGCTCTAGGTACGCCCCTGGGAATACATGTTTGTGTTCCTGACCCTATAGTGATCCTTTACGTGATGTGATTTTTTTGTTATTCTTATAACAACAATATAGCTAAGGTAGACTATTTTGACTTACTATTTAATGTCTCTAAAGTAAACCATCCAGATTTTGGCAGGACAGTCCTGATGAACGGTTACTGTTTTGCCGTCTAGATTTGTCCCCTAAAATCATTGAACACGCTCATGCTACACTCAGGGCTCTAGCACTGTGCAGAGAGCACTGCCGTTGTCCACCTTCACTGGGTTGGCCTACTTGATTGGTAGGCAGCAAGCCGTGCATTCACACCAGGTTGACCTGCCCCTAATTCGGGTAGAGGCGGGTCACCCCCTTTTTTAATAGCCAGTGACGCGATTGTGTTACTGGCCCACCCATCAGGGGGTATGCTACTTTGTTCTCATTTTACAGTTTGTTTTTGAGTTCTTCACAATTCATGGTTTATTAAATAGGCCCTATCTATGATGACCAAATTGTCATACTGTATTATTAATGATTATAGAACATTACATAGTCTCTTTCTATATTATTCTGCAATAACTGTATATATGTTAGTCTTGTGGTTCACCTATGCTCTGCTGTGGCAGCCATCTTTAGCCCTTTTGGGTCAGAAGCACAGTTTATGTTAAAACTGTGCACAATATGAAACTCTGAGAACATTCTAGAGAGAATTCTAGAGATATCCACCATTTATTCATGATTTCAGGATTTGTGAATGCAAATCAACTCTTGATTACCTGCATGGCCACTGTCACACCCCCGCAAAATGCAAATTTCAGATATAATCTTTATTAAATACTCATGTTGACTGACTGTGTTGGAATTTCACTGAAATTCCAATCCAGTTAAACGATATACGGAGACAAAGTGGGGATTACTTTGTCTCAGTATTTTTCCTACACCTGACACTTCTTGACACTGATCGGACTTGCTGTCCTCTAGAAGTATCAATCCCCCAGCCATCACCAGTAACGGCTGCAGAAAATTCAGCTCTGTCTATGGAGAGACTTGCGGGATCCTCCATAGACTCCATACTGCAAACCTTTAATTATAAAAATAGCTGACCTTGAAAGAATTGGTCAACTCAGCTACAATCACAACCTGGAGTTTTTAGTCAAAATTTTGCCATTCGATTCTCAATTCATTACAGTTTGGTGTTAAATGAATAAGCCCCAATGTGTAAATTAAAAACAGCAGATTAGCAGTGCAAAAAAAAAACCTCTCCTTTCTTTTTTTTTTTCTTATTCTAAATTATGCTTAATACTCTCTACTACTATTTATAATGTTGATAATTATTTAGTGTGATAAAGTTCATTAATTTAGTGCAGCTCACTATCTCTCTCCTCCAGAATTGCTGCTGTCTGCAGCTGCACAGATTTATATTGACATACAGAGACGGCTTACAGGCTGTAAAGTTGCTCTGAAATGTTTTCATTTTATTTCAAATGTTTGTTGGCAAAATCTACTCACTTTGACTTCTGTCACGGTAAGAATAGCAGTCCATGTAGGGGTTTTCTATCTGTGATGTTTGAGGATTAATTATTAAATTGTGCTGGATCAGTGAAAATGACACTGTAATCTGTTGGAGTCAGAAGCCTCTTTTATCCACGGTAGGTATTAAAGAGACTGGTAAATGGGACATCAAAACAACTTCAGCTTAATGCAGCAGTTCTGATGTATAGATCATGCACCTGCAATATCACAACTCAATTCACTGCCATTTAGGAGGTTAATTGCTTTTTAAAAATACAGCCATTGTCACAGCTTCCTGCACGTTCCTAAACACTTCCTGCAAAGAGATCTAATACTTAAATTTACCTTATTGCACATTCTGTTTAATTTAAAATCTCTTATCCCCTGCTCTGTTAATAGCCTTCTAGACCCTACAGGAGCTTCTTGTGTGTGATTAAAGTTTAATTTACAGAGCAGGAGATAAAACTTCTAAAGTAAGTTAACATCTGATTGAAAACTAAACATTTTTTCATGCAGGCTGTGTGAGTCACAGCCAGGGGAGGTGTGGCTAGGGCTGCATAAACAGAAACAAAAATGATTTAACTCCTAAATGGAGAACTGAACAGTGAGACTGCAGGGGCATGAACACTAAACAAACTTCAGCTGTTTTGGTGCCTATAGCGTCCCTTTAAGATCAAATTACCAGAATTAGCTAAATTATCTAAGATGGCTATATTTCCAGTTTACTTAAATTTGAAATTAACTTTCAATACAATTTTAATTCTCACTTTAGTGAAAAATTATGTTTGTGACAACTTTATTCAAAGAACTAGGGATATTGTTTCCAATGTTAAGGCCACTTGATACCTGTCACTACTTTTAGCAAGTAGGTGCTCTTTACTGACTTCAAAATTTCAACAATAGTGAAAGGCAGTTAATGGTGGCCGCTAGTTAAAGCCTGTCATTAAATAGTGGCTAACAGTCGCATTCTTCTAAATGGCAGCCAATAACATTGACTGGTTTCTGAGTCTGTTACTGCTGTTTCATGTTACAGTTTGAGGGTTAGAGGCAGCCATTAGTCTCTGGCATGATGCAAATTAAATTGCATTACAACAACCATTGAAAGGTGAGATTTGCCTGTCAGAGCGCTGTTAGAGGGGTAAGATGTTACAGAACTGAGTACTCAGGCCGAGTACCTCTGTCTGCAGAGCCGGCGCGTCCAAAAGGCGGCACAAGCGCGTGTAGTGTGCCCGGGCAGAGCAGTGCATACCGCGGTACAGAAACCTCTGTTTCCTGTACCCGGCTGGACTGAAAAGAAGTGCTCACTGAGAGAGCACTTCCTGTCTCCGGCCGGGTACAGGAAACTGACCCAAGGATGCCGACCTTGAACGAGGCCTGGAGCTGGGGAGAGACCTTCCGCCACCTGCAAATTCTATCTACTCACCGCTACTCCAGGTGCCCGCTACCAGGATGCCCAGAAGTGGTATCAGCTGACACAGGAATCTGAGCACTGAGCTCCCTCCACCAAGCATGATGGACTAAACGGCAGAGACGGTATACCATTTAACTCCCTAATGATAAGTTAAACATCTTGTCTAAGCACTCTACCGTCTGCTGATGATGTGCTGATGCTCTGAATGAAAAGGGACATGTCACTTCGGACTTCAGTCATTTCATACTCTATTTGACTTGCCTTTGTATGATAGTCATTGGACTGCCAAATTACTGGGCCTAGAAGCAATACAGTGTGTAATGTTCCTGTCCCCCATTTTACTTTATCCTGTTATGCCTTTACTTAAAGGATCACTATAGTGTCAGGAAAACAAAGCGGTTTTCCTGACACTATAGTGCCCTGAGGGTGCCCCCACCTTCAGGTTCCCCCTCCTGTGGCGCTGAAGGGGTTAAAACCCCTTCAGCAGCTTACCTTAATCCAGCGCCGGGCTCCCTCGACGCTGGTGACCTCTCCTTCCCCGCCGACGTCAGCTCCCCCATCCCCCATTTCTCAATGCTTTCCTATGGACGCTCTGCGCTATGAAGGCGAAATGTGCCTCCAGCGTCGCAGATGCACCTCTAGTGGCTGTCCGGAAGACAGCCACTAGAGGCTGGATTAACCCCAAATGTAAACATAGCAGTTTCTATGAAACTGCTATGTTTGCATCTGAAGGGTTAAAACCTGAGGGACCTGGCACCCAGACCACTTCATTGAGCTCAAGTAGTCTGGGTGACTGTAGTGTCCCTTTAACCCCTTAAGGACACAACTTCTGGAATAAAAGGGAATCATGACGGAATATATCCGTCATCTGTCCTTAAGGGGTTAAGGTTGTTTTGCAATGGAGGGGGGAGTCAGTAATTGCGTTAGCCTACATAGTTAGTTTAATGCCAGTTAGGTTTATACTCTTTGGTACATATAGCCTGAAATTCTCTTATTCCCGCGGACACATCTTCTAATACACTTATAAATAGCTAGCCTGATCTGGCTAATGTTAAACTCATTATAAAACATAATGAGCACTGTGCTACTCCTACCTTCTTGTTTATCATAACGCACTCTCTGTTAAACCGGCATCTATTTCTTTACTAAGCGCAATATCATAATTACCCATAGTGCACATTAAACTTTATTTACACTGTGTAAGCCTTGCTTTCTGATTTTTTTTGTTATATGCTATGCTGATCCACCTGTTAGCTAAGGTACATCAATGTATAGAATAACGATATTCCTAGCAAAGAATTTTGTTAACTTTTACTTAAAAATTAGACAGTCAGCTCAAGAGTTATGTCATATGTGAAACTGTAAAAGATATGTTTGCATTAACTCAACTTTTCCTTTCTGTAATGAATCACATAACGTCTCAATAAAATTAAAGATTTACAAAATAAAAAAAATTCTTGCATCGGCCCTGCCCGTCTCTAGTTCCCTCTAGTTGAAAAATATCGCTCTGTAGTGATTATAGTCCATCCCCAAATTGTTACCAAACTCATATATTTATAGGGACAATAACATCAGGGGGTCATTAACTTGGACATTAGGTTACAGGCCTGGCGCCACTGTTATATACTGCTGACTTTATTAAATCCTCCGACATCAGGGCGCCGTACAATTAAACATGAAAAATCATGCTTATTGTTTATTATTTTTCATATTATTAAACATATATACACAGTTTAGGTATTCCCAGACAGAGCCCACTCTCCCAAGCATTGTGTCCTAAAAGAGCCCGGATTGGATGTACCTTGCCTGAGAAATCATTGAGTGCAGTTTGACATCTCGATCCGGCACAGAGTTCAAGGTTGCCACGGCTAAAAGCCGGTCTTCAAAAATGCATCTTCCTGGCTTAGGAAAAGGGAGTTCCCCTTGACTCTCAGTGAGCGTTTGTAGTTTGTCCATGTCCCTACCTCACCTCCGAAAAGGAGGGTGTTAAAATGGGTGTTAAAATAAAGCTGCAGGAGGGGCTGTTAGTTTCACCGGGCAGTCACCTTGGACCAGGCTAAAATAGAGTTCCATGAAATTGGCAACTGGTCCCGCTGGAGAGTTGTGACTGCTCCAGTCTTTTATAACGTATTCTTTATTGTTTTCCAACAGTATAGGGATACAGAAAGGGGGTAAAAAAGATTTAGTACATTATGGCGCACTTAACATCGTTACATTGCATATGTTACATACATAGGGTTTTGACATAGTACACTTTATATCTCGTTGTGTGTATAAACTGTTCGTGTCGAACGAGGGTGTCCGAGCACCAGATGTGGTATTCGACTTATGGCAAGTTACTCTTAGGGGTATGATGCCGAACTAGTGTTTGCTCCCATTATGTGTTAGTGTGCTGATTGCCCACTGTGTTCCCGCAATAGAGGAATGTCAGATCTAGTTACACGGTGAATTCACTTGTTTCAAGTTCAGTGGGATTCGTGATGTTCCGTGTCTAAGTGACCTGATCCCTTGGAGATACCTGTATGTGGTAGTTTTCTTGCATCATATACGTGTGATGTTGTGTAGGGGTCAAGTGCGTGCCGTCATGTTTTCCTTTCAAAGCTCGTAGTCGAGGCTCGAGGTTGGGGGGAGGGAAAGAGAGAATAAGGGTAGAGAAACCTGGTGAGGGTAATATTTGTGACCCTGGTGCAGTCCGTCTCTGTCGGGGTCGTCTGAGGGTAGGGAATCTTGTCCTGGGTCATGTGCAGTCGTGTGATGCGTTGGTGTAACGTATGAGTAGCGAGCCGGCTCTGCTGCTCTCAGTGGCAGAGGTCGTGTGTGTCCTGACTTATGTTAACCTCTCTTCGCATTAGGCTAAGGGGGTTGTGGAAGTGGTTTCTGTGTGGATAAGTAGGTACGCCACATCTCGGCAATTGATGGGCTCAGCTTCCCAATTTTCAGTTGGTTCCACATTTGGAGTTCATAGTCCACTGTCGTCGATAACAAAGTTGTAATTTCCTGGGTTGAGGGAAGAGTAGAGGTCTTCCAGTTTCTAGCTATTAGAGTGGAGACTGTGCTCAATATGAGATATATCATTTTTTTTGCTGCTTTGGGGGTGGTATCAGGGTGTGATCGTAGGAGGATCGTTTTTGGTTCGTGAGGCAGGGTACATTCTGTAGTTTCTTGGATCATTCGTTCCGTTGTTTTCCAAAGTTCGTTTACGGTGTGGCAGGTCCACCACACATGTAACATTGTGCCTCTGTGCGAGTTGCAGCGCCAACATATGTCCGTCGTTTCAGGGTATATGGTGTGCAAACGTGAGGGTACCATGTACCACCTATAGAGCAGTTTGCGTGATGTTTCGAAGTGGGCCGCGCAGGAGGACAGACCCTCGTGCCTTCTGTCTTGAGGTTTGCTAGGCTGTCATAGCAGGTGGATAGCACTTTTTTCGGGGGTGTTGCTGACATGCATTGCATTTCGAACTTCGTTGCAGTGGTTCGCAATGTCTGTTTTCTGTTGCAGATCGAGTTGTCTTTCAGTAGGGCTTTTAATTGTAGGTATGCGAACGTGAAGTTCGACGGGAGTGTAAACTCGGTTTGGAGGTCTGGGAAGTGTTTCAGGCCTTCAGACGTGTAGAGGTGGTACATATGTGTGATGCCTCTTTCTTCCCACTTTTGGTGCGGGAATGTGCCATTACAGTGATGCAGAGTTTTGATTGGGGCAGCTAGTGCCCATGGGTGAGCTGAGCATAACTTTTCCCTGCAGTTATCCCATGTGGATAGTAAGAGTTTGGTGGTGGGCAACATGTCCGTGGATCTTGGTCTTGCGTGTTTGGGAGTCCATAGAGTAGAAGATAGGTCATTGTTGGTGCAGAGCTGGTTTTCTAACGCTACCCATTGTGGAGGTTGTTTCGTTGTGTGTGCGTTGATGACACTTGTGAGTAGGGCTGCGTGGTAGTATGATTTTAGGTTAGGAAATCCCATTCCACCTTGTTTTATGTGTCTGAAGAGCAGGGCTTTAGGTACCCTGGGGTGCTTTCCACTCCAGCAGAAACGAAGGAGGATTGCTTGCAGGCTCGTCAAGTAGCTCTGTGGGATCTTGATTTGCAGAGACCGGAAAAGATACAGGAGTTTTGGAAGTATTGTCATTTTGATAGCCGCCATCTCTCCGACCCAGGATAAGAATAAGTGTTTCCAGCTGTGTAGCTGTTTTTCAATTTCCCATAGCAGTTTTGTATAGTTCGCTGTGAAGAGATCAGTGAGTTTGTTGGTTATCCTGATGCCTAGGAACGTTAGATGATCAACTCTCCAGTCGTATTCGTGGGCAGATTTTAGGACGTTTTCCGTGGCTCTGGGCACATTGAGGCACATCGCTTGTGTCTTGGTGATGTTGAGTTTGTAGTAGGATTGTTGGCTGTATGTGTGTAATTCTTTGTGTAATGAAGGGAGAGAAATGAGTGGTTGGGTGAGCGTGAGTAGTATGTCGTCCGCGAATAGATTGAGTTTGTACTCCTGTTGGCCAAGTGGCACTCCATGTATGTTATTATTCTTGCGGATGGCTATTGCCAGGGGCTCTAGGTCTAGGACGTACAGGAGGGGAGACAGAGGGCATCCTTGGCGGGTGCCATTGGTTATTGGGAAGGGTTGAGAGCAGAACCCTGAAGTCAGTACTGTCGCTGTGGGGTTGCTGTATAGGGCATGTATGACAGACAGGAAGGGTGGTGGAAAGACGTATAGGGTCAGGGCTTCGTGAAGAAAGTGCCAGTTTATGCGATCAAACGCCTTTTCGGCGTCTAGCAAGAGCATAATGCTCTCTATTTTAGTCCGGTTTAGGAGGTGGTGTATGTCAAGGACCTTTCTGGTGTTGTCTGGGCCCTGTCTGCCTGCTATGAAACCCACTTGGTCTGTATGAATAAGGGAAGGTAGTATTGTTTTAAGGCGGTCTGCATGAATTTTTGCGTAGAGTTTAGCATCTGCATTTAGCAGCGAGATTGGCCTGAAATTTTGGCATATAGTTGGAGGCTTTCCTGGTTTGGGTATGGTGATTACGTAAGCTGACAAAAACTCAGTGGGGAAAGAGCTCTGTTTAGTTGCTTCATTAAAGAATTGGGTGAGAGGAGGGGCTAGTTCATGTTTGAATGTTTTGTAATATGTGTTGGTGTACCCATCTGGGCCCGGTGCTTTACCTCTGGGCATTGCGTCTATATGGTGAAGCACTACTTCTGTGGTGATTGGGGCAATGAGCTGTGCTGATTGGTGTGCGTTAATAGTGAGGAGTGCGAGTTTGTTGAGGTAAGTCCTTATGGACGTCGGTGTAGGTCGAGGTGAATTTTGGTCATCTTTCAGGTTGTATAGAGAGCCATAATAGCGAGCAAATTCATTACATATTTGCGTGGGCTGCATTACCTTTTGTCCGGTGTGTGTGTTTAGGAATTGTTTTCTTGTTTGTGCTTGTTTGTCCCTAAGTCTTAGCGCCAATAATTTCGTAGCCTTGTTGCCCATCGAGTAGGATGTGGCTTTTAGTTTTTTTAACGCTGCCGTTGCCTTGCGGAGATGTATGTCATTGATTTAGTTTTGTGTGCTTTGTATTTGTTGTTGGAGTGTCTTCGTGGGGTTTGCTTGATTCGACCTATGTAGGTCCTGAACCCTTTTGAGGAGTGTGAGCAATGTGGTATAGTTAATTTTTTTAAGATATGCCGCTCTGCCTATCAGGATTCCTCGGATGACTGCCTTGTGGGCTAGCCACAGAGTGGCGGGAGTCGGGCCGGTAGGACTATTGGTTGGGAAGTATAGAATCATTTAGTTCTTCACTTTTTCCAGGAAGGAGGGTTCGTTAAGGAGGTATTCGTTCAGCCTCCAGGGGCTTCGATGTTTGAATTGGTATGAATCTGCGAGGACCAATGACACCGGGTTATGGTCTGAGATCGTGGATGTTTCTATGTCGCATGTTCTTATCTGCTGTAGGTGCGCGTTGCGCAAGAGGAACCCGTCTTTACGGGAGTAGGTATTGTGAACTTGGGAGTAATGGGTATATTCCTTATCGTTAGGGTGTAGGGTTCTCCAGACATCATAGAGTCCGTGTGCTGACAGAAGCTTGTTTATGGAATTGCAACATTTGTGTAGTGTTTTTTTGTGTTTCGCTGAGTGTCGGGCTGTAGAGTCTGCATTAGGATCTAGAATGTGATTAAAATCACCGCAGATGACCGTGGTGCCTGTTTGGAGCTTCTCTACCTTGTCTAATAGGTAGGCCAAGTAGGTCTCCTGGTTGTCATTCGGGGAGTAAGAGTTCACTATCGTGTATGTGGAGTTATTCAATGTGCATATTAAAATGATATATCTACCTTTCGGGTCAGAGTCGATTGAGATTAGGTCAAAGGCTAGAGTGTGGCTTAGCAGTATCGACACTCCTTTGCTTTTGTTCGGAGAGGTAGCATGATACTGGTGTGGGAAGGTTTTGAGTCCTAGAATGGGGTGAGAGTCCCGTTTAAAGTGAGTCTCCTGTAAGCAAACCACGTCTGCGTGCGTGTTATTGAGTTCTTTGAGGAGGGTATGTCGCTTGTTGGGCGAGTTCAGTCCCCTTACGTTGTGTGGATTTATCTTCATTTTCCGTGGGTGGTGTATGCTGTGTATGTGACTAATATTTGTTAGTTGTATGGTGTGGATGCGCGTCGTAGTAGTAGGAAGGGAGGCGGTCTCAGTCCTGTTGGGTCGGGGGGTCTGTCAGTGCGTCCGGTGTGGATGACCGTATGGGTCAGTAATGGATATCCGTGGTGGCGGCTGCAACCAGGTGTACAATATAACTTTCAGAACACAATAAAACAAAATAAGATAATAAAACAATTAAGCAATAATCAAAGAAAGTATCTTACAATGGTGACTTTAGAGGTATGTGCCTAAACTTTGGCACTTCCTAGGTGGGGGTGTTGTGGTCGGTTCGAGGCGAGCGGAGGTCGCTGCGGGCCCAACGTGAATCGGGTGCGCCCCGCCCATATATGTGGTGAACATGCATTGTTTGGATCGATCAACACCGTTAAGAGCCTGTTTTATAGCGGTAGAGGCTGTGACCGTAGGGGTCTGTAGCCGATAGGGCGTGCTCTATGTAAGTAGGGAAGGGTTTTTAGGCAGGGCCCTGTGGTTTTACGCACTTAATGCTGCTCCCGTCTCCAGAGGGAGGGTCTCAGGGGCATATCATAAGGGTACTAGTAAGCAATTAACAGTGCATTATCATCACATTATAACCTAGTGTATAACAGGTGAGTAACAGAGTAAACATGTTTAGAACTTGATGTATCTCGCTGAACAGGCTCATTCGTCTCTTGGAGATGTGCGTCTCGTCTTCTGAGGTCGCCATTCTTCGGGTTGCGGTTTACCGGAGTTCCTGGGGTTCGGCTGCGTATTCCGGGACATACCCCATTGCTGCAGGAGGTCCAGTCCCTCTGCTGGTGTAGTTGCCGAGATAAGTTTCCCTCCTTTCGATATAAGCAGCTTGGCCGGGTAGCCCCAGCGGTATGGCACATGATGGTGTCTCAGCGTGTCTGCTATGGCCCTAAAGGATCGCCTGCGGCGTAGTGTCTCCGCTGATAAGTCCATGAACATGAGGATGTCCTTGAATTGAGTGGGTAAGTCCTTTTTGGTACGGTGTGTCCGTAGTATTTGGTCTTTGATGTGATAGTAGTGGAGTCTCATGAGGACGTTTCTCGGAGTGGTAGGTGGCAGGTGTTGTGGCTTGGGAAGCCTATGGATGCGATCCAATAGGAACATTTCTGCGAGGATATCTGGAAGCAAAGTTTGGAAGAACTCTACGGCGTAGGCCGTTAAGTTTTGCGGCGCGATATCTTCAGGTACACCCCTTAACCGTACATTATTGCGACGTGACCTGTCTTCTGCATCTGCTAGTTTGGTCTCGTGTCTATGAAGCTGATCCTCAATTTTGCTGAGGCGTGTGTCAGTTTCGTTGTGGGCCCCTGTGAGGCTTTCCACATTACCCTCAAGGTGGGAGGTCCGTGCTTCCAGCTCTTTGAGGCCTTTCCTCATGTCATTGAGGGCCTCTGTGACAGTAGTTTGCATTTTGGTGACTGCTGCATCAAGCATGGATTGTAGGAGACTCTGGGTCAGGGAGCAATCTTCTTGTCTACTCACTGTATAGTCGCGCTCAGGATCGTAATCCGGGTCGGCGCCATCTTGGGCCTGTGGGTCGGCGGCTTTATGCTGTGGCGTTCTAGCCGCAAAGAAGGCTGATTTGTCTTTTGCCCCCGTGTGTTTCTTTCTCCTGTGTTGGGACATCGTTCCAGCGTTATGGGTTGGGGAAATCACCCGGAAAAGCTTGTTTTAGCCGCGTTGTGGAGCCCGTAGTAGCGGAGCTCACTTAATGTGCGTCCATCTCTCTCGATGTCCGGCCACACCCCCCCATCTGCTCCAGTCTTTTAGAGTGGTCCTAGTGGATGCAGAATGAGAGCTCAACGAAACCTCTCATATTTGCCTACTTACTTAGTATTTAAAATAATTATTCTCTTGCATAAAAGCAAGTTAATGATTATTTGCGAATGTACATGCCGCTGGATGCATTCTCTCCCTATTTAGATTAAAATGAGTGCTTTATACATAATCTTTGTATGTTGTTCAGATGTGAAAGGCACTGGTTTTAAAACGGACACAAAATACATTGTGCCGATTAGTGAATATAGTCAATCTGACCGAACTGGCAATAGATTTTGTCGATGTATTTCTGACCCTATGGTGTTAAAACCACCATCTAGCCCCCCTGGGCTCCCCTTGCTTCCCTATATATAGTAATATCTTACTTGTCTGCCTCTGACCTGCCCCTGTCTGCTGACTGCATCAGAAGTGGTGGTCTGAGCCAATCACAATGCTTCCCTGTTGGATTGGCTGAGATTGTCAAGGAGGCAGATCAGGGGCAGAGCCAGCACAAGTCAAACACAGCCCTGGCCAATCAGCATCTCCTCGTATAGATTAATTGAATCAATGCATCTATACGAGACACTGAATGTGTGCAGCACTGTCCCAGGAAGCACCTCTTGCAGCCATCTGAGGAGTGGCCAGTGGAGTTATCACTAGGCTGTAATGTAAACACTGCATTTTCTCTGAAAAGACAGTAGTGTTTACAGCAAAAAGCCTAAAGGGAATGATTCAACTCACCAGAACAAATACAATAACCTGTAGTTTTTCTGGTGACTATAGTGTCCCTTTAAAGGGCCACTATAGGCACCCGGACCTCTTCAGCTCAATGAGGTCCCTCTAGTTTTAATCCTGCAGCTCAAAACATAGCAGTTTCAAAGAAACTGCTATGTTTCACTGAGGTTTAATCCAGCCTCTAGTAGCTGTCTCACTGACAGCCGCTAGAGGCGCTTCCACAATTCTCACTGTGAAAATCACAATGAGAAGACACTGGACATCCATAGGAAATCATTGAGTAATGCTTTTATATGGGCTGTTTGAATGCCGCGTATGCGCATTCAGATCTGACGTCGGCATGGGGTGGAGAGTTCCCCAGCACAGAGGGAGCTTGGTGTCGGATAAAGTTAAGTAGCTGAAGGAGTTTTAACCCCTTCAGCCCAGTGGGAGGGGGGCCCTGAGGGTGGGGGAGGACCTAATGACCAAATAGTGCCAGGAAAACGAGTTTGTTCTCCTGGCACTATAATCCTTGTTTAACCCCTTAAGGACACATGACATGTGTGACATGTCATGATTCCCTTTTATTCCAGAAGTTTGGTCCTTAAGGGGTTAAGTAAATAAAATGCGTCATTCATTGGCTGAGAGCGCCCAGCCGAAGCTCTTGGCCAGTGAATGATCAACAGGTTCGACGTCCGGCTTCAGCAGTTCGCTGTAAACATATTACTAGCCATTAGAGAACCCTCGGCAACTGGCAGGGACCCAAGAAAGAGGTCAAACTGTTGCAGGTCATGGAAAGGGGCCATGGCTCTCTTCACATCATAACAATTACAGAGTGCAGCAGTGGCTATAATGCTGCAAATAACCCATTCACCTTTTTACACAAGACCCAAATTATCTACAAGGCAATAGCTTTGTGACCCGTCCCTTAATTGCAAAACATCATCATTAGCCTCTCCTATGTACTTGGAAGGCAGTGATGCTGTATTAAGTAATGTATTGTGGGCTGGTGAATAAGATCTCTCTTTTCCAGTCAGTAAGTACAAATTTAACCCCAGGGGTTAAGAACAGCTGTTGTAACAGGTGCATTTTAAAAATACATAAATATGATCATTTTCACAGAAGTTTCACCTTGGGCTAAAATTTAATTGGTCTTTTAGTGGACAATCCCCTAAGGGTTTCCATGCACATTCTAAGCTTTGATTCTCAGTATCCAGAGAAGAACAATAGGGTAACTATAGAATTGATGTGTAAAGAAAGCTGGGAATTGTCTCTTCATCATCAAGTCATATCATCCTTAGAACTAATATTCCTATTTTCTGTGGACTGTATTCATCACATTGGCAAACTGTGGCTTCTTTAATGAGACGTTCCACTTGAATCACTTTGATGAACAAGCTCTTTTATGAATAATCTCGCTTGTTTCCTGGATGTCCTTGTCTGCCTTGCCCTCTCATTCTAGCCTTCTTCCTTTCTAATTCTCTGACTCTTTCTTTTTGATTTGGGGCACGTGGGTGACTTTGGGGGGGGTAGGGGGAAGGGAATGAGGTGTTAATTAGAAGAGCTCTTTAGCTGTTTGTTCATCACTGCAGGAATTAGTCAGAATGAATTCTATTAACAACATTGCAAGAGAAGTTGACGGGGTTGGGTGTCCGGAGCTGAGTCTTCAGAGAGCCGTACTGAACCAATTTACAGTACATTCTGAAGCAGTGGTGTTCTAAGGTAGTGTTCCAGCTCTTAGGACTACAATTCCTATTATACTTTTTATCGCAGCTGCCTGGCGACTACATTTTGGCCACCCATTGTCTATAATTGTTATTCACCGTATGAACCCAAACATGCGTAATACTGTCTAGATCTCCAGCATGCAGTTAGAGCAGTATTAATCTAAGCATTCCTGTGCTCAGATTGGTTGTGAGGGGGTTAACGTGTCATTCTAGTGTTCCAAATGCAAAATGGGATAAAGATGAGTGGTCAGAGGTTTAGGAAATATACACAGTATTTTTATTTAAAGGAACATTATAGGGTCAGGAATAGAAACATGTATTCCTGATCCTATAGTGTTAAAAAAACCATGTTAGACCCACGGCCCCCTCTTTGCCCCTTTAAAAAAAGTATAAAAACATTTGCAGCTCTGCGCAGGTCTACGGATTCTTTTTTTTTTTTTTTTCATTCTTTATTTTATTTGTGCATGAAGTAACAACAAGCATGCAGAGCCACAACAGCCGCTGCAAGCAGATTCATAGAATTCCAAAGTGTGGCAGGTTAAACGGCACATTTTTTTTTTTTCTCATGAAAAAAACAGGCTATAAGACATTCGTGGTTAGCAATAAACATGCTATGCTAAATTTGTATACAACAGAACTGTTCTCGCTTAATGGTTTGAATAGAGCAGGATTAGTTAGTACTAGTACATTTTTATATTATAGGTTAAGCGAGGATTTAGGTAAATTGAATAGTCAACTTGGTGAGGTTAAAACAGGCATATACGATTCAAGAGCATGTTAAGGGTTAAAAACAGGCTATAAGACACTCGTGGTTAGCAATAAACATGCTATGCTAAATTTGTATGCAACAGAACTGTTCTCGCTTGATGGTTTGAATAGAGCAGGATTGGTTAGTACTCCAGCCAATCCATTGCTTTCATGTAGGGAAAGCATTGAGGAGGTATAAGCATTAATGCAACCATGACATGCACCAATCAGCATCTCCTCAGACATGTGCATTGACTTAAAGTTCAGTGCCTCCATGCAGAGTCGCAGGAATGCTGAGCGTTGATGCGGCGCAGCCAAAAGCTCCTCCTAGTGGCCTTCTGGTGACTGGTGGTCTCCCCAGGCAATAATTCTGCGTTGAAAAGGCAGTGTTTACATTAAAAGTGTTTGCAAGGACGTACTATACTCATCAGAACAGCTGTTAAGTTGTAGACATTTCCGGTGTCTCAATTATTACCTTTAGTTTGTATTATATATATGAAAATGTATTTCTGTTTGAGGGATTAATGTTGATTCTTGCTGCTGATAGTTGGGCAATGCTGTGTTCATGTAACTTTTCTATTACTGGTATATCATTTTTCAGAAGAGGATTTGATTTTACTTTTATTGTGAAAGTGGCAGTTTTAAGCTTTGTCCTGGCCGTTGGACATATTGTATTGATGTAATAAGTTTAAATATCCATAGTAGTGGACTATTTAGGAAGATATTCTAGTCAGGCTTTTTGTCATTGATTAATTGATAATATCTGACTTTCCGGAAATGTGGATTTCTGGAAGGCTCAATAATCTCAGATTTGGTTAAAGCATTCTTCGCCTTTAAGCACACAGATATGTTTGGTTTGACCCAACTAATTATTTGTTAAAAGCTCCCAGGCGCCTCTATTAAATTAAGAAATGCTTCAGATACTAAGCTATATATTTGTTTTCTTGTGTGATAGGAATTCAGGAATTACAGTGAGCAGTATTAAAAGGGACACTTTATAGTCTACTGAACAACTTTAGTTTAGCCAAAACAGTTTTGGTGTATAGAACATGCCTAAGCCTCACTTTCTCAATCCTCTACTTCATTTAGGGTTAAATCCTTTGTTTATTAACCTAGTCACACCTCCCTGCATGTGACTTGCACAGCCTTCCATAAACACTTCCTGTAAAGAGAGCCTATTTAGGCTTTCTTTATTGCAAGTTCTGTTTAATTAAGATTGTCTTATCCCCTGCTATGTTAATGACAGTAGACCCGTAAAGCCTCCTGTAGCAGTTAAGTTCAATTTAGAGATTGAGATACAATTATTTGGAGACCACTATAGGCACCCAGACCACTTCAGCAATGGTGGTCTGGGTGCCTAATCTCTAAGGTTAACCCTGCCTGCTGTAAACATAGCAGTTTCAGAGAAAATGCTATGTTTATGTTAAGTTAATCAGCCTCTAGTGGCTGTCTCATTGACAGCGCTAGAGCTTCAGCGTTTCTCACTGTGAAATCACAGTGAAGGCGCTCAGCGTCCATAGAAGCATTATCGAATGCTTTCCTATGGACTACAACTTCTAGTATTGTGGCTCCTTTTCTGCGGCGCATGCTTATTCAGCCAAGAAAGGAAGAGAGAAAGAGGGAGCTCCCGTCCGAGCATGGAAAAAGAGGTAAGTTTAACCCCACTCTCCATCGTAGCGGAGGGAACCCTGAGGGCACTATAGTGCCAGGAAAAAGAGTATGTTTTCCCTGGCATTATAGTAGTCCTTTAAGATAGGCCACATCTGTTTGAAAGTGGGGAAACCAGTTTTTTTTTTTCTCAGTAAATCCTCCAGTGATACATTTCCTCCTAAGTGCACATTATATGTATCACAGCCCTTGTGGAAGGGATGAGTCTGACCATGATTAGACCATTATTACAGTCACCTTATGTTGTTTCAACGTTGTAAACCGTCATGTTGGTTGGCGTTTGCAAAAATTTTTATTATATTCAGATCGTGTGATAATGTGAAATTGTAGTATCTGCAATAAGGTTTGTAATGCTGAAAACCCAGTGTGATTTTTGGTTCTGGAACTTGGCACTCTGGATTATGGTGCTCAATAAACAGATTCGCTTATATGGTATTTAGTGAAGACAAGAGAGATTACATTACCAGCATTATTATGCATTCAGCAGTGTGTAATCGTGCCGAGAAAGTTCAGAGCTATCTATTTGGTGTTTTGGCTCTGGAATTCAGAACCCTGGGTTTCAAAGGAAAACATGAATAGGAGGATAATGTGCTAACTGTAAGTTTAAATCTGAATGTATTTGCATGCATAAATCATGAATTATGTATTATACCAAATCTGCACACAAGGAAAGTGGCAAGCACTAGCCACTTAATCCTTTCCATTTTGAAGTCTTCTTTGCTTTCATTTTGGCTTTTCAGAATCATCACATAAGACAATATATTCCAATTTGTGGATGATGCATTGAAAGAAACAGGAATTTTTATTTATCCAAGGTGTTCTTATGTCCATCAGTGATGTTGCCTTCTTTCTATACATATCTCCTTTGATGAAGACCATGGTGGGTATAGAAGGGACAATGTGTAATGACTCTAGAATGTCTTCCTTCTATGACCATCTTCCAGTTCCCCTACAACTCCCTACAATTCCCAACTTCTTGATCTATGCCTTCTCTCCTAATCCTCCTTTTTATGTCTGCCATTTCTTAGTCCTCCTGTGACTACCATTCTCTAGTTCTCATCGAATGCATAGGATGAACATATTTCCCCTTGTTTGTCCATCATATCCTTCTGTTCTGCTTTTATGCTCACCATCACCCTCTTAAATGCACAGTATTTATCTTACTTCTGCCCTTACCACCAATCCATGCCCACAGGCCCAGACTGGAGCCCACCTATCCTTGCACTCATAACTATTTGGAGTTTGTAGCCCCCATCTTTGTGGCAAGAATCGGATAGAAGTGGTCTACAACTGAGGTCACACTCTGCCAACAACTTTGTTTCTGTCTCCTAGTCTTTGTTTCTTTTACATCATATGCCAGGCTGCCTGGTCAGAGCTAGGCCATATTATGTATATTAAATTAACCAATGTAGTGCCATACATGTGCAATACAAACACATTTGGTATGCTTATTTAGGGTTAAATGTCAATGATATAGAAGCAACAAAAAGACCGTATAAATAATAATAGCACTAGTAGCATTAAAAAAAAGTTTGAATGTTGTACTGATCTATAGTGAGCCTGTAAGAATATGTGTCCACATAAATTTCCCGGCTCGTGAATATGTTGGGCTTGAGGCCATGGCAAAATTAACGGGAAATATAGCAAAGTGTGAACTCAGCTTCCATAACATGTTTGGCTGCAGATCAATGTTTTGATTACAATCAGTGTAAAATTCCATTCATAATGATTGCTAGCCCTGCATTCCAATAGCACTTAACAGCATATTGAATTTCTACTGTAGGTGGAAAATACACAATACCTGAATCCGAATATATGAGGATCTTTCTATACATTAAATGTTTCAGGGCTCAAACCTCCCCTCTAGCCCTAGCAAGTACATGTTCACCCCTGGTGTGAGTGTTATGGACCCTTGAGGTTTGTAGTGGCGACCAATTTTTAACGCCTGGCTATTAACATTGGACTTTAAATTTTAAGCTGTGAAAAGTTATCCAGGACATATTAATGCATATCCAGCCCATACACAGGTCACGTACATTTTATACACGACTTACACTAGCTGAAGCCTATACGTACAATGCACACATACAATAAACACGTTATAATCTATACGGCCAAAAATATGTGGATACACATACTAATTATTGAATTCAGGTATTTCAGCCTCAAGCCATGAAATCTCCAAAGACAAATCTTGGCAGTAAATTGACTTGCACTGAAGAGCTCTGTGAATTTAAAGGCCTCACTTGTCGTAGGATGCCACCTTTGCCACAAATTAGTTTCTGACATTTTTGCCCTACTACCTCTGGTCATCTGTAAGTACTAAGATTGGAAAATGGAAGCATCAAGGAGCAACAGCAGCCCAGCCACAGTCATAGACTACGCATACTTACATAACAGTGGTGCTGAGTGCTGAAGAGTGTAAACATAGCCTAGTTTTATCACTTCTTACAGAGTTTCAAACTGTTTCTGGAAGAACGTCATGAAATGGGTTTCCATGGCTAAGCAACTGTACACAAGCCTCACATCAAAATGTCCAGTGCCAAGTATCGGTTTGAGTGGCATAAAGCAGGCCACCAATGGAGTTGTGGAAACATATTTTTTGAAAGAATGAATCACACTGCATTATTTAGCAGTCTATTGGGAGAATCCGGGTGTGACGGTTGCGAGGAGAACACTACCTCCCAAAATGCATATTGCCTACTGTAAAGTTTGGTGTAGGAGGAATAATGGTCTGAGGCAAACAATCCATAAACACATAATGTACAGCAATACTTTGATGTGATGGTGAGTGTTCATGAGAACCACAACTTGTGGAAAGTCAGGTCCAGTATTCCAGGAGAAGAAAGAACACCTATTTAGAATTTAAGGGGGTACTGAACGCACTATAACCTCATTGAATTGATTTAGTTCTTTCAGTCCCTTGGCAACATCCCTCCATTTTGTGTTATATCATTTTGGAGCAGTTAAACACTGAATAAGGGTCTCTGGCTTCCCATAGCCTTGACCCCAACTGGAGGTGTGGCATAACTAGAAACCACAACCTTGAGAGGCCCCATGCATCCACTTTAGCTAGACACTGTGTGGCAATGTGTGGCTAAAGTTCAGCGACCGCTCCAGCGGAGCTAATTAACAAAAAAAAAAAATTCAATTTTTTTTTTTTTTTTAATGCCCTTCATGTATTCACTTTCTCCAGCCAGTCTTTCTTCCTTTCCCATATGCTCTCCCTTTGCCAATCTCTCTTCTTTCTTTTTTTTCTTTCGATTTCTTCCCTGAGTGTACTTCTGTGTTTCATGTACCTTCATATGCCTGGTACATCACATTTTAAGCTGCTTTTCATGTGGAGATTTTTTTTTTCGGTCAGGGCCTGGACACTGAACATTCATTATATTTCTTTCGTAGAACGTTGGCTTGTCTTCCCAATATTCAGATATTTGTCTATGTTCTGGTCAGGATTGCTTAACCCCTTAAGGACCAAACTTCTGGAATAAAAGGGAATCATGACATTTCACACGTCATGTGTCCTTAAGGGGTTAAGGTGGGATCTGACTTTTTTGGTGTCCCATAGGTTATGATTTTATGGTTCTTATTGACTAACCATCTTAAATTAAATAAATTTATTAGATAAACATACATTTTACAAACAAGTAGAAAAAGTTGTTATTTTCAATGTCTTTTCAGTTTGTTTTAAATTGCTTAAAGGACCACTATAGTGCCAGGAAAACATACTTGTTTTCCTGGCACTATAGTGCCCTGAGGGTGCCCCCACCCTCAGGGTCCCCCTCCCGCCGGGCTCTGGAGAGAGGAAAGGGGTTAAAACTTACCTTTTTCCAGCGCTGGGCGGGGAGCTCTCTTCCTCTGATCCTCCTCTTCTCCTCCCATTCGGCTAGAGCTGCGCGCGCATTCAGCCGGTCTCATAGGAAAGCATTTACAATGCTTTCCTATGGACGCTTGCGTGCTCTCACTGTGATTTTCACAGTGAGAATCACGCAAGCGCCTCTAGCGGCTGTCAATGAGACAGCCACTAGAGGAACTGGAGGAAGGATTAACCCATTAACAAACATAGCAGTTTCTCTGAAACTACTATGTTTATAAAAAAATGGGTTAACCCTAGCTGGACCAGGCACCCAGACCACGTCATTAAGCTGAAGTGGTCTGGGTGCCTAGAGTGGTCCTTTAATGGTATTTACCAAAAACCTGTTTAAGTTCATATCCCTCACTGCAGGAAATCTAATGGGTATTTCAGTACTGTAGCTGAAAGGGACAAAGCAACAAGCTGCACTTTATCACTGTAATGAAATGCACATAAACAAATTTCAATTTTACCACATGACAGGAGGCTTCATATTTGCATATCTTTCTTTACTGAAAACTCCAGCAGCATAGAAACAGTAACAACCAATCAGAAAAAAGATATGGTGCCCATAAAAGGCCCTGTCTATGACATCACTTCCTCTTTCTTTGCTGCTCCAGCCATATACAGGTCAGAGTAATTTTACCTCTAGTATACCTTATGTATTGCTGTATTTTTTTATTGTGTTTTTATTGTACTACTTTAACCCCTGACTGCCTATACTGTCCCCCCTACTCTTTAGTATTTCCCCTCTGTGTCTCTGTTCTGCTGTGTTATTTTCCTCCTTATTTCTCTTTCGGCGGTCCGCGGGCGGCGCGGCCGTCGGTGCCACGCTCACCACGCGGACCCGCTTTTTCTCCACACACAGGGGCTGTTGGGGACGGGTGGAGGGTAGCCGGGGTTTAATTTTTAGTTTGCCGCGTTTTTCTTCACCTCGCTCGCGGCCGCGAGCGAGACACCTCTATCCACGCGGCCGGCGGCCATCTTGGATCTCGCGGCTCGCGAGATCCGCCTCACCCTCACACACGGCGGTTCGGGATTCACCCGATCGCCGCCACGATACCGGGGAGTGCCCTCAGGGTGACCCCCCAGCTGCTCACAAGTGCCATCATATTTTTTATGCTACACCTACACCCTTCAAGGGTGTGTTTTTTCCTACACTGTATTTATGCCTCAGTGAGGCAGAGAAATTGCATGCACAGGAAATGTATTATGAAGTTGACTATTAAAGGCTCTTTATCAATTGTACAGATTGACTCACTGTCCCTTGCTGGGACATATACATTCATACCCCACAGGGGATCTGACATTACTTTACCCTCAGGGGTATGCTATATTAATTACCCTACACAGGGTCATATTACACGACTGTACCTAAGGGTGCAAATTTATGTGGGTGTCCTCTGGGTATTTTTTCATGGCACACCACCTGGGGTGACCCCCCAGATACGCATGCAAGGGCGCTGACGACCCAATTTAATTGATGTGGGTGTCCTCTGATTGCCACGGCACACCACCCGGGGCGAACCCCGTTGATATGCACAAGGGCCCATACCTCCTAGGTACTGAGATACGCATATTGCCCTGAATCATATATTACGTGCATATAGAGCCTTTTAAACATACGCAGAGTCAATCTATATCTGTACGTGGCTCCCCTCCACTGAACCTTGTTTTCGCCCGGCAGGTCGATACAAGCCCCAGATCATGGAAGATACTCAAAGCACCCAAGACTTCCAAACCATGATCAACGCCGCCGTGGCGGCTTCAGTAGAAAAGGCCCTCTTGCGGGCGCTACCCCACGGCCAAGATGACACAAACCCCCCTGAACGCATGGAAGCTTCAGGCTCTGAGGTGTCAAAGGCCAAGAGACAGAGGAAGGTTTTGAGTCCTCCCTCCACCAAGACTAGGGGCAAGTTGTCCGTCAAGCGCATTAGGAACGCGGACCGACAACCCACGTCCTTCCCGCCTCAATCCTCGGACGAGGACGAGGCCTACGTGCCGCAGGCACTGGATGTGGTGGACGAGTGGCACGGGGACGGCTCGCCCTCAGACGACGAGGAATGGCAAGACCTCCCCCCCACCTCTTCAAAGTATGTCAAGGAGACCTTTCTCGGCAACCGGGCCAAGGAACTCGATGACGACCTTCACACCGGCCAGTCTGAAGACGGGGTCTTCTTGGACGACCAAGGGACACCGCTGTTCGACCCGCGCACCATCCGACACCCACGGTCCTCGGAATGGACACTGCCAGATCACCTGGCGAAGTTCATACATTACTGGCTGCGCAAACCGCTGGAGAAGGAGGTACGGGCACGCCTCAGGACTGAATGTCCCAGGCCGCTAATTCCCGACAAGGTGGCGCTGACGCCCGAATTCGACGACACTATGGTGGTCTTCATGTCACGCACGGGCAGGGACCCACGCAAAGGGGCGGAAAAGGGCATGAAAGCGGCACAGGACAAAGTGCTGGACTTGCTCGGCCCCATTGCCAAGATGCTATACTTCGCGGACCTCGCTCTCAGCCAAGACTCTCAACTGGACCCCCATGTCATCCGTGAATGGGCTCAACGCGCTGTGTGTCTACTGGGCAATGCTAACGCCGCACTTTGTGTCGAAAGGCGCAGATCGGCACTAATACGTATTGACAGCAAGCTCCTGGACCTCGGGGCTAAAGAATTCGGACCAAAAGCTCATGGCCTACTTTTTGGCGATGCCTTCATCGCGGAACTTAAAAGGCACGTGAACCTATTCACGACCCTGAACAAGGCTCAAACCTCTCTCAAACAGGTGGTCCACACCCCATCCACAAGAGGTGTTTTTGGAAGGGCTGGTCGACAACGGAACCGTGCCACCAGCCGTTTTTGGGCCTCAGGTTCCAGACCTTTCCCACAAGCCCCAAATTTCTTCCCGTCTACGGCGCAAAGGCCTTCATCGTTCAGAGGAACGGGGAGATCCAGAGGCTTCAGAGGCCGTGGTAGCAGCCGCTCCTCCAATGGTGAGTCCACCTATATACACAAAGGCATCAAAATTTATTGCAGGCAACCTTTCCTTTTTCTTCCAGAACTGGGAACTGATTACCAAAGACGCCTGGGTCCTCCAGACGGTTCGGGGTTTCGTCATAGACTTCGCCACCCGACCCATTCAAAGCGCCCCCCCTCCCCCAATCCACATGTCAGCAGGACAAAGCCACCTAATAGACGAAGAGGTCCGCGCTCTCTTCGAGAAAGGCGCGATACAATACGCACCGGACGGGGGAGGCTTTCTAAGCAACATTTTCTTGGTCAAGAAGAAGACGGGCGAATACAGGCCGGTTATCAACCTCCGACAGTTAAACTCATTCGTAATCTACAGACACTTCAAGATGGAAGGAATCCACCTTCTACAAGACCTTCTCATCAAGAACGACTGGTTTACTCGCCTGGACCTCAAAGATGCGTATTTATCCGTCCCAGTGGACGCCCAATGCAGGCAATTCCTCCGTTTCCGATGGAAAGGACGGATATGCCAATTTACCTGCCTGCCATTCGGCCTCAGCTCAGCTCCGTGGTGCTTCACGAAGCTGCTGAGACCAGTGATGGCTCACATCCGAACGAGGGGCATACGCTGCCTCGTTTACTTGGACAATTTGCTAATCTTTTGCGAATCCGCATCCAGGCTGCGATCACAGACGAAATTTGTCGTTCACTCGCTAGAATCCCTGGGTTTCGTAGTGAACAGACAGAAGTCGTCTCTCTCTCCCTCCCAGTCGGTCCAATTCCTGGGGTTCGACATAGATTCGAAGGAATGTGTACTACGCCTTCCATCGAAAAAGATAGCTTCAATAAGGAAGGAAATCAGACGGGTCCTGAAGATGGACACAATACCGCTCAGGATGCTCGCCCGAATCGTGGGACTCCTTTCCTCCTCTATACAAGCGATATTCCCGGGCCCTCTACACTACAGGGCCATGCAACGGCTGAAAGCAGAATATCTGCGCACCGGACACTCCTACGACCACTGGATCCCACTCTCGTCGGAAGTGAGGTCGGAACTACGATGGTGGTTACTACATATACAAGCCTGGAACGGCAAAGCGATCTTCGGCCCTTCGCCGGACTTCATAGTGGAATCGGACGCCAGCCTGTGGGGATGGGGCGCTCATTGCACGGACGCCTCCACGGGAGGCCCATGGCAGGAGGAGGAGACCAGCCTACACATCAACTGCTTGGAACTGATCGCGGGATCCTTCGCCATCCGCAGCCTGGCCAAAGACAGGTCGAATTGCTGTATCCTGCTCCGCATGGACAATGTCTCAGCGGTACAATACATCAACCGCCTGGGCGGAGCGAGGTCAAAGGACCTGACGGAAGCCACGAAAGACATCTACAGTTTCTGCCTACGGAGAAACATCACGCTGCAAGCAGAATACCTCCCAGGTATCTCCAACCTGACGGCGGATTGGTTCTCACGCCACTGGAGAGACACCAGCGACTGGAAACTCAACAGGGAGATATTTCAGACGCTACGTCAGCGGTTGGGCCCTCTAACAATAGACTTGTTCGCCTCCAGGACCAACCACCAACTACCAAGGTACTACAGTTGGCTTCCGGATCCGAAGAGCGAAGCAGCGGATGCATTCCTGCAGGACTGGCCCCCCCTTGGGGCCTATGCTTTCCCTCCGTTCTCACTGATCCCAAGGGTACTGCGATACTCCCGCACTCACAGGATATCGCTCCTGCTCATAACACCACTTTGGCAGAGCCAACCATGGTTTCCGGACCTCCTGGAGATGTCGCACGACCATCCCCTTCGGCTCCCGACCTACCCGTTGCTCCTGTCGGGACCCCATCCCCTCGTCCTGGAAGGACAACTAGAACTGGTGGCCTGGACGATTTCAGGGGCTCCTGGTCGGTCCATGGCCTATCGCAACCTACTAAAGACCTCCTATGGGACTCATGGGCCCCCGGCACCAGGAGATGTTACATATCCGCCTGGTCAGCCTGGAGTGCTTGGTGCATGGAAAGGGATTCCGATCCCTTTACTGCCTCTGTCCCACTGATCCTCAACTATCTCGCTCATCTGTTCTCGACGGGTCGATCATATAGATCCCTTAACGTGATCAGATCGGCTATTTCAGCGGTGCACGTCCCAGTACAAGGCAGGCCAGTGGGTCAAGATCCTCTGGTATGCCGTCTACTGCGAGGTGCCAAACTTACAAGACCCCCTGCACCCAAATACTCCAACCTCTGGCAGGTGAATGGGGTGCTGGATTTCCTGCGGGGCTGGCCAGACAACCCCGTTCTATCGCTGAAACAGCTTTCAGCGAAACTGGCCTTTTTGTTATGCCTCGTCTCATTTCGACGGGTGTCAGACGTCAGGGCCTTTGACGTGGACGGTTTCTCTCTCACTCCGGAGGGGGTCACCTTCTCCATTTCTAGACGGACTAAATCAGACTCGTCCTCAGTGTCTTATCCATACTTCGAATCGGACCCCAAGCTGTGCGTTGTCAGGACATTGCTGAGGTATACGGAAGTCACAGCCAACCTTCGGCTCACCCCGACGGGTCAGTTGCTGATCTCCTACGTAAGACCTCACGCTCCGGTGTCTACAACAACCCTGGCCAGATGGGTACGCTGGCTACTGAGGCTAGCAGGTATCGAACCTAGCTTCGGAGCACATTCGGTCAGGGGTGCGGCAGGCGCATCCCTACCCGACATTATGCGTTGCGCTGACTGGACTCGGGAGAGTACGTTTAGGACTTTTTATTTTCGTCAATCCTCTCACGCCTCCTTCACACTAGTCAATTCTAAGCTTTAAAAATGCAAATATGAAGCCTCCTGTCATGTGGTAAAATTGAAGATTATATTAGCTTTTAGTGTACTAATAATCTTAATTTTAGTAATGACAGGAGGCGAATATTTCCCACCCTATGGGATCCCTCCCTAGTTATCTCGTGTTATATAGTGTATGTTCTAGTGTTCAGGATAGCATGCATGTTAGGATTGTATTACTGCTTAGACATGTAGCTGTCTCTAGTACGAAATTGTTGGATTCGTGATCATGTACATTGTATTAATTTTGTTTTACTTATTAAATGTTTTAACTTACGGTTTTCATACAGTGTTGATAGTTATCACAGTCTGTATCCATTAGAATGGTCAGGTTACTTATGTTTGTTGCATGCGGACAGGTTTCCACTTCAGAGACCTCTCACCCTTTTCTTTTTATTTCAGCGTGAACGTCTTCCCTTCGGGACAAGAACTCGCCTTCTCATACCGTTACACCATGGAATTACCGGAGTTATGTTTCCTGCTCTATTGTTGAACTGTTAACTAAATATGTTTGTGTTTTTGTTGTTACCTAATTTTCGCTTCAAAGAAAGAGGAAGTGATGTCATAGACAGGGCCTTTTATGGGCACCATATCTTTTTTCTGATTGGTTGTTACTGTTTCTATGCTGCTGGAGTTTTCAGTAAAGAAAGATATGCAAATATTCGCCTCCTGTCATTACTAAAATTAAGATTATTAGTACACTAAAAGCTAATATAATCTTCAATTTCCCAAAATAACAAGGAAGATCGGCATGGGTGTCTGTGAAAAGGAAAATAAGTATCAGCTCTCAGAAGTCTGCTAGTAATATTGTCCCTCTTCAAAATCAATGGCAAAATGTGTATATTGTTTTTTGTTGTTGTTGGGTTTTTTTTGGGAGGAGAGGGTAGTTTTGTGTGGGAAATGATTGGTTGCATGTATTTGGGAAAACTATATTTGGGAAACTTTAACATTGAATACGTTCGATAATTAAAGGCAAAGTATATGAATATAATTTCTGCTAAATGGTGCTATTTCATAACACATCATTTTGATTCCTTTTTTTTGCCATGCATACATGTACTACACACAAGGCACTAGTACACATTAAAAAGCATTTACACCAAGCATGTCTAACGTGCGGCCCACAATGGATATATTTGCGGTTCACCTGCCCTGGGGCCACTTTGTGTTGTGACTGCAACCAGCCGCAAGACAGGAAAAATATTTTCTGTCTGATTCTGTCTTCCCTCCCACGGCCGATCGCATGCTCCCGCAAGCCAGCCACTCCCCCTTCCCTCCTGCTCGCAATGCCAGAGGAGCGTCGACTGGCCTGCTTCAGCAGAGAAGAGCAGGGCTGAAACTGGGGGACAGGCGGCTCACCCTAAGGTAGGGGGAAAGGGCTTTGGGGGTCTTCCTGTGTAGTGTGTTAAATTGGGGAGTGGGACAGTGTATTAAGTTGAGGGAGGGAGTGGGCAGTGTATTAATTTTAGGGAGGGGGCACTGTATTAATTGAAGGGAGAAAGTGGGCAGTGTATTAATTGAAGGGAGGGGGGGGTCAGTGTATTCATTTGGTGGAGGGAGGGGGCACTGTATTAAATTGGGGGAGGGAGTGGGGCAGTGTATTAACATGGTGGGGAGGAGCAGTGTATTTATTTGGAGGAGGGAGGGCAGTGTATTAGAGTGGTGGGGAGGAGCAGTGTATTAATTTAGAGGAGGGTTGGGGCAGTGTATTAGAGTGGTTGGGAGGAGCAGTGTATTAATGTGGAGGAGGGAGGGCAGTGTAGTAGAGTGGTTGGAGGGGGGCAGTGTGTTAAATTAGGGGGAGGGCAGTTTATTAATTTGGGGTAGGGAGGGGGCAGTGTATTAAAGTGGTGGGGAGGAGCAGTATATTAATTTGGAGGAGGGAGGGAGGGCGGTGTATTAGAGTGGTGGGGAGGAGCAGTATATTCATTTGGTGGAGGGAGGGAAGGCAGTGTGTTAAATTAGGGGGAGGGTAGTGTATTAATTTGGGGTAGGGAGGGGGCAGTGTATTAGAGTTGTGGGAGGGGGCTGTGTATTAAAGTGGTGGGAGGGGGCTGTGTATTAAATTGAGGGAAGGCAGGGGGCAGTGTATTAACTTGGAGGAGGGAAGGCAGTGTATTAAATTAGAGTGCTGGGAGGAGGGGCAGTGTATTCAATTAGAGTAGATGGAGGAGGGGCAGTATATTAGATTAAGGTTTATTGGATTTGAGGGAAATGTATTAGATTTAGGGGCAGTGTATTAGAATGGGGGGAGGGGGCAGTGTATTAGGCTGGGTCCGCATGGTCCGCATGGAGGCGCTGAACGCTCCCCACGGAGATGTTGACTTGCCACCTGGCTTTTTTCCACATATGCACAATAGCCTTCCAATGCTTTCCTACGGGAAAGCATTGGATTGGCTGAGATCATCAAGTTTGATGATCTCAGCCAAAGTGAAGTACACACTCATAAGACTTCAAAATCAACAAGATAATGTCTTATTTTTGATACAGCTGTGCAACAGCATACATTCACTATTTCAGTCCAATTATCAAACTTTTTTTTAATATGTCAAGGTAGTTGGACTGAATCATTGGCTATAGGCAAATACATATCTCCTTAAAGTAAATTTGCTCTTTTGTTTACTCTGAAGCCCTACGAGCGTGAGGACATCCAGTGTCAGTTAGGCATGTTTTTATACTCTACTTTCCGAAATAAACCTACATTTCTATGAAAATAGAAGTTTTTGGTTTATAGCGGGCAACATAAACGTAACCATGTTTATTTGGCCCGTGTTAGCCTTTGGTTTTTGACATGCTTGCTCTACACAAGCCATTTACTGCTCCCAGCTGTCACTGCCCTATCTTACATTGTGCAACCTGATTCCTAGGGTCTCACACACTGAAAGAAGGTTTAGACATAACATTGTATTTTATTCACTAACAAAACCCTTAAACATGGAGTCATATTCAGTCTCAATCACCTTATGGAAAATCGCTTCCATCTTCAGCCATGCTGCTTCCTGCATTATAGACGCTAAACTTAGTGTAAGCTCCTTTCCATCATCACATTACAGCTAATACATTAATGGGCTGCCTTACAGCCAGTAGTACTGATGGGCCAAAAGTTCTTTCTGGTGTTCTGTGCTGTGTGATGTCATTGGTCCTCTGTGTCTGGAGAGGAGACAGTAGATATAAATTGTGTGCCATTTTTAACGGCCATAATTATTTGCAAGCATTTCCATAAAAGCTTGACAGAAAGCCCTGTCCTTCAGCACGTGATTTCATAATAATGAAATTTGAATGACTCATTATCTATACAAAGTTTTAACATTGTGTGCACTCATTAGAGGTTGTAAGTGCTGGGGTGTAGGCGAAAAACTACCTGCTATATTTCTGCAGTCCTCTAGGTGTGGTGGAATTCTATTGATATTTATACATTTGACACCACCAAATAACTGAAGAGTTTTGTGGAAACAAAAAATGATTAATGACCCCCAGAAGCCCTCTAATGATGCCGAACCCCAAAAACAGTGCCAAATGGTGTATGCCGGACTAAGAGCAGTCTGTTTGGTTTGCTAGTAGGATGGCATTGGCTGCAGATATCTGACGCCAATATGTACCAAATGGCTGTTTACAATAGACATATTTTTACATGGTTTGGTTTCTCTACAAATGTTACACGATTTCAGTATTTCTGTCTTTAGACGATAATGTTTTCATCTTTGTGAAGAGAAATTGTTACATTTTTGGTTTGTTTAACCTCTTAAGGACACATGACATGTGTGACATGTCATGATTCCCTTTTATTCCAGAAGTTTGGTCCTTAAGGGGTTAATACATTTTTCACATGGTTCGATTCTCTAAAGATGTTAAATTGTTTCGTATTTGTCTGCAGAGGTTAAAGGACCACTACAGGCACCCAGACCACTTCAGCTCAATGAAGTGCTCTGGGTGCCAAGTCCATCTAGGATTAACCCTACCTGCTTCAGAGAAACTACTATGTTTACTTTATGGTTAATCCAGCCTCTAGTGGCTGTCCCATTGACAGCTGCTAGAGGCGCTTCTGCACTTCTCACTGTGATTTTCACAGTGAGAAGACGCCAGCGTCCATAGGAAAGCGTTGAGAATGCTTTCCTATGGACTGGCTGAATGCGCACGCAGCTCTTGTCGCGCATGCGCATTCAGCCGATGACCTCAGAAGAGGGAGGAGAGTCCCCAGTGCCGAGGGAGCCCGGCTCTGAAGAAAGGTGAGCATTTAACCCCCTTCCTCCTCCTTCAGCCCGGCGGGAGGGGGACCCTGAGGGTGGGGGCACCCTCAGGGCACTATAGTGCCAGGAAAACAAGTTTGTTTTCCTGGCACTATAGTGGTCCTTTAATATTTTTTTTCATCTGTCAGATACTGTTAGATGATTTTGGTTTATGTACACATGTGTCTATGTGGTTTTGGCCACAGATGTGGTTACAACGTTTTACTGTCTGTGTACATATGTGGTTATCTGTGAATAAATGTGTTTACATGGATAGTCAGTGTCTCTCTCTCTCTTTGTACAGGTAGTGAATTTTTTTACTCTCTCTATACCCATATGATTGCACAGTGGTTACATTCTCTCTTTGACAGTATTTTTTTTTTTAGTGATTTTCTTCTCTCAGCACAGATGTGCTTCTTTTTGCTAATATAATTCCATTTTATGTTGGAAGAGGATTACAGGAGAACAAGAAAATTAAGTACTTTGAATGTTTTTCTCAGATTGCAAATGTCACATTTGTGGTACTTTTAAATTATATTAGTACATTTTGCACATCAGCAACATATGGTGATCATCGTCACTATAAGCTACAAATATTATTCGATTATTATTAGATTCTATAATAATAATAGTGGCTTGTGGGGTATTTTTTAAGGGTAAGAACTAAATATTTTATATTAAAGGGACACTAAACTTTAAAAAAAAATTTTTTTTTTTTTCCTTTTTTGATAGATGGTAGTCATTTTATAATGTAGACAAGAGAGAGAGAAAAAAATTATTTTTAAAAGGACACTGTAAGCACCAAAATCATTTCATCTTAATAAAGTGATTTAGGGACATGTATGTTGTTTAAATTTTGCGATACCCACAGCTCTTGGAGCTTTAAGATAGATTCAAGAATTTAATCTATTTTATTTCTGGGCGTGCATTGCCAAGCATGTGCCGTTTATCCTTAGTGCTTCTCTGTGAGAAGCATTTGATTGTGCAAAGGTCATTAACCTTGAAGAAGTAAATGAGAGGATTGGGCTGCAGTGAGGAGTCTGGCACTGGAATAAAAGGAAATCTAATAAAATTTTTAATTTAAAAAATGGGTGACCAGTATTTGAATATATTAAAGGAGCACATCTAACAAAAAAATATCTATGTTTAAAAACGTGTCACCACCTGATACTTCACTGTGATGCATGTTGTGTTTAGGTTGATGACAGTCATCTAGGCTCCTAATCGTTTCCCCTATACATTGTATCTACAAAAACACAGGTCTGCCAGTATAGTAAAAATTAGGGGAACTCATCTGCTGGCTGCCTCTGCTGATGGGCTGAACTTACATGCCTATGCCATAAGCAGCAGTTCATTTGCTGTGATCAGAATATAAAACAACATGCATCAATGTAAAAGTCCACCTTCATTAACAGCTGAAGCTAGGCTCCTTAGGGTCACAAAGCAATGTTTACTGTAACTAGTAACTACAATACCTTTCAAGCACCTTTATTAAACACATAGATGATGTGTAGATGTGCGCCTGTGAAGACCCGACTGCTGAGCAGATGGAGGTCCACACAAAGAAACAGTGTGTTTTGCAGACAACATTATTGTCAGTGTGCCGTGTCCAAGAGTCATCCTAAACTGCTGCAAAACTGCAGTGAGATTTTAGGAAGGAAATGTAGGATCTCAAGAGCAAGAAAAGATGTAATATTCAGCATACTGGGATATATGACATCAGAGAATATCCAGTATATCTACCTAGGTCACTTTAATATTGGCCACACTTTTAATATCCCGATCTCCATCAACACGCCACACAGAGCAAAACAACTTCGATGCCTCACACCAACACATTACGCTCTCTATTTCTGAGCTCAAATTCTATCTAAACAGATACAGTTGTGCTAAAAAGTTTGCACAATTGTCAGCACCATGCCCAATGGGCTCTTAATCCGGCCCTGGGAGTGGCCATCACAGTCTCCTGACCTTAATCTCAAACATGCGGTTTATGCAAGACAGCCAAAGACTTTGCATGACCTGGAGGCATTTTGCCAAGAGGAATGGGCAGCTAAACCACCTGCAAGAATCAGGGCCCTCATAGACAACTATTACAAAATACTGCATGCTGTCATTGATGCTAAAGGGGGCAACACAGTATTAAGAACTAAGGGTATGCAGACTTTTGAACAGGGGTCATTTTGTTTTTTTCTTTGTTGCCATGTTTTGTTTAATGATTGTGCCATTCTGTTATAACCTACAGTTGAATATGAATCCCATAAGAAATAAAATAAATATGTTTTGCCTGCTCACTCATGTTTTCTTTAAAAATGATAAAAATTTTAAAAACTCTCCAAGGGTATGTAAACTTAGGTGCTAGATGTTTTATTCCAAGTTACTGGAAATGGTCACATGCCACGTTCTTTCAAAGAATTGGTCAGTAAGAGTAAGACTGGAGAATTTAGTAGTGGATATTTGGTTGTCTCTTCTGAAGTAGGACCAATTGCTATGAACTAACCTGGTTGGCTTGACTTCTGTGGACTTCATAAGAAGACTTTAATATACATTATCCTGCTCAAGGTGTGCTTTAAAATAATGATTTAAAATTTTTTGATGGGTCTTCGATTTTAAGGTTATTTAAGCAGCACAGGATACAACAATGTATCCCTCCTGTAACCATGATGCATAGCATTGTAGTGTATGTAGCTCTTAACCATAGCTCCTCCTTAAGTCATCTCTTACTCTTGTGCTGATTTTTCATGACATTTAGAAGTAAAAGGAAGCTGTCATAAGAAGCTGTGAATGCATTCTGCCAATGCTTATTTAAAACAATGCTCCATGCTTAAAATCCCTGGGCAGTGAAACAAATTACCATTTTGCTTCACTGATCTGAGGGACAAATAAAAGGCTTACAGTTTTACTTCCGAATTAGCAACAGTGGACAACAAAGAAGTGTTAGTTGCCACACATTTTAATTTAAAATGAGTAGACACGCACTGAGACACATTCAACAGTGACTCATCACATCTACACACACAGTATCAGGGCCGTCATCAGGGGGTGACAACCATGACGGTTGTCACGGGCCCGGCGGTCCTGGGGGGCCCGGACTGCTTTGGCAGTCCAGGGCCCCACAATTACTCTCTGCACATATATAGCAATGATCGCTATATATATGTGCAGCCCCCTCCCCCCCCCCAGCTCCCTGTATTTTCAGAGGGGGGGGCACTTTAAAGGAGCACGAGATGTGCGGCCGTTAGAGCGTTGCCATGGATTACCATGGCAATGCGCGGCGCGCACAACACGTCTCACGGGAGTTAGAGAGAGAGGAAGATCTGTAAAGTGCTCCTGCAGTCCGCTGGGCCCCCTCTGCAAATACAGGTAGCCGGGGGGACCCACCATGCCAGAGGACCACCAGGTAAGAAACAGGGAGGGGGGGGATATCTTTCATTACATTACATGCATACACTAGTAAACACACACACACTGCATCCACTACACTAACACACACACTGCATTCACTGCACTAACACACACACTGCATTCACTGCACTAACACACACTCTGAATTCACTACACTAACACACACTGCATTCACTATACTAACACACACTCTGCATTCACTGTACTAACACACACTGCATTAATTACACTGACACACACACTGCATTCACTACACTGACACACACACTGCATTCATTACACTGACACACACACTGCAATCACTGCACTAACATACACACACTGCATTCATTACACTAACACACACTCTGCATTCATTACACTGACACACACTGCATTCATTACACTAACACACACTCTGCATTCATTACACTGACACACACTGCATTCATTACACTGACACACACACTGCATTCGCTACACTAACACACACTGCATTCACTACACTAACACACACACTGCATTCACTACACTAACACACACTGCATTCACTACACTAACACACACTCTGCATCCACTCCACTGACAAACACTCTGCATTCACTTCACTGACACACACTCTGCATTAACTATACACAGCATCCACTACACAAAAAATCCTGTATTCACAGTACACACACTACATCCACCACACATTCAAACACTCTGCATTCACTATACAGAGACACTGTGTCTAATACACACACTACATCCACTACAGACACTGCATCCACTAAACACATTGCATCTAGTACACACAAACACTACATCCACTACACAAACACACACTACATCCACTACTCAAACACACTCTGCGTTCACTATACACACTGCATCAGCTACACAAACACACACTCTGCATTCACTGCACAAACAGTATCTAATACACACAAACACTACATCCATTACACACATTTTAATTCACTTCCACTATACACACCACATTCAGTCCTGCATCATTGTCAGCGGACTAGGTAGGAGTCTTGTGGGCGGACTCATGGGCATGCCGGGGGGGCTCAGACCTTGTGCTTTGTCAACTGCCCCAAAATTTCTGGTGGCGGCCCTGCAGAGTATGCTCACATAAACTCTCACTCTGTGTTTGGAACTTTTACAGTGACACATTGACATAATAACATATACACAAGCATAGAAAAAAGATTTATTAAAATACTTCTTTTATTTCAGTGTGTTATTGAAACAGTTTGAATCACATGTAATATAGTGCATTATAGTGATTGACCGATATTGATTTTTTTTAGAGCTGATACAGATACCGATAATCTGTGAACTTTCAGACCGATAGCCGATAACTCTCCGATACTCTGTACATTTACCATTTTGAAAAGAAGAAACAATTTCTACACAAATCTACTGTTAACTGAACATGTTTATTATTTATTTGTTTTTGTAAATCTTTTTTAATTAAGTGGTAAATGCACAAAAATATACATGCCAGTCAGATTTTATGTTTTCAAGACTATTTAGTGTTCCTCTCCCTTCCCTGTCCCTTAGTCTACCTCTCCCTTCACTTCCCCTTTCCTCCTTGTCCCATAATGTACCTCTCCCACCCTGTCCCTTTAGTGTTCCCTCCCCTCCCTGTCCCTTTAGTGTTCCCTCCCCTCCCTGTCCCTTAGTGTTCCCCTGCCCTCCCTGTCCCTTAGTGTACCTCTCCCCTTCCTGTCCCTTAGTGTTCTCCTCCCCTCCCGGTCCCTTAGTGTTCCCTTGCCCTCTCTCCTCCTCCCTTAGTGTTTCTCTCCCCTCCCTGTACTTTAATGTCCGCCCCTTAGTGGTCCTTTCCCCTCCCTGGTGTGCCTCATTACCTTTCTTGGAGCATGGCCGAGCAGAGCGGACCGCTGTACGGGAGCTTCAGTATTAACTGTACCCGGCCAGGTACAGGAAACTGAAGCTCCTGTACTGCAGTCTGCTCTGCTCTACTCGACCACACTACACCAAGTGACTGGTAGGGGGGGCGCTGTGCGCTTCCTTCCTGCCAGTCACTCAATTCTTGTGCCTTTGGAGCCGATGCGCCCTAATCAGTGGTGTAACCTGGTTTTGTGCTGCCGTCATATTCTGGCTCCCAGCCTCACTCTGCGGCGCGCGAGGGAGCTGAGCAGACAGCTCAGGGAAGTGCTCCCTCGCCAGCCCGCCGCCAGTGCCGCCCGCCCGGCTTGTCAGTTAGCCGCAAGGCTAACAAGACATTTGCCCTGGGCATTTGAGGGCAGGTTTTTTTGCCGCCCCCTGGAAAATGCCGCCCAAGGCAAATGCCTTGTTTGCCTCGCGGCTAAAACGTCCCTGGCCCTAATGCAGCCGCATGTTCCGCCTTATGGATGCACTGGCCCTGCATGCGCTGGGCCACTGCTGACTCTCACATTATCGGTAATATCAGTATTAATATCGGCCAAAGTGATAATCGGACTATCCCTAGTGCATTACACATTTTTACAAAGGATTCGGATGACCCTTCAGAGCAAAGATTTCAAACTGAGTCCCCATGTGATGGACTGGGACATACATCATGGATGAATTTCAAAAACTTGTCGGGGGATTATTTCATACTTAGAGTCCCCTGAACCAGAGGAGACTTGTTTGACACTGATAATACAAGTTACTGGACCCTCATGATCATTACATATACTTGCTTGGGAGAAATGTAGCTGGATAGAACTTTTTAGGTCATAGGATTCCGTTGTCCTCTACTGCCTTGCAGTCACCATGTTCTACTTTCCGTCTACCTTGAGTTCTCCTGGGGCACACACAGCTGTACATGATGAGAGCATTTCAGACAGCAGCTTGACAGGACCACGACTTTCATACATTCATGATGATAATTCTACAGAATGTCTTCCTTTGGTTTCTGATGACCCATATTCTTTTCTTCCTAATCTTTAGTGTTTCTGACAAACTTATCTTTTAAACCTGATTTTTCTTAAATCTTTGTTTCTTGCTCAATTCTATACATACCCACCTTCTGCACAGACCTGGATTAAAGGGTTCATTCATGAGCTTGGAACTGAAGATCATATGATCAGGATATTATTTTAAATTGAGATTTTGTTTTTTAATCTCCACATTTTATATTGATAATATCATTTTAGGTTACTCTCCACAAATCAGATTGTCATCCTACCTATTGTGGGATTTAGAATCCTGGAAGGAAATGCCCTTCTTTGACATACTCTGTGGGTGGATCAACTTCTTTCATTCTCTGCAAGTGTGCACCAACATCAGCTATCAATATATTGTCAGATTATACAGAGAAAAAGAGTAGCCTGCTGATCAAAACACTATGAAAATTCAGATAGGAAGTGAAGTGGAGATCTTCCTATGCTTAGCACCAGGGCCGGACTGGGAGAAAAATTCGGCCCGGGCATTTTTTTAACACAGCGGCCCACTAAAAAGGGGGCGGGGCAGAGGAGGTGTGTTTTGTCATCACCAATGACAAACATGCCTCCTCTCAAAGTGAGCATGTTGGTTCAATGCTCTTCCAGGGCAGACCATGCGCAGAGCTCTGATGAAGAGCTCTAGCATGAGAAAAAAGTCCTGTATTTGTTCTGCACAGTGCAAGCAAATTTAATAACATGCTTGCACTGTGTTTCCTTGCAACTTGTCTCTGGTGTCTCTATAAATGGATACCAGGAGACAAAAGGCCAGGAAAGAGTATTGTGCATGTGTTTGGAGCCTGCTTGTGGTATTGCGTGTGTGTAGAGTGAGCTGGTCGTGGTGTGGTATTGTGTAATAAGGTCGGTTTTAGTCGTGTTGTGTTTGTGGTGTAATGTGATGCATATGTGGCTCAGGGACCCCCTTCCGCCCGGCTCTGGAAAGGGGTTAAAACTTACCTTTTTCCAGCGCCGGGCGGGGAGCTCTCCTCCTCCGATCCGCCCCGTCGGCTGAATGCGCACGCGTGGCAAGAGCTGCGCGCGCATTCAGCCGGTCGCATAGGAAAGCATTTATAATGCTTTCCTATGGACGCTTGCGTGCTCTCACTGTGATTTTCACAGTGAAAAGCACGCAAGCGCCTCTAGCGGCTGTCAATGAGACAGCTGCTAGAGGCTTTGGGGGAAGGCTTAACCCATTGATAAACATAGCAGTTTCTCTGAAACTGCTATGTTTATAAAACAATGGGCTAACCCTAGAAGGACCTGGCACCAAGACCACTTCATTAAGCTGAAGTGGTCTGGGTGGCTAGAGTGGTCCTTTAAGAGTGTAGTGTGTGTGTGTGTGTGTGTGTGTGTGTGTGTGTGTGTGTGTGTGTGTATGTATATATATATTTGGAAGTATGTGTGTGGTGCAGTGTGTTGGGGGGGTTCTGTGTGTATGTGAGGGTGCGGTGTGTGTGTGTGTGAGGGGTGCGGTGTGAGTGATGGGTGTGAGAGTGCCGTGTGTGAGGGTGCCGTGTGTGAGGGTGCCGTGTGTGAGGGTGCAGTGTGAGAGTGCTGTGTGAGAGAGTGCTCTGTGAGAGTGCTGTGAGAGAGTGCAGTGAGTGTGATGGGTGTGAGGGTGCTGTGAGAGAGTGCTGTGTGTGTGAAAGTGCTGTGTGTGTGAGAGTGCTGTGAGAGTGCTGAGAGTGTGATGGGTGTGAGAGTGTTGTGTGAGAGAGTGCTGTGTGTGATGGGTGTGAGAGTGCTGTGTGTGATGGGTGAGAGAGTGCTGTGAGAGAGTGCTGTGTGTAATGTGTGAGAGAGTGCTGTGTGTGATGGGTGAGAGTGCTGTGTGTGATGGGTGTGAGTGCTGTGTGAGAGAGTGCTGTGTGTGATGGGTGTGAGAGTGCTGTGTGTGATGGGTGAGAGAGTGCTGTGTGTAATGTGTGAGAGAGTGCTGTGTGGTGTGAGAGAGTGCTGTGTGTGATGTGAGAGTGATGTGTGTGATGGGTGAGAGTGCTGTGTGTGATGTGTGAGTGGTGTGAGAGAGTGCTGTGTGTGATGGGTGTGAGAGTGCTGTGTGTGATGGGTGAGAGAGTGCTGTGTGTGATGGGTGTGAGAGTGCTGTATAAATGTTATTGTGTGTGTGTGGGGGGGTAAATAAAAAAAATAAATAAAACAAAAAACAGTCATTATTCCCCCCCCTCCCTTCTTACCTTTAGCCTGGGAGAGGGAGGGGGGGGGGGACCGGCACGCTGGCACCTGGCAGGCGGGGTGGCGGGGTTCCCTGGTGGTCCTCGTGGGTGAGTGAACTCTCGCGAGATCCGGTCGTTGCCATGGCAACGCGCCGGATCTCGCGAGAGGAACCCGGCGGAGCTGCAAATTAGAGCTCCGCCGGGTCCTCTCTCCAGCCTGGCTGGCTGGCTCCCTCCCTCCCTCCCCGCCGGCGGCCGCATGTGGGCCGGTGAGGGAGAGCTTTGATCTCCCCACCGACCCGTCGTGGCAGACAGCGGGGCCGGCGCTGGGACAGTGCCGGCCCTGCAGGGGCCGCCCGGGGAGATCCTGTGATCTCCCCTGCCGGCCTCGGCCACCGCGGCCCACCGGGCATTTGCCCGGTGTGCCCGATGGCCAGTCCGGGCCTGCAGTTAGCACTCTGATTTATAGCATTCAGGTGCTCTTTTTTCTCTATAACAGACCTGCACAACTTGGCAGTAGGTAGGGGCCAAAATTAAAATAGACTAACACATTGACAGACATACAGATACACACACACACACACACACACACACTAACAAACAGACAGATTCACACACAGACACACACATTGACAGACATAAAAATACATAGACAAACACACTGACAGACATACAGATACACATACTGATACACACACCGAGAGATATACAGATACACACAAACACACTGACAGACATACAGATACACATACTGAGAGATATACAGATACTCACAAACACACTGACAGACATACACACAGACACACTGACAAACATACAGATACACACACACACACACAGATTGCAGACCTACAGATACACACATAGACACACACTGACAGATATACAGATACACACAGACAGTCACATTGACAGACATCAGATACACAGACAAGAACACTGACAGGCATGCAGATACACACAGACACATACTGACAGACAAACAACCAAACAGATAAACATGCACGTCAAAATATATACTTTTATAGCCACCCTCCAGTTTCCTACCTTTTGGGTACTGGAGAGTGGTTTCCCTGATGTAGAGTCTGCAGGCTAAGGATGTTGGGAGTTAGGGGCTAGCTCTTGCCACCTGTCCCCTCCCCGCCAGCCTTATTCTCTGACTCCTGTATCTACAGGCTTGGCCTCATACTAACTGCCTCCTTGCCCTCATCCATGCGCCTCAGTCCATGGGAGAAAGTGACTTGCAGATCTCACTTCCTCCCAGGCTGCCGATAAGCAAGGGGCATTGTTAAAGGGCCAAAGCACTCAACCAGGCCTCTGCTGACACTTGTCTACCAGGTGGCCCTCAACGAGCCACCCGATGGGCCTCCTTAGTGCTCCTTACTCCTGCACAAAATCGTTTGGTGGGCCGCATGTTGTGCAGGCCTTCTCTATAACATCTTATAGCATGAATTTTGGAACTTTGAGGTTGAAGTTCTGGTATGTGGAGACATTCACTGTTCTCATATGTCATTGTGTGTGTGTGTGTGTGTGTGTCTGTCTGTCTGTTTGTAAGACTTACCTGATGTTTATAGATGTGATGGATTCAATTTATTTTCAGATGAGTCAGTATGTGTCATACTTACCCTCTTTCCCAATGATGATCCCCTGTCTCACAATTCTGTATATTTCTCTTGTGTCCTATTTGATGGGTCATTCTGCACCAGGCATTAACACCCAGAAAAAAAACAGTTCAGAAGGAAGGTGGGTAAGAAGGGAGTTGAGGGGGTAAAAAGGGGGGGGGGCAGAGCGAGCACTGGAGCTGATTAGACATGCTATGAGTAAGGTTCGGATTACATCTTTCCATAATCCGGATTTTATTGAAATACCAGCCACTTAGTTTATGAAATCAAAAAATTACCTTAATGAGAAGGCATTCTAAAAAGTTGCGTGCCCCTCCAGCTGAGGGTTCCAATGATATCAAGGACTGTCTGGCCCGAGGCATAAGCAGGCAAGGTCCTAATATGGCGACTGCACCCGTGGAGGCTACTGCCACTATTCCCATAGATTGCTCTTCAGAGTCTCCAACTTATCTAGAGTAAAGTACAAAGGCTGCTGTGGTGTGGTCACCCAGCTGTCCCTTATGGGAGATAAGTTAGTCATAAGGAAAGCTGCCAGAAGCGCCCCCTCTTATAATTTTGAGCGCAACTCCTTGTCATTTTATTAGCCACCCTGAGATGGAGTGTCTCGCTGGGAAATGTCACCCCATTATTCTGAGACAAGGGAATCTCATATTGGTGGGGAAACCCTCGGTCCCAGATAGTGGAACGTGACAAAGTGGTACTGAAGATGGTCAATGCAGCAGAGCACCAGCATTTTTTAAAGAGTTGTGGCTCTCTTTGCCTCCTACCATGACATACACCAATCTGAGTTGAATGATCTGGATACCACAGCCCCAACCTTCGTGCCGACTGGCACTTAATCCATGGTTGTTGTATTATGAATGCTCTTATACAACCCAGACACTGCTATCTTTTAACTCTTAGAAAACACAACTGCCATACTTATTCCTGTAAATTACATATTGTGCAATTATTAGTTCAATGATTTCACAGATTAAAAAAAAAAAAAAAAAGAAACCAGAAAAAAACTGTTCAGCAGCAGTCTGGAGTGCAAAATATGAACCTTATCATAAAATGCCAGCAGTATCAAACCCATCAGTCACCAATCGGACCCTGTAAAGTTCTCTCTTTTCTTTATCATTCTCAACTGTAATACATTCTCTTTTTTCCTTTCAATATTTCATTATTTTCCTTTTGTTTTATATTTCTATTTCCGTTTTCCATCATAATTTTCTGCTGTTCTTAAAAGGAGCACTGGCAAACGTTGCATGACATAGTTCTGTGTTACAGTCTACTAATAATTGAATTTGCACATTATACTTACTGTAACCAGAATGACCAGTGTTGGAGGCTGTGTGGAGAACGTGGCACCTACGAACACATGTGGTGTTTTGCCCTAAAATAGCTCCTTTCTTGGAGAGGATTAGAGATCCTATTATCATGGAATGATAGAGGTCAATTCAACAGAACAAAAACTCTTTAACAAAATAACAGTAGCAGTTAGGATAGGTCTAATGTAGCAATGGTTGAAGGCCGACTTGCCCTCTGTGGAGATGGTTCGTTCATCTCAAGGTCAAAGACAATTATTTAAAGGAGAAGCATACTGCCCAAGTTAGAAATACACCAACCTTCGAAAAAACTTGCCGATCCTGGGAAGACTTTTCGAATCAGTTTTACGCCACCGGGACTTTCAGGGATCTGGGTTCTCACTTTCACCCACTTTGTTTTTTTTTTCATTTTATTTACCTCTCATATTTATTTTCCTATGCTACCCTTTATTGGTTATTCTTTAATTGGAGTATTGATATATTAATTATTCCATATGTACCATGAAAGTTGGATTGTATACAACGTTCCGATAATATATTTAATGTGTCAATGCCATGCTGGTTAACTGGCAGTACACCATTATTACATTGTTTACATTTTCTGTTTCACCTGCTTTCGAAACATAAATAAAGAATGGAAAAACCCCAACATATTTACCTAGCATCTTTCTCAATATTATTTTTGATCTGTCCCAGAATTCCTTGGTTTGGGAGCAGAAAAGGATTCAGTGGGGCACAGACACACACAGCTCAGAAATGTCATGTTTGTCTGCATTACGGAGTCCTTTTAACACTTACTTGGTTCTATTTATGGTCTCTGGAAATTTCACAGTTTGTGAACTATTTATAATTACTAAATATATATTCTGGCACCAACTCAGTTTTCAGAAACCGATGTATTCATATTACATAGATATGAACAAGGTGTCTTTCCTGTTCTAACATACACAATTGTCTCGATTTCATCTACTTCCTCTCTCATCTAATTCCAGTTTCCCAGTTCCTTCTACTCTGTTTTCCCTTGTCTTTTCCACTAAGTGTTAAGTTTTGCCTGTTATTCCCTGTCTTACAGAGAGATGCAAAGGGACAGCAACTGTTTGACCTCCTATGTCACCACCTTAATTTGCTGGAAAAAGATTACTTTGGTATCCGCTATGTGGATCCTGACAAACAGCGGGTGAGTGTAATACCAGCTAACACTTTGGCTCTGTAATTGCTTAACAATCTGTGACAACGTATGATGGCATTTGCCAGTATGTGACAGCCTGTGTCAGTTTGGGAACATATGACTAATTATTGTGCGTTGCATTTGTAAGTCTGTCTCCGATATAAAGAACAGTGAATACGTTATTCTAGGGAGATTCATGTTCAAGCTGATGAATATGCTCTGTACATTCACACGGGAGTTATCAAGTTCATGCATGAGTGTCAGACTGATTTACTAAAAACAACCAAATGTAATGTGATCGTGTAAATGGAGAGCCAAACATAACATGAAAAAATGATTTATCTACTAACATGTATTCTTCTCTCTCCATCCATCCATGCAACCATCCATGCATCCATCCAACCATCCAATACAACTAGTATCTCTCACAGCACTCCTGATTTTATAAGTAAATATCTAGGTGTCTATGCACATACAGAAAGGTTTTGTCATCCAAAGAGGTGATGGAACACTGAGCACATATTTGTATAGGTGAAGCCTTTTTGAATATGTCTTTCCAACCTCTTGATGTCTGTATTTCATCCTCCTTTGTGTTGCACCCAAACCCTCTTCCCTCACATAAGTCTTTCCTTTGTTTTTTGGTGATTCGTCTGTGGTAGTTTAGTGGAGTTACATATTTAAATAGCTGAAAGGAGACTTGCGTCTATCGAGTTCAGCCTTTCTCACATGTATTTTTGCTGTTGATCCAAAAGAAGGCAAAAACCCAGCACTTTCCAATTTTGCAACAAACAAGGAAAAAAAAAATCTTAATTACCCAGGAATAGCAGTCAGATCTCTCCTTGGATCAAGAAGTTATTACCGGACAAATTAAAAATTACATTCCTAATTATTATATTTTTGCAAGTATGTATCCAGTTGCTGCTTAAACATCTGTACAGACTCTGATAAACCTACCCCTTGGGCAGAGACGTTAACATCTGTATTGTTCTTATCCTTTCCTTTGCCATAGACTAAATCTCCTTTCCTTTGCCATAGACTAAATCTCCTTTCTTCCAGTATACATTGTCTTATTTATTAATAGATATCCAGACAATGGTTTGTATAGGCCCCAAATATATTTGTATAATATATATTTGTATGCTATCACATCCTCTCTGAGGCTACCGTTTTTTTTCTAAGCTAAACAAAATAAAATTTGTTAACCTTTCTTCATAAGGTGTAGTCTTACCATTAATTTATTTATATATATATATATATATATATATATATATATATACACAAAATTATATTTTCCATTCTGAGAATAAATTCCTATTTTTATATATGACAAAACCTTACTGGCCTTAGCAACTGCTGATTGACATTGCACGTTGTTGCCTAGTTTGTTTTCTATAACAATTTTCAAATCCTTCTCGTGTGTTATCCCTAATTCACTACTGTTTAGGGTGTAAGCTGCATGTGTATTACTTTACAAAGTTTTGTGTCATCTGCAAACACTGAAACATGACTCAATGTCTATTTCAAGATCATTTATAAATGTTAAGTCGAAGTGGTATTAGAACAGAACCCTGAGGGATATCACTTATCATTTTTAAAAAACTTTTGTCCAGTTTGAAAAGGTACCATTGATGACAAATCTCTGTTATTTATATTTAAGCCAATGGCCTACACAAGAACAAGTTTTCATCTAGACCAATTTCTTTTAGTCTGAGCACTAACCTATTGTGTGGAACTGTATCAAATGTGGCGAATTAATCTTCTTTAACAGAATGCAATTAAGTTAGTTTAACATGACCTATGTTTCATAAAACCATGCTGATTTTTGCTATGTTCGTCCCAATTAATTCCTGACAATTTCCCCTTAATAACCCTTCAAATACTTTCCCAGCCACAGAAGTTAAGCTCACATGTCTTTAATTTTCAGGCAAAGATTTTGCACCATTTTTTTGAATAAAGTAACCACATCTACTTTCCACCAATCCTCCAGTACAATTATTGAAAGAAAAGAATCCTGAAATATTAAAAACAAAGGTTCACTTATTTCCACACTTAGCTCCTTAAGTACTTGTGGGTGAATACTGTTTGGCACTGGAGCTTTGTTTACATAAGGATATGACATGATTTGATACCAGCATGATTCACACTGAGGTCCCAAAACAATGGGAATCACAGCACTCAGGTTCCGCCACACTGTAGCTGCTCACTCGCCTTTCCTGTACTCCATTCAGGAAGGATACCAAAAATCTAGAACAGGCAACTCTAGTATGGTGCAAAAGTTAGGCTAAGTTTATTAAGAGCAACACACCCCTAAAATATGACCTTTTGGCTTAGTGAGCCTTGGTCATGTATTAATAATAATGGTCTGTATACAGTCAGCAAGCTTTTATGTTATTTACAGTATGTGACAATTCACCTTACCCTAGCAAATTACTATTTCAAGGAAATTTACAACGTGCATTGCAGTTTTATTTACTTTATGTATACAGTAATTGTATAATACATTTTTTTTTTAGCAATATATACATTATCTGCAATATAGACTCTGCATTGCATCTTTAGTTCTGCACTGGAACAAACTGCAGTAGATCATTAATTATAATTTTTTTAAGTAATCCTGCAATATTCTACACTTTGAGCTTATTTCCAAACTGGTCAGTAAACTGCAGCAGTAATCTCCTAGCTGCCACAAAATACCACCTGGTTTTCAACTTTGTCACTCTCATTAGTAAAGTACTGGAAAATTCTGTGTAAGTCGTCATCATAGCAACCACAACTAGATGGTAACCAGGGGCGTATTAGCCGCGAGGAAAACAAGGCATTTGCCTTGGGCGGCATTTTTCAGGGGGCGGCAAAAAAGCCGCCCCCAAATGCCCAGGGCAAATGCCTTGTTAGCCTCGCGGCTAACAGACATGCCGGTCGGGCTGGGCGGGCGGCCGGCGAGGGAGCTCTTCCCCTGAGCTGTCCGCTCAGCTCCCTCGCGCGCCGCAGAGTGAGGCTGGGAGCCGGAATATGACGTCATCTTCTGGCTCCCAGCCTCACTCTGCTGGCGGCACGAGAGGGAGCTGAGCAGAGCGCTCAAGGGAAGAGCTCCCTTGCCGGCCGCCCGCCCGCCCGCCCAGCGCCTCCCGCCCAGCCCGCCCGGCAGCCACTGGACCCCAGGACCCCAGGGAGAGGAAGAACCCCCCCCCAGCATTCCCAAAGGTAAGGAGGCTGGGGGGTTAAATAAAAAATAAAAAAACACAAGTGAATGTGTGTGTGTGTGTGTATCTGTTAGTGTGTGTGTGTGTCTGTGTGTTAGTGTGTGTGTGTGTCTGTTAGTGTCTGTGTATGTTAGTGTTAGTGTGTGTGTGTCTGTTAGTGTGTGTGAGTCTGTTAGAGTGTGTGTATGTTAGTGTGTGTATGTTAGTGTTAGTGTGTGTCTGTCTGTTAGTGTGTGTGTGTGTTTGCCTGTTAGTGTGTGTGTGTGTGTTTGCCTGTGAGTGAGTGTGTGTCTGTTAGTGAGTGTGTGTTTCTGTTAGCTAGTGAATGCGTATCTGTCAGTGAATGTGTGTGTGTGTATTTAGAAGGCGGAGCAGGGGGGAAGGGTTGGGTGGCGGTTGCCCGGGTGGGGGTAGCACGGGGGGTGCCTGAGTTTTGTCCTGCCTAGGGCAGCACAAAACCAGGATACACCACTGATGGTAACAAAGGCTCACCTGCGTGTGTATCTCATGCAGTGATTGGCAGAGGCAGGAGATTGTGATAATGTGACAATGTGTACTGTAATGTGATTTTGTACTATGCCACGTACATACCGTTAGCTGTCTTTAATTTGTTTGCATCAGAAAAAAGGCAGGTGTTCTGTCATTTGAAGTGGTCATGGTGCCTGGAATTATGTGCAGCAGGTCTCTGCACACATTGAGTTCAACCCCTTTACTTCTGGAGGTGTAACTCCACTCCGGCAGCATCAAAAGACATTATTAGCCAGCCCAGAATAAGTCATACTGTCAATTTTGTGCAAATTTAGATGCACAGACATTATTTCATTAGCCGAGAGCAGTCAGCTGTCACTCTCAGAACCAGAGGGCAAACCATTGTAAAACAGTTTTCCCTACTACAAGGTAAAGGTGCCCGGGTACTCGTACCATCATGACCACTAAAGCTGGCTATAGTGGTTACAATGTTTGAAGTAAACCTTTAAATTATGAGGGTTAATGGCAGCCAGTATACAGTGGCGAATAGCCTATTCCATTAATAAAAGGAATGGAACATATCAGCTATGAAGAAAAATTAACAAATTTAAACCTATTTGTTTAGAAAAACACAGCCTGAGAGGGGATATGATAACATTATACAAATATATCCGGGGCCAGTACAAACCTTTATGTGGAAATCTATTCACAAACTGGACTACACATAGACATGAGGTCATGCTTTTAGACTGGAAGAAAGATTTCATCTAAGGCAAATACATTTATTTATTTTTTTTTACTATAAGAACAATAAGGATGTGGAATTCTCTGCCTGGAGAAGTGGTTTTATCAGAGTCCATACACATGCTCAAAAAGCAAGATGCACACTTGCAAAAACAGAACATTCAAGGGTATCATTTTTCAATGTCGGATAATAGCTTCTTGATCCAAGGATTAATCTGACTGCTATTCTGGGGTCAAGAAGGACTTTTTTTCCTAGTTTGTTGCAAAATTGGAAACGCTTCAGACTAGGTTTTTTTTGCCTTCTTTTGGATCAATAGCAAAAAAGACTGAGGAAGGCTGAACTTGATGGATGCAAGTCTCTTTTCAGCTATGTAACTATGTATGTAAAGTACAAACAGTGCATTGGGCACGTCACATCTCTGGCACCCAAATGGTTCATTTTCTCGCAATTTGCCAGATTTCCAGAATTATCTTCCATTCAACACTATCATAGGCATCTGATTTGTATATGATATATTACTTCAGATGTAAGATAACAGCATGAACTAAACATTTCACTACCGCTCTTTGTTGCTATAACGCTACCTCGATGGTTTGATATTTAAAATAATTTGGCCCTAGACACATTCATCGAGTCATTTAAGATAATTAATTCTACATATAAGCAGGGTGCCTCAAATATAGGATTCATTTGATTTAAGGCAATATACTAAGCAGCTGTCAATGATAGTAAGTAATTTCACTGTACAGCATCTTCACATCAAGTATCTGGCATTTAAGAATACAATGTGTCTCTGTAATGAATAGTATGGGAGTGGACTACTGGAACACTGTGTCATTGTGATAAATACCGTGGTAAGGAGCTCTTTAATATATGCTGGTGAGAGACTAAAGTGGATTTGTTTACTTTTTTTTGCCATTTTTGAAATAGCAGTTTTAATATGTATGTTTATATAATATTTTAGTAGGTCTACTTAGTAAAAACATACCAATAACCAATATATTTTGAACATTATGAATTCAATTAATTCTTTAATAAAATTCTTAAAGATGTATATGGATTCTTGGGGATTATTCACTAAATAATTAATTGAACAAAAAAGGAATTGTAAAATGTCGGCACGATTAGCTGATTTGAAACTCACAGCTTGGCTGTTTTCGTCTAAATTTTGCAATTCAGCTTTCAATTCACTACACGTTGAATAAACTCCACTGTTTCCTGGCTTATTGTAATTGTTGAGATCTAGGGTAACCAGGATGCCTGATGCCTTCTGGTGACATCATAACCCTTGAATCCTTTAGATGACAGACCTAAATGAATCCAGCACACATTGGCTTGCTGACTCTTTAACAGTATCCATTAATACACGTCTGCCACATGTCATTTACAACCCTGGCACATATCCATAGTTACAATTGTAGCTCCATCTCAATGCGTACATTGTGATGTGTTTTTTAACTACTTTTACCAGAATGACTGAGACTAAAAATAACCACTTGCTTTTCTTGCTGCTTTCATTTTATTTAATTTTAGTTCCATGATATTCATCACCACTGTACCCATTTCACGTTACTATTTTGCAGGTTTTGAATAGTGAAGAATTGTAATTAGTTACTGATAAATCTCTTATTCCATGTTATTCTGCATATGTGCCTTCTATTTATAGTAAATCATACATTTTCTGGCATTTGCTACACAATATACCAATATTTATTTTAAGATCATATCAAGTTATGCTGGAGAGTAAAACAGTGTGTCAGGCACAGTTTATTTGTGCATGTTTGAGTGTATTTTTGGTAATGCGACATTTGATTTCTAAATAAACATGACTTTATCTGATTTCCTTTTCAGCACTGGTTGGAATTTTCAAAGGGTATCGTCAAACAGATGAGAGGTATGTGAGGGTATATATGTACAGGCAGATCAGGGTGGGTGTCAAGGTGTGTAAGTAGGATGCATTAATGAGTATATTGAAGGGTGTGTGCTCTGAGATGCTCATATTAAGCACTGCATCATTAGGGGTGTCTTAGGCTGTGCACAGTTCCATTGCCTTAGTTATATCTGAACCAGTATTTAATATATAATCAGGACAGGGGCTCACATTATTTGGGGAACCGTGTATCCTGGAATATCAAGGTATGTAATTCCATAGACACCATCCTGGACGCCAATAAATTCTATCATGGTTATTCACTAAAGCCCGAATGGTCCTATACCAAATAAAACTGGCTGCATACAGGGCCGTTTGGGCTACAAAATCCTGACATTGTCCCAGAACAGGCCTGAAGATCTCAGAAGGCTGAAATCCAGACTGAATACTTTAAATCTGGGCCTGGATTAAAAAAAATATATATATATTTTAAAATACAGAACTATTTGCCCACTGGCAGCAATAGCAGCCAGTGGGCAAATGGTTAAAAACCTCAGCTGCACGAGAGTTAATTATGTGATGAAATGAATAGATAAATATAAAGCATGTGGGGGTCATTAAGACCCCTATATGAAATAATGGAGGTATTTTACCTCCTTTTACAGGTGGGACATATCTGCTTAATGCTTAAACCTAGCAACTAGCAGGCATTGATGCCCAGTCACTAGAAAAGGCCCTAACCAATGGGGGTGGAGCCAGTGAAATAAAAGTAATGGGGATGGACAGATTATGTTCACCCCTGTGTCCTCACCCATGGCAAGCAGGGGGATATATTTCATAAATATAAACAAGGGACATAACATTATCTACCCCACCTGTTCCCATGGGCATGTGGAGACTATTTTTAGATTCGGTTGGGGGCCCTTATATTAATAACCAGGGAGAGCACCTAATGCCCCCCCCAGCCCTAACTCTTGGTTGGTGGCTGGGGACCTTAATTAATTATAAAATATCTAATAGTGGTATGTCTCCTCTTCCTCTTCCCCCCACTGGATGGCTAGGGTTTCCCAATCCCACAGCAACCACTGATAAAAATAAATTACCAAATTCCGACAGCATTAAAGGACCACTATAGTGCCAGGAAAACATACTCGTTTTCCTGTCACTATAGTGCCTTGAGGGTGCCCCCACCCTCAGGGTCCCCCTCCCGCCCGGCTCTGGAAGGGGGAAAGGGGTTAAAACTTACCTTTTTCCAGCGCTGGGCGGGGAGCTCTCATCCTCCAATCCTCCTCCTCTCCTCCCCGTCGGCTGAATGCGCACGTGTGGCAAGAGCTGCGCGTGCATTCAGCCGGTCGCATAGGAAAGCATTATCAATGCTTTCCTATGGACGCTTGCGTGCTCTCACTGTGATTTTTTGGGGGAAGGCTTAACCCATTCCTAAACATAGCAGTTTCTCTGAAACTACTATGTTTATAAAAGAATGGGTTAACCCTAGAAGGACCTGGCACCCAGACCACTTTATTAAGCTGAAGTGGTCTGGGTGCCTAGAGTGGTCCTTTAACTTGAGTAAATATGAATGAGGTCAGAATTCTGCCACCTATCTTAACATTATATAGGCTAGCTACAGATCTACGGATTTTCCTCAATCTGCAACCTCTTTAGCACCTTCATCTTTCCCATCACTGAATAAGACTGATGCTAAACAGGTGGAATAATTGCTCCGGACATTGTATTTTTATTAGTTTACTTATTTATTTTTGCTCATCTACAGCTCGTCCCCCATTTATCCTGTGCTTTCGAGTTAAGTTTTATCCTCCAGACCCAGCAGCACTTAAAGAAGAAATCACAAGGTATGTTAATTCCATGGCACTAGAGAAAATACATTGTTTCATCATGTCATCCATTGTACCAGCGAGACTCATGCAAAAATGTCACGAAGAAACTTTGAATATGACATGTTGGTAAAATATTTAGGTTGGGTAGTCTAATAGACACTGTTTTTTGTCTCTGTCTATGTTATTGGTTTAGAGGAGTTATTGCTTAGTGTGCTATAGACTATAATTGTACACAATAGATTGTAGGATAGTTAATGGATAATGGTTGCCATAAACACATCCGATTTTCAGCCTACTCATTGGCAAGCACTTTTCCTTTCACTAATAATTTTTAACACATGGCATAAACATAACTAATGGGTCAAAACAAAGACTGTCGTGGTTAATCACAAGTCTGCTATTCACTATTGACCGGATTTTGCAATTCAGGCCCCGAACAGACCTGAATATGGTCAGGATTTTAGATGGACCAAATGATGTTGGATGGCTGGAATTTGGAAACTGAATGCTTAAAATCTGAACTATTTCAAATTGTTAAAAACACTAACTTAAATTATAATAGCCCTCCACCCTATGACCATTAGGATGTCCCTCATTTTCTTTTGCTAAATATCCCTTATTCTCTGGCCACCAGTAAGGACAGGGGAGTGGACAGTGATCTGTCCATCTCCATTTATTTATTATAAAAGTTTCTTATCTGATGTCCACAGGTAGGGGGCACAGATGGGGCATATGCCACCCCTATGACGTAACATCCCTGTTGGAAGGGGCCTTTCAAGTGACTAATCAGCAGTGACTGCCCAGTCGCTATTGCTAAATATGTAGTAAATATGCCCCCACCTGCTGCATGGTTTTAACCTTCATTATACTGATATGGGGTCTTATTCACACCCATAGGTTTCTTATTTATTTGTTATTTAACTATACAATGAGGCGGCATTTTCCAGGGGGCGGCAAAAAACGCCGCCCCCCAAATGCCCAAGGCAAATGCCTAGTTAGACATGCTGGGCGGCGCTGGCTGATGGTCGGGCAGCTGGCGAGGGAGCACTTTCCTCTGAGCACCCTGCTCAGCTCCCTCGCGCGCCGCAGAGTGAGACTGGGAGCCGGAATATGAAGTCATCTTCCGGCTCCCAGCCTCACTCTGCGGCGCGCGAGGGAGCTTAGCAGTCAGCTCAGAGGAATAGCTCCCTCGCCAGCCGCCCGCCCGACCATCAGCCACTGGACCAACAGGGAGAGAGGGACCCCCACCCCAGCATTCTCAAAGGTAAGGAGGTTGGGGGGTAAATAAAAAAAATAAAAAAAATGTGTTAATGTGAGTGAATGTGTGTATATGTCTGTGAGTGTGTCTGTTAAGGTGTGTGTGTTTGTTAGTGTGTGTGTGTCTAGGGCAGCACAAAACCAGGATACACCACTGGTGCCACCACAGGTTTTTATCGATTTCCCCTCTGGCTGCAAGCACTACCAACAAGCAAATAGTGCTTAGCATTATTATTCACTTGCAAAAACAACAATAATTTGCAAATGTACATCCTACTGGATGAATTTTGGCTCAGAATTTACTTAGATTTACTTACCTAAACCTGTTCCTGGCGGGCATGGCCATCTTGATCTGGCATGTCCTCTTTAGAGCTGACATCACTGCTGTAAGCATTAAGGTCTATTGAGGATTCTGCAAGACCGTTGGATCCTCCTTAGACACAGCCATTTCCCGGCAACGGTCACCGATGATGGTTGTCGGGATTGACACTTAGACTCTGCCCTGAGTCTCAGAAAGTCAGGCTTAGGAGAAATACAGAGACAGTCCATAGTTTAAGTATACAGTGTGTTTTTTTTTAGTAATCAGCTATTCATGGTTACTACCTCCAGTGCAGTCACTTGGAGTGGCTTGATCTTCTGTTGTAGTCATCAGTGGAGAAACCCAGTTACTTTGCATATTTTTTATACTATGTGTGTGTAGCAAACATACCTAAGCAATTTAACACATAAGCCAAACAATGCAGAGTTTTTGTATAAAGTTTTATTCATTAAACCAAACAGTTTTATCCCTTTAGGACCAACCACACAGATGCATGGTCACAAAACAACCCAATAAACGGTTCCATGTGCTCTGCAGGATGTATATTTTGTAACAGTATTTCACAGTGTCAACATTATAACTATTATTTTTGAATGAGGTGTCCACATTATAAATATTACGTTTGAATGCACACACACTGCTCAGAAACAATGATTTCACTAGCTCAAAAAAAGCAATTCAGTAATAATCTGTTTTAGAGCTCACGAGCCAGGAAAGCAAACTCTTAAATCATCTATTATAAAAAATATAAATTGCTGCTGCTAGACTCTCTGACCAGACAAAGTATCGATTATTAACTGATATATTGTAATAACTTCTTGTTAGGCCCTCTCAAGGACAGTATGGCTGGGACTGTAATCCATTATACAATGATTTTTATTTTTTTCCAAATGTTCCGAAAGTTAATCATTGGTAAATGATTATTAGTCATTTTGATGTCCACTTGTTATTAAATACATAACAATATTTAATAAGCTGAGTGAATCTTCCTATAGGTATCTGGTTTTCCTGCAAGTAAAGAGGGATTTGTACCATGGGCGTCTACTCTGTAAGACCTCGGATGCTGCCTTGCTCGCTGCCTATATACTGCAGGGTATGTGTCCTCTATAGCAGTGGTGGAAGCTTTTGGTCAACCAGAAATTTTTCCTTTTCCTTAAGTTATATCTTCCATCATCATCCTCAGCCATTCAGTGACTCAAATATATTTTCCACTGGATATGGCTACACCATCTTTTATCTTTTGTGTGATATTTTCACATTGCTGACCCACTTCATCACCATCTTCCAACATTTTTGTTGTGTCCTGTTTTTAAATTTCCCTGTCCACTGTGGTCACTGTCCTTTCTCCAACCTTCCTCTGTCATCAGACCTCTTCACATTGCTTTTTCTGTTTCTCACAGTCCTTTATCGCAGTGGTGTTTTTTTTACTACATTTCCAACAAAACACTGGCTGAGCATTATTGATTAGTCATCCAGCCCTTACTCTGATGCTCATCATTGTTCTCTTTTCCATTTTTTTATTTTATTCTTTGCTGTGTTTTATGGTCCATCTCCTGGTTCTCACCATTATCCTCCTTTTCACATTCTTTTTTTTTTTTTATCTCTCACCTTACCTCATGGTCCTTCTCCTGCCCCTCATAGTTGGTCTCTCCCACAGCTGAGATTGGGGATTATGATCCAGGCAAGCACCCAGAGGGCTACAGTTCAAAGTTCCAATTCCTCCCTAAGCACTCAGAGAAGCTGGAGCGCCGTATCGCTGAGATTCACCGGAATGAACTCAGGTGAAGAGGGAAGGTGGACACTTTATTACAGTCAACCTCACTGCTTCTTACAATATTTATGCAATTTAACTGAACGTCAAAATCATACATAAGTAACATTTATATTGTGTGAAATTACATATAGACCATGAAATTACACCACTACTGCAAATGCAGAATAATCAACATCAGTTGACAGCCTGCAATGGACATGCACTCAGATTTTGTACCCTGGGAAAAATGAAGAGATTGTTGATTCTGATTATTGTGACAATTGATTGATAAACCGTTTATAAGGAAGAAAAACATTAAGACCCATAGAGTTAAAGATAGAGCAAAGATTGAAAAACGGAGTCTGAAGGAGGGGACCAGAGAGAGAATTTTGCATTTATTGGGGAGAAAGATGTCTGTAAGTTATTCTGAAACTGGGCATGGAATTCACTTGTCCTGATGTCACTGGGCATGAAATTAAATAGATTCACTGGTTGGCATTGGTCTTCCTTTTTAATGCTCCAGCTTGATGAACAAGAACTTTGCTAATTCATTATCATGGACCCCACCACCAGTTTAGCCTTTATGTGTTTGACCAGGCCAACTGGGAAGTCAATGTGATATACCTCGTTTCTTGCTTCTCTGCTTGGAGATACCAAGGTCCCATGCTGGTCAATTGCCAATAGAGAATTTGTTCAGCACTCCTTCCATCAATTGATAGTCATGAGCTGCTGAATATGATATGCCTATAGGATTCCATTGAAAAATTCCCACAGAATGACTCAGATGTTTTTTACACCATCCAGTGATGGATAGCTACTAGCTTTAAGAGAGTGCATCGTCTTCCAGGGCTGGAGGATAAACTACTCTCTCCTAAGATTCCATATTTTTATCTTATTTTTATTGTTTGGGTGGATACAAAATGTGGGTTAACGTGTTTACCTGTTATCCTTGAGCTTTGCTGTGATTATGGCTGTGTGCTTTTGTAATCATTTTCTGTTTAAATGTAGAGCTATGTGTGCATTTTGTCCTCTGTTCCAACTGTCTCTTATTTCCTGCTTTATGTCAACTGTCTCCTGGTTTCACCTTTTTTATTTCTATTGACCTTTTATTAGTTTATTCCAGTTCTTTTCTCTCCCTCCTTATTATTAATTTATTTCAGCCCTTTCTTCAGCCTATTTTTGTTAATTTATTCCATCTTTTTTCCCTTGCCCATTCCCGTGTGTAGGGAGGGTGTGTGAGTCACAAACGGGTACGGTAGTGGCCAGGACTGCATTCTTGTAAAAACTAGAAATGGTTGCCAGATGGCGATTTCCAGTGATGATTCTATTAATTGATTATTTATTTATAAAATATTTTACCAGGATGGATACATTGAGATTTCTCTTGTTTTCAAGTATGTCCTGGGTCCACAAACCATTGCATTGATACAATAGGGTAAAATAAAATACAAAAACAATATTAATACACAATATATACAAAATGTAACATAGAACAGGTAGGAAATATATAATCAACCATGACAGGTGCATTCTGTTTTGAGGTATGTAGAGGGGGATCTCTTAAAGGACTTTAGGCTTGGGGAAGATTTGATTAATTTTTAATTATGATTAACTTAATAGCCTGACAGAGGTCCCAAATCATGACTGACTTGCTGATTTAGGAACATTTGGTAGTGCGTAGCTTAAAAGCTATACCAACCCTACGAATGTTCTCCATTTCTAACATGACACCCAGAATTGGAAATTGAGACTGCACACCACTTGCCAGCTACCAAATGACCTGCATGGCAATTCATGCTGGTGCATGTCAGAATTTGTAGAATGAAGCTGGGTCATTTGGGGATAGGGTGGCTGTTCTTCCATTTTCATTAACATTGACTGCTGTGGGTCCTAGTTTGCTTACATGGCTCTGTGCTTACCTACTTATGAGATCTTTTGGACACTAGGGTGATTTGTTTTTTTAAAGTTTGTAGCGGATGGCACTGGGCTGTCCTGTAAATTGCAGGATTATATGTATCTAAATAACGTGTATTCGTCTGAATCATTCGAACAACTAAGGGAATGAAACTACCGAACAGTCAGACCTCCTCTGTGTGAAGTGTGCCTTCAATTACCCATTGCAACAATGTTGCGAATGGGTAATTGACAAGCTGTGCGGTAGGTCCTTTGTTCTCGGGGTGCCCGCCATTCGGGAAACGAACACGTGGCGGCGGCCATTTTAAAACTCCTGAACAGCGGTGTTTTGCCGTCGAGTGTCTGGAACCCAAATCGGACACTCGACTAGGCAAACACCACTGAGACCTCCATACGCACGATACGTTTGCTTCCAAACTACCGAACGGCCCCTCGTTCGGTAGAAAGAAACCACCGAACGAGGGGATTCATGCGAACCCTACCTGATCTCTGTAGCCTTAGCCTTTTGTGCAATTTGTTCCCTTAGACTGTGACCGACCGCAGGGCCCCATCACATGGAACCCAATTCGGCGGTTCTCTCCAGCGCGGTTGGTCTTTTTCTTACCTCCACGAATTTCCCGAACCCCTGGTCCGATCTGGGTGATTTTTGGATATGTTGCTCACCCAGTTTTGGGCTACCAGTGGATGTGCCATTTAAAGGGGTACCCCTAGGTTTAGGGGTACATCCAGAAACTGGGGGAATTTGTGTACAGTATAAGGGGATTATGAGTCAGGCTGAGGGGAGGAGATGTGTGGGAGGTTACTAGAACAGGATTGGATACTGTATTAATTAATGAAAATCCCTCCCTTGCATGGGAGCATGCTTTATAAGGCCACTGTGAAAACAAAGGTTTAGTTCTGCTCCTGATGCTGTGTGTCGTCCAGTTATTGGGATTGCTGTTGGGATATTGCTATATTGTTTTACCTGCTGGAAACCTTGCTTTATGGATTTATAATTACTTGTTCCTGAGCCTCACTGGGTTCCTGAGCGGAGATATCCTGTGGAATACTAGATCTCCACTACAAAGTTGTAATATACATGTTGCCCAACCATCATTGGTTGTTGTAGAGAGTACTACTCAGATCACCATTGGGCAGGCTTTGGTCCAAGATCATAGAATTTCATTATTTCTTATAGCATATTTTTGTGCATTCATTCAGCGGTGAATGAATCATAGGTGCAAAACAGCTGTGAAATGTTAAGAGCAAATAACATGGCTTTATGATACAGCCTTTGTCTACAATACTTAGAAACCAGCTTGAAAATATCTGGCAGATATGAGTAAATGTCTTTGAAAAAAATTAAAACTAAGAAGGAAAACGTACACAATGCTAGATGCACCCAAAAACCCCCCACCTGGTTGACATTGTAAAATCATAAATACCAGACGTCATCACTCATACAATAAATAACTGGGCGTATACCTAAATGAAATGAAAGCAAGTAATCACTAGGTGGCGCTCTCAGTAATGACTTCCACAGTACCATGGTGATAAATCTCCTTTATATTGTGACCTTCCCCTTAACATTCTGAGAAGTTAAATGCAGGATGAAAATGATGAACCAGTAAATGCACATTAAACCCAATTTTTCACTTAGGCCTTAATTTAATATTTTAGGATATGTTTTTCCTATAATTTAAAGTTAATATTTAATATTTTTGGATAAACTTTTAAAATATTTTTTTTCAAAACATTAAAATATTCAAAAAGACCAGTGGAGACTGGGCAGACATTGGCGCAGAACGAGCGGGAGGCGAGATTCCAGACCCCACAGAGGTGTGAAGTGAGGAGTGCAGACTGTCCACCACTCCTAGGCATACCAGCAACTATGATACGGGGCCTGGAGGCTTGCGCCAGTTTGCGGAACTGTGTCATGCCTCTGCAGGGCATAGGTTGATAAGAGATCTGAGTCCCAAAATGCGACCCACCTCACAGTTTGTCTGAATTCTTGTAGTGTCCCCTTTCATTTCCTAATGCTAACCACTGTTATTATGCATGCCACCATTCCTTGTCCATGCAGACCCTGGAGGAAAATAGAATCTCCACAAGCTGCCTGGGGTGGACCACTTCCATGTCTGTCTATTATCAACCTATAGTTTTTTTTAAAATGCATTGTCAGTTAATGTTGCTTATCCACTGCTGTCTATTGACTCCCTACTGACATACCTGCTATCTTATCTTTTCTCTGACTAGACTGACTTTTTTATTTCTTTAAAAATTGTTACTTCATACCATGTCAACGTTTTACCTATCATTTTGAATTGCTTGCTCATACTGTTTTGGTAATGCAAGCCTGTTCTGTAATCGTAAGCACAGCAAAAATAAAGAATTAAAATAAATAAATAATTAATAAAAAAAAATAAAAAAAAATATATATATATATGATATAAAAAAATATGAATTTAACATTTGTTTTAAATATAACAATATTAAAATAGTTTTCAAAATATTAAATTATTTTAAAAGTTTATTCAAAATATTAAATTATTTGAAAAGCTTTTCCTAACAAATTCGGGGCCTTAGCCAAAAATACAAATGCAGTCACAGGGAAATGGCATACCAACGCTCAGCCTGGTTACATAACTCAGTTCTAAGTGCTCCCGCTGCAATATCACTAGAATATGTTCAAACATCAGGGTCACATGTTACATTCCGGGCGAATTCACAGCAGCTTTTCGTCCTTCCAATAAAATGAGTGTCGTTAATCTGCATAATAATATATTGGCAAATTATAAACAATCTCAATGTATCCTTTCTAGTTAAATGAGGATTATATTGTAAATGTATATATATATTTTTTGCACAGATAAAATCAACCTTTCAGGTTACGTAGGTATATGTACCCGTATGTATTTCATCCTGTCTTTATGCTTTTTCCTTGTTTCTATAGTGGACTTAATCCAGCAGCTGCCGAGCTATGTTTTCTGAGAAAAGCTCAAACCCTGGAAACATACGGCGTGGATCCTCATCCGTGTAAGGTATCTCATTCTAAGTGTATAATACCTTTCATTCCATTCGTTATTCTTTTCAGGAATTATCGTCTACCTTTTGTTAGTTTGACATTGTACATACCAGATCTAAATTGAACGCTCCACTAGGCAGATAACCTACTGATCCCACACACCCTAACAAATTACATTGTAAAGTCTCTGTTAGTGGGCAATAGATAGAAATGGCTGGGGCAAGCACCAGCATGGATAGAATGTGGGCAGAATTGGGTAATAGGTGGAGCCATCAATAAGCCACACAACTTACTTAATGCCACCCGTAAAGTTGGTTCTTTAATGTCTGTATGTCTCCTCAATCTTCCATTTTGTGTCTCTGTCTCTCCCATGCCTTTATCTACCTACATTACTCCTCTGATTTCTGTTGATTTTGTTTCAGGATGTTTCTGGAAATTCTGCGTTTTTGGCCTTTACCCCATTTGGTTTTATCGTATTGCAGGGGAATAAGAGAGTCCATTTTATAAAATGGTGAGAATGATATTACATTTACATTCTATATTTCCATATCTTTCTCGATGTAAGTTCACTTTCTGTTTCTGTTCTATGTCCATTTCCCATGGTTTCTAACCCCTAAACTCTGTATGAACAAGGGCCTACAATGCTGCCTGCATCCATATGTAATGGCCTCTAAACAGTTCTCCACTGCTTTCATTTATTTGTTACTAACGGCTGCAGCGGCCATTTTTATTCCCCTGTTTCTCTCTATTATTGATCATGATATCGATCGTGACTTTTTACTGTTTCTGATCCTAACATTTCTTTTCCTTGTCTTCACATACATGAACACCCAACTTCAGATTATCAAGTGAAATAAGCAATAAAATTTAGAAAAACAAGACATTGCAATGGAGCACTACAGGCCCCATAACAACTTAATTTTCATTGGGCTCCATCATACCTTTCCTACGCCACCATTGCTTGTCATTTTCATTTGCCTTTAACTTGATGATTTCAGTAATTATTTCTGTTCTGCTATAACAGCTGAAAGTAGAAGCCATTTGATACCCTACTAATAGTTAGATAGATTTATAAATAACTATGTAGACTATATCAATCTATTTGCAGAGGAAGAGAGCTTGAACTCTAAAATAAGCATGTAAGCTAAGCGTTCCAGATGGCGAATATTTATCAATGGCAAGAAAAGTCTGGGCTTTGTCCTATGGATGGTATTACTCTGTCATCTAGTGCAATTTGTCATATGAAGAATCTAGTGGTAGGATAGATAATTGAGGTCTGGGTTGTGTTGGAGAACTCACTAGGGTATCACGGCCTACAGCAAAGCTCAAAATAATTTCACTTTGAGTATAAAGTCTTAATAGTACTTGGAAATCCAGAGTCAGATGCTGGCTGCAGACTGTCAATAACTGTAAACAGGCTGCAGTCACTAGCAGTATACAGAATCAGCATTGTTATTGCAGGCACGGAATCATATTCATAGTCAAAGCAGAATAGGCAGATTAAAGGGAACTCCAATCATTTTTAATTAAAATTATTTTTTTATTTAGACTGCTCTGTTGGGCATTGGTAATGAGGTCCCTTTCCCCTAATGTTTGAGAAAACCCTGTAAAATAAGCATAAACATATATGAAGCTCTCCTCACCCGTCAGATGTCATCGTTCTCTCACAAACGGTCAGATCACATGCTTCTCATAGAGCGCACACTTTGAGCTGGGGACAAAACTTAAAATATTACTTTGATTTCCAATTATTTGGGGCAGATCATGAATTATTATATTAAAGCCAAAGGGGTTTTGGAGATAGCATAAAAAATCCACTCAGACCGAAAGGATCTGCAGAACCTTGAGATACCATGATATTCCCATCAAGTGAGAAGAAGTCACCAGCAGAGAGAAGACAAGGAGGGGCAGTAAAAATAAATATCAAGGGTATCTATCTACTGCTCCTCCTTTTTCCTTTTTTTTTTTTTTGGTCACTTCTCATTTGATCTGTGAATAAAATCAACATTTAGTGGCTGTTCCCTAAACATCAATTACCGTATTTTTCGCTCCATAAGACGCACTTTTTTCCCCCTCAAAAGTGAGGGGAAATGTCTGTGCGTCTTATGGAGCGAATGTGAAGATTTACTTACCTGTCTTGGAGCGTGGGCCGGCTTCACAGCACGCTCCGCAGTCCAGGAACTTCTATTTCAGGTTCCGGTTTCCGGCGGGACTGAAAGGAAGTGCACACTCAGTGTGCACACTTCCTTTCAGTCCCGCCGGAAACCGGAACCTGAAATAGAAGTTCCTGCACCGAGGAGCACGCTGTGAAGCCGGCCCACGCTCCAAGACAGGTAAGTAATTATGGGACAAGGGGAGGGGGACACTATGGGAGAAAGGGAGGGGAGACACTATGGGAGAAAGGGAGGGGAGACACTATGGGAGAAAGGGAGGGGAGACACTATGGGAGAAGGGGAGGGGGGACACTATGGGAGAAAGGGAGGGGAGACACTATGGGACAAGGGGAGGGGGGGACACTATGGGACAAGGGGAGGGGGGACACTATGGGACAAGGGGAGGGGGAGACACTATGGGACAAGGGCAGGGGGGGACACTATGGGAGGGAAGGTGCACTATGGGACAATGGGAGGGGGGACACTATGGGATCAGAACACTAATGGACAAGGGGAGGAGGGGTTAAAGAACACTATGGGACAGGGTAGGAGGGGTTAACAATCACTATGGGACAGGGGAATAGGGGTTAACAATCACTATGGGACAGGGGAGTAGGGGTTAACAATCACTATGGGACAGGGGAGGAGGGGTTAACAGTCACTATGGGACAGGGGAGTAGGGGTTAACAATCACTATGGGACAGGGGAGGAGGGGTTAACAGTCAATATGGGACAGGGGAGGAGGGGTTAACAGTCACTATGGGACAGGGGAGGAGAGGGGTTAAAGATCATTATGGGACAGGGGAGAAAAAAAAATATTCTGAACAAACTGTCCCATAGTAAACACTATGGAACAGTTTGTTCAGAATATTTTTTTTTCTGGGTTTCCTCCTCTAAAAACTAGGTGCGTCTTATGGTGAGGTGCGTCTTATGGAGCGAAAAATACGGTATATTTTTTTCCCATTAATCATCTCTTTTTCTGGTGCCATGGGCAGAACTTAGAATTATGAAACAAACAAAACTGTTCATCCATTGTCTGTGTCATTTTTTTTTTTTTTCGTAATACGTGATACTGAATTTGGAATATGCAGAGATCGCCCAAAATTCAGACAAATTGCAGCCCAGTCTTAATTTCTTTTTAAAATGGTTATTATTAGGCCTACGTTTAGATTTAGGAATAGGGTAACATGTTCTGATTTATATTTCAAAAAGCACGGAGTATGAAAAATTGAGCTTACAATAGTCGTAGAACCAGTTTCTGCATCTACTGTAGGCCATTCTCTTTTTGTCCAACACAGACTGGACATTGTCCAATCAAAGGCTTCGTGTTGAGAAGCATTGAAGGCAAGTAATGCATGTGCGCAATTGGCCTTTCATGCACTTCTGTATTATACATTCATTGAAGTATATGAATGGCAAGCACCAAGACCAACACAGCTTCTCTACTAGGGTTTGAACTATCTCTCTCATCTGTCTGATCGACAGAGAATATTTTGTGACAGTTGGTTTTATATACATTTGCTGATTTCTCTTGAAATCATCACTTTTATAAAATAAGAATGCAGAGACAAGTACTTTAACCCTAAAGCACTCCAGCAAGCTGAGGTTCTTTAGGTGATTGGAGTGTTACTTAAAGGGAAAGTAAATATTTTTTTATCAACCTGTTGTGCTTTCTAACAAGGACACTTTTGTATTTTTGTTTATTTGATTCTGTAAAGATATGTAAAAGCACATTAACATGTCGCTATAATCTAATGTTAAAATAATGGCTTTAATATTTTTAGATAAGCTTTTCAAATTGTTTAATATTTTTGGATACATTTAAATAATCAATGTGTTGCAAAAAGATTTTTTTTTTGTAAATATAGTTGGAATAGATTGAGAAAGAGCCACGCAGGGCCCCGCAGCATATAGTCAATAGTGGTAACACATTTTGTAAGGTGTACATTTGCATACATTACGGTTTCAGCCATATTCAAGGTAGCTGTCGTTGTGGGTTTACCATAACTGCTGGGGTTGCGCTTGCGTTGCAACCATGATGGAGCATTGGTAGTCCGTAGTGGGCGCAGCTCAGTGTTGTAGGCCTTATCTGCTACCTTATCTACTACCTGAACCCCCTTTTTCAATTTTATTTATTTAATTTGTAGGCTAGTCTCTTTTCCCTTTGTATTTATGTCGTGTCATAGACATGCCTTCCTTATCAGAGGTGATCTACCCACTATCCCACCCATATGACCATTGCGTTTCAGCCCGTAGTTCCCTAGTGTCCATGGGCTACATTCTGGCCACTGCAGGTGTAATTTTGCCCTGATTGTTATCCGTCCCTAGTTAACAATGTGTCTTGTATAGTTAGTAGGTGTAAGAAGTATGAGTAAAGATAGAGTTTGGAGTAGTAAAGATTAGAAGGAATGGTTATTACAGTGATTTTCCCCTCCACCCCAGCTAGTTTACTGTGGTATCACCCATCGCTGCAGCTCGCCTCGCCGTATACACTATCCAAGGCTGCCACCTCTCTACATGTTTTGTACTGAGTCCTATCAAGGAGGAATGTATCTCCTCAGCAGACCTGATCTCCTCTACCCTTTCCTGTCATTGTTACAGTGTGGGAGCATGGGTCTGTTTCCGGGGGGCAGGTATCAGTGCCTTGGCTGCGTTGAGGAGGTGTCTCAGAATAGATTTTTTATAGATCGTTATCGGGCCAGGTGTAGAGTGCAGCAGGGCTAACTCTGGAGTTAATGGTGTTGTTTCTCCCAGGATTTCCACTACCTTGGTGTTGATCATTTTCCAGAATGGTCGAATGTTGGGCAGTCCCATCATATGTGCTTCATTGTCCCTTTTCTGGTCTCTCATCTCCAGCATGTCGCCAGTGTGTGTGGGTAAATTTTATGTAAAAGTTCAGAGGTTCTGTACCATGACGAGAGAAGTTTGTAGTTAACTTCCTGGTAGTGCGAGCTTATGGAGGATTTGTGATGGATGATTAGGATCTTCTCCCATTGCGCGTCAGTGAAGGTCGTCTCTAGTAAACGTTCTCAGTGACTCTTATAAGTGTGTATTTTGGTTCTTCCTCCCACGAGCAGGTATTGATATAAGAGGGATATTGTCTGTTAGTGTTTGTTTTTCCAGTACATAGCTCCTCGTACCAGGTGAGGTATCTGTGGACGTCGGTCCTGTCAGGCAATGTATTATAGTAGTGCTGCAGTTGGGAATATCAGAATACATGTGTGTCTGCGTAGTTCCCTCAGTGAGTTGTGTAGGGTTTTCAGTCCAGTCATATCGAGTGCCCTTCGGAGTGGAATAGGTTCATCTCCTCCCAGAAAGTCCCAGGCCCTCAGGGCAGTCCCCCTCCCTAGAGTTCATTGTACGTCAATGAGATCATCGATCCATTGTTTGTGCCGTGGGTTGGTGTGCCACTCTACGGTTCTCTGTAGGAACTTCGCCTGGTGATACTTTCGGAGGGCCGGTAGTGCCAGTCCCCTTAGTGTCTTGGCAGGCAGAGAAGTTCATGTCTCAGTCTAGGTCTACTTCCTCTCCAGACATATTTCAGAATTGCAGTTCTCAACGATGCGAAAAATGCCGTGGGTAATGCCAGTGGAATGTCTTGGAACAGGTATAACAGCCTCGGCAGGATGTTCATCTTGAGCACAGCCTTGCGGCCCAGCCATGAGATGTGTGGATAATTCCAGTTCTATAGATCTCGTTGTATTCGAGTGAGGAGTGGTAGGTAGTTCGCCTGGTACAAATTGGCTGGGTCCCTTGTCACCCATATTCCCAGGTATTTCATTTGTGATGTACACCATCGAAAGGGGAAATTTGAGGTCAGAGTTTCGTTGTCTCCGGTCGATTCTGACACATTGAAAATCTCGCACTTCGTTAAGTTTAGCTTGAGTCCGGTGAGTTGGCCATAATCATTGAACTCCCTCATGAGACAGGGTAGTGTAATCGTGGGTTGCGTGACGAAAAAGAGCATATTGTCAGCGTATGCTGCCACCTTCTGCATGTTCCTCACCCACTGGAAGCCCGCGATGTCCTTGTTACGTCTGATCACCTCTAATAATGGAAAAGTAGAGACGCAGGGGGCATCCCTGCCTTGTTTAATTTCGAATCGGGAGAGGGTCTGTCAGTGCCCTATTCACCCGGACTTGAGCGTTTGGGTTGCTATATAAGGCGCTGATCCACGTTGTCATGGCTTCTCTGAATCCCAGGTGCTTCAATAGCGCCATTAAATACGTCCAATCCACCCGATAAAATGCTTTTTCAGCATCCATCGATAGAAGGAGAAGTGAGGTCTTGTCCCTCCGTGCCAGATGTTGTATCGACAGAACCCTAAGGGTGCTATCTCTTGCTTCCCTATTCGGTATGAATCCGGTTTGATCCGGGTGGACCAGCTCTGGCAGCAGCGGGCCTATGCTAGTAGCCAGGACTTTGGTGAACAGTTTTTCGTCTATGTTCAGGAGTGAGATCGGCCTATAGCTACTGTAGACCTCCGGGTCTCTACCTGGCTTAGGCAAATGTATTTTTTATTTATATACAAACAAATATAAATATTATATATATTTTATATATTTTTATATTTTCATATTTTGGAAAACATTTTCTTTTTTAAAGTTTATCCAAAAATATTTAAATATTTAAATAATTTGAAACATTTATCCAACAGTATTAAACTGAGTACAATATAGTTTAAGTTGTGTTGATTCTACATGCTGTCTCTCCCCATCATCCAAGTATTCTTTCCGTCAATATCCCAACGACGTATAGTACTATACTGTGCACGGTAGTGTTCAGCTGACAATATCAAACCCATAAAAGTCACATAGTCTGTTTGAAATTATATTATTAGTCATTCTTCCAGTATATCAGTATAATTGCTAAATTCTACAGATATACCAACTTTCTGTAGCTCACCAGCCAGATATACTCTCTTGGACATGTAGAACATCGCCCATTTAGTTTTCTCCACAAACACATCAATAATGTTGGCTGTTGGACTTTACAAAGTTCCTAGGTTAGCATCAGAACATTCTATGGAAAACCCTTAACTGACATCATGAATTATTGACCTTTAAAGGTTGGTGGATATTCAGATTTGACCTATGATCAGTTTTGTGGATAATTCACTCTTATTAATATTAAAAATGAACCTCTTGAAATGCTAATTATACTGCGAGATCTCTTTGAACAATAAAGGTAAAGTATCAGCTGAACCAAAGTGTTTTGAACTGTCAAAATGAATTTCGTGGCTGAATGTTTTATCCTTTAGTGAGCCTATTCCGGTGCCTGTCTCCTTGCTATTAATGTATTCATGGTTGGGTTTTTTCCCCCCCCAGGAGTGATGCTGCTAAAATGAAATTTGAAGGAAAGACGTTTCATTTGTATGTGAGAGAGAAAGAGGTAATATTGCAATCGATATATAAATAATTGTTTTATTTATTATTATTTTGTTTAATAGACATTTTATTAAAAGGTCTGATTTACAGACATAAAAGTAGAGAAACCACATCAGTCAAAAGGCTGGCAGGGTGCTAAAAAAAATAAGCGTTAGAGTTGTTCCAAAGGGTATCAGGCCTTTACAATCGAGAATAATTAACGTAGGATTAAATAAATGCTGGAATATCTAAACTATAGGCTTCAGGCGAGTTCACATCAAATAATTTAGAATAAACAGAAGTAAATATATCAATAGATACTTGTAAAACATATACATGAAATGTATAGTTGCCACAAAAAGGCTATTTGAGTAATAATCAATCAGCAATATATAATATTGCAAGGCGCATAATAGTGACAGCCTTTGTACAGTTATACGGTGTACTTTACCGTGTTTCCCCGAAAATAAGACCTACCCCGAAAATAAGCCCTAGCTGGATTATCGGGATGGGCTGCAATATAAGCCCTACCCCGAAAATAAGACCTAGGCAGGGCCGGCAGCTGCCGGCCCTTTAAATGCCTCAGCCGCCTGAGCGCTCTATAGAGAGTGCTCAGACGGCTGCCGCACTGCCTCACCTCCCCTCCCCTGTAGCGTGGCTGAGCTCCTTTCCGGTCCGCAACCCGCCCGGACTGACAGGAAGCGCGCACTGGGTGCGCACTTCCTGTCAGTACGGCCGGGTCGCGGACCGGATAGGAGCTCGGCCACGCTACAGGGGAGGGAGGGGGGAGAGTATTACAGGGAGGGAGGGGGGAGAGTATTACAGGGAGGGAGGGAGGGAGAGTATTACAGGGGAAACAGGGAGGGAGGGGAGGATATTACAGGGAGGGAGGGAGGAAGGGGGGATAATATTACAGGGAGGGAGGGGGGAGAGTATTACAGGGAGGGAGGGAGGGTCTCTGGGGGGGTTACACAGCGCGGACACCGGCTGACAGACTGGCTCTAAGCCCTACCCTGAAAATAAGCCCTAGTGTGTTTTTTGTGACTAAAATTAATATAAGACCCGGTCTTATTTTCGGAGAAACACGGTAATAGGAGGTGCTCTCATTTAGAACCCTTATGAGCATAGAAGACATTGGTCATTCAATAACATGTCATTCACTTATTATCTATACACTTTTTCTTTGAGAATTAGTTTTTATTAATTTTTTTCTTATTGTGTATTTCTTTGAAATATTCTTTGTTGCTGTAATAAAGATTTATTATTTTCTCTTAACCTTACCTATGGACCCCGACAGCCTTTTGACTGACGTGGCTTCTTCGCTTCTATCTCTATGGTTCTGCATTCAGAGTTACCCCCGTTCAGGGTTAAGGTTTTCATTACCTTTATTTTGCACTTTTGTGCCGGTATTTTCTATTTCATTGTTACTGATCTGTTCTTGGCTTTATTGGATCTGTTGCAGCCAATATTTTAACGAGAGGTTAGTTATGATTCTTTTTGTAAGAGAGATTAGATGAATTGTGACATGAGAGAGCTATTCATGGGATAGGATTAATCTGTACCCGCAGTGCAATTGAAGCTATCTGGAGCACTTGTGTTGTCAAGCAGCAGACAGCAGCAGATGTATATCAAAACCATAGAGGAGCTAGGAGCGACAGAATTTAAAGGGGAACTGTCACTTTTCTGGGAAAAAACATTGAAAATCTCCTATAACTGGTGTTAACCTTTTTTCATGAGATACTGTTTTGCTTCAAATTTACATTAAAGACAAATTACATCATAACGCATTTCAGACAAAGCAAAGTCAGTACAAACATTAAACACGAGGAACAGAAATAGAAACATTATTTAATTTAGTCCTTCTCCGTTTGCTTTCTCTATGCTGACAACCAGGTGCAAAAAAAATATATAAAATAGAGTTAACACAAACACTTTACAATACAAATATGGAAATTAGTGTGTGGATGTAAGTGAATATTTGTTTGGACTGTTAGATGTGAATGCAGGGGTATATATTTGTGAAAAGGCGGTGTGTTTCTGTGGTGTGCTTGTTTTTAAATACAGTGCTGAAGTAGTATTACGGGTTAGCATATGTGCATGCAAATGTTTGTACATTGTGTTTGCTTATCCCCTTCTCCCTACTAATCTAGTTGTCCAGATATGCTCATTTCTATATGATTCCATCCAACAATAGTCCTTTATCTCTCCCTGATTTTTGTTTATCTCCACATATGCCAAATTCCTCAGATGTCTCCCTTTGCCTATACTCCATCATCCTCCCTTTATCTCCCTCTGCCCATATTCCTACTTCCCCTACTTGTGTCCCTCTGCCCATACTCCCTTTCTTTACTTGCGTCACTGTGTCCATAGTCCCTTAATTTAACTTTTGTCCCCTTCTGCTTATTGTTATTATTGCCATTTATATAGCGCTAGATTCCGTAGCGCTTTACAATATTATGAGAGGGGGGGATTTAACTAGAAATAGGACAATTACAAGAAAACTTACAGGAACGATAGGTTGAAGAGGACTCTGCTCAAACAAGCTTACAGTCTATAGGAGGTGGGGTATAAAACACAATAGGACAAGAGATAGCAATCAAATAAGGTGGGAGTGAAGTAGAGCTGGAGGAGAGAGTAGAGTGCTGCCATTTAGGAGAGAGCAGGAGACAGGTATGTAAGGTAGAGGTAACTCTGGGAGACCATAAGCTTTCCTAAAGAGATGGGTTTTAAGGCACTTCTTAAACGATTGAAGACTAGGGGAGAGTCTGATGGCGGTAGGCAGGCTATTCCATAGGAAGGGAGCCCGCGAGAAGTCCTGCTTATACTTCTTTCCCCTATTTGTGTCTCTTGTCCATGCAACTCCTCTGTCCCTGGCCTGTCCTCTGTTACCTTTATCTACCTGAGTCTCTCTGTCAATACTCCCCCTTCCTCCACTTGTGTCCCTCTGTCCATAGCTTGTTCCCTCACATGTGTCCTTCTTATGCCAGTTCCCCTATTGGTGTCTCTCTTTCTATTCCTCTCTTTGTCTCTCTCTCCATACCGCTTTCCTCTGCATGTGTCCTTCTCCCTGCTTGTTTCTGATTATCCATAACACTGTCCTTTCCCCTCTTGGTCTCTCTACTTATTGTCCCCTTTCCCCACTTCTGTTACTTCCTCCCTTATAATCAGAAGCATGAGAGTGCGCACACTCTGTCAGAACTCTATTCCTCTCTGTGTCTCTCTCTCCATACCGCCTTCCTCTGCATGTGTCTTTCTTCCCGCTTGTTTCTGTTTATCCATACCACTGTCCTTTCCCCTCTTGGTATCTCTACTTATTGTCCCCTTTCCCCACTTCTGTTACTTCCTCCCTTATAATCAGACTCATGGGAGTGCGCACACTCTGTCAGAACTCTGTGAAGAGTTAGGTACTTTGTGCAGAGGGCAAAAATATGTCATATGCCTGATGTCTCTATTGGCATTTACAGCCCAGAATCTAACTGCCTGCTTCCAGAACTCTAACTCCATTGTGGTCCAGCTTGCCACATGACACCACTATAATAATAAACTAAATTAGCCTCTGTCAGCCTCAAACTAAAGAAATTTACATACACATATTCAACATTGTTATCTATCTAACCTGGTCCTGGTGCTTGCCCCTGGATCCAAGCCTGATTCAAAGATGCTTTAGGTGGCACTAAGTCTCTGCCCAGTATATAGCCATCAATATATGTCAGATAACTGACCATTGCAGCACTGATTTTAACACACATTGATTATTTTAGTGGAGCAGAGGCAGGCACTGAATATTTACATACCCATGAACACTTCTCATTCAGGGAGACACACGTTTACTTGCATTAGTTCATGTTGCTGCTTTCTGATTGAACTCTTCATAATATGATGTGTTTGTGTATATTTTTCTTTCAAGGTTGCTATTCGTGTATACACAGTAGGGTATGGACGCACAGCTCTAACACTTCTGTACTCATTATTGTGCTTGAATGAGCTAAACTGGTGCCAACTTTCACAGCATCATGCTATGGCATTCTCTTCCAAATGTTGCTGTATTTTGTTTTCTATTATCTGGCTTGGTTAAATACCTGGTATTCCTGACTCCGATCTTCTTTATATGTGATCCATACTTTTACAGTCCCACACTTGGCATGCCCCTGTTTTATCTAGTATAACATGCGCCCACGGTTTTTACAACTTAACTTCTCCTTAGAGTTTTCCATTGTTAAGATTATTAGCCATCTCTAAGAAGTGGTATTACAGTAATCTTTAGCAGTTTTCTCTGAGGTATCTCATAGGCTATTATCTTCTACACTGCCTCTATCTAGGTAGTCACTTACAGGGAACCAACTATCCTTTTAAAAAATCATAACTTGCCAATATTATATTTTAATGAACTGGATATATGGGTACTGTTTTCTAAATGTAATGATAATCACCTAAAATGTTTGTAAACCTTTTAAATGACTAAAAGTGTGTCCAGGATCCAGGAGTGTACATCTTGCAGATTCGACAAATACCAAACCCAGGACATACTTCCTGGTAAAATATTTTATAAATAAATAATGAGGATCCTAGAAATATATTGAAAGATTTAGCTATTTGTGATCAGGACAAGCTAATTAGATGTCACTTGGAGGAGACATTATGACTAGAAATGGCCACAACTAAAATAAAGTGTCTAGAGATTAAATATATGTAAAATCAGTTGTGTCCCATGTATGTACATCTCTATACCATTGTCTCTGCAGGAGAAGAGGTTGGTACTTACGTTCCTTGCGCCAACTCCAGAGGCATGCAAACACTTGTGGAAATGTGGAGTGGAGAATCAGTCCTTCTACAAGTCAGTACTGCACAAAGTCAAATCCTTGCACTATGTTTCTATCCTCTCTTCAAAGAGCAAACCCTTTTTGTTACATATATTTTTTTCAGATTAGAGAATTCCAATCAGGTCCGCACAGTCTCCAGCAGCAATTTATTTTTCAAAGGCAGCCGTTTCAGATATAGGTAAAGTACAGAATTTGCCGCCTGTGCCTGTTACATACTTCCAACACAAACATTTCTCCATTTTTTCTCACCCATCTCACTTCGAGCTATGCCCCAGCTATCTAATCCACCTTTTGTGCTCTTAAACACTTCCAGTTCCTGTCACACTGATAAACATATTATCATAATTACCTGCAACATCCTCTATCCATCTCTACCTCGCATTACCCCTTCCCTCCAACTCCATGCTTCTCATCCATCTCCACACTACACTTCATTCATCTTTATTCATCAGAGTCCTCCAACCATTTAAATTCTCCTTTTCCCCCATCCATCCATCCATTCATCACCATGCTTCATTCTCATCATTCTTCTTTCTCTACATCTTTCTCTGTAATCCAATCTCTGGTATCCATCCACCTATCCCATTCTCGATTTTCCTATATGCAGGTTCCCAATCTCTATCTTCAGTGTTTATCTCCCAATTGTGTCCTGCCCTAGTAACCATTCTGTATTGTTTCTCTCCATGCGACTTTCATACCCCATGTAACTCTAGGTCGTGTTCTGTCTCCTTCCCTAATATGTTTTATTGTTTTGTTCTCACCTACATCCACCTTGCTGTAACCTCTCATTTGTCACTCATACATTCTGCATTTCCCTAGTTCGTTCTTCTCTTGAAGCACATCACCCTCATTTCATTCACTTCTATAATATCATCCTTTTGTGGTATGCTTCTTACATAGGCTTCAATCATTATCAAACAAACTATTTCTTTGTTATTTACATTTAAAACTGCATTGGGCTTTATTGACCAAGCCAGTTTTTGGGCCTTTGTGAAAAGGTACGTACCTAGTGGCGGGTGGGTGTTGTGGGAAATTATCTCTGGAGATAGCTCTTTAAATCTATTTTGATTTATATTTTCTTTGGTCAGTCCCTGACAATGCTTGATTTATTGGGTAAACTTGTTTGTGTTTTTCTGCTTCTGGTTTCTCACTAAGATTTTTGTTACACTTTCCTCTTCTCCAGTGGTCGAGTTGCTAAAGAAGTTATGGAATCAAGTGCAAAAATCAAGAGAGAACCACCTGAAATTCACAGGTAAATTGCCCAACAAATCTTGTTACCTGGGCTTGTGCAATGTATATTGCCCTGTAAAAGAGTAAGCAGCACGTGTTGTGAGCTATAGCCCTGCTATATTCCTCCTTGTATTTCTTCATGTTCCCACACCATGTACGGTAATTGTAATTATAACATTATAATCTGGTGCATGTAATGTATTGTATTTCTCACCCACAGGGCTGGGATGGTGCCGAGTCGCAGTTGTCCCTCTATCAGTCACGGCATGCGGTTGAGTAGTGTACCCCGGACCCGTAGGAGAGCTGTTCACATATCCATCATGGAAGGTATGAAGAGTGGAACTTTAAACAGTCAGGAATCTTGGGAGTATAGTGTAATTATTTAAAGGCCATGTGAGATTCTTCTCTTATTCTTATGTTATCTACAAAGAGCCAAGACTGTGGCTGGAGCAAAAGAGGTGGCTAAGGTATTAGCTGTAGAGGTATACAATTTGTCCTATATGGGGATGAGTAAAGGAATAACAGAGATCTATTAGAAATGGAAAGCTTAATCCAGTGAAATAGCCATTATAAATAGCATCTTAGAAATGGTACATTTGGCTTGTCGAGATTCCCTTCTGTAACATTGTTTGGTGGAGCAATCATCGGAGAACAATAATATGTTACTGTTGGGGTTAGGTCCTACACCTCCACTCAAAATGCTTCTGATTGTAACTCCCATGATTCTAAACTGAGCTAAGAATGGCTGCGTTTATTGGGAGATACAGTTCAAAGCATATCCACATACCTCTCAATGGTCACAATTTTCCACACCGGTCTTGCAGTTCCAGGTTGGTATGTAGTGTCCAATGTGCCCAGAAATGGCTAGGTGTACTTAAACAAAATGTGCCATTTTTGGCACTGTACTCAGAGTAGCTCATAAGTATATCAACAACAATTCATTTTTGAGGTGCTATTGTGGCAGGTTTCATGCCTTTGTTTTCTATATTGCAATTGTGCAGTCAATAATTAGGGTTTGACAATTCAAGATGGCTGAGTTGTGGTAAAGGGATAGTATAATCACCAAAAGAGCCGCATTATGTGTGTTATATAAAGGGGTACTTTAGTCACCGTAATAACTTTAGCTTAATGTAACTGTTTTGGTATATAGAATATGCCCCTGCAGTATCTCTGCTCAATTCTCTGCCATTTAGGTGTTAAATCACTTTGTTTATGCAGCCCTATCCACACCTAAACACTTCCTGTAAAGAGTGATCTAAACTTTAGATTTTATTGCAAATTCTGTTTAATTTAACATTTCTAATCTCCTGCTCTATTAGTAGCCTACTAAACCCTGTAGGAGCTTCAGTTTACAGAACAGGAGAAAAAACTTCCAAACTAAGTTAACATCCCATTGAAAATAATAAAAAAAAAAATTTCATGCAGGTTGTGCGAGTCACAGTCATGGAAAGTGTGACTAGAAACAAAATTAATTTAACTCCTAAATGGCAGAGAATTGAGCAGTGAGACTGCAGAGGCATGATCTATAAACAAAAACTGCTTAATTAAGCTAAAGTTGCTTTAATGTCTATTTTATTCCTTTTTTTGTTTTTTTAAATAAATTCAGATAACTTTCTTTAAATGCACCTAGGCATATGACAATGCACCTAGGCATATGACAATGCACCTAGGCATATGCACTACATATTACAGTCTCCTTCCTGACTGCAGCACCATAATGATACTCACATATGCTGTTCCTGCTGCTATCACAGAGTGTGTGAATTGTGTGCTTTTGTCTAGAGTTGTAAAACGAACCTAATAGATGGTTTCATGTTTGAATCTTTGGATGCTCTTCATTTTTAGTATGGTCACATCAGTTTTTTTATTTGTTGGGATTTGAATAGCCCTAGGGGGTAAATAAAATATGTAGATTTTATATTTCTGTATGTTCCTGTTTACTTTGTGTGCTTTGACACCCACATTAGGTACATAAAAACAGGCAACGCTGACAGTAAGCTTTTATAGATTGAGATTAAACCACCATTACCTTGCAACACTGAATTTGAATTTAGCAGAACTCATTATTGGGCCAAGAGGCTCCAAGTTAGATGTGTGTACTTTAATTGGACCAATACAGTAATTACACTGGGTATTTTGTTAGTGAATGCAGCAAGTTTGTGAGTATCTGAAAGGATGTGTTAGTGTATGTGGGGGAGTGGTGACAGCTGAACGCTGTGTCTCCTGCATCTGTCTGAGCTCAGTAGTAAATATATTCACTCCCAAAATAGCTGCAGAGCCTGAAGCTTCACCTTGTATGTCAGAGGAGGTGGGCAGAATGAGATTGGGTGTGAAGACACATTGCAGAGAAAAAGAGAGACTGGGAAAAGAAAGGAGGTGGGCAGAGAGTAGGAGATTTGGAGTGTAGATTGAAAGAAATAGAAGGTGACAATGAGTGTAATGTAGGAGTGAGGAAATAAAAGGATTGTGTAAAGAGACGCAAGGGAAAGAGATTAAGACAGAGTACTGAAAGAGAGAACGTGTGAAGGGATAAGGTAACTGAAGAGTCAGACAAGGACCTTTCGGAATTTAATTAGTGGACAACGTATACTTTAAGAGAGTGCGATCTTCATACACCATGGTGAAGTGTCTAATTCGCATCAGGACTAAGGTGAATGTTCACCTACGTATGATCAATCACTGCTACCGTGATGTAAAGGTTCGTGTACTAAACCTTGGGCCTCGTCTTCTGGGCAGAGCACTGGGGGCTCTTCCACTTTTCCCAGCTTTAACTGGAGTATTAGGCAGGGAGCCTGGACTTTCAGGAGAGGTTCTGTCTGGAATGGCTCCCTCAACCGCAGAAAGTACAAGAGAGACTGGAGTATCGAATGAGGTTGTGCCTGGATTGGCTCCATCAAAAGCAGAAGGTATTAGAGAGACGGGAGTTCCTGATTTACCTACGGCAACATCAGAAAGTTTGGCTCTGCCTGTTTGGACCAAGGGCATTGCAGAAAGGATTACACAGATGGGAGTATCTGGTGAAGCATCTGCTGTAATAGCTCCAACACCAGAAGAAAGCAGTGAGAAGATTGAGAAATCTGATGAGGTTCTGACTGGATTAACACTGGTAACCAAAGAAATTGAAAAGGGAATGGGAGAACCAAGTGAGGTTGTGATCGAATGTGCCCCAGACTCAGATCAAAGTAATATGAATATTGAAGAACCAGATAAGGACCTTATTGGATGGGCACCAGCAACAGTAGCAGACAGTGGGAAGAAGAGGCAGCAGGACACTGTTCGGTATTTGCAGGGTATGTCTGTGGAAATGCACCACTTCTATAAATATTTTGTGGTGAGAGGATGATTGAGGGAGTGAACCATCAAGTTACTAGTTATGTTTATGTGCGATCCATATGTATCGATATATTTTTATATATTAATCATCCATTGGGAAAATTATGCAGCTTGTGCAGGGAGTCTGATACATATTATAATGCACACAGGGATGTATCTCATGTAGGACTTCCATGTCCACATATTTTTGTGAACACACTTAGTATTGCTTCTTTATGATGATTGGCAGCACATGAAAACATCTTCCCCTGCAGTATGTAGAATTTATACACTGGAGGAAGGAAATCAGTTCATTAGGGAAGGCCATTTCTTTTTGGATGTCTTCTTAATTATTTGATTTTCATCCAGCAACATATCAGTGTTTCACACTACAGGGGAGCATGCTGCAAATCGACATGGAGAACTTATGTCTCCAGGAAAATACAGTGGATTTAGCAGCCCTAACTTAATTTGATCTTCTACCCCTAAGTACAAAGAAGACTTTCTCAGCATTGTATTCACATACCCTTGAATCGTTACAAACTGAGCCCCTGTAAATCTTAACTGTAGGAGTCAATAAGGAAGGTTTGCCTCCCAGTTTAAGTATTTAATGGAAAAAAAAAATCATATATTTAGGTAAATATAGTTTGTTGAGATGGCTATTGAAAAAATACATGATATATTTGTTATTTATTCTGATTGTCATACACACACAAAAGTACTTTGATCATGCAGATTGTAAGCTCGTTCAAGCAGGATCCTTATGACCCTATTGTTCCTGTGACATTTGTAATAGGTTGTATCATTAGTTATGTTAATAGTTCATTTATCTTTAAATTCCCTCCATTATAACATTGTAAAGCGCTGCGGAAAATGTTAGTGATATATAAAAGCCAGTAATTATAATAATGTATAATTGCAAACTGGTCCTAGAACAAAGTAGGTTTCTTTTCATTTAAACACATTCTTTTTATGGAACACTAAGCAGTAACATGCATATACAATTAACTTTTTACTATTTATCACTTTCACGTGTTTTCTATACTCCTTTGTTTCTAATGGGTTTCTATTATGCATTTAGTTGGCTACTTGTTGGGACACTTAGCTGAAAGACATGCATATATGAAACAAAATGCCTAGTACACTTGTGTTAGTGTTCCTTTGAAGGGATACTAAGACATAGTGCAAGATTATGGTTTATATAGTTTATTAAAATGTTGTATTCCTTTGGAGAGTCTTCAAAATTTCTATTTTGGTTTGAAATTAAGGTTTATTGGTTTTACAGTATTTTTTAAAACTAAATGTCACAAAATGAATGCTGCTTCACAGTAAATATAGTAATCCTCTAGATTGTTCGTTTGTTGGAGCAGGGTCCAAATTAACCTCTTGTTCCTGCTAGCATTTGTAATAATTTGTATTAGTGTATCAATACAACAGTAGACAACGTAGTTAAAAACCAAGAGGGAGTAAAAGGGATGGGATTAAAGGGAGACAATGGAAGAGAGGAGAAAGAGGAAGGATTCTAGTGGGTAATTGAGAAGCAGAGGGTTGGATAACACACTGGAGGAAGCAATATTTTGGCCCAAGGGGTTCACAATAAGAATGGGTGTATGATTGCTGTGGATATTATATCATGGGATTGAGACTGTAAGTTTTTCCACAGAGTGTTAAAACCAAATCTTACCTTTGACTGCTGGTGAGAGAGGGAGATTTTCCAATGTTACACAAATAGGATTCAGCCATTGGAATGGAAAGGTTTGTGGACACACATAGCCTGAAGATGAGCTCATATCTTGTCCTCGAGAACTTTGGGTCATATTATCTGTTAATAATGTGTTCACTCCAAGGGCTCAACCTATGTGTAACCTTGGAAAACCTTACCAGCAGTAAAAGGTAAGATTTATTTTTCACACTTTATGGAAAAACTTACAGCCATGATACCTGCCAATACTACACCAGTGCTAGATAAGACACCGACTCCATCTGTTAATTCTTAGAAAATGCTCTGGAATAACATTTTAACTAGGAGACTAAACATCATTTAATATGTATATACAAACACATCAGCAGCCTTTTCCCCTCTGATATTCTCAGTTTACATCTTCTTGCAGGTTTGGAGTCTCTCCGTGACAGTGCACATTCCACCCCTGTTCGCTCCTCGGATCATATCAATGCTTTGTCTCCTGGAGTTTCCAGAGAAACGGTGATCAGTGATGAAGCTTATACACCATGCTGCAGCATCCTCCCTACGCCTGTGTGTGATCCTACCCTGGAGACAGCTTTTGGGCAGCAGGTGAATGGGGCACCATGCACCACCCAAGAAGAGGAAGGTGATGTCTCTGTGCACAGTGTGCCTGACACCGAAGTTCCTCCACCTGCTCTTCCTGGGCCAGAGGGGGTCAGCCAGAGGGAATCTGAATCAGAGCAAGGAAACAAGTTTCTGCAAAGTGTGCTTCGACTGCTGGCAGTCACATTTTGTCTTCTTTTAGCATTGCTTCTGCTGCTTGTCATATTGGCTGAGTCTGACCTGGAATTAGCTTTTCTCAGGGACATCCGACTCACCCCTGAATTCCAGCAGTTTCATTATCAGTACTTCTGCCCCCTACGGAGATGGGTGTCCTGCAAACTGCACCCTATTATCCGCCTCATAGACTCCTGAACCTGTGTTACACAGTGGCCATCTTTAACTTTGAGGAGTGATGTCTTCCACTGTCCTCCCCTTCTCATCCCTCTATTGACAAACCTTTCATAGCTCAAAGTGGAGAAGTGGCAGATTAGCACTACACTGAAACTTCTCTAGCTAAGGGTGGTTTGGGAATTAAAGCCAAGGTGAGAGGGGTGGAAGGTGCCCCTGAATTATTATGATATCTGCATGGGGGGATTAGACCTGCTCTGGGTCACTGCAACCTTTGTAATTTCACACACATCTTCTCAGCTCCAGGAAAAACTTACAGAAGACTTCCAATTGCTGTCAGATGCTGATCTCATATCTAGATCACACTCAGCAGGATAGTGAGCAAAACTCTCTATAGCTATAAAATGGCATCTATTCAAAACCATATTCATTGGAGACCGCTGTACTTTTTTTATACTTCTTCAGCAGCCAGATTGGCTTCTTTGTTTGTAAAGGTATATAAATAAGCCCTGCTTGTCTATAGAATGAGATCGCTAGTTGATATAGTCTAAATTTGTGTGTTGACATTGTTTACACATTGACCAGATTCAGATTTTCTTGGAGCTGACACACAGAGTTAGTTGAGTTACCCCTTGAAGGAATGTAGAGCTAACAAGATACAGGTCATAATTCAGAGATCCAAAGACATTCAGTGCCCATTGGAATATAGAGTAGTTAGTGCAGGCTGTCTAAATACAGGTATAGAGGCCAGAGACAAAATGATTGCGTTTATACCTAGCACATTTCTGCTGATACTGGTTGTATGTTACAGATATCCTTTGATATGTTGATTGTCCCTCTGGCTGTATTGAATGGAGATCGATACATACAGCACACATGGTTAAAGATTTAGGGTGGGAGTTATGTGTCTGGATATTTAAGCATAGGAGAAGAGGAGTGTGTTCCACTACTTATGTGTTAGGAATTGAGCGATATACATCCTGATGTGTATTAAACCTGAGGGGCACATACCTTTCACCTGTCCCTGTCTGTTAAAAGGCAGTAAGTGGTATATAGTTTATGTGTAATAGAACCAGTGACAGGTGTGTCCCCCCGATGTAAGTGTAGGAGGATAAGGTGAGTAGCATGTGTCCCAGTACCAAGTAGCGGTGGGAGGTTTTTGTTAAAAAAAAAGAGAGCTTAAAGATGTGTCCTGATTGATTCCTGTGTGGTAGGGGCTGGTCATTGGTATGTGTTTTGTTGTATGTCTTCAGGTGAACAGACATTAGGACATCTTTGGGTTAGAATGGAGGAAGCAGAATGTATCTATGGCCTATTGTAGATGAAATTCTCAAGATATAGGGGCAGTGTTTGTAAAGTGGTTTCCTAAAGGTATATTAAGTGGCATCTCATACCACATGCAACCCTGCAGCTTTAAGAACCTCAGCTATATGTCCTTCTCACCTTCCTAAAGTAACGTTTTGTGAATGATATGTACCACTCACTCTTTTTACTACCCAGACACTGGGAAGATCTAATCCTAACAATCATTAGGGATTGCTGTTGTCTGTCTCTAAGAGAGAACAAAGTCCAATTCTCTTTAAAATAGCACTGTCATGTTTTCCTTTTCTTAGGCCAACTGCATATTAAAGAAACACTATAGGGTCAGGAACACAAACATGTATTCCTGACCGTCTAGTGTTAAAAACACCATCGAGCCCCCAAAATATGGTAAAATCTTACTTTATTCCAGTGTGCTGCTGCTGGCTCTGCACCTGATCTGCCTGCTTGGCTGACATCATCAGAAGTGTGGATCAAAGCCAATCACAGTGCTTTCCCATAGTGTCAAGGAGGCAGATCAGGGGCAGAGCCAGCACAAGCCAAACACAGCCCTGGCTGAATCAATGCATCTCTATGAGGAAAGTTCAGGGTCTCCCTGCAGAGGGTGTAGACCAGCGGTTCCCAAACTGTGTGCCGGGAGCAGCAAGTTATTTTCCCGGTGCTATGATGATAGCACCAGAAACTGTGCTCTTCTCTGCCGGCTCTGTAGGACCAGAGGGGAAATCAGAGATCTCCCTCTCTGTTTTGCCAGCACTTTGCTGGCAGCCGGCAGGGGAGGGAAGGAGAGAGAACCCGGGGGAGCTCAAACATGCAGCTCCGTCGGGTTCTCCTCTCGCGAGCTCGGAGCGTTGCTGCGGTTACCACAGCAATGCTCCAAATCTCGCAAGAGTGAACTCTGGTAGCTCCCAAGGCTGCTAGAGTTCACTCTCACCACTGGGAGCACCAGGGATTGCCTTGTACTGTCCCCCTCCCAGGCAAAGATAAGCAGGGAGGGGGGGGGATCTAATTTTTATTTTTAATAAAAACATTTTTAAAAAGTATATATTTATTAATTTGCCCTCCTACCCCCAGACCCCACGCCACACAATAGCTCCCATACACACAATTACTCCTCCATACAAATACATGCCCCCACACACACACTGTGCCCAAACTGCCCCACATACACAAACTACATCCTTAAAGAAACGCAATGCAACCCTCACACACACTACAGCCCCTATCCCGGCAGACTCCAGGTAAGTTGTCAAACTGTTCTTAAACAGTTTGACTACTTACCCTGTGAGGGCACTACTGGCACCATAACCACTACAACGTAATGTAGTGGTTATTGTGCCTAGATTGTTTCTTTTAAACAATATACCAGTGCCACTCCCAAGATTAGGGGCCCAGTATATGCCACAATGCTGTACATGTATACAACCTAGAATTTTTTTTGACTTGGGGTGCCTTGGAAAAATATTGAAATATTAAGGGCACCTTGAACCTAAAAAGTTTGGGAACCACTAGTGTAGACACTGAATGTTAGGATGCATTTTAGGCAGCCAGGACCCGGGAAGGATCTCTAACAGCTACCTGAGGAGTGGCCAGTGAAGTTATCACTAGGCTGTAATGTAAACACTGCATTTTCTCTGAAAAGACAGTGTTTACAGCAAAAAGCCTGAAGGTAACGATTCTACTCACCAGAACAAATTCAATAAGCTGTAGTTGTTTTGATGACTATAGAGTCACTTTAATTATAATACAACCCTATTTGCCACTTGCCTTTATTAATATGTATTAACTTTCCTTCCTTACGCCAGATCTCAATAACTGGGCGCCTACAGTTTGTTTTCTGTCAATGGTGTCTGCAGTTTGCTTTCTGCAGAATTCCTTTGACTGATGGATTCTGGGTAAGTTAGCTTAGCAAATGAAATGTTGAGCTTCACCCATTGCCAAGCATCACACATCCCATAGATAAATTACTCTCTACTATTTCTTATATATAATTAAAAAACTAAGCTGAATTAAAAAAATAAAACAAGGGGAAATAGAGGGATAAAAGAAAACAGACAGTGGTGCTATAAGTGTATGGTGTAGTCCCCAATTATTTTATAGCAGAAGTGCAAAGAGGATGTGCAGGATAGTGACAGGGCCCATGTTACTTAATACAAAATTTGCAGAACAGCAAAAGTAAAGTATTCTGGGCTAAGCAAGTAGATTTAACTTAAACTGTTTTAATCCGATTCCTAAACAATTTGGAATAGCGTCATCGACATTCAAACATCAGAAAAACAAATATTAATTTTCCATCTGTTCGTAAATAGTGCTAATTAGATAAGTGTATGAAATACATGCAGGTCTACTATTGGGTACTAAATGGAATGAGTTGTATATATCTCCAAAATCTGTGTGGGAAGAGGTAAAATACACTTCAATATGCATATGGAAACGGTATTAAGCACAGATATCTATGTATGAGAATGGGCACTATACATAAATATCTTTGAGTGAGAAGGATTTTATATTCTTATACCTTGGCATGATAGGGGTCTTATATACTGGTACCTGTAATTACAAGGGGTATTAAACAAAGCTATCTAGGTAACATGGGTATGTGACATTGATCTCTAGTTATAACATACACTAGATCCAGCTATGAGAAGGGGTAGAGTGAGCTTGGAAGGTGTGTGTCCACATGTAGGGATAAAATAAGGGATATGCGTCTCCAATGTCTGTGTGTTAAATTTTATTGATGCCCATGTTGATAAATATGCCTTTGATGTCTGTGTGTCGTGCTGTAAGTCACTAGTCTGTAATGCCCTTCCCCTCTGGCTGTTTTATGTTACAATGTAATCAGTAGCTGCAGGCCAACCCTCAGCCCTTTTCTCATCCCCAATGGACCTGCCCATTTCCCATAGATATGGGGAACATATCTCTTTGCCTCCAAACATTATTACCTTACTTTTATATTGCAGAGACTGTTTCAAGGTTATATTTTATGAAAATAGCATTATTTTGTTATTAATAATACATTTAGTTTTTTTAATTGCTTTTTAGAATTTATTTTGTTGGCGTGTTATGTAAATAAATTAACAAATGGTAGGTGGTATTCACAGGAATTAGAGAGCAAGACAACTGCTCACCCCAATGTGTAACTTGGCAACTCACACACACCAGATGAACATTGTGCACAATCATTATATAAAATATATTTATATTTGTTTTTGCAATATGCTGTAACCTACTGATGATGTAGAAGTTACGTAGAAAGATTGTCTATTTGGATTTTAAAGAGGATGGTTTTTTTTAAAGTGTCCCTGTCACTGAAAATTGTAAATATGTCAACTAAAAAGATCAAAATAAAATACTATTTCTGATAAGAATAAAAAAAATATAACCAATTACATTTTGACCATATGATAGTTTTAGAAAATTAAAATTGCATCACAGTTTAAAACTATGAAACCCTGATAAAGAATGAATGGAAAAAAAATTATGGGCTGCATTTTATACTAGCAGCCAATCAGAAACTGGCATTTCATGTTCTAAAACAATGTTTTGATTAAATGCTATGTGATGAAGAAAATATTTTTCAAGACAGAGCCACTTTTAAGTCCCCATCCTTCTTTATCAAGTAGTAACACTGGAGATTGTAGGATCAAGAGTTGGAGCATGTGTGATGTTAATAAGTCAAAATAGATGGTTTGCTTTCCTTGTGTCCTTAGGCCTGTGTTCAAAGCAAATGTGGCATTTCTTAGTGTGGCAGCATTGAAGAGTATGCACTAGCAATGATCAGTATTTGCTCTACATGGAGCAATTAATACACAAGCAATTTTTCCAGTCAGACAGCTTGAATTTTTGCATTTCCATTTCTGGCGATTATCTTCTTTACAACATATCGGGATGCAGGTAAATGTTCCCTTTGGGGTGGGTAAAGGGATCCCTGCTATTCAAATTCTGGGGGTAAAGTTGGACTATGCAAAACAATAGTCATAATTGGAAGCATAAACTAAAGCTGTCATGGTTTCATTTTTTCTTTTGCTCACTATATAGCAAATCTGAATAATTTTAAATATTAGGTACATAGAGGCATCAGATTGCCTGTAGCTGTCCATTATGGAAAAACTTTTATAGATTTCAATGGAGAACTAGTCAGTTTATCACAGTGCAGTGTGGGTAAAATAATTACTTGCTTTAACAACCAGCACATGTATTTCTAGAAAGAGGCCTTTAAATGATTAGGAAATAAAGCCACGCAGACAGAATCCGTCATTTTATACATGTACCCATACAGCATTCCACTTTGTCCAAGGTGAATGTTTGTTAGTTCTTTCCTAGACAGTAGCCTCCTGTCAGATTACCTTTATACACCTGGCAGAGTAAGCACTGGCACCAAGCAATCAAAATGTGTATACAGATATTTATTTCCGAATAGAACGACATGATCTGAAGTCTCTGTGTTAGGAACATATTTCATAGACATCTTGACTACTGTGTCAATGGACAAGGGTAGTGTTGCCTCTAAGAATTATGGCAAATATAAAAACACTAATTAAGTTGCAGCTCATTTTAAAACATCAGTCTACACATTTGCATGGACCGATTGGGCATGTTCTAAAATTGTTTAGGGGGAACACTACCTAGAAGAACCATATGAAGGCAGAGAACTAGTCTATACAACATGTAAAAGTGCCGGTGTCGGCTTGATATGGGATAGATTAGGAGTTATGTATCCATAGTCATTGTGTGTATAAATCCTTCTATGCAGTTTTTTCCCCTTCTTCTAGAACTGGAGCTAGAAATATAATTCATTCTGGTGCTGGGTTGCTTTGTAACTGTGTTAAGTGTTAGATTAGCTGCCCTACTGGGCACATCCCATCGCTGTTTGACATAAGTCATGTGTTTACCAAGATTTCCCGTTTCCTGTTCTGAGCACACATGCTGTGGTCACGCATGAGCCAGTAGACCGCATGATGTTTTTGCTGAGGAAACTAACTGCAACTGTGAATCTCTTGGGTCTCATAACAAAACAGAAATGACATGTCCCATGTGCCAATTCCAAGTCATGTTTTCCACACATCTGCCAGGGCGTGTGAAGGAATGACATGCATAGTAGTCCTTACGTTGGACAATAACTTTTTAAAAAAATAAATAATTATGATCTAACATGGCTTGAGTGAGTTCTTCATCTTTGTTGTGGGGAATAATAGGGTTAAACATTAGAATGCTTTCACTTTGATGGGTGATAATGGTAGACTTTACATAAATTATATATAAATATAAAGAAAGTGTACAGGACACTGTCACATTGTCTTGGGTACAAACCAAAAAACAAGGAACCCTGTCAATGATCCCAGCACCTTTCAGACTAAACTGGAGGTTCTGTCCATAGGCTGATGGTGGCACAAAGGTAATTGATACAATTTTTCACTACACATTGTTCTATCTGCCTTTGGGACTGATATTGTATGTGTCGTTATTCTAACTCCTTAATCACGCTGGCTGCCCGAGCCACATAATGTCTAACCCAACTTTACAGCAACCAGTACAAATACTTCCACAAAGACTCAGTAAATGATAAAGTGTGTTAAATATGTATATTATATGAGATAGATGGAAAACAAATGCAAAAAAAACAAACTTACTCAACACAAATCTAGGAAAACATTTAAATAAGGCAAACGAAGGAAGGATAGTAGGTACCACCTGTGGCACTATAACTAGGAAATAGCATCCAACATTTGAATAAAAACACAATGCATTAATGAACTGAGGAACACCTTGGGAAAAGTAGAACATGCAATAGGTTTGAAAATGTGACAGGACAGACTTATGCACACAGTAACCACCATATATGGTTACGCTAAAATATCATTGCATCAGATGGTACAAAGATTAAATGAAATGTTTTCTATAAATTGTCACTGTGTTGCACTTGCAGGACTTGTACTTACGGTACTTAAATGCTATGACACACTTAGATTGGCAATGCTGAATTCCAAGTTCCTGTACATTTATTTTTGAGACCGCAGGTTGGCATGGATGTTTTGGGTTTTTTTAAGCGCTTAAGACTGGGTCTTTAAACAATTACAACAGGTAGTTAACCCTCATAACAAAGCATATATTAAAGGGAAAATAGAGGCATTTTCTTTAATATCAGCTACTCCCTAAGATTTGTAGCATGCCTTAAACTACATTCACATTATACAAAGTATAAATGAGCAGCTGTCAATCAATCTTTATTGATCTTTTGTTTTCGAAGTGCAAGCATATATTAATGGATCAGGAAAGGTTTATACTTTCACCCAACTTTAGGAATATAAACATGCTAATCTTATTTAAAAGGAACACACCCTGATGGATTTTTTTTTTTTTTTTACCATCACAACACCCCTAGGCATTTTATGTATGAATTAAAACACAAAATCCTTATCCAGGAACATCCACTAAAACTATATATCAGCAAGCATAAAACGGTATGCTTTCTATGGTTTAACAGGTAAAATAAAAGAATAGGCAGGGCTAAAAGTAAGGGAGAACGCACCCTACAACATTTTTCGCTCTTACAGTTATGAATACCAGTCTAAGAGTTATTTCTGCATAGTTATTTAAGGTTTATTTACACCAGACAAGCTCGTAAAAAGCAAACTTGGTGTGTTTGTTTAAGATGTATTCATCTTGATGGAATAAGGATTAATGTGAAAAAAAATAAAGTTTCTTGTGTCAGCCACAGAAGATATGCAGTCTGCCACTGCTGTTTCCTCCAACTAACAAATTCCTAGTGGGATGCATGGCATTGATAGAGCACACAGAGCCAAGGTATTCAGAGTCCTGGAAGGAGTGTAGAAGGTTCCCATTCTCATGGAAAACCGGAATCTGCCTGGGCCTTAACATGCTGCCAATTACAAAGCAGTCTTCCTGCTTGGGATCCCATACTGCTCGGAAACGGGTCAGCCAGCGTCCTGTATTGTTGTTATGCCTGGAGGAGATATGAAGGTTGATCAAAATTGATCTTAAAGGAGCTTTAGGCTGCCAAAGCTCCAGGGATATGTCAATACTTACAATAGTTTACCAAATACTGTGGAAGTATGCTTAGTTAGTGACAATTGATTAGTGGTGCTCAATGGCTCCTGGAGCATGTAACAATTATTCTCTTTTCTTATCATTCTATGTTGAACCAATGATTGAACTAACAATCTGGTGGAAATGTGAAGGCTGCTGACTTGTTAACATCCCTAGGTTGTTTCTACTAATAAAAGACTATCAATGCTGGCATAAGGTCTTTATAAAACTGAATTGTGATTCTAGAATAATATGCATTTGGTCGTGAATAGGCTATACATGTGCTCTCAGAACTTGTAAATGGTAGTAAACCTTACCTGAGTGAAGTAAAAGGAAGATCCACTGAGCTCAGACTGGAGCTGTCATACACCCTGCAGAGAAAAACAAAAACAAAATCAGACTGTTGGTTAATACACCTTGTGTATGGCACTAAATGATCGAGGATGGGACAGGAGCAGTGTAATCAGAAAACCACACTGATTTCCTTCTTTCTTGTATTAATCACTTCTTCCCTATGTCCAGTACCCTCCCACATTCACAGGCTAGGTCAATGGTCCTGTTAGCTGTATGACCTTGTTTCACCACCCGCCTCCACAGTTAACTGGTATGACTAAGCCTTCATACTATATATTGTTACACAAATTGTGTTTTTTCTCGATGATATTAGTTTATTCTCTACATCTGTAGCATTTCTTGGTGTATTATCAAATTTATAAAACAAAAAAGCACTTGTATGGATCTATAGTACAGGCCTAATCTACAGGTAATAACCACAATTGGTAAACACCAAGATTATTGCTCCTGATTCAAAAATAAATTGCCATTACCGTATTAAATCATCGGCACATGTGGTCAAAATTCGGTTGCCCGTCACGGGAGAGAAATATGCAGATGCTACACTTCTTGTGTGGCCAATCAATGAGAGCACTGGCTGTGTCGTCTTCTTGTTGAGCTTTCGGACATCATAAATACAAACATCACTACAAAAAATGAAAAAAGTCACTGTCTACAAGATCAAACATTGGGGGCAAATAATCAGTGCAGCTGCATAGTCTGCAGTAAAATGTTTCAACTTATATTACACAAAAATGCATTTCACAGATAGATGCCTATACTAAATCTGGCCTTGGCAAAAAAAAGATTGTGCACACTCAGCAGAGAAGGATTTTTGTATACAGTTACCAGCTGGAACTTCCTGAAGGGCACTGTGTATGTAAAATTGGAATGATTACGGGATTGGAATCAGGTTACAGTCTCGATGCTGCTGCCAGTTTCTTATGTGACGTGTGCACAAGCCAGACAGACCTCCACTTCAACAGGCAAATGTGTCTTGCGTTACACTTTCCACCCCCATACTTAATCTGAATTTACACAGCGATCTAATAAGTAGCATCAGAGAAAGATCATACTTCTAACAGGGTCTCTTTATAATCAGAACAGCCACGGTGTTGTCAGTAATGAACAGGAGTAATCACAGAACTAAAATAATCAGAAAGGACACTGAGGAAATGTAAGGATATTACAGTTAATACTAAAACGAGGTAATAGAGTTTGCCAAGTCACTATCATTCCGTCAGTTTGGCCGTGCTTCAGACTTACAATAAAAATAGCCTAGATTGTGTTAACTGTATTAGCACTGCCAACGTCATGGTTCAGTTACAAGCCGTGAAGAAATACTAAGAAATGAACTGAAAAATATGTGCAATGCATCCAAAGCTGCTGCTCTACACAGAAGAGTTAAATGTATGGAAAAATATAATTCTACTCTACAATCCTGTATGTATGCATCTTTCTTAAACTGGTGCCCTGCATTCTGCCCAATATTTGCCACCCCACTTTATGATTTCTGAGGAGCCCACAAACAGCTCTCCAACATCAAAGATGAGTGATTATACACAAGAACAGCTCTGAAAGTTTAAAGTGGACTTAATTATTTATTTTCATGTCTTCTATAAAAATAGTGTTAAGTTTAGAGACTCTTTAAAGACCTGTTGAGAATTAAACAGCCATTCTTACCATGCCCCTGCTACAACACAAATGTTTCTGTTTACAGGATGCACATTCACAGTGCGGGCACTCTTCATTCCTAGGCTTGTTCGATGTTCATAGGATGTTCCTGGCGTTCTACTATCCACAAGCGATAAATGTGCATCCCAATGACTGACCAACAAGACAGAGGCATCTGGTGATAGGAAATCAAATGACGAAAAAGAGTCTTCTGCATCTCGGTAAATCTAGAAAACAAGATAATAAATCTTAAACAAGAGAATCAAGTTCTGTTTAAACATATTAAGGATTCTAGATTTCCATCGCTGTAATAACGCAGCTTTGTCCACATGGCTGTCTTCTCTGGTATTTGCTTGTTGGATTGTAAGAGATTTTGTATTAATTTGGTTATAACTGGATTGCACCAAAGTCCATTCATTTAACTCCCTGCATGCCTTGCAGCTCAAGAAATCCTTCTGTATCTTCAACTGAAACACTTCATACAACACCTGTCTGTCTATGTCCATATTTTTCCTGCCAGATTTGAAAAATTTACTCTTTGATTTTACATAAACATGCTACACTGCCTGCCTGTAATTTAGATACTCCACACACGATGCACTTTAGCATGTTACTTGTTACAGTTTATACAAGTGCTCCGGCACAAAGGCTTCTCAAAATAAAGAATTTCCTGGCACAGATGAAAAGTGTGTGCCAGAGAAAGAGGGGAAGACTTGCACAGGCTGTACACACCAAGTCTGCATCTTTTGCACACAGTTATTTCCCCCCCATGTAAGAAAAAAATAAATCAATAAATGCATGCATTTTTTCATTGTGGTACATCTACTACATAGTTACATAGTTATTTTTTCATCCAAGAGACACCCGAGTATTAAGGAAGGAGAGATCATAAATTACAATAGGTCCACCCCCCCCATTGTAATTTATGGCCCACACCCACCGCGCAGGGGTGGGGGTCCGGGGGAGGACAGTAGGTGTGTCCCCCTCATCTTTATGATGGCCCCCACCGTCGCACAGGGCGGAGGCTTTTTTTTACAGTGAGCAGCCACAGGGAGTTATCTCCTAAACGGCTGCAAGATGCAGCCACGGCAATGAATAGTATCGGAGTTTCATTAATTCGAATGAAATTCAAATACGAACAAAGTCCCAAATTGCGTTCTAACACGAATGGAGAAACCGTTAGAACGCAATTCGGCAATACTGACAGAAGGCATCGTGGGAACAGGGAGGAATGCCAAGGATCACGGGAAAATTGCTGTGACCACTGGAAACGAAGCACACTTAGCTCCTCTGCTGGTCACTGCGTAGAAAACCTCCATAAGAGAAATAGTCCCTACTTTTTCTTATGTTTTCAAGAAAACTAGAGCAGACAGGAAGAAATGAACAGATCCTGAGAGAGGGAGAGAAGAGGAAACGATTGGGGAAAGGCATGACAGTGCCGCTTTAACTGACACTGCAAGTCCTTCTAGGTGGGGTTATCTAAAAAAACTGCAATAATTACCTGCTCAGGGTTAAGAGACCTGGGACAGTGCACCCAGACCGCTTCAATTAACTGAAGTGATCTGGGTGCTTACAGTGTCCCTTTAACCTCAAAAAACAAACACACAGGTTTGAAAAGACTTTTATGCTTCCTAATTTTCCAGTTATAATATAATACTTTACTATTTTAAATTTAGTGAACAGTTGCACATTTAAAAAAAGAATTAGAGATCCTAGTACAACCAAAAGGATTAGATAAACGTGAATTAGATGTTTATGGAAGTTTGTTTCCACTGTGAATCATGTAGCAGGCTATTCTGAACACAATGTAAATGATCTTACCTCTTCAAAGACCAAACGGTTCGCGTCTCCACAGCGTACTGTGCCATCATAACTGAGTGAAAGCAGGTGTGCTGAATTTGAAGGGGAAAAGTACATGCAGCAAACGGGTCGGGAATGAGGGGTAAATGCATACGCTCCATTATCATGAGACTGGTGATTCTGCAAAGGAAGTTAATATGGGCATTATGCAGTTTTGCCAATAGTGAGGATGGAACACATTCAAATTTTGTGATTCTGAAAAGATTTGCAGTACACAGAAAACTGATAAGTGATTGCAAAGTTCATGGAACATGAGACATAATATATGAAGACATTTCTGCAATGTAAAGACTGCTAGAACTAATGAAAAATGCATGCACTGAAAAATAATCTTGAAAATATTGTAATAAAAATACTTGGTGACCCTTAGCACCACACTACAACCCAACACAACTACTTGCCAACACCAATGGGGTCATGCCTCCATCACAGACCCATGACCTAGGTAACGAATCCGCAGACGAGTAGCTCAACTACACCCCTACATGACCTCACCCTCCACCTAGGATTTTACACATGTTATAATTTACAAAATAGTGCTAAAACTTATCAAATGCATTATTTAACCAACGTTGCAACCTGTTACCCTCTCAAATGATGCATATGCTGAACCATGGATAAGTTTTGTGCACGCAAAACTAAAGAATTTAAAAAAAATAATTAAAACAATACTTGGTGACACTGTGTAAGAGAAGCTGTTCAAATATTTCCACCACACAAGAATGAGAATATATCACTACTTTGCCTAAGATAAGGAGGTCATAATTATGTACCAGTAGAAATGTGAACATTGGTCAGTGTGGAATGAAGGTGTCTTGAACTAGTCATGTAATCAATGGGGCTGGCCTGAATAGCAGGACAGATATAGCTGTAAACAGGCCTAACCAATGCAAAATGTCTTCTGAAGATTTTCTTCCAACATTTACTGGACTTAAGTTCCCATAGACTGGTCTAGCTTACTGGATAGTTGAGTGTAGTTATTTGTGTTAAGTCCACTTTTATTTTATGTTTTTTTTTTTTTATCTGTAATATTTTCTTATATTTATTATATGGTCTTATAATTTGTTATATGTGTTTTGAATAATATAAACACTACAATGCACAACATTTCTAATCCAAAGTGGTCTTTAGGCTCTAGTATCCAAATCAAACCTTTAATGACCTGGTCTATTAAACCTTTCTTGCTCACATTCTCCCCACTGTCGCAGCTTGGCAAAAAGTATTTTCCATGACAATTATCAATTGGTATCACTTATTAAAGTCATAAAGTGCTGTGGAAAAAGTACTCACTGGGTTCCAAAGCCCAACTTGACCCCATTTGTCTCCAGCTGCTACAAGAATCTGGCTTTCAGATGGATGCACAGCCACAGAAAAAATACGGTCGCGAACAACCTTTGCAACTCCATTATCTAATAGGGACATGCTCTTCAAACCGGATACATATCTGATGGACCAAAAAGAAGGAACCGTGTAAAAGGCAAAAATCAAACATATTTATTAATGTTTGCCTGCTTCTGGTACGCTGGCTGCTAAATGTTCCCATTAGTTTGAAAACCACAAAACTCAAGTAACGTTAAAGATTAGAATATAATGAATTTTCTGATTCCTCTTAACCCAACACAGATTCTAATACTTGCAGTTTAATGAATAAGCTTAAATGTGAATAGGCAATTTGACAACATAATGTTGAAGAATTATTACTAGAAATGTAACAATGTGGAATTCACAGTTATTTTTTTTTTTCTAATTGTCTTTTGCAGGCTAAACCGTGCTATAATAAATCATATTCCCACCTTTTAAAGTCTGCAGATTGTGTTGTCTTGGAACTGCCAGTGACGACCTGTTTGATTAAACACAAATGTATTATGCACAAAACCAGAGATAACTGCTAACAAACAGAACAATACAATTAGAGTAAGTAAGAAATAACCTGGCTGATAGAGTCCCATGTCTTCACAAAGTTCTCAAATGTGCCACTGCCCTCCACGAAATTGATTGGCATCAGCTCGAGTGGACCAGGAGGCTTCATAGGCTTAACATATGGTAAACAGAAAAAAGGAATTAGATAGAATGCCCATCATATGTAGAAACAAACATGGAGAGAATTGACAGGAATTCACAGTGAATTTCAAATTTAAAGTGGCACTGTAACATTAGGATTATAAACAGTGTTCTAGAATTCTCACTATTTTAAGCATCAGGCATTATGCACTCCGGTAAGGGGTTAAATAGGTACAGTTTACTTACATTAAACCTCACAGCTGGTGCTCCACGGCTGCCCTGCCTCCTCGACTGAGAAAATTCTGGGACGCATTGGGAGGATAGAGCTTGTGCACAGCAAATTGCCACGCTGCACCAATCAAATACTCTATATGAGATGTAGTGGACTGTGTATATTTAGTGTCCCTTTAAGGCCAAAATTGCCAAATTTCCAGTTCAACTATATTGATCTCACATGTGAAAGTCTCTTTGATAACCCTGAATATATGATCGCAAAGTGCATACAAATATATATATATATATATATATATATATATATATATTTTTTTTTTTTTTTATGCTGTTTAATTGGCTAACTAGTTTTATCATATTGCAAGATTTCAAGAACACTTAGGTCCCTTCTTCAAACGTAATACTATACAAATTCCCTGAAGCATTAAGTACATATGCACATTGCCAGCAGAAAAAAAAAAAAAAAAAGGAGAAAAAAAAATAGAATTCAATATAATTAACGGTTATCCTAGTCAGATGTGAAGACCATTTATCATTCCAGGCGTTCCAAAAGTAAGCCACACTATAGAAAGCCAGTTTTTATCGCACTGCATTGTTGCCCTAACTATTTTGTTCTACATTTTATTCAAATGGATGTCCTGAAGTGGGGACATTATTTAATAAACTTCTGCAATGCAGAGTGATATGCAACCTAATAAAATACTCAGATTAATCCGACCAATCAATATATGAAATTTGCAAGCTTATCAAGCATTTGCAGCACACAGACGCCAAGTTAGCAATGTGCCATAAACCTAAAAGACAACTGTGTAAAAGCACTCACATGTAGTGATGTTACAGCGCCCTCTAAAGGGTATTATGATAACACTACCTTATTCATGCTTACAGTGTAATGTTACTCACATGTTCTTCCAATACTACCGGCTCTGGCATATTTGGTTGCTCTGTGTTATTAGTAAGTGGATTATTAATTCCTTGCAGTCTTGTGGAGCGGCGTCTTGTTGATTCCTCTATTATTTTTACTTTTTTCTCCCTATAAAAAAAAAAAAAAAAAAATTTAATGGATTTCATAGATTCCACCAACATACCTATCTTCACCCAGTGATTGCTTCCCTCCTCCCCAAAGTGGGCTCTGTGGGTGCCTACCTGCCACTTACATTTGCTCTGTGGAGCGAACAGAATCAGTAAGAAAACCTCCTTAGCTCTCTGACACACAGTCAGGGTGGTGCTTTTGAATTTAGTTATATAATAATCAGCACCTTTATAAACGGCAATTAAGAGATGATGCTGCTGACACAAAGCACTTCAGCAAGCTGGAGTACTTTATGTTAAGGAGTATCCCTTTAAATGTCTTGAGATTTTTTTTTTACTATTTATCAAACAAGAAACCTAAGCATTTTATAACAATACCAGCCTTTATAAAAGGGACATGTAGCACCAAACGACTTTAGCTTAAGTAGTTTTGGTGTTTGGATCATGCCCATGCAGTGTCATAGGTCAATTCTCTGCCACTTAGGAGTTAAACAGCTTTGCTTATGCAGTCATTGCCACACCTCCCCTCGCTGTGACTTAAACAGCCTACTCCTACACACTTCCTGGCAAAAAAAAAAAAAAAAAAAAAAAAACGTATATTTTTTGTTTAGTTTCTCTTACTGCAGTGTGTTTAATTTACCATTTCTTATTCCCTGCTAGAGCCTACAGCAGACTTTAGTGTGATTAAAGTTCAATTACTAGTGGAGAAAAGAGGCATTAAAGTAAATACACTATGCTGTAACTTGCCCGCTAAACCAAGTTAGGTTGAGCAGCAGCTAGTCAGTCTGATCCAATATGGCTGTTCAGCCTGGGGGGGATAAATCAATATACATAATTTTAAAATGTATAATCAAGTTTCATTAAATGTAATAAACCTTACAAAAAAGTGAACATTTGATGAGCTGTCTTTTTAGAAGGAGTTTATTGGACAACTCCTCTTGAAAATGCACTTCAACATAAATTAGTCTTGCTCTATTCGATCTATGGTACAAACATAAAAACAGTATTAAAACAAAACAACATACCTTTTGATTCCATTAGTCTTTCTTCGATTGTTTGGGGAAGAACGGAGAACTGAAGCAGACTAGAAAAGATTAAAAACTAAATAAATAAAATGCAAATCAAATAAAAAAAATTGGATACAGACTTACTGGTCAAAGCAAGGAAACTATTTTAAAAATAAATAAACTCAATATCCTGATTAACACATGGAGCAGTGATGGGGAACATATGGGACTCGTGCCAAAACGTGGATGCAGAGGCCTCTTTGCAGTCACATGAATCAAAGGTAAGCCACAGTAAGAGTAATAAGGACTAGCTCTTCTGTAAGGGCCCATCAGCTGGGTGGGAGCAGTGTCTGAGAATACTGTTAGTTACACTGATTGCCCAATAAGGAGTGAGCAGCACTATTTATACTAATTTCAGTTTTTAACATTGTCCTTCTGCAATGATAGGAGGGGATACTCTTTAGGTAATTTCCATATTCATACTCAGCACTGCCAATGAAAGAAGCCTTGTTTTAGATTTGCTTAAAAATATACACTATGACCAGATTATATCTCTGATTATTCTACATAGTATGTGAACTTTAGGTCATTATATCCGAAGCATGTCCAATAAGCCAACAATCAAAATAATCTCTGTATTGAATCCACCACTCACTTTGGTCACGTGAGTTACATGGTTACATAGCTGAAAAGAGACTTGCGTTTATTAAGTTCAGCCTTCCTCACATTTGTTTTTTGCTGCTGATCCAAAATAAGGCAAAAAAAACCCAGTTTGAAGCATTTCCAATTTTGCAACAAACTAGGGAAAAAAATTCCTTCTTGACCCCCAGAATGGCAGTCAGATTTATCCTTGGATCAAGCAGTTATTACCCTACATTGAAAGATTATATCATTGAATATTCTGTTTTTGCAAGTATGCATCTAGTAGCTGTTTGAACATCTGTATGGACTCAACAAACAAAACAAAAAAAACCCTTTCCTTTGTCTTAGACAAAATCTTCTTTCTTCCAGTCTAAACGCATGACCTCGTGTCCTATGTAAAGTCCGGTTTGTGAATAGCTTTCCACACAATGGTTTGTATTGGCCCCGAATATATTTGTATAATGTTATCATATCCCCTCTCAGGCTGTGTTTTTCTAAACTAAATAGGTTTAAATTTGTTAACCTTTCTTCATGATGTGTTCCATTCCTTTTATTAATTTTGTAGCCCGACACTTTTTCTAGTTTCTACACTCCAGGAGGTTACTCACTGAACACCAAATTATGGGAAATTCAAACTGTTAATAGTCATGCTTGGGTTTTTTAAACTGAGTTTCCAATATAATACAGCTCTGTGTTTAATCAATTAAGTCCTAGGTGACAAGGCAACAGAGCCAGAGAAAAGATATGGCCTCAGGAACTTTTAAGAAACTGAATGTCAAGCACTCATTGTACTATGTTACACCATCCCTTAATTTACATTGTTTGGAGATTGGAATGGCATATATGTATTTCTCCACCTCACCCCAGATTCTCAAATAGAACGTTACTTAAAAAGTAGTTGAACAAAATATGAAATACAAACCTCAAGCAGTTTTAAAGAATTTAAAAACTTGGCATTTTCCTTAATGTTTTTCAGCCTTTCAAGTTCATATGGAGAAAGGCCTAGCAGCTCCTGTAAAGACAAAATTATTTGTTAATTAGTATAATTACATGGGAGCAAGAAAAAGAAGCCAAATATTAAGGAACCTACAGTACTGATTTTACATATACATATTTATATATTAAAGTTCTTGGTTTCATATATGCACTCACTTGACCATGCATACATTATAAGGGTGCTGCTTGGGCCAATTCATACAACATTCAAGATCCATGGGTTACATTGACGTTGTGGCAGGCTTATGCAATGTATGATCATACACTGTAACTAAACCACCATTATTTTTGCTTTGGTTAGGTGTGTTTAACAAAACTAAGCTCTGAAATTGCAGTTTAGTGAATGAGTGAGTGCACTGGATCTTGTATATTGTATACACACACGGAATGGCTCTTTTGCTGGTTTCGTTTTTAAATGATTTTGCTCCCTGCTCTGCAATGCACTTCAACTAGGAAGTGGTTGTGATATCTTAGTTGATTCATAGTCTTTCTGAAACACCTATGACGCACTACACAATCATGAGAACAACACTCCATGTGAATGAGTGAGTGATGCTTATAGTGCAGCCACATGCAGATTCTGTCAATTTATACTATACAATTCTGCACTTTCATTTAGTGGCATTTGCTCAAATCACACATTTTTTTCCATGCAGAAGAAATGAATGTGGATTGGGAATGCTTGACTGAGAGGTAGCAGCATTTACCTGATCAGACTGTTTATCATCATTAGTTTCCTGCGTGTGATCAGAGTGTTCATCACTGCTTCTTTCCACGGTGTGTGGAGTTGTGTTGGCTGAGGACTCTATTGCTACTCGAGTCAGCATTACAATGGGGTGCGCTCTTGCAAAACACTGTTTCTTCTCTGGGATGTCTTCCTCTTGACACTCTAAATGCCGACTTCGTTTTTGCCTATAATTCTGTTTTTTAAGAGGTGATAATGCACTGCTTTCACGGTTTGAGTCCTGGGATGCATGCTCAGAGATTTTTCTGTCAACTGGCGTAGTTTCCTATGAACACAGTAACATTTAAATAAATAAAACTACTCTTAATTCTGCATGAGATTGTATTATTACCATCACATATTAAGAATATAGCATGTATAATTTTCAACTGGCAAACTGCACGTGATTGATTGCTTTACAGAGACATTTCTGGAAATAATTTATTTTTCTTTATAATTCAACATAGTAAAACAGTACATTTGGCACTCTAAATCGTGTCTCCGTTCCAAATTTTGTCAAATTTCAGAGCAACTTAAAATCACTTATGTCACCATTAAATGCTATAAGCACAACCTTGTATATATGCGGTTAGCCTCAATTTACAGTTTTGTAAATCAGCCTGTGTGTAGTATTCGTTTGATGAGATTGTAGATGCCTCTGGTATGGGCTCTCTCCAGTGGAAGGGAGATACACATACTTGGTGTACATGCTGTGTCTTTGCTATTTTTTTTTGCAGATATTTATATTCTTTATAGTGCCATGTTGTGCATTATACAATAGCCTTCCAGCTGAAGTGGTAGAGCTTAACATAGTGAATGAGTTTAAGCATGTGTGGGATAGGCATAAGGCTATTCTAGTTATAAGATAAGGCTAGGGACTAATGAAAGTATTTAGAAAATTGGGCAGACTAGATGGGCAGAATGGTTCTTATCTGCCGTCATATTCTATGTGTTTCTATGTTATATGGTGAAAAACACTTAAAAATCGCATGAAAACTAGCATCAGGTGAAGGTCTTCCACATCCCGTCCAACGTCACTAACCTTCTCCTTGGTCCAATCAAATGCTTTGTCTCAGTGAAGTGGTCTGGGTGCCATGTCTTCCGTGTTTTAACCCTACAGTGTAATAGAGGTGCTTCCTCCAAAATGGCAGAGTAAAATTCTGCCATCTTTTTTTTCCTTCTTCTTATTTGAGACTTTATTGAAGGTTTGCATATTAAATACAAAAGTAAGCAACAAATGCATATGAGATCAACAAAGTGCCGACAACGCAAACCTCCGCCAGCACCTGCTGGACGTCTGGCGCTTAACCACCTCCATGCCTCTGACACCCCAGGTAACGGAAGTTCTTGAGGAATGTTCCTGGCACCCAGAGGATCGGATGAGCGGAGGCACAAGACCGGAGCCTGCCAGGCATACTCCACCATAGCTGGACTTCCTCACCATGCCTCCTAAAATAAGAACTGCTCTATGCACACTAGACATTCTTTTAATTTTTGCTGAGTTTATGCCTTTAATTCTTATATGTGTTTATCGTAACAGCCTATTCAATAAATTACCAGCTAGACCAAACTAATGGGGCAACCCAAGCCTGCTTAAAACCTACATTATGCTTAAACTGGCATGTTTCCTTTTTTTCTCTTCAGCACATAGTAACCCCCTGTATGCTAACGGGTGGCTCTTTAATTGCTTTTAGACATAGGTACTAAATGCCTTCTAACTAATAGCCTAAAGTAAATATGTGGGCTGACCTGGCAACCAATCTCATAAAGCGACATAAATAGACATGACATGTAACCTCACAGACTAACTGCAATAGCGATAGCTCAGGTCTTGTACTGCATCTCTTGGATGGGTACAGACGAATAACACATATTTTGCAATCACAGCAATGTTATGCTTAATGTACCTACTATACGCATGTCCTACTATTACTCATGTTTTATCACTACTTATTCTTACTTTAAATATAAAATGTGCACGTGTCTCTATATACACCCCACTGTAACAAATGGCATTGATATAAGCGAGTGGAATGCCTTTGGGGTACCACGAGCATGTCTGCTAAGCCTATATGCACGGAAAAAATAAAGAATAAAAAAATAAAAATTAGATCAACAAAGTGGTTTACAAGTGCATGAAACCAACCAAAGGATTAATTTGAACCATATGCAGAAATGCACAAAACGTTGTTTGAAACACAAATGTGGGTAACATAAAGAAGATGGGGAGAAAGGGGTGCAGTAGCAGTAATCCTGTGTTGTAATAAAAGATTCTGCCATTTCAATCAGGTGGTCTCAGAGAGACCATCTGATTGGTCAGCGCAGCATTTTTCTGCACATGCATAATAGCATCCCAATGGAAAAGCATTGGATTGGCTAAGATCATCGAAGTTGATGACCTCTGCCAAGGAGGTATAATGGCAGTGTGGAGACTGCGAGGGAAAAAAAATATTTCAGCAATATTCCCTTTTTCTTGCTAAGGTTAAGGGGCCAATAACCTAAACGACCACCAGGGCACAATAGCGTTAGGCATACACATTTGTATTCCTAACGCTATTAGTTTTCCATTAAGCATATAGGACGTCATTGCAGACATAAATTAAACCACGGAGAGAAGAGAGATGAACGTTTCCTCTAACAACACTGCCTGCAAGGTAGAAGTTAATAATGTCTGTTGCCAGCTTGCAGTGTGTGTTGACGACGGACATATTTTTCGCACAGAATTGACAGAGTTCCGGGCTGCCAAAGTAATGTGTGCTGGACATGCATCTACCCGGGCCCTGACACACAAGTGCAATTATCTCTGCATTTGCAGCCTTTCAAACTCTGTTCATAAAGACTCCAACCACCATGATCACTTCCAAATGCAGAAGTGGTCATGTTGGTTAGAATAGCTCTTTAATGGTTATAGGATGAGACTTAAAGCTGCAGCAATTTCTGTAAATTAATTTGACAATGAGAAGAGGGTACTGTCTGCTCATACCCTGTGCAGTGATGATAGCCAAATGTGACACTTTAAAGCGGAGTATTAAAGTGAAGAATAGGTGACAGGCGTTAGACCAGATACAATAACCACTATTACTAAACCTACCCCAGACATCCCAGACTCTAATCCCTGCACCCCAGACATCCCAGACTCTAATCCCTGCACCCCAGACATCCCAGACTCTAATCCCTGCACCCCAGACATCCCTGACTCTAATCCCTGCACCCCAGACATCCCTGACTCTAATCCCTGCACCCCAGACATCCCTGACTCTAATCCCTGCACCCCAGACATCCCTGACTCTAATCCCTGCACCCCAGACATCCCTGACTCTAATCCCTGCACCCCAGACATCCCTGACTCTAATCCCTGCACCCCAGACATCCCTGACTCTAATCCCTGCACCCCAGACATCCCTGACTCTAATCCCTGCACCCCAGACATCCCTGACTCTAATCCCTGCACCCCAGACATCCCTGACTCTAATCCCTGCACCCCAGACATCCCTGACTCTAATCCCTGCACCCCAGACATCCCTGACTCTAATCCCTGCACCCCAGACATCCCTGACATTTATGACAATGTCTCCGCTAATAAACACGCTGTGACACTATGCCTGTCAATACATAACACTGATACACCGCTTTGCCCTGATGTACGTACACAGTCTGTCCGTAGAGAGGGCAATGCAAAGCCCTGGGAGTTATATCCCCACAGTCTCCTTTACCTGCTGCTCCTGTAAGGTCTTCTTTCTCCTACCCATCCTGCCCTGCGGTGGGGTACAGCTGGCACTCATGCTGTATGTGACAAGTGACAGTATTCCAAACTCTCAGCACAAACCTTTTTCGCGCCACACTGCTTGCATAACAGCGCTAGTTCGGGCGGATGTAACGTCAGAAGCCTGCCTGGGCAGGAAGAGTATTGGCGGAAGAGAGTGTTTGGTAACAGTGCAAGAAGAGAGGGAATGGTTACAGCTCAGGAATAACTAACCAGCACAGACACTGACAGAACTAGTACTTGCAAGCTTGTTTACAGCAGGCATAGGCAACCTTAGGCGCTCCAGATGTTTTGGACTACACCTCCCATGGTGCTTTGCCAGCATATGGGTGTAAGAGCATGATGGGAGATGTAGTCCAAAACATCTTGAGTGTCACAGGTTGCCTTTCTCTGGTCTACAGCATATTAATTATACATACAGCTGTTATCATGTGTTCCCAATCAGTAAATATAAATTATATGTGACCAGTGGTGGATCTGGTAATCATATCAGGGTTATTTACTAATCTATGAATTGTTGGAACTTCCTTAACCCCTTTAAGGACCAAACTTCAGGAATAAAAGGGAATCATGACATGTCACACATGTCATGTGTCCTTAGGGGGTTAAAGAGTATCATTATGTAAAGAGGTTCAGGTCACATGTTCACTTCCATAGGGTAACTTGTAATTTGAACATTTCTTATTTTTATTAGATATTTAGGGCTCGAACTTGAGCCCTGGCGAGTAGAAATTTACCACTGGATTGAATACTATGGCTTACAGTGGCTAGTAACTTTTAAGGCCTGGCTAGTAGTATAGAACTACAAATTTCCAGCCTTGATAGATTAATAAAGGAATATATTTCTTCTTGGTATATAATAAGCAAAATATAGCTTGCACTACAGTATTTACCAGCTTGTGTGTACATACCTGCCCCATATATTATAACATTACTACTATTAGTGTATGTATACCGGCCAAATTTACTGTCAGTGTGTTATTGTCAGCCTCATATGACATAGCATAATTTTCATTGCAGTGTCCTCCACCAACATTGGCACACTTGGTAAATGTGAGCAAAAAAAAGCTGTAAAAAAATGTCTTTATTGTTTAGCCTTTTGTTCAAAAAATACACAAAATACTCTGTTTTCGTGGATATAAAACAATTGCAAAAACAACACAGGTTTAAAAAAAAAAAAAAAAAAAACTGTAAAATATTTGTGTCACAATTAATGGCACACATATGAATTCAAATGAGAATAAATACTTGAATTATATTCCCATTGATATAATTTTTTAGTACACATGGGTGACCAGGAACTGGAAATTGTTCAACCATAACTTCCTGTTTCACATGGGTTTTACCCCTTAAAGGACCACTATAGTGCCAGGAAAACATACTCGTTTTCCTGGCACTATAGTGCCCTGAGGGTGCCCCCACCCTCAGGGTCCCACTCCCGCCCGGCTCTGGAAGGGGGAAAAGGGGTTAAACTTACCTTTTTCCAGCGCTGGGCGGGGAGCTCTCCTCCTCCGATCCACCTCCGATCCGCCCCGTCGACTGAATGCGCACGCGCGGCAAGAGCTGCGCGCGCATTCAGCCAGTCGCATAGGAAAGCATTATCAATCACAGTGAGAAGCACGCAAGCGCCTCTAGCGGCTGTCAATGAGACAGCCACTAGAGGCTTTGGGGGAAGGCTTAACCCATTCATAAACATAGCAGTTTCTCTGAAACTGCTATGTTTATAAAAGAATGGGTTAACCCTAGCTGGACCTGGCACCCAGACCACTTCATTAAGCTGAAGTGGTCTGGGTGCCTAGAGTGGTCCTTTAAGGACACATGACGGAAATATTCTGTCATGATTCCCTTTTATTCCAGAAGTTGTGTCCTTAAGGGGTTAAATACCCAAAGGCCAAATTGCCTTAGTCATTCATCACAATGGGCAAGACCAAGGAATATAGCTATGATGTGCGGGAAAAGGTTGTTGAGCTTCACAAAAAAGCAAGAGCATTGAAAATGCGTTTTTCCACCATTATGGAAAACATTAAGAAGTATAAATACTTTCCTAGTGGTTAAAAATAACATAATCATAAATAACTGCCAATTGCAGGGCAAATACTTATAAAACTATACATTTTATTTATCTCATTATAAAAGTCAATTGTTATATATATATATATATATATATATATATATACACATTTATATTAAGTGTTCAAGTAGAGATTGTAGTCGTATTAGTCCAGTGATGTAGATGTAAAAAACAGATAAAATTCATATAAAAAAGGTAGCACAAGATTCAAATTTTATCTGTTTTTTTTTTTTATATACATATACATATATATAATAGAAAATTGAATTCATACCTACAAATATTTTCTTTCCCTGGATATAGGCCATGGCAGCACTACAGATGGGTATAGCTCCTCCCACTCCTAAATTGAACAGGAACACCTCCTAATTAAACAAATAAAAGAGAGATCCCTCCTCTTTGTCCCAAGCCACAAACAAAAAAGTAGGACGGGATCATAGTGTTGCCATGGCCTATATCCAGGAAAAGAAAATATTGGTAAGTATGAATTACATTTTCTATTTTCCCAGATATATCCACTACAGATGGGTAATACCCAAGCTAAAGACATATGGGAAAAATTGAAAACCAGCCAACATTTGGAATGCAAAAGAAAATTTTATTACAAAGCTGAATAAAGAACACTTCTGCCAAAGGCAGAACTAGAAGTTCTGGCAACATCCAACCGGTAGTGATGAATAAATGTATTAAAGGACATCCAGGTTGCTTCCGAACAAATGCAGTCAGGGAAAACATTGGCTGCAGCTGCCAAAGAGAAGGCTAGAGCTCTAGTGGAGTGAGCCCGAAGACCCAATGGGATAGGAACTCCAGACGCCTGGTAAGTCTGGGGGATGGCTGATATGATCCAACGCCCAATGGAAGAGGTGGAAGCCGCTTGTCCCAACTTGTGTCCTGATGGAATAACAAAAAGTCTGGAGGATTTTCTGATATCTTCCCCCAAAGGGTCGAAGAACCGCAAATAGAACCTTGTTACCTTGTTGTTCAGGTCAGTTGCCATGAGGTCTACTTGAGGGAGTCCCCAATGTTGAATGATGCTCTGGAAAACCTTTGAAGAGAGGGACCATTCTGTTGGATTCAGGGTTACTCTGCTGAGGAAGTCTGCAATTTGATTCATTTTCCCCTTGTAAATAAACCGCCTTCAAGCCTTCCAGGTTCCTTTCTGCCCAAGCCATCAGAGGAGAAAGAATCCTCATCAACTGTTTGCTTCTTGTTCCCCCTGATGATTGAGATAAGCCACTACCGAAGTATTGTCTACCCCGACCTTGACCCATTGGAGATTCAGAGAGGGGAATCGGAGAAAGGCTTGGAACACTGCTTTCATTTCCAGGACAAAGTTGTCGCCAGCAGAGCGTAACTATGATATTGGTAACAGTCAGTGTGATGGACCGCCTGGCACACCGACCGGGTACCTCCGTCAATCACTGCTTCCTAGTACTTGCGAGCACCATAAGAACCGTACTGGAGCACCATGACCACCGCAAACCCCACAAATCGCTGCAGCTTGGTTGGGGTCTCGCTGTCCTCCACCCACCCTGGCCCCTAGACCAGGATTCAGCTTCCAGTAGGTAGACCTCTCCTAGTCCAGAGAGCGAAGCAGGCTGCTCTTACAAGAGCAATCGTGATCCAAGGGACTATAGTGATTATAGCAATCCCCAGAGTGAATATAGCTCTCCAATCTCCGAAACATGAGCCTAGACTTCATGAAGGATAAAAATAATCTCTTTAATGGCAGACACAACTGGCCTTATATGCAGGTCCCCATGCAAGGGGCACTCCCCCTGGACCTGAGAGTAGACTGCAGTAAAAACATATACACAATTACATTGGCTGTCAGGTCCAGGACCTCCCATACAAAATAGGTCAATCCCTCCCCTATGCCTGGGAGATTGAGTCAAGCACTGTATTAAACGCAATTATCTCCAGGAACAAAAAACACACATTTTTACAAAACTTTAAAAATACATTAAAACACACAAAATCCCCACAAGTTACATCCCCTGATAGCCCTGATCTTGGTGACCAAGATATCCAAAAAATCACCCAGATCAGTTCAGGGGTTCAGGAATTTCCTGGAAGTCATAATTTGACCTACCGCCCACCCAAAACAGTTCCAGAGAATCATTGCTTGCAGTCAGTCTAGTACAGAAGTTTAAAAAAAAAAAACGAACAAACTACCGAACAGAGCCTGTTCACAAAAACGTGGCATACATTGGTGATGCTAAAAGGCTGTCTTCTAGACAAGTTAGATGGTCATTGTTCTTGTCACGGTTTAACTTTATTATCACGTACAGACCAGGTCCTAAGATCGTTAAGGCTGACGCCCCATCTAGGCAATTTGACATAGAGGCAGCACAAGAACAAGAGACCTCTCCCATTATACCACCTGAATGTATCATTGCCTCCATGGTTCTTTCCTTGTCTTCTCCTCTCCTTTGTGCTATAATGGCAGCCCAGACTCAAGCACCTAGTGATAAACCTCAAGATAGGTTGTTTATTCCGTTACTGGAAAGAGAGGAGGTGTTTCACGATAATGTGACAGATGGACATCAAGGCATTAATAAAATGGTGTCCGCTGTCTCTAGATCATTTTGGTGGCCATCTCTTAGAAAGGACATCAGAGAGTATGTGGAGGCATGTACTATTTGTGCGGTTTCTAAGGCTCCCCATAAACTACCTGTTGGGTTATTGCAACCACTTCCTATACCCAGTGTCCCATTGTCTCACTTGTCTATGGACTTTATTGTGGAACTCCAAAGTTCTAAAGGCTATAACACCATCCTAATGATTGTTGACCGCTTTTCTAAAATGGCACACTTTGTTCCGCTCAAAAAGATACCTTCTTCCCAAGAGCTGGTTCATATATTTATACGCAAAATAGTCATTTAACATGGTATTCAGCTAAATATTGTGTCAGACAGGGGGTTCCCAATTTGTGTCACGATTTTGGAGAGCATTTTCTAAACAGTTGGGTATAGAATTATCATTTTCATCTTCATACCATCCTCAAACCAATGGTGCGGCTGAGCTAGCTAATCAATCGTTGGAACGATATTTGAGATGTTTAATTAATGGCACTCGGGAAAAATGGTCTGATTTGTTACCATGGGCTGAATTTGCCAGAAATAATACTACCCAGTCATCAGGACATAGTCCATTTTTTGTTAACAGCGATGGTCATCCTACTGTCCTCCCTGCGGTGTTCTCTGACACTGCTATTCCCACTCCGGATGACCATATCACATGTATTTGTAAGACTTGGACTAAGGTCCACACGGCTTTGGAAACAGCTACGGCTCGTTTCAAACTGGAAGCTGATAAGAGGTGAGGTGCCAACCCTGTTTACCAGGTGGGTGACCGGGTATGGCTCTCCACAAGGAATATTAAACTCAAAGTCTCTAGCATGAAGTTTGCAGGTTTATTGGTACCTATTCAATTATTCATAGGGTTAATCCTGTGTCTTATTCTCTGGCTCTCCCTGCCTCTCTGCGTATTCCTAATACATTCATGTATCCCTACTTAAGCCTCTTATCTGTAACAGGTATACCACCCCTTCTGACCCTCCCCCTCCTTTGGTTGTTTCTGGACAGGAAGAATACGAAATCTCCTCTATAATCGACTCCAAGGGTCTCAAGGGTTTCTGCAGTATTTGGTTCATTGGAAGGGTTATGGTCCTGCCAATTGTTCTTCGGTTACATGCGGGACGCAAAATCCATTCCTTCCATGCCAGGTTTCCCATCAAGCCTGGTCCTGCCCATCCCGTAGGTGGTCTTCAAGTGGGTGGTCCTGTCACGGCTCCCGGGTCTTCTGTCGGTGTGGCTGCACATAAACTAGGCAGCCACGCCAACAGAGATGTTTCAAACTTACCTTGGCCGGGGCGGGCAGCTGCCCAGTCTCCCTTCGTTCCGGTCCAGTCTCAATCGCTCTAAAACTGAGCTCCTTGTCTTTCCTCCTCCTAATACTGATCCTCCTCTTTCGCTCTCCCTTCAAGTTAGTGGTATCCACATAAGTCCATCCTTGCAAGCGTGCTGTCTTGGCGTCATACTGGAGTCTGGCCTCACCTTTGACCCTCACAGCCAGTATGTTGTCAAATCCTGTAGATTCCAACTTAAAAACATAGCCCGCATCTGCCTCTTTCTTACAAAAGATGCTACCAAGGAGCTTGTCCATGCTCTAGTAATTTCCTGCATGGATTATTGTAACCCTCTCCTGATTGGTCTTCCCAAAAGCTGTATTACACCGCTACAGTCTGTAATGAATGCTGCCGCCAGACTGATTTTCCTCTCTAGTCGGTTCTCTCACACCTCACCCCTCTGTCAGTCCTTACATTGGCTTCCTGTAGGAGTCAATTCAAAGTACTAATTCACACCTATAAAGCACTGTACAATTCTAGCCCCGCTTATATCTCTTCACAGATCCATAGGTATGCCCCTTCTCGGTCTCTCTGCTCTACTTGTGACCTTCTCCTGTCCATTGTTCGCACCCGTACAGCCAACTCACGCTTGCAGGACTTCTCGCGGGCGGCACCCTTCCTAAGGAATAGCCTGCCTACCGCCATCAGACTCTCCCCTAGTCTTCAATCTTTTAAAAAAATGCCTTAAAAACCATCTCTTTAGGAAAGCTTATGGCCTCCCAGAGCAGGGCCGTCTTTAATTTAGATTGGACCCTGGGCGAGCATTTACTTGGGCCCCCTGACTACGTCTAGATACACACAAATACACTACCTGACACACATGCAGATACACACTGACCACATATAGAAACACACAAGAACATACAGATACACACAGACTACATATAGATACACTGACACACACACAGATACAAACACTGACATACATGCAGATACAAAGGTACACACACTGACTACTTATAGATACACTGACAGACAGACACACAGATACACACATGCAGATATACAGATACAAACACTGACACATACAGATACACACACAAATACAAATGGACAACATACAGATACAGAGACACATTCTGACAGACGTACTGACACAGACTCACACAGACTCACACACAGAAAACCATAATGAAACACACATACACAAAGACATACTGAACCACACAGACACTGATGGACTCTCACACACACAGACATACAGATACACTGACAGACGTACTGGCACATATACACACAGACAGACGGACATACTGAAACACACATACACACAGACATTGACAGACATATTGACAAACACAGACATACAGAACCACACTGACAGACTCACACATAGACATACTGACAGACTGAAACACACAGACACAGACACTGACAGATATACACACATACAGATATTTTGAAACTCACAGACAGCCATACTGAAACACACAGACACTGACAGACTCACACAGACATACTGACACACACAGACATACTGGCACACAGACAGACATTCTGGCACACAGACAGACATTCTGGCACACAGACAGACATTCTGGCACACAGACAGACAGACATGCTGAAACACACATACACACATACAGACAGACATGCTGAAACACACATACACAGAGACAGACAGACATGCTGAAACACACATACACACAGACAGACAGACATGCTGAAACACACATACACACAGACACTGACAAACACACATCCAGACATTTTGACATACACAGACAGCCATACTGAAACACACATACACACTGAACCACAGACACTGACAGACTCACACACAGACATACTGACACACTGACAGACATACACACATACAGACATACTGAACCACACAGACACTGACAGACAAACACACATACAGATACACTGACAGACTTTGATAACCACCCTCCAGTTTCTTACCTTGTCCTGGAGGGTGGCTTCCCTGGGGTCCAGTGGGCTGGCTGGGGTGGCTGGGAGTTAAGCTCTCCTGGCCTGGCCCCCTCCGGAACAGCTGGTCCGCCTTCCTCCCGCGCGGCTCCAGTTTCTGTGGGAGGAAGTGACGCACGGCTGTCACTTCCTCCCACTGCTGCCGAAAAGCAAGGACCCGGTCGCGCTGTTAAAGCGCCACAGCGCCCGACCGGGCCCCTGCTGACACAGTCCCACCGGGTGGCCCTAAGTGCATGGGCCACCCGATGGGCCCCCATAGTTTGCGGGCAGAGGGCAAACAGGGCAGTTACCTCGGGCCCCCCAGCAGGGACAGGGCCCGGGGCAGCTGCCCCGTTTGCCCCGCGTTAAAGACGGCCCTGTCCCAGAGTAAGCTCTACCTTACATACCTGTCTTTTGCTCTCTCCTAAAGGGCAGCACTCTATTCTCTCCTCCAGCTCTGCTTCACACCCACCTTGTTTGATTGCTACCCTCTGTCCTGTTGGGTTTTACGCCCCACCTCCTATAGACTGTAAGCTTGTTTGAGCAGGATCCTCTTCAACCTATTGTTCCTGTAAGATTTCTTGTAATTGTCCTATTTATAGTTAACCCCCTCATAATATTGTAAAGCACTACGGAATCTGTTGGCGCTATATAAATAAAATAATGATAATAACTGGAACTGTTGTGAATCAGCCTGGAAGAGAATATGTGTCTACATTGTCTCCATGCACTGTGTAGCCAAAAAAAATCTCCAAAGAGGACAGCTGGAGAATTGCAGAAGTTAGTTGCCTCTTCTGGTCAGAAAGTCTCCAAAACTACAAACCAACATCACCACCATTTTTTGGAAAGTATCTACTCTCATCCAAAAACAAACTCAAATGGGTTCGGGTTCTATTGTCAGATGAACACAAAATAGAGATTTGTGGCAATAAACACCAGAGATGGGTTTTGGCGCACGCATAGAGGTAACCATATAGAAAAGTACCTCATGCCCATGGTTAAATATGGTGGTGGCTCTTTTTCTGCCAGAGGGCCTGGACATTTTGTTAGGATATACAAATTCATGGACTCTATCAAATATCAACATATATTAAATGAACACCTGACTGCCTCTGTCAGAAAGTTTAAAATGGGGTGTGGGTGGATCTATCAGCAGGAAAATGATCCAAATCATACATCAACATCCAAACAGTAAAGGCTTACTGACCACAAAATTAAGGTTCTGCCATGGCCATCCCAGTCCCCTGACTTGAACCCCATAGCAAACCCGTGGGGTGAACTGAAGAGGAGAGTCCACCAGCATCTACCTTAAAATTTGAAGGACCCTGAGAGATACTGTATGGAGAAATGGCCTCAGACCCCTTGACATGTGTTCTCCAACCTTATCAAGCATTGTAGGAGAAGACTCAGAGCTAACACAAAAAGGGTGCTGATAATTGTGCCACACATATTTCAGAAAGATGTTTTTTCTTGATAAACGTCTTTTGAGTTTGCAGTTGTTTTATATCCATGAGAGCTGAGCTTTTGTGTATTTTTTTTACTGTCATATTGTGGCAGTACCGTAGTGATGTACAACTACAAGTGGTCAGGTAGCCTTTTAAATACAAAATGAGTATGTACCTCCCATCATACTTTAAATTGACCCAAAGTCCTGGATTCTTCAGTAATAGCAAAAACAAAAAAACACTCAGAGCCAAGATATAAAAATTCTGTATTAATATAAGGAGGGAAGTCTGTACTGCCACTATACAAAGGAAAAAATAAGTAAGTAAGAATTTCTGCTTTTTCTGTCTTACAGCGGCAGTACAGGAGGAAATTAGCAAGATCCCTTAGACAAAACAGGATGAGTCTAATAAAGCAAAGGCCTCTTAAAGCATCTTCTCCCCAAACATACCTCCTAACAGGTTCCATCTATAAATCAGAACAGGTAAGGCAAAGTTTAAAGGAAGTGTTGCCAGCAGTGGGAGCTGTGTCATTAGTGACACCCACAATGGGTGGGGCCACTCAAAAGAGAGTGACAGACAAAAAAAGGGACTGCCTGTCACCTCACAAGCAACTTGGCCAGCTGTTAGGACCATGCAGGGAGTGCTTCTGCTGCACAACTTGAGCGCGTCTAATGATGAGCTAATGCTGTGCTTCCCGGGGACAGTCCCCTGTCTCCAGATGCAGAACACCTTGGAACTAAAGCAAATGGTGGGACTTTCCTGCAGGGCAGTTAGGGGGTCGTGCCCAAATGATGCTTCAGCTGAGAAGATATCTAGCCTGTAGTGCCATAAGAAGGTGTTAAATGAAAACCACATAGCTACCCTGCAGATATCCTCTGGAGATGCTATTGCCCTTGTGCAATGAGCCTTAATGTGTGAAGATTATAGTGGACCTTTTGAGTTGTAGGTGATCCTAATGGTGTATTTTAACCACCTAGCAATAGTAGCTTTAGAGCTTCCTTGCTTTTATTAGAACATTGGAAATTAATAAGAAGATGATCTGATCTGATGGTCTGTACTCCGCCATCTTGGTTAGGTAGCTTTCTAGTGCTCTTTTGACATCCAGCAGGTAAAACAAGCTTATTTAGGAAGAGGAGGAGACTGGCATAATATAGGAAGCACAATGGTCAGATAGAAAAATATGGACTTCAGGCAAGGCTGAAAGTGCTTGGAGTACCCCACAGTCCTTTTTGTCAATGTTATTGCAATAGAAATGGCTGTTTTTAAAGACACCATGTAAGGAGAGACTTCTTCCTCATGACGAATCACATGCATTGAGCATTAGAGGCAATGCTATGTAGGAGAAATAAATCTATCATGCTCTTCCCCCATACCTTTTGTTCCTCTAAAAATCAACCTTGCAGTCTCCACTATGTTAATCAAGTGGTTTCAGGGTTTCTGTTCAAATTCTCTTGTTTTCGAGGATTTGTTTTGCAATCATTAGCTCCCAAATGCTTCCTGAAAACAAACCTTGATTGGCTCTATACAGTATAATGGTTATCACTGCTATCTCTGTTCTCATCTTTTGCAGGATTTTTGGCACCAATGCTATTGAAGGGTAGAAATATGCCATTGATAATTCAATCTTTTTGAGAGACCATCCAGGAAGTGTGGATCCTCTTTTCTGTACATGGAGGTGAATTTTTGGGCATTCCTGTTTCTCCTTGTTGCGATGAAATCTACTGATGGGTAACCAAATCTTTTTGCAAGAAAATCTCATGAGTCAAAGACCATTCTGTCTGAGACTTGCTTAGATTATCGAAGATGGCATTGTCTACTCCTCTAATGTATATTGCTGAGATTGCCTTTAAATTATTTTCTGCCCAGGCCATAGTCTCTGCACATAGAACATATATCTTGACTTTGGTGCCCATTTGCCTGTTTATGTACGTGACCGTAGTCAGGATGTCTGATTTAAAATTTTACTGATCTCCTTATTTCTCATTGGTAAGCTAGTAGTTCTTTCAAAACAGCCTTCAATTTGAGGATTTAGCGGATTCTTCTGGTGTCCACAACCCTTGAAGCATAAATGTCACCACGTGAGCACCCCAATCAATTCCTGAAGATTTGATAAAGAAAATCCAATTTGGGGGATCCACCAATTTAGTTGACTTCTTTTGAAATTATAATTTCTGATTCTAAATCTTCCTATAGTTTTATCCAGGCTTGCAGGATTTCCAACTGGAGTAGTCTCATTGTTAATTTGGCTTATTTTACCACTGAAATTGCAAACATCAGAATACCAAAAATTCTCATCGCCTTATTGATGGGACACTGTGGATTTTTTCCTTTCTTTTCTGAGAGGGTATAAGATTTGACTCTTTTCAATTCACAATCCATCCATGATTTCGTAAAGTCTGGAGAGTTAAATGGATGTTTCTTTTTAAATGCTGTACTAAATCAGCACAGAGGAACCAGTTGTCTAGATACAAAATCAGATCATCTCCTTTTTCTTAAAGGGACACTCCAGGCACCCAGACCACTTCTGCCCATTGGAGTGGTCTGGGTGCCAACTCCCACTATCCTTAACCCTGCAACTGTAATTATTGCAGTTTTCATAAACTGCAAAGATTACCTTGCAAGGTTAACTACTCCTCTAGTGGCTGTCTACAAGACAGCCACTAGAGGGCACTTCCTGCTTCATAGCACAGGTTTTCTGTGCTAGAGCTGTGTGAGGACCTCCAGCGTCCCTCAATTCCCCATAGGAAAGCATTGAAAAGCATTTTCAATGCTTTCCTATGGAGAGCTCTAATGCGCATGCACATTAGGTCTCCTCAGCCAGCGGGCAGGATCAGTTCTTTCCAAACAGCCTTCACCTAGGGTTTTCACCCCTTCAGCAACCAGGGATGGGTGGTGGGAGGGAGAGGGGACCTGCAGTGCCAGGAAAACGGATTGTTTTCCTGGCACTGGAGAGTCCCTTTAAAGAGCAGCAGCAAGAGGAAGCAGTTGAAAGGTCTTTTCTGGTTTCTGTCCACAGGAAGTGAACATTTAATTGGGAGGTATAGCTGGAGTTAAAAAACTGGTTTTCATAGGAACATTATTTTGTAACCATTTCTTATGATGTTTAGAGGGTTACTCCAACCACTATTACCATTTCAGTGATTTGTGAAGTGGTCATGAAGGTAGGAGTCTAGATGTACAGCAACATTGTACATCCATAAATATATTACCTTTAGTGCAAGGGCTAGTTACACTCCCAGCACAGATAACTTTGGCAGATTTGAACTCTGTTCTTATTTTACATCTGTTGCCAGCGCATACAACTTACTGACATCAGACATAAGTAGATTCTTCACTTGTGATCGCTTTACTCACGCCTCTCTCTGTGCGCTCCCACCCTCCATTACAGCAGTTTGTTTATTATTAAAATAACCTCCCTTCATGCCTACTCACTCCCTCCCCATGCCAGCTCTGAGTGGGTCTAGTATGTTATTGCTGCCTATGAAAGTTACGAATGTTTGATCTTTGCTAACATGAAAAAAAAACAAAAAACCTCTTGTTCTACCTGCTCCTTATGTGATGTGGTAAAAGCCTTCTTTGTCTTTGACATTTTCTTGATGAGATTTTTAAGTGCAGCACTAAATAGCTTATTTATTTCAAATGGCAGCTCATATAAGGCAGTTTTAGATGCTGTGTCGGTTACTCTTGACTTTGGCTATACAGGATGTCTTGCTACTGATGAAGGGACCATGTTCCTTGCACAGTTTTAGTGCTTTGTCTGTCATATCACATAAAAATTCATTAGCCATTCTGATGTTTTTAAATAACTGCCCAGGATCTTTCTCTAAGTTTCCAGTTAAGAATTCGTCAAGAGACTGGAGCCAAGCATTCTCGGCCTCAGTTACACGTTGAAATGCCTAGGACTGGAATACCCTTCTGCATGATGTTTCTGCCATGTGATCTCTGAGACCTGACACTTATCCAATGGGGAGAGAAGTTGTGCTAGCAGCACATCCACTTTTGGCAGCTCCCCCTAGGCCTCAGAAGCCTGTAGCTTAAAACAATTGCTGAAATTATTTTGAAGCAAACTCTTTCATTCTCTACTAATTAGACTCAAGAATTTAAGAGAGCCTTTTCCCTTTTGCCACACCTTCTACCACAACCAAAACTACTTTTTGAAAACTTGCTAATTTCTTCTATCAGAAAATCAGTATCAGAATCCTTACTGGATACTGATGTAATATCACTGTGAGAATTCACCCAATGAAAGCTCTGAAGGCAAGGGAGGCCTACTTCTTTTTCTACCTTTATAAAACTACAAAATAGAGACAGTTTCTAGTTAAGGAATGAGTGCATATACTTTTGTTTAGAGTTCTCCAAGGCTTCTGCAGATCACTAGCAACAGACTTTCCTCTTACAACTGTAAGGAAGATGTGTTGCACACTCAGCACAGGATAAATGTATTTACTTGTTGATTGAGGTCTGGTAGCAGGAGGATGCAACCAAAAGAAAGAATCCGCACACCTATGCATTGCAGACCTCAGTGTAACCAGGGCCCCTAATCCATTCAGTAGACAACAGTATAGGCCAGGCACGCAGCACTGGCGCTGATTGGCTGAGAGCGGTCAATCAATCAGTGACGTCCCATTCATTAAACTGGCTTGAAAAGATATGTACCTTTTTCAACAACAATCTCTAGGTAGTGGTATGCATCAAGTTAACATCCACATGAATGCCAGGACCAAAGGTTTTCCAGCAGAACATTGCCCAGAGCATTAAACTGCCTCCTTGCTATAGTGCACCCTGTTGCAATGTTTTACCCAAGTAATCAACGTACATACCCCAGACATCCACCTGATCTAAAAGAAAAAGTGATTCATCATGCCAGGAAACCTTCTTCCATTGCTCTTTGATCCAATTCTGACAATTACGGTGGTGGACAAGGATCATCATGGGCACTCTGACTGGTGTGCGCCTATGCAGCTCCATCTGCAGCAAACTGCGATGTACTGTGTGATTGGGCCAAACAGTCTAGTCTTTGCTCCCCACGTGCATCAATGAGCCTTGGATGCCCATAACCCTTACCACTGTTCCTCTGTTTTTTCTTCCTTGCATAACCTTTTGGTAGGTACTAAAAACTGCATACCAGGAACACCCCACAAGACTTGCCGGTTTGAAAATGCTCTGAACCGTCTTGTAGCCATCACCATTTGGCCCTTGTCAAAGTCATTCAGATGTTTTTCGCTTGCCCATTATTCCTGCTTCCAACACATGAAATTGAAGAACTGACTCTTCAATTGCTGCCTGATGTATCCCACCCCTTGACAGGTGCCAGTGTAACGATATATTCAATATTATTCACTTCACCTGTCAGTGGTTTTAATGTTGTGACTGATCAGTGTATGTTAAACATACAAACCTTGTGAGAGTACTCAGGAAATAACTTTAATCAGATGTAGCTTATTTATTTATATAATCTGTAAAAATTAACACTAATACAAAAAAAAAACAAACAAAAAAAAAACATACAGTACAGGAAAATGTGCAATGCTATAACAAGGAATAAGCAGGTTTTAGAAAACGGCGATTATTCTGAGGCATCGGGGGTGCCATAAACCCAGGTCTTTTCACTGCTACTGGCTTTGTTCCGTTGTAAGATCCATTAGATGAATTGTTCCTGTTTGAAGAGGTGCTACCAAAACAGAAAGAAGGATTAGAACAGTTTTACCTTGAGAAGACAGACGTCTGATCAATATATAAACAGGTTTATTAACCTCTTAGGGACAAAGCTTCAATTTACTTGTTTTGTACTTAAAGGGACACTAGTCCCCAAAACAACATTAGTTTAATGCAGCAGTATTGGTGTATAGATCATGCTTCTGCAGTCTCTCTGCTCAAATCTCTGCCATTTAGGACTTAAACCACTTTGTTTATGCAGCCCTAGTCACACCTCCCTGCATGTGACTTGGAAAGCCTTCCTAAACACTTCCTGTAAGAGTCATCTAATGTTTATACTTCCAACATTGCAAATTCTGTTTAATTTAGAATTTCATATCTCCTGCTCTGCTAATAGCTTGTAAGAACCTGCAAAAGTTTCCTGTATGTAATTAAAGTTTAATTTACAGAGCAGCAATACATCTAATTGAAAATTAAACCACTTCTTTTCATGCAGGTGATGTCCGTCACAGCCAGAGGAGGTGTGACTAGGGCTGCATAAAGAGAAACAAAAGTGATGTAACTCCTAAATATCAGTGAGTTGGGCATGATCTATACACAAAAACTGCATTATTAAGCTAAAGTTGTTTTGGTGACTATAGTGTCCCTTTAAGGACACAAGCACATTTTTTGCTATGTGTGTATCAAACTGAAATTTCCACATTTCTTACTTATTGCACCAAACATATCATATAGCATTTAAATAATAAAAAAGGGCTTTCATTTGATATGACATACACATATATACATTTTCTTTATTTTAGAAAAAAAATTTTTTTTCACAGTTTTGGCAATAATAATATTTGTATATTTAGTGCAGCTTAAGAAAATTATTTCAAAGTAAATTAAGTTATTTGTCCTGATTTACAGAGTACATCATATGTTTAGGATTTAAGTGTGTTTTGTTAGTTACAGGTCATAAAATGTGGAGATTTTACAATTTGGAATGTTTGTCTTTTAAGTTTAATAATCATCACAGAAAACACAAAGAATATATTTATATATAGTATACATCAGACTATTTACCTGACTGTAGTTTGACACTTCTTAAGTAGCAATTTAACTACCAATCTCTGCTGCTCTCTGATTTTTAACATACACGCATACATACAACAAGTATTAATGTGTATTTTGTAAATATGCTGTTTGCTACTCCAGTACATATCCCTATGCTATGTTCAGCTATCTATCAATGTATGCTTTTGCCACTATCCTGTGAAGCTATATGCCATATAAGAGACCTGACCATTTGAGTTTTACAAATAGAATTTTGACGGATTTGATGGGCCAATGTCTCATTGTGACGCACTATAGCAGTTTGTTTAAATTAACTCACTCAGGCCAATCATTTGTGAAAGTAGATAGTACAGGATCTCTCAAATGGTGTATATTGTGCCTTAACATACTGCAATCTTTTCACCAGTTTCTGTAAAACATTTTTTCCCATAGACATTTCTTTGCTAGGCATTTTGCAAAGAAATCTGGTATGTGCCACTGATCAAACCCCCCAAAATATGCCCTGCAATTAATTTGAATACAAACATGCTACAAATGTATGTCTTTGCCACAGTCTTGTGAAGTTACAGTGCCATATGAGACCTGACTTTTCCAGCTATTACAGCTAGGATTTTGATGGTCTTATTTTGATTAGACCAGTCTGACAGTTCAAATTAGCCAATAAATGCATGCCATTTGTACAAGTAGACACCACCGGGTATGTCATATGGCATTTTTTGATCTATATTGTACAGCTATTTTAGCACCAATGTCTTCAAAGTTCATGGCATTATTTTGTTTTTGCTTTTTTATACAGGCACATTTCAATGTAGTGATTTATTTTGTAAACTTGATAGGTGCTACTGTAATGAAAATCACTTTATTGTGCCAATTTATATTTAGTACAGAATGACCCCCTTTCGCAAATCCTTGTCAAGTTTTTGAGAAAATAAAGAACTTGCCCAATGCTTTTTTTTTTTTTTTTTTTTGGGAAGATGGGTCTATGGTGCATTATGAGTCATTTTAGAATCTTATATATTTAAATTACTCCATAAATGGAAACCATTTGCAAATGTAGAGATCCGTCAAGTTGACTTTCACATAGTGTATTTTGAGCTTTATTGAGGTGCCATTTTTTATTTTATTTTTGAAAGTTCGTAGTAATAATTTTTTTACATACACATTGTATTTTTGCTGCTTTTTAAAAAAAAAATTCTTTATTTTTGCGGTCAGCGTTGGCAAAGTATAATATTACAACTGTAAAGCGTATATCATCAATGCATACAGGGTGGTACAACGTTCACTCCACAAGTATAAAAACAACCTTTTAAAAATATTTATATCATTTGCAAGTCCCTGCGTGTCAGTGTAAATAACTAACAGTGAGTCAGGGGGGTAGGAACAAGGCTTTGTGTGCCTGCGGCTTGACAGAATAATGTGCTGACTGCATGTTATGCATATGGCACTGGTTTGCTATTAGTTTTGTATAAAAGCTTAGCAGAACTTATATCTGTGGCCGACTCCGGCCAGGAGGGTATGTAATAAGGTTCAAGACTTAGGTTGAATGTGTGCTGAAGCATGTACATATGTAAAGGGGCAACTTAACACGGTCAAACTGGCTTGTTGGGGGGAGGGGGGGTTACTAACTAGATCAATGTGCAAGTTAGATGCTTGTGGAGCCAGGGTGTGTGGAAGACTTATAGTCTAACGTTTAATTATGTAGTGGTAAAACAATAATGCGTTTGACAATACTACAAGCCGCCCTAGACATCAGGTAGGAGAGTCAGTGGTCTCCGGTGCTGCCCTCCTGGGCACAAAGGGAGTAATTTTTTCCACTGTCCAAAATGGTGTCGCGTCTCCGTTGGTAAACCTAAGGAGTGGAGGAAGGTCGGTGCTTCCTGTCGTTCGTTTCCACTATCAGGCGGTGCTGGCCCCACTTGTAGGGGATGGAGTGTTCTTGCCTTAGTTGTGTAACTGGTTTGAGCACCCTTTGCCAGGCAAGGGTAGTTCTGGAGAGGTCTCTGTAAAAGGCTAGGTGAACTCCCTCAAAGGATACAGTGGGAGAGCTTTTAACGGCACCCATAAGGGTCCCTTGGTCTGAGTCCTTTGTAAATTTTAGCAATATATCTGTAGTCGCGTCCTTGGGTGCTGTGGTAGCCTTTGGTAGCCGGATGCAGGTATCTACCACCATCTGTTTGGCCTGTTTTGGCGGCAGGAGTGTGGCGATGAGCCGCCTGCAGTAATGGGATAATTCAGCATTTGAAATGGTGTCAGGGACGCCACGTATTCTCACATTGTGTGCCTTAGTCCTGTCTTCCATGTTTGCCAGTTGTGCGGTCAGATCGTCACATTTCTTTTGTACTGAGCCAAGAGCAGCATCTGTGGCAGATTGTGCCAGTTTGGTGCCTCCCATGTCTCCCTCCACTGCTTGCACTCAGCGGGTAAGTGTGGTGACTTCTTCCCTGATAGCCGCGTTAGTCGGGACAAGCTCTCGGGGCTGCACTTGAACACGTTCGGCTCGATCAGGCGCAGGCTCCGCCCCCCGGCTTTTTTTTTTTTAATCTCATGCGTGCCATTGTAGTACATTCTCTTAACTGTGCTCAGTAATATCTCCTGAGTACAACATATCCCATATTTATACCTTTGCAAAGTATCAATCTTAATCCAAACCAAATCCTAAACCCTACCCTAAACACTATGCCTAAAAGTAATTCTAACTCAAACCAAAGCAATAGTGTTTGACGGATTCCCTCTGTTGATGTCGGTTTCCCTTGCTGGCCATAATCATAAACCGAATCCTAATTTTAAACCTAAACAGAAACCTAATCCTAATCCCAAGGTTTTCCCTCTGCTAATATCAGCACAGATATTTGCGAATGGAGTCCTAAGTGAAAAGAGTAAAGATTAGTGTGTTCCCACCATTTAGTGTTTTTTTTTCTCAACATGAAGGGAGATCCCCATGTAAAATATGCAATGCTATTACTCTGTAATCAATGCAACTGGCAAAGCCCAGCACCAATCAAAAAGGTATGTTGCTAGTAGAAAGATCCTGGTGGTCCCCACAAACAAGCTGCACACAAAGAATCACTGTGGCTGAGTGCGATCAGCTGCGTTGTTCTTATTTGATTTAAAGGCCGGAATGCAGTACTCACTTTGAGGGGCTGCAGATAACAGAGTGGAGATATACATTTACACCAGCTCTCCCTGATGTGAGCAAGTATTTAACAACTCCCAAGTCCCAATTTAAAGCAGTACGAGCTGCATACAGCTCATCGATCAGCATGGGGCCCACAAATTCTGTCTCCAGCTGATAGAGGGGAGTCCTCAGGTATCAACTACTGACATCGGGGAGGTAGCATAGGAATAAGCAAATGTTTAGCTTACCTTTTGGCTCGAGACTGTTGGCCCTCTCCTACCGTCTTTCTTTTCTTAGACTTCCTAACGTATGGGGCATTCTTTCTCTTTGTACCTTTAGAGTTGAAGTATGAAGAAGTTTCACTTCTCCCTCCACCATCATCATCACTCTCAACCCTCCTTGACGTGCTGTGTGTTGTCTTCTGGGGAATATCTTCAGCTGAAGGAAAAATTTCAATGAATGTCTTATGCAAACGTGTTTTTACTTCCTTTTTTTATAACCAGATTGTTAAGAACTTATATTTGCAAAAAAGAGGAAGCGCATTGAATTAAATGTACAACAAAGATATATAATTGTACTACCCTCCCATCAGTGTGATACATACAGTAATATTCAATAGTCATGTAAGCTTAATGACACATAATGTAATAATACTAGTTGGATTGGTAAGTCAGAAGAAACAAAAACAATGCAACTCATAAGGTCAGAAAAACAATGCAACTCATAAGGTCAGAATACCCCCTTTAATTTATATATATATATATATATATATATATATATATATATATATATATACACACACACACACAAATAAACACTTTAATGCAGGAGTTCATACAATTATGTACCACCTTTGCATTTAATAAAAGCAACATAATTTCTTATTACAATTCGGTAGAGCTGGTATAGGCAAACTTCAACACTCCAGATGTTGTGGTCTACATCTCCCCTGATGCTTTAACAATATTATGGGAGATGTAGTTCACAACATCTGGAGTGCCAAATGTTGCCTACCCCTGCTTAAGAGTTATTAAAATTTCCTTTCTAAACAGAATGGGTGACTTAGATTGAGAAAAGTATAATCTTTAACTTTAATGTGTTAAATTGTTTTAGAAAATTGCAATGTTGCAGCCTCGAGGTCCCCAACTTGTGGCGAGATTAGGATACTTGACTAGACTATTTCTTGGTCTTTAGTTACACCCTTGGCTTTCTACACAAGTTGAAACAATATATACCCAGAAGCAGGGAAAATACTATACCTGGAAGGGTCCATTCAGAGTACTTCTGGAGAACCTCCACAAGCTCAGCTCCATATTTCTCCAGTTTGTCTTCTGTAACTCCATCAATCTGCAGTAACACATCTGGCTCAGAAGATAAGGACTCTGCAATACACAAAGTATAACACAATATAACCAAAATACTGTCGACGTGATGCGTTGGATAATTTTAATATACTGTATGCATCTGGAAAGAGACACAAAGGGGCTGGAGGGGAGCAATGCAGAAAAATGGATCTTCGCCTGTGCAGCCATAAATCCTTGCACCGGCCCTTAGTACATACCTTCCCCATATGAGCAATATTTGGCTAAAATTTTAGACAGGATGATTAAATTTAAAGCACAGTATCCGTTTTGTCATATTTGAGGATATAAGCCTTTAAGATTGCCTTGTTTTACATCAACATATTTACCATGGTCCGACTGTTTAAAATGTGTAGCTATTGTTTTACAAAAACATTATCTGATAACTTACGATAAAAAAAATAAAATCTAAAATTTCAACAAAATACCCCAAATAATACAGATATGACAATTAAGATAATATAACTAATGCAGTATTACAATGTAACTTCAATGTTTTGTTCTATTGGAACTACAGACCATAGAGAATCGGGAAGTGAAATATACTGGGTTGAGGAAGAAATGCTGGGTCTAATATTGGGTGAAAATCCTTCAGTATACGTATTTCACACTATATTAACATCTGCTAAAAAATCAGGAAGGCTTTCTAGCACATTTATTTTGAGACATGTACCTGCAATCCGCCTTATAGTAGCCGTGTTGAAAATATTGAAGTAATGTACTCCAAATATTTTGCCCAGACGCTTACAGAGTTCAGTAACCTCTTCCTGGCATTTATTCACCATTTCTTCCCTCTTAGATGTGTTTGCCACAACCACGGACTTTTGCTTACGTAAGCTGCTGGAACTCTCTGTGTCTTGGAACTCCACCTAGCAAAGGGATAGGGTAATGTTAATAGTTCACATTAATCAGTGCTATGACAAAGCTCTGTGAATATTTATGCTCAGCATGATCAGTCTACCTCTCTACCTCTGAACTCAGACATCCTTGGAATCCATCAAATGCATCTTATTTATCAATTCATTTATTCTGTTTTTATTTTTACATGCCAAGGCAATAATGTTACACATTGTCTGAGGGTATTTACACATAGTAAGGAAAGAGAATAAAAAAAAAAAAACCCCACCCCAATTGTTATCCCTTCCTTTTTTCAACAATTTATCTCACTTCATTCACAGACGTCACGTTTATTAATAACATTTTTCTTTCTTTTCCCCTCCCCTCCTACTTTTTCATCTCTTCATTATCACCCTTTCCTCTTTAGAACTCTACCAGATACATATTCCCCTTACATGTTAACCACATTTTCCCCCCTCCTATTAAGAAAATACAAGACAAATGCATCTTTATGTTACAAATATTACATGGTTTATCAAATGCACCTTACTAAATCCATTCAGTACTGCCTGAGCCCGCTCTCCTACTTTTACATATGCCACTGCCTGTTCATGTGCTGTAATGAACAGCTCTTCATCCAAGATTCTATCCAGAACAAGTTTACGGAACAAGCGCTCAGCATTGTGTCGTGAATAGGCAGCTCCTTTGCCAAAGAGGTCTGTTTGTATCTTTGCAGATTTACTCCCTGTGGTAAAGTCAAAGCAGAGAACCTTTTTAATTTTGAGATAATTACATAAGGCACACAAACATCTTCAGGCAAGTGTAAGTTTTGTATAGTTGTGTTAATCACATAATTGTTATTAACTGAAGGTATATTTACTTCTTGTTGTTGATAAAATATTGTAGGTTTTGCTTTCATATTATGAAACATTAAAATATTGTAAACAAAATAGACTACTGTGTAAAAATGGATAAAAAAAATAGGGGAAACGCTAACTATTAAGGTCTCCCAAATCAATATTACTTATTTGTATTCCACTCTAATTGTTGTGCAACAAGTCACATGTTGTTTTATAGTTAAAACACATATACTTATTGATAACCATAAATCACAAGATAAGTTCATATTTATTGTATAATTAGTTACCATTAATGTGTCATTTTTTATTTTCTGCTTACAATTCGATCACATTTTAAAAACACGCAACCACCACTACCCCTCTGAAGAGATACTTCAGGCTGGATACAAACTTTACACCTTTTCCTTTAATACCTTCTACATCAGGGTTAAGCAAATCTCTTGTTATCATGATAATCCACACATGCATTAGTTCTTCCAGGGCTTACTGTGTGATTTCAATATAGTAGAGAAATACTAAAGGTCTGTCAAGGTGCCGATTCACATTATCTTTATTTAAGAAACAAGACCTCTCATTCTATCCTCGGTCCGTATTCTGTCCTGTAGGAATGTAGCTGGTATGTGTGCATGTTACATAGTTGAAAAGAGACTTGTGCCCATCAAGTTCAGCCTTCCTCACATAGGTTTTGCTGTTGATCCAAAAGAAGGCAAAAAAACCTAGTCTGAAGCACTTCTAATTTTGCAACAAACTAGGAAAAAATTCCTCCTTGACCCCAAAATAGCAGGCAGATATTTCCTTGGATCAAGCAGCTATTACCCCACTAATTAGAAATTATATCCCTGTATGTTATGTTTTTGCAAGTATTTATCCAATTGCAGTTTAAACATCCGTATGGACTCTGACAAAACCACATCTTCAGGCAAAGAATTTAAAATCCTTATTGCTAAAAAACATTTTATTTGCCATAGATGAAATCTTCTTTCCTCCAGCCTAAATGTGTGACCGTGTGTCCTATGTATAGCCCTGTTTATGAATAGATTTCCAGATAATGGTTTGTACTGGCCCTGAATATATTTGTATAATCTTATCATATCCCCTCTCAGGCGCCGTTTTTCCAAACTAAACAGATTTCAATTTTTTAACCTTTCTTCGTAACTAAAATGCCCCATTCCTTTTATCAATTTTGTAGCTCGTCTCTGCACTTTTTTTAGTGCCATGATATCTTTCTTTAGAAAAGGTGCCCAAAATTGCACAGTTATTCAAGGTGTGGTCTTACCAGCGATTTATAAAGAGGCAAACTTATATTTTCATCCCAAGAATTTATGCCCCTATTTATACATGACAAAACCTTACTGGCCTTAGCAACTGCAGATTGACATTGCATACTGCTGCCTATAACAATTCCCAAATCCTTCTTGTGTGTGGTTATCCCTAGTTCATTACCATTTAGGGTGTAAATTGCTTGTGCATTCTTAGCCCCGAAGTGCATAACTTTGCATTTCTCATGTATAACCCTAAATGAAAAGGATCGTAATAATACGCCTATTTTGGCTACGGAAATCAATGCTTCTAGTATTCATAACCTTTGAAAAGTGGCTCACCATTGTCTTTACTCTATGTTACTTACCAAGAAATATATCCACCATCATGTTGAGGGTCAAGCGGTTGGTAGCATTCCTGCCTCTACCTTGTAGAGAGGAGCAGTGAGTTTGGACAAACCTGATAATGGGCTTTACATCTTCTGACACATCTCTGGATTTGTATTCCTGAACAGCACAAGAAGAGACAAAAAATGTTTTAATAAAATAAATACAATAAGTGGGGAAGACAAGAAACACAACACACCCCCTCCCCACAAATAAGACCAAAACACTTATAGAAATATTTGCACTTAAAGGGACACTATAGGCACCCAGACCACTGCAGCTCATTGAAGTGGTCTGGGTGCAGTGTCCCAGGTCCCTTAACCCTACAAAGATAATTTTTGCGGTTTTCAATAAAATGCAATAATTACATTTGTGGGTTAACTTTACTTCTTGTGGCTCTCAACCAGACGGCCACTAGAGGGACTTCCGGATCGTTAGGCAACTTTTGGTTGCCTAACGGAGGCTGAAGGTTCTCATTCTCTGCTTAAGGACATCCAGCATTACACGCAACCCCCTATAATGCTTTCCTATGGGAAAGTCCTAATGTAAGCACAGCCATTGTTAACCCCTTCTGCACTACAGAGAGGAAGGCACTATAGGGAGCTGTAGTATCAGGAAAAGAACTGTTTTCCTACCACTATAGTTTCATTTTAAATTCTACTAAAATGTATATAAAAGTGAACTGGTCATTTTCAAAGGAGTAGATGTCAAAGCCAACTTCGGTGAACTTATATAATACATTCTGTTAAAGAAATAGAATGAATGCAATGCATATTTGAAATTGTATTATTCAAAACCACTCCTTTTGTTAAAATAAAATCTTACAAGCAAAGTAAAAAATGCAAAATAGTAAAATTAATGCTAGCAATTTTCACCTGTTATTTCTCCAGATGCTTTGAATAATTAATGTCCATTCCTCAATATTATGTATAGAACAAAAATGACACTCTAGGTGTTTCTTTGCAGGGTTGAAAATTATAAGTACATGTGTTTTTTCAAAGTTAAAATAACTGTTAAACTCTCAAGAGTGACATATTTGAAGCATTTATTCAACTGAAGAAGAAAAACAAATATACAGTGGAACTTTATACAGAACAGTAATGTTAACCATATTGCATTAAAACACATAGGTGGAGAGTTATCAAAGTGGTGCAAAAATGTTAAAGGGAGGAGTCCTGTTGAAATGTGCCTGCTGATTCCACTGGGTTCCATGGTTACATAACCATCTTAGAGCAGAACACTTTGATAAATCTCCCCCATAGACTCGATTATATTCGCAACAAAATTTGTTGTTCCTGTGTTTAATCTTTACATCAACCAAGCGTGCAGCTACCTGACCCTAAATGACACATATGGCATTAAACAATTAGTAAGCACATAAATCCAGCCTGTGGGTGGAGCAGCTGGATATGCCATGTTCTATCTATTTGCAGATGTAAACACAGCAAAGCCATGATGGAAGTAGGAACATCTTTATGTAACTATATCTTGGATAAAATGTTTATGAAAGTGACACTGTCAAAACGCTTGTGTTTTACCTTTGCCATGCTGCAGTTGTCACATGCCACCCTTGGGTGCTCTTTACAGAAGTTTGGATTGAAGCTGGTTTCTCCAAAGTAAGCTAAAAGCTGCAGCCTCCGACACTCCTGCACATTCTCACAATAATGCACCATGCTGTACAGATTGTTAAAATGGGTCTGCTTTGTTTGGCTGTTTCCATCCTTCTCCACTGTTAATAAATGAGAAATAATACATCACCCACCATAGGCATGCACAACTGAGTGATTAGAAAGGAACTGTGAGAAATGTTATATAAACAATTCATACAACACTTATTATACAGACTTAAAAATGTTCTAACGTGTAATTAAAAGGGTTCAGTAATGCTTCGTTTTATTTCACATTTGTATTATCAAGACACGTACCATAAAATAAACTATTTTATCCAGATTGGCTTTAAACTCCTCAAGCCAATGTGCAGAGACACTGATGACTCTTTAAATTCACTGACTATATCCTGCAAAGAGGCAACGTGTAAATAAGCTCAACCTACAAGTGTCTAATAATGGTAAGAGATGTGATATGCTGTATAGGCAAATTATATTTATACATTATAATACACAAAACTCTGCACCAACACATCATCATATATTTTCACTAAGAATCTGCAATATTTTAACAGGAAACAATTGGATACAAATAATAAGCATAGTCAGGTCATAATGAAAGGAAGCTTATTTTATTCACTCTGTATCATTCGGCGTATCCGTGTAACATCATTGTAGCTGTAAAACAGAAGGCAATGGGACATCTCTCCGTCTCGGCCAGCTCTTCCAGACTCCTGATAATATCCTTCCACAGACTTGGGTAGGGAGGCATGAATGACATATCGTACATCTGGCTTATCAATACCCATTCCAAAGGCAATAGTTGCACAGATCACCTGCCGGTGAAACATGATACATTATTGAGGATGTTAAATACGTCTCCGACAAATATATTTGTTTATGTCAGTAATGGGGGTGCAATAATTCCTAGCAGAAGGTCAACTTGAACATTATAATGTGCCTACTTTATAACGTACCAGGCTATATACAGGCCTGATTGAATTGACCATGAACAAATGTCAAGTTTCTGTATCAGAAGGCAGGGCTATCAGTTCATAAGGATAGTACCTGGGATGGCTTCCATGACAGGGGAGACACAGCAGACACTGCAGCATCCAGTATGGAAACTAATCTTATAGGTAGCTATAGTAATCAAAAGTGTAATCTCACTAATAAATATAAAAGTAAGTAACTAAAAACCATAAAAAGCACTGATGCCCGGCCACTAAGAGAAACACATCATATAACTCCAGGATTATTATTGCACATCATTCCTCCCTAACGAAATATAGTATAGGAGGGAGGAATGGAACGCTACGAGGTTTGTTTTGTGACTGTGTGGGTAGTCACAATTCTTTCAGACTCAACTGCTTACAGGATACCTACCTACATTAACTATAATATATGTAAAGTGATTTAACTTAAAACTTGTCATTAATGCACAATGTAATCATTTCTAGTTGTTATACTTTGTTTTCAGTATGGATATCAGAATTCCTTCCAAAAACCCACCTTACAGTCATCCTGATTAATCCACTTATGCTGCACATAGTCTCTGTCCGGGTTCTGGAGACCAGCGTGATATGCCAGGGCTGCCAAACCTTCCTTTTGCAAGGTGTCAGCCATAGTATCACACTCATTTCGTGACAGGCAATAAATTATTCCAGACTCATCTACACAAAATAAGCATAGAAAGCCATTATTACTTCCCTTGTATACAACTTTTATTATTTCCATAAGAACAATAAAAACAAATATCTTCCTTGCCAAAACAAGGCATTTTGATATTATGGAAATCCATTCAGTATTACATAATATTACAGTACTTTGCATATTTCATCTGCCACAAACCAAAGTAGCCAAAATACACTATAGGACTTAAGTCACAGTCACTCACTGGGATGGTATTTCTTGATCCATTCTACACAGTCCTGAGCCACCTTCTTAGGTTTTTTGGGCAAGACTTCATATTTAAGATTGTCCCTGTTAAAGCTCATTGAAAATCTAGAAGAAAAACAAACACACACATACTTGAAATCCGGAAACGAGGACGGCTCATTTACGCTCTGAGTCACTAATGCATAACCTTTGGCATAATCTGCCGCCATTGTTGAGAATTTTATTAATGCTCACACAGCTGTTTAGCTGGCCAAATATTGGAAATGTTGACCACAGCAACTGAATTGACAACATTTAGTCAGCATTGCTCCCGTTTCTGCCTAAAACTTGAAATTTATTTTAAACAGCTTTTAAATTCTATTTTCTCAGAAAATATCAATTACCATATACAAGTCTCATCTTTTGTAATTTACTTGGAAATGTTGACAGTAAAGCGCTTTACTTTAAGTAATTTAAAAAAAGGTTTGATTACAAGTACTAGTCAGCATTGCTTACATTACAATCACTGGTATTTATATTTAAAAAGCAGACTTTTCACTTATCCCCAAATGTAAGTGGAACAGAAAAAATGGCCATCAGATTACTGGTGTGTAGTCAAATTACTTCATATGTAATCTCCCATTTCTTTTTGTGTTTTCTTTCAAATTTGTATAATACTGTTGGTGATATATGACTATATATTATTTTTAATATTTTTTATTTTTGGAATAATGTTAACTTAAAAGAATTCTGTCCATGTGCCTGGGGTTTGTGAAACCGTTCCCTACGAGGAGGGCAGCTGGTAGAGAATGAAGGCAGATGGCCGGCTCTGAGAGAATGAAGGCAGCTGACCGAGGGAGCATGCAGATGAGCAGCAGGGTAACAGTGATCTTCCTGCTCTGCTCCCTCTCGCGCCCTGCAGTGATGCCGGGATATTATGTCAATTAGGCCCTGGCATCACTAAGCGTGTTAATTAGCAGAGCAAGAAGATCTTTAATATGACAGCAGACACTCTGGACTCCACTCTAGCGCTCCCAAAGGTGGGCATAAATTTAAAATATATATATATATATATATATATATATATATATATATATATATATATAGTGTGTGTGTGTGTGTGTGTGATCTGTCTGTCTGTATCAATGTCAGCGTTTCTGTTTAGGTGACCAGCCTCCCTCCGATCGCATGGGAAAAGTGTCTGTCTTGTAGCATCTGGCCTCGTCTCCATGGTTCCATAATCTCAGCTAATCCAAAATTTCATATAGGAAAGCATTGGGAGGCTATGGTGCATGCACTGCAAAATGCCATGCTGCACTAATCAGCATCTCCTCATAGAGATGCATTAAATCAATGTATCACTGTGGGGAATATTCAGCAACTCCAAGTGGCTGTCTGAGTGAATGTCATCAGAGGTGTTACTAGGCAGCAATGTAAATACTGACTTTTCTCTGCAAAGGCAGTGTTTATACTGAAAAGCCTACAGGAACAGGCTATAGATACCACAACCACTACATTTAGCTGTAGTGGTCCTGGTGACTATAGTGTCCCTTTAAAAATTGTAATTTTGTTGCTGAAAACAAAGCTTTTCTAGCTTTTCTTAAACAAACCTTGCTCCTAACTTTTTTTTATCTGGCTCCCATCAAGCTCTGTCTTAGTATATCATTCTACAATAGTATTTTAATTGGTCCAAGTGAAGCTATGACTCCCATTTCACTACCTTGAAAAAAGTCCTGTATAATCCATGTGGATTTTTTAAAATTAAACTTTATTTGGTTACATAGTTATTTGCACAGTAACAAGGTCCCACTTACATCTGAGGCCTGGTCATCTTTAACTGGTTCAGGATATCCTTCTGTACCCGGGGATTGGCAGTGGCTGTAAGAGCCATTATTGCCGTGGAAGGGAATTTCTGCCTTAACATATTTAGTCGCTTGTAGTCCGGGCGGAAGTCATGTCCCCACTAAGACACAAGGAATCAATATTACAAATAAAAGCAGCCGATAATGTAGAAAGTGAATTCACAATATAGGACTCTACACTAGACTTACCTGACTGACACAATGAGCCTCATCAATGACAAAACGGGACAGCAACTGACGCTCGTATAGATTTTGCATTGTAGAGATAAGTCTTGTGCTTGCACATACCTATGAACCCAAAGAAAACATCAGACAAATAAGGGACATGTAAACCATCCCTGCAAGACGCCATGCTGCTCACTGCAAGATATTAGACACATAATTACCTTCTCTGGGGTAACATATAAAAGTTTTATAATGGGATCTTTCTTAGAAAGTTGCAAGTAAATGCTAGCAGCTTCTGCGTCCGTCTTATCCCCTGTGAGATACGTAGCAGGAATCTACAAAAGAAAAATTATCTTTAGCTTTGGAGTTCAAATGCCAACATCAAGTATGAGCACAATTTATACTATACCCCATCTTCATGTATTTACATCAAATATCGTGACAAGGCCATGAAGTTTCTGAGAACACTTGCAGAGAATTAAGAGAGTTGTAGCCCAGCAACAATCTATAGGGCCAAAGTTAGACGCCAGTGCTCTAAACCACAGGTGAACAAAAGGTTGATCAGTTGTTGCCCCTTCTATTTTTACATATTACAAGGATGGAGTTGCGCCGGTAGTTCCCTCCTTGCAATAAACTGAGCGAACAAATAAACGAACACCAATATTCGGACAATAGCGAATGCCCATGTGTTTAACAGGGCATGCACGGAAATTTCACTGCACTATCTAGTGTGGGCAGATGATGTGTCCCACAGGGACTTCATCTGTCCACACAAAGATGGCGGCGCCCAGGACCTAGGTCTGGGCATGAAATGAAGATAAAAAAAATATGTAATATGGGGGGACTAGAGGCATTTCGGAGTGAGTAGGGGGACAATTAGATGAAGTTGAGTCGGGAGTGGGGTTAAAAAACAACTGAATTCGTCCATGACAGTGCTGCTTTTCAGAGCAGTTTGAGCTATAGTAGCTCTTCTGTGTGATGGGACCAGATGGGCTAGCCTTTTCTCTTAATGTGCATTAGTAAACCTTGTGTGCCCATGACCCTGCCACTGGTTCACCAGTTGTCCTTTCTTGAACCACTTTTGCTAGGTACTAACCACTGCATACCAGGTACATTCCACAAGACTTGCTATTTTGGAGATGATCTGATCTAGTAGTCTAGCCATCACTATTTGGTCCTTGTCATAGTCACTCAGATCTTTTCGCTTGCCCATTTTTCTACTTCCAAAACATGACATTCAATAAATGACTGTTCACTTGCTGCCTAATATATCCCACATCTTGACAGGTGCCTTTATAATGATATAACCAATGTTATTCAATTCACATGTCAGTAGTTTTAATGTTGTGTCTGATCAGTGTATACATATGAACTTTGTATAGAATGACATTACTTACATCCAGAGAGGTTAGTTTTTGAACCTGATCCACTATCAGTGAACGGAGGGGGGAGATCACTATGGTAACTCCAGGGGATACACAGCCTGGCAGCTGGTAACATAGACTCTTCCCACCACCTGGAATAAGGACAGCGTGTCACATGATAGTCAAAAACTCTGTGCATTGCTGGTTAGAAAGTCAGGAGCTCATTCAAATGCTGTTTTTGTAAAAAAAAATTATCAACATTCTAACAAAGCAGATGTCAGATAGGTCTACTTGGCATGAGACATACGGATACTTTAGACAATTGTTTCAGCCCCTCATAGGCTTCAGAGAGGTACAGTTGAAATATCTATACTTACAGTGAGCAAGGCATACGCTTCCCTTTAGACTATGATAAAATTCTATAGAATGATCCCCTCACATGGGGTGGGGGATTTGCTGTGCTATTCAACAGCAGGTGAAAGGAGCCTTCTTTAACAGGCCAAGATCTTATTTTTCCAAATACTAAAGTGGTAGCCCAAGCTACTTGCCTGTCATTACAATTTAGTTATCCTGACACAAAATAATTTCAATTTAAAGAGTGGAGCCCCTGCCAAGAGCCTGGTGCAATGACAGGGCTTTTTTCTGACTTCTGAGCTTTATGATGTGGAAAATGTATCTCTGCTAGAGTCACAAAACAGCTATTTTTGCCTCAGTTTCCATGTGCATAAATTCTGAGACTTGTGACTAACCCTAGTGTCTCACGCACAGTCCTCCCATAGTCTCCCCCTGTTTCAAAGTGTGTGTGTTGAATGTGTATCGTGTGTGCTGACTGCATATTAGTGTTTGTGGTTTGTGCTGGCTGTATGTGACGTGTTTGTTGTGTGTGCTGGCTGTGTGTGGTTGTGATACACACATACCCTGGACACAATGCATGTCCCAAACTATTTCTGTCCATTAACAGCATGTTGGCTGCCAGGTTATGATTAGACCAGAGCATCAGGAGGAGCAGTTGTCACCAGTGAGCTGCAGCCAGTCCTGGTAAGGCATTGCTGTGTGGTCCAGTCTGGCTCTCCTACTGGTAGAGATACACCGCTGCCAGGCACAAATTCCCTTAAGGCAGCCCTGCATTTGATTGTGCATTCAGCCTTCTACCATGAATCTTAGAATCATAGGTAGATCAGTTGCTCCCTGTTCAGTCTCTATAAGAAGACATGCTTTAATGTCCTGAAATTTGATTGCATACCATTAGTTGCTTTCTGTGTGCTTTAGATTCTGTCTATATATTATTTGAAACAATCTCCAGTGTTCTATTTGCCTTATCTCCTATTTCCTGCTTTATTGTTTGTTGCTGCGGTACCACCAAATTGAATATGCTACTATTGGTAGCCAGTAATAAGAGGAAATGTGCATGTGTTTTTGGAGATTAAGAAAGTAGAATGAAAACCACAGGGAGGTGAGTTAAATATTTCCTTTCCAGCCATAACTGAAATAAATTAAGTAGGAACCCAGCTGTATATGATGCCATGGATTATATTAAGAAAATTAAAAATTACAACAAGTACAAATAAATGTATTTTACTCATTAAAGGAACACTATAGAGTTTGGAACAGAAGCGTGTATTCCTGACCCTATAGTGTTAAAATAACTATTTAGGTCCCCGCTTAAATATAGAAAAACACACCTTATTTCCAAAGCTGCGAAGGTCAGCCAGTGCAGGCTCTGCCCCCAATGTTAGTGGTGCAGTACTGCTCCAGGAAGCACCTCTAGTGACCGTCTGAGGAGTGGCCACTAGGTGTGTTTCTAGGCTGTAATGTAAACACTGCATTTTCTCTGAAGAAACAGTGCTTACAACAAAAGGCCTGTCAGGACTGACTATACTCATCAGAACATCTACATTAAGCTGTAGTTTTTCTGGTGACTATAGTATCTATTTAATTTAGGCACAGCCAATATACCATACAGCAGAATGACCAAAGTATTCACTATTCTTTTGTGAGAGACATCAGAACAGTTTTGACATGTAGAAGATTGCTTACCTGTCGGCATAAGAATAAAGCAATCCTCTCCACACAAACACGCATTGATGGCCTCAAGCTGGTTAGTACGGAAACGATGCAACCCAAATTTCTTGTGGAAAATCTTCATCATTTCCTTGGAATGAGGAAAGTTGAATCCTTTAAAACGTTCATGAGCAGAGTTCTTCACTTCTGTCTTTAGTAGAGAATCTAATGAAAAGATTAAATCACAACATGCTAATTGTTAGCCTAAGTGTAAATCACAATAGCACCTCAGGCGACATATATTTTACCCCTATGGAAGAAATATTTCTGTATATTTATATGCAAATTAAATGAAGGAATCACATTCTCTGTATTTATTTGCATTCTAGTGTAACAAGCTAGAGTTGCATTATGCGTAGAGCTACTGCTTAAGATCCTACTAGAGTACAGACAAATATATTAGACCGTTTATTACAACTCTTATTGGCAATTACAGATATAAATAGCAACCCCTTAGAAAAGCTTTATCTGCACTCAAATAAATCATTCAAAGCATTCCACAATGATGCTGGCCGATCTCCATTTCAGGGCTTCCCTCATCTGTGCCAAATTGGATGGTGATTAACCACTATTCTAATTTTGCCAGTTCAAACCTCTTGGGTGAAGGTTTAATTCTTGAAATTACTGACTCAGTCACTTATTCTTCCATGATCAATAAGATGTATTTGAGTAAGTTGGGCAGTTATAGCTGCCAACTTACCTAAAGCAGATTAGAAAAAACAGAGCTATAAAAAAAATTACCTCATGTCACAAAACCTTGATTAGACTGAAATTTAGTTACAGGGCAGTTCAGTGCAGCAAGCTGAATTTGCAGTCATAGATGTCAATTTTCAGACATCTTAGCCTTGTGACAATGGCAGTATCTTGCTGGAAACATCCATCAGACAAATGTTTACCAGTGTTATTGTTACTTGCATCACTTCAAATGCAATTTCTTTTGTACTGAGGAAAAGAGTGGTAATAAATAGGCAGTTGAAGGCGTTCACTAGTCATGCCAAGTTACACGTTCTGTGGTTTTGTACAAGCCTTTTGTGAACCAGTAGTTGTACTTTATGGTCAAATTATGGCCTGTCTTTGGTTTTGCATGATGAGTGTACAGGGTGGATTTGATTAAAATCAAGTCAATTTAAATCACTAGTCAGTAAGACTTGATTTAAATCATGATTGTTAAACCTAAAGACTCATTATTGCTGGCTGTTATTTTAAGATAGAATAATATATTTTCAGATTAGTTTAACATTAGTTTATTTATTTTATTATTTATATAGCGCCAACAAATTCCGCAGCGCTTTACACTGGGTGGACGAACAAACATGTAGTTGTAACCAGATAAGTTGGACACACAGGAATAGAGGGTTTGAGGGCCCTGCTCAACAAGCTTACATGCTAGAGTGAGTGGGGTAAAGAAACACAAAAGGTAAGGATAGTATTAGACTAATGACAGTTGCAAAAGAGGAATCAGTCAGGAGCTATTAACAGTTTAATTGATACACTTTTATGAAGAAGTGGGTTTTAAATGATTTTTTGAAGGAGTGGAGACTGGGTGAGCAGCTAACAGAAGAGGGTAGTGAGTTCCACATGAACGGTGCAGCCCTCGAGAAGTCTTGAAGGCGAGCATCAGAGGTGGGAGTACGGATAGAAGATATGCATAAGTCTTCAGTAGAGCGTAAGGGCCTAGACGGGACATACTTGTGTATCAGTGAGGATAGACAGGTGTGAGCAGCGTTATGTAGAGATTTGAAAGCAAGAAACAGAATTTTAAATATATATCTTACAGTAAGCTAATGTAGGGACTGACAGAAGGGTGAGGCATGGCAAGTGCGGGTGGACAGGAAAACAAGCCTAGCCGCCGCATTCATTATGGACTGTAACAGCGCAAGTTGGGAGAACGTAAGACCACTGAGAAGCGGATTACAGTAATCAAGGCGAGAAAGGACAGTGGAATGGACCAGCACTGTAATAGCATCTGGCGTTAAGTAAGGCCTGATGCGCACAATGTTTTTGAGATGGAAGCGGCAGGATTTGGCGATAGACTGAACATGAGGCGTGAAGGAGAGGTCGAAGTCAAAGAGAACACCTAGGCAGCGAGCTTGTGTGGTGGAGCTGATGGTAGCACCGTTGACTTGGGGGGGAGACAGATACAGGAGTAGCAACACTTGAGGGAGGAAAGACCAGAATTTCAGTTTTGGTCAAGTTAAGTTTAAGGAAGTTGGCAGCCATCCAGTTATAAATAGCAAATAGGAAGTCAGAGACACTAGTCAAGAGGGACAGGGAGAGATCAGGAGAGGACAGACAGATTTGCGTGTCATCCGCATAGAAATTATATTGGAAGTCAAAGGAGCTAATGAGTTTACCAAGGGAGGCAGTATAGATAGAGAACTGTAGGGGACCAAGGACTGAATCTTGGGTGACACCAACAGAGAGGAGTTGGGGAGAAGAAGCAGAGCCAGAGAAGGAAACTGAAAGAGCGCTGGGAGAGGTAGGAGGAGCACCAGGAGAGAGCAATATCTTGTAGACCGATATTGCAGAGAATGAGAAGAAGTTGTTGATGATCAACAGTGTCAAAAGGCGCAGAAAGGTCAAGGAGAATTAGGAAAGAGTAGTGACCACGAGATATTGCAGCGAGTAGATCATTGGATACTTTGGTCAGTGCCGTTTCCACAGAGTGCTTAGCACGGAAACCAGACTGAAGCGGGTCTAGCAGAGAGATGGACTTGAGAAAATATGTCAATCTTGCATACACAACTCTTGCAAGGATCTTGGACGCAAAATGCAGTAGCGAGATAGGACGGTAGTTGGACGGGGAGTTAGGGTCAAGGTTGGGCTTCTTTAGAATTGGGGTTACAGTTGCATGTTTGAAGGGCGATGGAAATATGCCAGAGGAGAGAGAGAGATTGAGAATTTTAGTGAAAGGTAGAGAAAGAGAAGAAGACAGAGTATGGATGAGATGCGAGGGAATTGGATCTAGAGAGCAGATGGTGGGGCGGGAGGACTGGAGCAGAGCAGAAACCTCTTCCGCTGTAGCGGGTGCGAATGAACATAGAACAGCAGAGGGAGTGAGGTTAGAGGAAGAAGAAAGATAAGAGATCTCTTGATCCTGATTGTAGAGATCATGTCAGTGAAGTGGGTATTGAAGTAATTTACTTTTGCAGAGGAAAGAGCCAAGCTGTATGAGCACAGCATAAATTTATAGTGAAGAAAGTCAGATGCACAGTGAGACTTTCTCCAATAGCGTTCAGCAGTTCTGGAGCATTTTTGGAGGTATCGAGTCAGCTTGGTGTGCCAAGGTTGTTGTTGGGGGCACTTGCTGAGTTTAAATGTAGGAGGTGCCATGATGTCTAGTTGACAGGAGAGGGTGGAATTGTAGAAGGAGGTTGCAGAGCTAGGACAGGTGATGTTTGAGATAGGTAAAAGGAGAGTTTGGAGATTGGTGGAAAAAAGCTCTAGGTCAAGACATTGGAGGTTTCTGTGAGATTGATGTTCAGACGGTGGTGTCAATTGGGTCTTGGGTATGCCGATGCTAGAAGTCAGCAGATGGTGATCAAATACAGAAAAATTAATATTGGAGAGATTAGAGGCAGTACAGAGATTGGAGTGTTTCCCGCTATATGGGTTGCTAAATTGGAACATTGCGTGAGGCCAAAGGTGGAGGTTACAGAGAGCAGACGAGAGGAATCAGTGCAGTTGGGATATTTAAATCCCCAAGTATAAGGGAAGGAGTGCTAGATAAGAGGAAGTGGGGAAACCAGGGAAAAAAAGTGCTCAATAAATAGCCTAGGATGACCAGGGAGCAGTAGATGATAGCAATTCTTAAAGAAGTGGATTTAAATAGGCAGACAGTGTAAACTTCAGGGCAGAGGCAGTTATGATTGGTTGAAATGTACATTGATGGAAGAGAAGGATGCCTACACCACCTCCTTTACAGTTGAGTCTGGGAGTGTGAGAGAATTGTAACCCAACAAAATATAAAGAGGCAGGCGTAGCGCTATCAGAGGGGGACAGCCATGTCTCTGTAAGTGCAAATAGTGCGAGTTTGAGATGAAAAAGTCGTGTATGGCTGTTGATTTTGGAGAGCAAAAAACGGGTCGCAAGAGTATTCTGACAACGGACAGCAGCTAAAATAGCCTGCCCTTCAGTGGGTCCCCGCTCAGAACTCAAGCTGGTTTTAGCTCATCTTACAGAGAGAACATATCTGAAGCATATCAGACTGGTCCCACCCATACGGGCAGTCCAGATCCGAAATGCCAGCAAGTTCTCTCTGCAAGAGAGATACAGCAACCCCAGACGATCGTTTCAGCCTTGTTAGGCATCATCAGTGAGGCATAGCTGATATCTCTCTAGGCACCGTGAGCAAGGAGTCCACGTCTGCATTACCCTTTAAACTTACGGAGAGCAAAAAACGGGACTGCAGACACAGGGAGTTCCAGAGTGCACACTGAATGTTGGTAAGTGAGGGCAAAGGGCAGGGTATTGTGATGAGGTTTGTGGGGTTTCTGGTTTTCTTAGTATGTGGAGAGAAGGTGAAGGGCCCTGGATTGGGAGAGATATCACCAGCTGCTATAAGCAGGAGGAGAGAAAGTGACAGGAGATGTAAATGGGTTTTGTATGTATGGGGTCTAGGATGAGATCGATTGTGTGTAGGAGTGAGAGAGTAGAAAAATGAGTGCAAGGCATGAGATGAGAGAAGGGGAGAGTGTAGAAGAGAGGGGCATATGTAAAACTGATTTGGTTATATACTATTGGAAATACATAGTGTACCTTGCAATGATTTCATCATGATCTATCACCAGATTAAGTTTAAATCACTCAGCAGATACTCTCAGGCAAGGATTGCTGTCCAAAATAAATCAATATTGATATATCTTTTGCAGATGGGGAACTTCGATTTAGTCATATTAGGAGAGGCCAGACAAATGGCACTCAGGTGACCCAGGTAAGTGTCACGCCGTTTGAAAAATGGGGAAGGTGGGGAGCGTGTCAGATGTTACATTACCCTTCATTAGGGGTAAATTATGAAAGCTCACAATTTAAGAGAGAGAGCTATTCATTATCACTACCCGATCTATCAATTAGAAACATCAGATGCAAATTGCATTTATAGTGGCTATAGCACAATTGTACTAGGATTTGTTAGATTATACGCACAATACACTCTTTAAATAAAATTATCCATAAATAGATATCATCCATCTGTTAAGCGGGCTAGTATGGAAGTGGAGGGAAAAAAAAACAAAGCCTAATGCTTTTGATTTCTTCTACGATGATACCAACAACAATTCAACAGATTGTGTATTTACACTGAACTACAGAAAATATTAGTGTACTTTTGTGTGTACTATACACACACAAAATGATCCAGAGATACTCATAATTTATATCATGAGCAATAGACATTGCAATTTTACACTATTTGGCACATCTTTTAAGAAAATCTGTGCTTTTGTTAGAAGTTCTACTAGTACAACCTATACATGAGATATAGATATATATATATAGGTTAATATGATTTCTTTCTAAAGAAACAAAATGAAGGCAAAATTATTTTTTAACAAACATTTTATGTTTCCCTTCATCTGGTTGGTGTACTTGCCACTAAATTATATCACTGCTGTTGCTGTTATTAAAATAATGATATGAAATATAGAATACCTAGACCTGAAAACTGACCTGAAAGTCTGGAGAGGGAAGGTGTGTCCAAAGGTTTTACAGATAAAGTTCCAGGCTTGTTTATTGTATCTGCTTGTGCCTTTTTTATTGGAGGGTGCTGTGAGGCAAGAGCATGACCAGCAGGAGTTGCTGTTGAGCTTTCTATGCATAGGACATCTTCATCAAAGTCATCAATGTCAAAGTTATCAATATCAAAATCAAGTTCACAATTGTCTAGTGGTCGTAAGGGAGAAATGGCTGGTCTTGCACGTGTTCCAATGTTGCTCGGTTTATCATTTATTGGTGTCTTACATGTGTTATCACGGAGATCAAAATCTGGGAATTTGAAGGAATCCTTTGTTCTGACATCTCCTGCTTGGAAGGAGATGGATGTCTCACATTCCTTTGGATGAGAAGTATTGACTTGCCCAACTTTGTTTTTGCTTGGCTGGCTTGTGGAAAAGAACTTAAATAGCTGCCCTACTGTTCCCTTTGATGAACTGTCTTTATGAATACTGGACAACGAAACTGAAGTGTCTGAAGATACCTTACATTTTGGGGATGATGGATAGGAGCTTTCTACAGCAGGAGATTTAAAAACAGAATCAGCTGAGGACAAAACAAGTTTCCTGTAGAAATGAGAAGTATATGATTAAAAGGAGTAAGAAAAAAAAAGGAAAATGTTATGATGCTGGGAAAAAGTATCACAAAATAAATCATTAAGTAATAGGAATTTTTAAAAAATACTTCAAAATTTTGAAAACAAAATTGTTTCCTAATTCTTGTTTTTATTATACAAATAAAATTAGAAATAAATTGCACGAGAATAAAATAGTATGGGAAAAAATGTTTTAAAATCGTTCCCTCCCCCCACCCCCAAATGGAATTACAAGGTCTTTTAAATTAGTTCATTTAGTTTTTTGTTTTTTTCATGACAGGTTATCTTTAAAACATGTGCTGTGTCACTTTGACTTTTGGCAATAAAATGTATTATACACACCGTTTATCCCTCTGTTTCTGCAGATTCTTTCCACAAGAAAGAGCACTCATTTCTGATAGTGGAATAGTATCAACTAGGTCACATATCTCCAACATCACAGCCCAGAGTTGAGGAGAAACATTGTGCCGAACTGAAAGAGAGGCAAAAAACATCTCATCATGTTATTATGTTAATAAAATCTGATTAATGCCTACTTCTTCAGCAGAAAGGTCTTCAGCAGTATCCAGGAGATAAAGGAACACTATAGGGTCACCATCTAGCCACTCTGGCCTCCTCTTCACAAAAACAATAGTAAAATCTTACTTGTATTCAAGTCTGCCGCTGCTGGCTCTGCCCCTGACTGCCTCTGAAACTGCCTGCTGTCATTATCAGAAGTGGTGGTCTGAGCCAATCACAATGCTTCCCCATTAGATTGGCTGAGACTGTCAAGGAGGCAGATCACGGGCAGAGCCAGCACAAGCCAAACATAGCCCTGGCCAACTAGCATCTCCTCATAGATGCATTGAATCAATGTCTGTGAGAAAAGTTCAGTGTCTGCATGCAGAGGGTGGAGACACTGAATGGCAGTGCTGCTCACTGTGCAGCACTGCCCCGGGAAGCACCTCTAGCAGCCATATGAGGAGTGGCCAGTGGAGTTATCCCTAGGCTGTAATGTAAATACTACATTATCTCTGAAAAGACAGTGTTCACAGCAAAAAGCCTAAAGGGAATAATTATACTCACCAGAAAAAAAATGTAGTAAGCTACAGTTGTTCTGGTGACTATAGTGTCACTTAAAGCTTCTTTATCAATGTCATGTGCAGACTACATTTTTGTTAATAAATGTCCGATTATTGCAACTACCAAAATAGTGGAAACGTTAATGAAGAACCACTTGTCTTTTCTTTTTCTGGGGGAGTAGCACTGGGAATGTAATCCATTTCCTGTCTTACCTTGAAAAGTGCTGTGGCCATGTTCTTTCTGTTGATCTACTACATGCATAGTATCAGAAGACACTGTCTTTTTCTTTAGTGTACTAAGGGAGAAAAACAGAAAACAAAATATACATACACATAAAAGTACTTGCAAAGTTATCAGATAATCAAACACCTCCGTAATATATTTTACCAAGGATGATAATGATTCAAATACACCTTCTCGATGTGTCTGCTGTGTTATTCATGCTTGAAAACATGCTCATAGCATTTCAACTCACATAGTTTTATTAGAGCTATTTAAACTTGTTCATTTGCTTACCCAATACAAACAGGGGGAGATGACACAAGAGTGTGTGTGGGAGATGGTGGAACAACATCAGCTTCGCAATCATCATCTGCAACAAATACTTGCGCCAATTCCTCTGGACTACACTCATCTGTAACAGTAGAGGGATCATGCTCCAAGCATCCTGAAAATGAACACATTAACAAAATTACTACTTTTAGAGGATAGGATGTCAAGTGAATCCACAGTATGTTTCACTAAATTGCACATCACTATATAGCTTTTATTACGAAGCCAGGATGAAGGATTAAGACTAACAATGGTGCAGGATTTTTGGTAGACTTTCGTTTCAAAATATCACAAACATGGCAATGTGTTAACCCTTATGAATCTTTATCAATCTTGATAAATGGCACATTTCAGATGTCAGTCATTAATAAAGTCCCAGGACAAAATGTTGCTATAACCTGGTAAAGAAATGTCTAAAAATCTTAAAACATGACTTTTTCACACTCTTTATTAATAGACATATCAGCTTAATGTATGAAACTATAAGAATTCAATGGCCAGCAATGGTTTCATATTGTTTTACACTATTGATACTGCTTAAACACCTCTGGTGGCGCTTCCGGAATGCTACCAGACTTTTTGTCCAGTAACTGACACTGGACGTCCTCACGCTCTGCATGAGGACATCCATCGTCAGCTATTTCCCCATTGATTCAATGCTTTCCTATGGGCAGGGCCTAATGCACTCAGGCGGCATTAGCGCCCCCTCGTGGAGCGACGTTGGAGGAAACGGAACCGCGACCCAGCACCAATGGACATCGGCTCTGTGATCGGGTAAGTAAATAAAGGGTTTTTTACATGTTATTTACCATGGCACGGGAAGGGGGGAGGGGGCAAAGGGAACTATAGTGCCAGGAATACAGCTTTGTATTCCTGGCACTATAGTATCCCTTTAAGAATACAGGAAGGGTGAATGATTAAAAGATGCACAGATACTAATGTATTGATATTTCCATCGACTGCTTTCAAATTGATCGTTTCTGTACTATTAGCAGGAACTGAACATGAATATTCTATAAGCTTTACACATATACTGAACTTATCCAAAAGTGATTTTTACATCAGTTTAAGTTATGTTTAAAGGGACACTAACAGCTAAAAAGTTTAGCTAATTGTAAAGGGTGCTTAATTTGTAAGTTCTAATTTCATGCTCTGGAAATGGCATGCTAAAACTTGCAGCTGCATTGTGTGTGCTATTTAGGTTCAATTAATAGAGAATGAGAAATGAAATTGTAAAAGTACACACACTAAACCAGTGGTAGTCAACCTTTTTCCACTTACCGCCCACTAATGCATCTTTCTTGATGGAAAAATTTCCTTACCGCCCACCAGTTTTCGCGCAAGCGCGGAATATTTTTTAGAAAGGAGGGTGTTTTAAAAAATACATAAATGAACGTACATTTATCTTTTTATTTCTACTTTATGCATGTTTATAATGTTTTTAACTTTATAAAGTTTAATGAGGAAGCAATAAAGTAAATTGAACTTACCTTTACTAGTGATTAATGAGATCCTTGAGGTTGATGCTGCGAGACTAAATATTTGATATCTGGTTCGATTTTCATAAGGAACAAACGAAGGTCTCCTCTTTCAGTGATAATCGGAAGACTTCTTTGTTTGCTCATAAAATGATTTCTCATCTGTGCGTCAGCTCCCCTCCTCTCCCTCCTCAATTCCCCTTCCCACCTTTTTCCCCTTTTTTCTATTTTTTAACCTTCCTTATAGCAATGCCCAGTAGGAAGGCTGAGCTAGGTAGCCCACTTACTATTATTAGTCAACAACAATTCTCTCCTTTTCCTTTTCTTTCCTTCTCCTTTTTTACAAGTACTCTACTCCTTCTTTCCTCTATACTAGAAGTACTCTACTCCTTCTTTCCCCTATACTAGAAGTACTCTACTCCTTCTTTCCCCTATACTAGAAGTACTCTACTCCTTCTTTCCCCTATACTAGAAGTACTCTACTCCTTCTTTCTCCTATTCTACAAGTACTCTGCACCTTCTTTCTTCTATTCTACAAGTACTCTGCTCACAGGCAAACACATACACACACACACACACACTCACATTGAAACACATACACACAAATATACACATACTCACACATGCACTTACAGACACTCACACATGCACAGACAGACCCACAGACACACACACACTTACTGACACACACACATACACTTACAGACAGACACATACACTTACAGACAGACACATACACTTACAGACAGACACATACACTTACAGACACAGACACACACATACACTTACAGACACAGACACACACATACACTTACAGACACACACACATACACTTACAGACACACACACATACACTTACAGACACACACACATACACTTAGAGACAAACACATGTACACACAAATTATTAATATTAAATATCCACCCAGCCTCCCTACCTGGAGAGCTGGTGTGGATCTGTCCCTGGGGTCCAGTGGGGCTTCACTTAGGCGGGCGGCTAATCAGACGCAGCGAGGGAGCTCTAACCTCTCTGCTCTGCTCCCTCGCGGACTGTCTACGGATGCCGGGAGCCGGAATATGACATCATATTCCGGCTCCCGCGGCATCAGCAAACATCGCGCGAGGGAGCAGAGCAGAGAGGTTAGAGCTCCCTCGCCGCGACTGATTAGAACGCTGCCATGCCGGGGGGTCCAGAAGGTGGCCTGGCAGGAGGGAGCGCTTCCTCCTGCCGGTCACTGAAGACTTGCGCATGCAGAGCCGCTCGCGCCCGCCCAAAAGGAGAAATCCTCTTAAAAAGAGGATTTAGCCTCAGAAATCCCTACCGCCCACCTGGAATCCTAAAACGCCCACTAGTGGGCGGTAGGGACCAGGTTGACGACCCATGCACTAAACCATGGGTCCTCAAACTCCCCCCTCACCCCCCCCAACCCAATGTTGCTGAACTACAACTCCCATGATTCTCTGGCTATCTATGTAATTCAAAGAATTATGGGATTTGTAGTTCAGCAACATCTGGGGGGCCAGAGTTTGAGGACCCATGCACTAAGCTGCAAGTTATCTTTAAAAAGTAAATCTTTATTTTCATGAAGACTGTGGGTCACAGCCAGATGAAGTGTGAGCAGCGCCTCATAAACAAAAATTATTTAACTCCTAAATGGCAGACAACTGAGCCGTGGCACTGAATGAGCAAGATCTATAAATAGAAATTGCTTCATTATGCTAAATTTATCTGGTGTTGATCTAGGATCCAATCATAACACTTAAATGTGCACAAATACCACAGACTAGTTTATTTTCACCTAACAAACATTCTCAGTTATTAAAAAGCGGCACTGACCTGTTTTATTTTTCACAGACCCACAGTAAACCAGTGACTGGTCTATAGTATTTGACTTTTCAGCATGTAAAGACTTTGGTGCTTGAGAAAGTCCTGTGGAACAAGTACTAGAGACTTTTGTGGAGTCATCCTTTGCAGTATGTAATGACCCAGAATTAATGTTAATAGGACAATTCACAACTTGAGCTTTGGTGTATTTTTGTGCTGATTTGCCAAGTTTCCCAATGTGTGACTTTGGAGAAACAGAGGTGTCAAAATCTATAATATCATCCCATTCATCTATGCTCAGATTCAAACTATTGCAGTCTATTTTCTTGGAAACTTTTTCTTCTTGTCGGAGGCATTGACCGTTTACAGGTGTACTTTCCAGAGGTATATGATTATATAAAGGCTCGGGCCGCCTTATGCAGGATGGAGTGAAGAATCCATTTGTGTCACCTTGCTCCTTCAGCTTCTGTAAACCAGGGGGATTCTGTGTTAGAGAATTCACCTGTGTCACATTTACATTCTTTTCCTTTAGGGCTGTATGTTGCTTTGCCTGAAGTAAGCTATTTGATAACGATCCATCTGGAGAGGTCTTCTTTTTAAAGGTGAACACACTAAAATAAAGGAAAAACAGGTTAATATCAAGTGCATAAAGGCTATCCTACAACAGGAGCAGATGTCTGAAGATGCAGCATATCAGCGTGAAAACTGCTTATCCATATGTTTTGTTTTGTTTTTTTAAATCTTACTTAAAACTTTATTAAAGCTTGAATAAGAACATATTGTATTCAAGATTTATGAAGCTGAAATACTTGTAGGCGACAGTCCTGCATCTATCACTCACTGTTGGGGTCGTGAATTTGAAGTTAATTCTAAATTTACTTTCAATTCCTGACAATTCTTATTTTTTTTAAATAACACTATCAGTGTACAAGCTTGAGGGATTCCTGTACCCACCTTGGTTTTGGCTTCTGGAGGGAAAGCTTGTTCCCAGTACTCTTTGAGAACAGTTCCAGCTGTTTCTGGAGGTTGTTTTGAGGAAGAGCTGCCATGCTCTGAAATACACAAAATACCACATAAATTGAAACCAAGATATGTTAAATGAATAAAGAATCAGATAGGTGACAAAAGTTGAAACAATGCTGCATTTTACAAAAACATTTACACAGATTGGGCTTGTTTATGGAATATAATATAAAAATGAAAAATTGTGTAGTAAGAAAACAACAAGCAAAACAACGCAACACTGTCGTTATAAATAAATACATTTATTCATAACACTGGTGTGTTGTTAATTTGCTGGGACATCTTTTCTCCCCAGTACCTGAGAAATAAAGCAATAACTTCTAACTCAGCGGCAAGAGAGTCTTTTTGCCTTTCTCCAGTCCGCCTCTGGGAGATTATCTCAGGTGATGATCTACCAGTCAATCCAAATTTTTCTCAGAAAGAAGCATTTTGATGCAATTACTGTGTCAGCAAGAGAAACGTCATCTTCCGCTTTTTGCTATAGTACAAAACAGTCAGGAAGAGCTCCCGTTGTCTGATTGACACCCTGCAGGGTGCAACTTCGGACCTTTAGAAAAATGTTTATTAAAGGGTTTTTCCAAGCACCATGACTACTTCAGTGCTTTGAAGTGATCATTGTGCCTGAAGTCATAGTGAAATGCTGCACATACAGACAATAACCCCTCAGTTGCTGGAGGTATAACTCCTGCAGTGTCATTTGTTGCGCAAAATGACAGTCATTGGCTGAGAGCAGTCAGCTGATGCTCTTAGCCAATGAATGTTGAGCCCTGCAGCTTCCGGCTTCTGTAAAAGAATGTCACTGGGCCACCAGAGAGCATCAGAGCCCGGAGGCGTCTCAGGTAAGGTGGTGTGATGTAATTCCAGTAAAATAAAAGTTTAGCAGGCCAAGATTGCCACAAGGCATATGTAGGTACATGTGTTTGTAGTATCAGTTAGTTAGTTACACGTAGCTAAGATACTGTCATCACTGTACTGAGCATGTGCAGGAATGCAGGAACTGGAATTACGCGTCCCTCTCCTTTGTTTCAGATGAGCCACGTGGTTAGACCGGATGGATGAGTTTAGACTCTATTCATTGATTAGGTTAAGGGTATGTGTGGGCGTAGCTAATTATGGGAGGAGCTACAGTGCTATATAAGGAATCTACTCTATGTATTCAGTGCTCAGATCTTTGCTGTTTTTGGTGACATAAGTCCCTCTGAGTCCCGGTCGGTGAATCGAATAAAGATCTCTTCCTTCCTGAAGAAACCTGTGTCCATCTCTCTGTGCTTGGCCTCCGTCAGTTTCCCGGTAACATCTTTGGTGCATTGGCCGGGAAGCTCGTCGTTAATGGTGGCTAGGAAGCAGAGGCGTGAGACGGTCTATCTTTGCCCACGTTCTCTACGGCTGCACCCCTGAACTTCTGCGTGGACCTCCCTTCGTCTCGGCGCCACTGGTCTGTTGTCCAGGAGATCATCGGCCTCTACGTAGTAAGTGCTGGGGTGTCCCCGTCGATGAGTGTGAACTCAGGTTCAGGAACGAGGAGGTAAGACGACTACTGTTTTAGACGGTGGACCCACTAGGGGTATTGGATACCGATTGTGCGGTAGGCCCATAAGGGGTTTGATTTGGAATTGTGTATGGAATTGGCCCCCTCCAGTGGAGGGAAGAAGCGAAGGCGCACCGCTTATAATTAGACGCCCTGTAGTCAGCCCGTCTAATCTTGGTATGGAGCCAGGCTGGGTCTTGGTTGAATGTATATAGCCCAAGCCGGACACCGGTGTCTTGTCTAGACTAGCGTATCTAGGGTGTACATTTCGTTCGCTAGGTCGGAGGGACCAGGAGACTAAGCAGACTCTGGTGTACATTAACGTTTGCTAGTTCTCAACCTATCTTGGCTAAGTGGGAAGGCGTGTAAATTTGGAACCCACTAGACTATTGATAGAGTAGATAGACTAAAATGGTATTGTTGTAAATTCCGCCCTCTAGTTCGCTATATGTGGTGCTTGGGCAGCGACGGCTAACCAAAACGGATGTAAATAGTTTTAGGTAGTCTCTCGAGGTACTGTCCAATAGATTAGTTGGGAAACTGTAAATGTGTTAAAATTTATTATAGTAGAGTTTATATCTTGCTGGGTAGCGTGAGCTCTGCCGTCTAGCGAGAGTGTGAATAGTGTGCAACTGTATCATAGCGCACGGTACCATAACCATGTATTATAATCACTGATACTGTAAATAATCACTAATAACTGTCGTTTATGTTGTATGTTTAACACCATAACTACTACTAACTGACCTGTGACTTTAAAATTGTATTCTAACCAATGCTAACCGTACTATAACTACTGTTTGTAAAGACAATGTTACTAGGGTGTGTTATAGACGGGTAATTTAAATACTGAGAATTATAGCGTGGGTAATTGTATAATTTCGCCAAAAAAGGTACAGTAATAGTTATTTAGTGTGTGGTATAACAGCTGTGTGTGTACGGGAATTCCCTGTATGATTTGTTGTGTGCGTTTGGCCTAGTAACTGTGCCACGTGGTGCTGTTGCTAAGGTAACTGGTGTGACTGTTGAAACTGTTTGTATATTTGTACTGCTTTGAATCAGATGCTCTGTTGAAATCATGGGTGCTTCTGATTCACAAACAGTCCTTTGTCTTGTATGCGTCAAAAAAACCCCAAAAAAAACCCTTTCTAAGGAATATGCTGTTTGTGATTATGGTGTAACACTGTCCCCCAAAGGATTAAAATACTCTGTGTAGCAGAGGACGGCCTCTTCTGGTAACCAGTGTTCCTGTGGATCCTTGATCCAGATTTAATACAGCAGGTTTACAGTGTTATAAATAATATGTTGGGGCTATACGAGTAGTTTCTGTATACAGATTGTTGAAACACTGCTAAATGGAACAAACTGTGCTAAGAGGAACAATGGAGTCCATGGTAGCCAGAACTTGTTTGTCCTCTAAAACCTTAATTACAACTGCTTTGGACACCTCCCTGATTACCAACCCCTAATTCATCCTCCAGAGCCAGAGTAGCCCAAAACTGGTATAGCTGGTATTTGCACTCCCCCTGCTCTATTGTCCACGCCTACTCACATACCTATCTTTTCTTTCAAACTCTTGTATTTCTGTACAAACTGTTTTTTTTGTAATTTAAATTGACTTCCTTTTTGGTAGGAGTGTATTTTAGCATTGAATTTTATTTACAGTTAAATTGTGAGGAGAATTCTTAATAACAGTAACTGAGTCTATTGGATCAGATAATTCTCAGCAATGACATTGTACCATAAACATTGAAATAGCACTAAAACTATTGAATACTGTGTGTCTTCAGTGATAGTCTAAAATACAACTGGAAGACACATAATTCTTCATACACTGATAAGCCTCAAGTCATGACAGATTTGGTTACTTCTATTATACAAACCCACAATCTCACCTGGGCTGATTGTCAGCAATTATTACTGACCTTTGGAATGTAAATGGCGCTGACATGATCCATTTAAAGGCCTATCAACAAGCCATTACTGCTGGCATGAAGGCAGGAGGGAAAAAGGCAATTAACATGTCCAGGACGGCTGAAGTGTTACAGCTAATGAATCACCCAGTGCTTTTTATGAGAGACTGCTTGAGTAAAATAGATTGTACACTCCTTTCAATCCTGAAGCCCCTGAAAACTTCCAAATGATTAATTCAGCATTTGTCAGCCTGGCCCAGAGCAATATTAAGAGAAAGTTACAAAAATTGGAGAGATTTGCAGGGATATCCATATCACAGCTAATGGAGGTTGCAAATAAGGTGTATATGAATAAGGGAACTGAGACAAAGCGTGAGAAGGAACGTAAGATGAGGAAAAAGGTAGATATGTTAGCGGTAGCTATCGCTGGTGTAGATAGAAGGGAAAAGGAAGTGTACAGAGGAACCGAGAAAAGCGAGAATAAGTGGAATAGGGAGCCTTTAAGTAGGAACCAATGCACATATTGTAGGGAAGAAGGGCATTGGAGGAGTGAGTGTCCATTGAGGGAAAAAAATGAGAGAGATAGAACAAGGGGAGGATATAGTAATAACTATAGAGGTAGAGTGAGAGGAAGAGGAGGCCCTGGAGGAAATGGTGGGAATAGTAGAGGAAGCGTTCAAGGGGATAGGTATTACCCAGCAGCGCAGAGACCGTGAGAAAGAGAAGATAGGGACTTTGTGGGTTTGGCTGACACTGTCATGGAGGACTATTGATACCGACCGGGCTCCATCCCCCTTGGTCGAGCGGAGCCTATAGTCGATGTAGCAATAGGGGGAAAAAGGAGTTCTTTCATGATCGACACTGGTGCTGAACATTCTGTGGTAACTGACCTAGTTGCTCCTCCTTCAGGAAGAACTATCACTGTAATAGGAGCAACCGGGAGGAGTGCTGCTAAACCGGTTCTCAAAAGTCGACTCTGTACACTGGGAGGCCACGTAGTGAAACATCAGTTTCTTTACATGCCTGAATGTCCAGTCCAACTTCTGGGACGGGATTTGTTGTCGAAGTTACAAGCACAGATAACATTTCTGCCTAACGGAACAACATCCTTGAAGTTTAATGGACCCTCAGGTATAATGACACTATCAGTACCAAAGGAAGAAGAGTGGCGACTTTATACAGTGATGACAAGTCAAAACCCTAAGAGTGATGAATCCTTGTATAATATACCAGGAGTGTGGGCAGAAAAGAACCCACCAGGACTTGCTCGCAATATCCCACCTATACGCATCGAACTAAAGCTTGGGGTTTATCCAGTAAGCCTGCGACAATACCATATACCTCAAAAGGCGAAGAAGAACATACAGTCTTATTTGGATAAGTTCATAAGGTATGGTATCCTAAAATTCTGTACTTCCCCCTGGAATACTCCATTGTTGCCTGTTCAGAAGCCTGGGTCAGATGAGTATCGTCCTGTGCAGGATTTGAGAGCAGTCAATGATGCGGTAGTAAGTATACATCCAGTTGTGCCCAATCCTTATAACTTGCTTGCCTTGATTCCGGGTGGGCCTACTTACTTTATAGTCTTGGATCTTTAAGATGCCTTCTTTTGCCTACGAATTGCTACAGAAAGCCAGTGTATCTTTGCATTTCAATGGGAAGATGCTGTAACGGGCTCGAAACGTCAGATGACCTGAACAAGATTGCCTCAAGGGTTCAAGAATTCACCCACCCTATTTGGATCCGCATTAAGTCAGGACCTGCAAGATTTCAAGTCCATCCCAGGAGAATGTGTATTACTTCAGTATGTGGATGATTTGTTGATAGCGGCAGTTACTAAAGAGATATGCCAGCAAGCAACTTATGATTTACTGCACATTCTTTGGAAGGCAGGATACAAGGTGTCCAGGAAGAAAGCTCAGTTGTGTCAGCCAACTGTCAAGTATCTGGGATTCCATATCTCTGAAGGTCAAAGGATAATGGGGCCTGAAAGAAAAGAGGCTGTATGCCAAATACCAACACCTAAGAATAGAAGACAAGTGCGAGAATTCTTAGGGGCAGCAGGCTTCTGTAGGATATGGATTCCCAGTTATGCAATACTGGCGAAACCCCTCTATGCCGCTATTAAAGGCACGGAACATGATTCCTTCCTGTGGACCATCGAATAGCAGAAGGCATTTGAGGATGTTAAGAAGGCATTGATGAGCGCCCCCGCATTAGGTCTACCTGATCATACACGTCCATTCTACTTATATGTACACGAGCAAAGAAGGATGGCTGTGGGAGTACTGACACAGTATCTGGGATCATGGCAACAACCTGTCGCGTACATGTCCAAACAGTTGGATGCAGTGGTTAGTGGTCTTCCACCTTGTCTGCGAGCAGTGGCTGCCGCTGCCCTGTTGGTAGCAGAAGCTGACAAGCTTACACTGGGACAGGAACTCCACGTGCGAGTACCTCATGCAGTACAGACTCTATTGGATTACAAAGGTAATCATTGGTTCAGTAATAGCCGAATGACTAAATATCAAGCCATGCTATGTGAAACTGTTAATACCCTGAATCCAGCTACCCTTTTGCCACAACGTAATGAAAGTAAAATGATTGTTTGGAGATAATGGATGAGGTGTTTTTCAAGCCAACCGGACCTTCATGACTTTCGCATTCAGGACCGGGATGTACAGTATTATACGGATGGTAGTAGCTATGTGAAAGAAGGAATTACTCGGCAGCAGGTTGTAGAGTTGGGTAGAACTATGTTGGAAGTACAGAAATGGGTACAAGATAGGTTACCTGTGAACATATATCCACCTGTTCATTCTTACCATCCAGGAGACCAAGTTTGGATAAAGGAGTGGAACAGTGTACCGTTGGGGCCAAAGTGGAGGGGTCCTTATGCTGTTCTTTTGTCTACTCCAACAGCTATAAAGGTGGCAGAAGTGACTCCGTGGATTCATCACTCCAGGGTTAAACCAGCAGCAGATTCTTGGCAAGCTACTCAAGATCCTGAGAATCCCTGCAAGATCCGGTTGAAGCGAGTGACCCAGTTAGATTAAAAGTGTTTTTTGCGAAGAGTATTGTTACAAGGGAACATCAACAAAGATCTACAAGTAGGTGTTTTGACGGCCACAATAAAGCCTGACCACCTACCAACGTTTAAGCCAGAGGAATCCTCTGTGAAGAACAGTGAGGATCAGAAGGACTCCATTCCCTGCAGCCCTCACACGCCTGGAAGCTGAGGTGCCGTCGCACGGTCGAAGAATTAGGAAGAAGATGTCAGGAGTAATGTGTTTGATGATGTATATATGTGTGTTTTTAATTATTCAGGAAGGTAGAGGTACCGACACACCAGGCTGCGAGGTTTGCATTAAGACTACGAAAACAGGCAATCGTATTTCCCAGACCCTTATTTGGCATTCGCAATATGAGTGCACAGGACATGTATCAAAGTGTAGATACCTAGGTACAGATTATAGTGTATGCCATATAGGAGCAGGAGAACCTAGGTGTTTTAATCCTGAGTATCAGCCCCGTACAATTTGGTTGACTATTCGGAATGAGAACGCACAGGGGAACCTGATAAATAAGACTGTACTAGAAAGCGTACATTCTCCAGGTGTTTTGCTATTTGATGCATGTAAGGCGATATCAGGTAGTAGGAAGCCATGGAATGTATGTGGTGGTCTTAAATGGGAAAGAACGTATGGGTCTAATGATAAGTATATTTGTCCTAGTAATAAGCATAAGTATATAGATCCAAACTGCCCAAATAAAGACTACAATTATTGTCCGTATTGGTCCTGTGTGGGATGGGCAACCTGGGGACAGACAGTAGATAAGGATATGATTATCACTAGATTGCCTACCAAGCCATATTGTAAGTCTATGGAGTGTAACCCAGTCCATATACTTATCAAGGACCCAGAGCTATTTATAGATAAGTTTGGGAATCTATTTGGGTTCCAAATATATGGAACAGGTTTGGATCCTGGGACGATATTATACATAGGAATAGAGACAGATACAGTGGCCCCCCAGACTCATCAGGTTTTCCATTCTTTTTATGAGGAGATGAGTGTGGAAGATAAGGTTCCCCATAATGCCAAAAACTTATTCATAGACCTAGCTGAGAGCATTGCTGGTAGTCTTAATGTAACCAACTGCTATGTGTGTGGAGGTACTAATATGGGAGACCAATGGCCTTGGGAAGCAAAGGAGGTAATGTATTCTGGTTCTGAGACAGTTGAACAACTAATATCTTCTCAATCTGATTATCAAGTGAGTGTTAGAGGTAAATCTGAGTGGTGATTAAAGACCTCCATTATAGGTTATGTTTGTATAGCAAGGAAAGGAATAATGTTTAATACATCTGTAGGAGAATTGACTTGTTTAGGGCAGAAAGCCTATAATGACGATACAAAAGATACTACTAGGTGGTCAGCTTCAAATGTCTCAGAACCGTCTAATCCGTTTGCAAATTATACCAATTTAAAGGATGTATGGTTTGACCTATCTGCTACATCTAGTTGGAAAGCCCCGGCAAATTTGTACAGGATTTGTGGTAAGAAAGCATATTCGGAGTTACCACAGGACTGGGAAGGGGCATGTGTATTTGGTATGCTCAAACCATCCTTCTTCTTGTTGCCAATTGAAACAGGAGAGACTTTGGGAGTTAAAGTATATGATGTAAATCATAGGAAGAAAAGGGCACCCCTAGAGATAGGTACCTGGGAAGATGATGAGTGGCCTCCCCAGCGTATTATAGATTATTATGGGCCAGCTACGTGGGCAGAGGATGGTACTTATGGATACAGAACCCCAATATATATGCTTAATCGTATTATAAGATTGCAAGCAGTAGTTGAGATAGTTACCAATGAGACAGCACAGGCGCTCAATCTCCTAGCTAAACATAATACCCGAATGAGATCAGCCATCTATCAAAATAGATTAGCTCTGGACTATTTATTAGCAGTAGAGGTGTATGCGGGAAGTTTAATCTAAGTAACTATTGTCTGCACAAAGATGATGAAGGGCAGGCAGTGGCTGAACTTACCAGTCACATGGTTAAACTTGCGCATGTACCTACTCAGGTCTGGAGTGGGTATAATCCGAGTAGTTGGTTTGGTAGTTGGTATGAGCAGTTTGGAGGAATCAAGGCATTGGTAGGTGGAGTCATACTGATTTTTGATGTTGTGTCTCCTTCTGCCATGTCTGATTCCTTTGGTAATTAGGTCTATGCAGAGCATTATAGAAAGTATAGCAGAAAGAAAGGCCGCAGCACAGGTAATGGCTGTTTGCAGGTATGAAGCTCTAGATCAAGGAGAATACATGCAGGAAGAGGAATGTTGAGGGGTTCGTATCTTTAGAGGATCGCAAAGTCTAGTCTGGTTTATGGCAACTTGAGGTGTAAGCAAACTATGATTGGTGATGCATCTGGAATTATTTTAAATCAGAAGCATCAAAGGGGGCAATGTGATGGAATTCCAGTAAAATAAAAGTTTAGCAGGCCAAGATTGCCACAAGGCTTATGTCGGTACATGTGTTTGTAGTATCAGTTAGTTAGTTAGTTACACGTAGCTAAGATACTGTCATCACTGTACTGAGCATGTACAGGAATGCAGGAACTGGAATTACCCATCCCTCTCCTTTGTTTCAGATGAGCCACGTGGTTAGACCGGATGGATGAGTTTAGACTCTATTCATTGATTAGGTTAAGGGTATGTGTGGGCGTAGCTAATTATGGGAGGAGCTACAGTGCTATATAAGGAATCTACTCTATGTATTCAGTGCTCAGATCTTTGCTGTTTTTGGTGACATAAGTCCCTCTGAGTCCCGGTCGGTGAATCGAATAAAGATCTCTTCCTTCCTGAAGAAACCTGTGTCCATCTCTCTGTGCTTGGCCTCCGTTAGTTTCCCGGTAACAGTGGCAAACCATTGCTAAATGGTTTGCCCCATTACTGGAGAACCGAGCCAGGGTGTTCCTGGCATTATAACCACTACAGTAGGTTTTTAATTCCTTAAGGACACATGACATGTGTGACAAGTCATGATTCCCTTTTATTCCAGACGTTTGGTCCTTAACGGGTTAAGAGGAGACACTCTGTTAACTCCTAACTTCCTTCATCAAGCTTAAGTGGTTTCAGAGTGTGGAGTGTCCTTTTACCTTTCATTATCAAATAGAATACCAAAAGCAGAAATGTGTGAAGATGAAAAGTGATTCCTGAGAGTTCAGCCTACAATGTATGGTACCAACACAACAAAATAATCACAATCAGATACCTATACACATGACATATGAGGTGTGTGTGTGTATATACACATATATATATATATATATATATATATATATATATATTACACACACACGTAGATACTATTAGTAATAATCCGGTCTCTTGTGCCTTGCATATTGTCCTTAAACTTTAATTTAAACCACACAGACCAATTTTACTTGTAGAGCAAGCATTCAGTAGTTTTGTAGTGTACAAGTATTATAAATGCAGAAATATTCATTTCACAGGCATGTGTAAGAAAGCAACAGAACCATGTGTAAAACATTTCTGTATGTAACCATAATATCACTTGAGAGTATTTGCCACCGCCTGTTGAAATATAACGGTATATAAAATGCAAGCTGATATTGGAAGCCTAGTTCCTTTGGCAATAGCGGATCTTTATTGTAATTCACTTGAATTCCCAGAATTCTCACTTCAGTGAATAACCATGTATGTGGTGCAGAACCAACAAGCAACTATTCTGTTTATATATCTTATATTAAATTAATTTTATCTGCAAGCCTAGCATGACATTTGCAATCCTATTAGTGTTCAGAAACCACATTGGTTTAACAGTGATAGTCCATGTAAACTTACATTTATTGTTTAAGTCTTACCACATACACACCTATGGTTTATACAGATTTGAGTGGGTGAATATGTGACAAAAACGTTGCAAATTTTGCAGTAGACACCCAGAGGCTTTACACTTGGCAAGCAATTGGGGGAATTCAATGTGTAGGTCAAAGTAGCTTGGATATCCAATTTGAATAATTTTTCCTAAAATGTTCAATTCACTCAATCAATATGTCAGAATTTCTATTCCAGTGAACAACCCTGACAGTTATGCCAAGGCTTGTCCCTTTATGTGTCACCTGATCACCCTTAAAGCAGACCATGGTTTACCACACTGCATTTTATAGAAGGATTAGTATATAAAATATATAGTGCACCATGAAAATCACCATTCCTACCCTGCAATATCCACAGTTTATTAAATTACCCAAATAAAGGGACTATGTCTGTTATGTGTTCTCCACCACACACCGTGTTCAGGGTGGCAGAGAGCAGTACGGCTGGGTTATTATTATTATTATTGTTGTTGTTATTATTGTTGTTGTTATATTTGACATGTTATTTAATAGACGGACCTGGCAGGGTGGTCCCTCTATAAAGCCAGCAGCTGTCTGGGAATAAACTCGGTGACATAATGGTGGAGGGACAATAATTATCGGTTTGGTTGTTTTACCTCCAGCTTTATCTATTGCTATCCCATTCCGGTCCCCGGGACTCCGGCTCCCCGCTTTCAAAGAAATCTCCTTCACGGAAACATTGGCGCCACAATTCTATCACAGAATCTCATTGGCTGAACGGGGTTGCCTTGGTAACGCGCCACGGGGGTCGGCGCGCCTTAATGACGTTGTTTCTGCACAGTCTCCAATCGCTACTAGAACGGAGAGTATCGAGTGTCTTCGGCCTCAAGTGGGCTCCGGAAACATGGTTTCTAGAAGTGAAGAGTGTACGATAACAGCCATGGGCTCCGACAAGATGGCTGCCACAAGAAACCTCAGCTAAATGTAGATGGCAACAGTAGCTGGCTGGCAGATATAGCACACCGTTAGGGTCACACTGTTGCTGTGTAATTCACATTTTTTTTCTTTAGCCCGAGCATTGTGGAAGGCTATGAAATCGCTGAGTTAAAACCGGATGGAATTTAAAATGCTCCATCTTGCCACAGAGAATGAATAGCTCCCAAGTGTCCCTGTTTAGGAGGGACAGTCCTTATTTTGTTCCCAAATCCCTCTGTCCCCTTTAATGGCCCTGTTGTTCTGGGAGCGCTGTTGTTCTGATACACCTGTCCTTGGTGACCACCAGAATTACCTGCCACAGTCTTACAGTTCTATTCAGACTGAGCCACGTTCTTTCAAGTACTTGGAGACATTCTTGATAGACAGACAAGGGAGTCTGTTCAGGAAAGTTGAGTCCAGGGGGAGTGTCATTAATTACCAACCAAATATTGACAACTATTAACTAACATCATTGTAACCGCGGCTGGTTCCCTTATTTACCACTATAATGTCTTAAAGCATAGAACTTAGCAGGGCTAACCATACAGATATTTTTACTAACTATAATTTTATAAAGTTAGTAAGAGATCCTCTATTTAACATGTATAAATAATTGAGAATACAATATAAAATAAGGATTGTCTTGGGAGCAATAAAGTTTTGTCTTTTTAGATATTTATTATATAAATATAGACATATCAAATCCATATAGCAGAGTTTATAAGATTAAACTAAATGCTTGAAAATATCATTAATAGGTTAACATACCCTTCTGAACATGTCATCATGTCAGCCTCTCTGTCATTTTAAGGTGGAGCAGTGTCTGTCTCCAAGTCTCTCCTCTGTGTCTTAACATTTAAAAGTACACCTATTTATACCTTTGGTGTCTCCATTTTAGGGTTACCGTAGTTCAGGGCCATCTTTAACGCGGGGCAAACGGGGCAGCTGCCCCGGGCCCAGTTTCTCTTGGGGGGCCCGAGGCACCTGCCCCGTGGGCCCCGCTGCCCTCATCAATTAATTTTTTTCCCGTCCCACCGGGTGGCCCATGCACTTGGGGCAGTGACGTACATACCAGGGTCGCGGCTGCGACCCTGGTATGTAGCCACAGGGCCAGCCTCTTCCCTGGGGCCCCCGAGGCTACCCAGGGCTCCGGAGAGTTGGCCTACGGGCAGGAAGTCGCTGACGTGAGGGACTCACTGCTTCCCTCTTCAGCCCTCAAGCATCGCGACTGATACCGAGCCGAAGATGACGCCATCTTCCGGCGCCGGCATCCCTACGCGGCGCGCGAGGGAGCTGAAGAGGAAGCAGTGAGTGCTCCCTCGCGCGCCCGCCTTCCTGCCCGACCGGCCACCCGCCCGCCCGCCGGGGTCAGCAGGGCCACTGGACCCCAGGGAATCCCCCCAGCACTCCAAAAGGTAAGGAGGCTGGGGGGATTACATTTTAAAAAAAATGTGTGTTAGTGTGTGTTTGTGTGTTAGTGTGTGTTAGTGTATGTGTGTTAGTTTGTGTTAGTGTATGTGTGTTAGTGTGTTAGTGTATGTGTGTTAGTGTGTGTTAGTGTATGTGTGTTAGTTTGTGTTAGTGTGTGTGTGTTAGTGTATGTGTGTTAGTGTGTTAGTGTATGTGTGTTAGTGTGTGTTAGTGTATGTGTGTTAGTGTGTGTGTTTGTGTGTTAGTGTCTGTGTGTCAGTATGTCTGTGTGTGTTTTTGTCAGTATGTATGTCTGTCTGTGTGTCAGTATGTCTGTGTGTGTTTTTGTCAGTATGTATGTCTGTCTGTGTGTCAGTATATCTGTGTGTGTGTGTTTCAGTATGTCTGTGTGTGTCAGTCTGTCTGTGCATGTCAGTATGCCTGTCTGTGTGTGTGTCAGTATGTCTGTGTGTGTGTGTCAGTATGTCTGTCTGTCTGTGTGTCAGTATATATATGTGTGTATATCTGTGTGTGTCAGTATGTGTATGTGTCAGTATGTCTGTCAGTGCGTCAGTATGTCTGTTAGTGCATGTGTATGCATGTGTCAGTATATCTGTCTGTGTGCCAGTATGTCTGTGTGTGTGTCAGTATATCAGTCTGTGTGTGTCAGTGTATGTGCCTGTGTGTGTGTGTGTGTGTCAGTATTTCTCAGTGTATGTGGGTGTCAGTATATCTGTCAGTGTGTGGTTGTCAGTATTTCTGTCAGTGTATGTGTGTCAGTATGTTGATCAGTGTATGTGTCTGTGTGTGTGTCAGTATGTCGGTATATGTGTCTGTGTGTCAGTATGTCTGTATATGTGCCTGTGTCAGTATGTCTACCAGTGTATGTGTCTGTGTGTGTGTCAATATATGTACCTGTGTCAGTATGTCTGTCAGTGTATGTGCCTGTTTATCTGTATGTAGTCAGTGTATGTATCTGTGTATCTGCTTGTGCGTCAGAGTGTGTACCTGTGCATCTGAGCCACAACTTTAAATACAAATACACCCCTCCATTCAAACTTCAACACTACATATAAAACACACTCCTGCATTGAAATGTCAACACTACATACAAGCACACTCCTACATTCAAAAACAAACACTACACATAAATGCACACTTGCATTCAAACTCCAGTACCACATACAAACACATTCACACAAACATACTCCATACAAACACATGCTTACATTCAAACATACAAACATGGCTCAGTGTTAAATACAACCCTGCAAGCATGGGAAATTGGTAGAGTCCCAGCTGTCAAAGCATTGTTGGAGTTGCACGACAGATGGGGTTCTACCTTTAGTCCAACCCTGCAATTGGGGGTCCCAATAAAATTCATTCTACTTTAGTACCGCCACTGCGTTGGGATGGATGCCGTGATTGCATACCAGGGAGTGAGGGGCGAGAGCGGCAGGGCCCAGGGGGCCCAAGCAAACACTTGCCCAGGGTCCATTCGTTATTAAAGACGGCCCTGCCGTAGTTCATATATGAAAAAGTAACACTTCTTTTACTTTATTCATTTTAGGACCTCCCTTAATTTGGCAAACATACAAGGCCATAACTAAAGGGTGTATACATCATGGAAATTTTCCTGACTTCGTTAAAGATGGCATCTTAAAGTCTGGACATCCTTATCTACTAAGGTTACCACAGTATATTACGTACTGAAAGAGTCGTAGCATAGCCTTGAAGCTTGTTTATGCATTATTTTTTATTGTAATTCGCCTGGGACAAAATGGCACAAACATATTATGCACTGAGGTTATTGCTTAAAGAAACCGTTATGAAAAACAATATGTTCCATTTCTAACACCTTGTCAGTTTGCAATCTCTTAAAGACAAATTACACAGTTTAAGAAATACAACATTTCATTCTAAAACTTGTAATATTTGCATTTGCCCATAACATCATGAACAAGTTCGTGCATACAACATTGGTGAAAGTATATAACCAATCATTGATATAAAACATATCTAGGGGACATTGCTAGATGGGGTGTCTTTAGAATAGGAGGGTGTAGAGTAGGGCCTCCTTAGAATATAAAAGAACAAAGATGGTTATGTGCTAAGACTGCGTTTGTGACGTTCTGGCATGGTCAGGTGCAAAATTACATATTTGATGTTCTTGCAATGTATATGGCTGTTAGTGTTTAGCCAAACATAAATTAACCTTATCAAGCAATATATTGTTGTTGTGTCTAAGTGTAAAAAGAAACCTTTATGGCTAATTACAAACCAGTATCGAACCTTCCATTTCTGGGGAAAATAATTGAAAAAGTAGTGACAACTCAACTGGAGGCCCATCTCGCAAGCTTTAACATCTTTGATCCTTTCCAGTCAGGTTTCAGATGCTGCCACAGCACCGAAACAGCACTAGTCCGAGTGCTAAATGATCTACTTATGGCGAGAGATAAAGGTGATTACTTCATCCTAATCCTCTTGGATCTCTCAGCTGCGTTTGACACCATTGACCATAGGATTTTAATAGAGCACTTGCAGCACATTTGTGGTCTAGGAGGCACAGTCCTTAACTAGTTTAAATCTTTCCTCACTGGTAGATCACAGATAGTAACATCAGGATCAAGCTCATCGGCACCAACGGAACTGGCCTGCAGAGTTCCACAGGGATCCATCTTGTCTCCCATGCTATTCTCAATTTACTTGATGGGGGACATCATTAGGCGACATGGCCTAAGGTATCATTGGTACGCTGATGACACACAACTCTTGTCTTCTCCTTTGCTCCAGATATCACATGCCGCATCAACAGTTTCTTAGCAGACCTCATAGAATGGATGAATGCTAGTTGGCTTAAAGTGAACCCGGACAAAACAGAGTTACTCTTGGTGACGGGACCCTGGGCAACAAAAATATCCCATGGTCACACAACTGGCCTGGAGCTTGGAGCCTCTGAACTCATCAGTTCATCACAGGTACGAAACCTCGAAGTGCTGATTGACTCTGGACTCATTTAAACAGCAGATTTCCTCCGTAATAAAATCTGCCTACTTTCACCTGAAAAACATAGCCAGGATACAACACTTACTTCCACCGGATGATATGCCAACATTAATCCATGTATTTGTATCCTCTCGGCTAGATTACTGCAATGTACTTTACTTGGGCCTCCCAGAAAAATAACAACATCGCCTTCAGCCTGTACAAAATGCAGCAGCCAGACTACTGACCAATTTAACCCGCTCCTACCACATAACATCTGTTCTCCACTCCTTGGATTGGCTTCCAATTAAATGGCGAAAATATTTTAAAATTGGGCTGCTAACCTTCAAAGCCTTAAATAATCAAGGCTCACAGTACCTGAAAGAGCTTCTGACACCCTACATTCCATCCCATTCACTTCAGTCAGCCAGCAAATCCTTACTGTCAGTGCCAATAATAAAGACAGACTCAGATCCCAGGGCATTCAACCACGCTTCTCCTACCTTCTGGAACTCTAACGTGCACAATCAAAAAATACAAAAAAGCTAAAGACCCACCTCTTCCATCAGGCATTCAGTCCGCTCATCTGACCTTCAGAAATTCCTAACTTTTGTGTCTTTATGTTTGTATATTTGTAAAGCGCTTTGAGTCTCACAGGGAGAAAAGCGCTATAAAAATTGCAAATTGTTATAACAGAGCTCAACAGCAATAATACAGTAATAGGTCTTTAAATTAAAATAACTGTGTTTAGAAATCAGTTGATGTAAATAAGATCAATTGTTCTTGTTCTAAAATACAGTTTTCTTGCATCAATTATTAGTAAGTTACATAAAATCTTTCAGAACAGCCCTGACCAATGGCGTACACATGACCCATGGGGCCCCGGTGCGAAAATTGATCCGTGGGCCCCCCCCCGCGCGGGCCGGGCCGCAACACATGGCGGTGGTCACCTGGTCGCAGGGGTTACAGGGCTGCGACCCCTGCGACCGCGGTATGTACGCCAGTGCATGCAGATGCACACACACTTAAAGGACCACTCTAGGCACCCAGACCACTTCAGCTTAATGAAGTGGTCTGGGTGCCAGGTCCAGCTAGGGTTAACCCATTTTTCATAAACATAGCAGTTTCAGAGAAACTGCTATGTTTATGAATGGGTTAAGCCTTCCCCCTAATCCTCTAGTGGCTGTCTCATTGACAGCCGCTAGAGGCGCTTGCGTGCTTCTCACTGTGATTTTCACAGTGAGAGCACGCCAGCGTCCATAGGAAAGCATTATGAATGCTTTCCTATGTGACCGGCTGAATGCGTGCACAGCTCTTGCCGCGCGTGCGCATACAGCCGAGGGGGAGGAGAAGAGGAGGATCGGAGGAGGAGAGCTCTCCGCCCAGCGGTGGAAAAAGGTAAGTTTTACCCCTTTCCAGAGCCGGACGGGAGGGGGTCCCTGAGGGTGGGGGCACCCTCAGGGCACTATAGTGCCAGGAAAACGAGTATGTTTTCCTGGCACTATAGTGGTCCTTTAAAGGACCACTACAGACACCCAGATCACATCAGCTCAATGAAGTTGTCTGGGTGTCACGTCCCTCTAGTTTTAACCCTGCAGCTGAAAACATAGCAGTTTCAGAGAAACTGCTATGTTTCACTGAGGATTAATCCAGCCTCTAGTGGCTGTCTCACTGACAGCCGCTAGAGGAGCACACTGAACGTCCATAGGAAAGCATTGAGTAATGCTTTCCTATGGGCGGTTTGAATGCGTGCGCAGTCGCATTCGGAGCTGAGAGGCTGAGGGATCCCCAGCGCCAAGGGAGTCCGGCGCTGGAGAAAGGTAAGTGCAGAAGACACACACAC
>OW240914.1:106920730-107149514 GCA_933207985.1 Pelobates cultripes
CCTGGAAGTGGGGGGCAACACAGGAAGACTCAGAAAAAGCTGTTTCCTGAGGATTCACCCCGCCGAAGGAACTGCTTTAAATGTGGAAAGTCAGGGCATTTTCAGCGGGAGTGCCCTGCGGATTCCATGGAGGTGGATGTGGGGGTGCTGGCAACCGAGCTCGGGGAGACTCAAATGACCAGGTCTTACAAGCGAAGGAAGACCCGGCCTACATATAGTCTATCTGTAGGGGCCAAGATTGGGCCTAAATCTTTGATACACCTAAATCTTTGATACACGTGCAAGTGGAAGGAATTCATGCTTCAGCATTGCTAGATACAGGTTCTCAAGTCACCATTATCTACAGAGACTTCTATCAACGTCATTTGAAACACATTCCTATGGAACCTGCAGGAGAGTTTCAGCTATGGGGCGTTGGGTCTCAAGCTCAACCTGTGGAGGGATGCATAAAAGTGACCATAACTATTCCCCAGTTAAATACCGGGATGATATGTCCTATGGAGCTGGAAGCTTTGATATGTCCTGCAGCCAAGAAAGTGTGTGCCCCAATAATATTGGGTACTAATGCAAAGATGGTACAGGATGTATTCAGGGCCTATCTGACAGAAGTGGGAGATGTCTCCTTAGACCGACTGATGGAGGTCAGCCCTGTCCTAGGAAAAGAGTGTCGACGACTAGCCCTTGCAACAAAACCAGGGTTGTGCCACTATTCTGGAACAGAACCTGCATTTGTGAAGCCTGGTGAGACCAAAACCTTACGAGCCATAGCCTCAATGCACCATGAAATGTTGGGGGGAACTGGACAATACCTTATTGAGTCTCTGCCTGAAGAGGATCAGAAGAAGGGGTGGACTCTCATACCTGAGGTAAAAGATTGGCGAAAAAGGTGGTGTCGGAGTTTTCCTGTGATGGTACAGAATTTAACCCCCACGGAAATCCGGATTGATCGTCATCAGAAGATTGGTGTAATACACCTTTTAGATCAAGTTTCGTCCATCATGTCTGTGAGTGCAGAACAGACGGATCATGTGAAAGCACCTTTAGATTTTGATCTAGAAGATTCTCCCCTACCACAGCAGTGGAAAGACAGCCTTCGTTCAAAACTGGCCATCCGAGAGGGAGTGTTCTCCAGAGCAGAGATGGACGTGGGGTGTTCTAAGAGTGCCACCCATGCTATAAGACTTGCTGATCCTACTCCTTTCAGAGAAAGGTCAAGAAGAATACCCCCTCGAGATGTGGAAGATGTCCGGGACATACTCCAGCAGATGGAAGGAGCAGGCATCATCACAGAGTCCCGGAGCCCCTATGCCTCACCCATTGTGGTAGTGAGGAAAAAGAATGGTTCAGTTCGGCTATGTGTGGACTACCGTACTCTGAACAAGAGGACTGTGCCAGACCAGTACACCTTGCCCCGGATAGAAGATCTTCTGAACGCCCTATCTGGCAGCCAGTGGTTCAGTGTGCTTGACTTGAGGTCTGGATATTATCAGGTACCCATGAAGAAGGAAGATCAGGAAAAGACAGCTTTCATCTGCCCTTTGGGGTTCTTCCAGTTTACCAGAATGCCTCAGGGAGTCACAGGAGCTCCTGCTACTTTTCAGAGGCTGATGGAGAAAACTGTGGGGGATATGAATCCCAAAGAGTGTCTAGTGTATCTAGATGACCTAATTGTTTTCGGGAAGACACCAGAGGAGCATGAACAAAGATTGCTAAAGGTGTTGGATCGACTTCAAGCTGAAGGCCTGAAGCTATCAGTGGACAAATGCCGATTTGCCCAGAACTCTGTCACTTATGTGGGGCACATAGTCTCCGCTGAAGGAGTAGCCACAGATCCTGCTAAAATTGAAGCAGTGCTGAATTGGCCAAGACCAAATAACATCGGTGAGTTGCGGTCCTTTCTCGGATTCTGTGGTTACTACCGAAGGTTCGTGAAAGACTACTCAAAGATTGCTCGAGAGTTACATGACCTGCTGAAGATTATCTCTGACGTAAAGGGTGTTAAGGCACCATATCCTAAAGACCCCTTTGGAGAGAAATGGACTTCAGGATGTGAAGATGCCTTTCTGACGCTGAAGAAGAGACTTACAGAAGCTCCTGTCTTAGCCTATGCAGACCCTGAGAAACCATATATCCTCCATGTGGATGCCAGTATGGAAGGCCTAGGGGGTGTACTGCACCAAAGTTATCCAGCAGGATTGAGGCCGGTGGCTTACATAAGTAGGAGTCTTACAGGTGCAGAGAAGAACTATCCAGTCCATAAATTGGAATTTCTGGCACTCAAGTGGGCCATCGTGGATAAGCTGCATGACTATTTGTATGGGGCAACATTCGAAGTAAGGACTGACAACAATCCACTTACCTACATCCAGACTACAGCTAAGCTGGATGCTACAGGACATAGGTGGTTGGCTGCCTTGTCAAACTACAGTTTCAGCCTGAAGTACAAGCCTGGGCCCAAGAATGTCAGCGCAGATGCCCTGTCCCGCAGACCTAGACTCCCCCCTCACCAAGAAGAAGAGGAGTGGGAAGAGATCCCTGGGCCGGGGGTAGGAGCCTTTTGTCAGATGTATGTGGTGGCCGAGAGTCAAGAAGAATTTGCCGAGCTAAGAGGGATAGACTCCATTAGCCACTCTCCCGAAGCTGTGCCTGAGGTGTTCCATGCTCCAGTCATGCTTCAACAGTGGTCCAGTATAACCACAGAAGACAAGAGGAAGGCTCAAGCGCAGGACTGGTATATTGGGATAGTTATCAGAGCAATAAAGACTAAGAATCCTAAATTGCTGACTTCTCTACCTGTGAATCAAAGAGAATTATACCGAAGAGAATGGAGCCGACTACATCTCGAAGATGGAGTACTCTATAGGGTCGTGAAGTATCATGATCACCCTGACAGAAAACAATTGGTACTACCGCACCGATACCGTGGCATGGTCCTGAGAGCTCTCCACGATCAACATGGGCATCTCGGGGTGGACAAGACCTATGGCCTAGTACAAGATCGGTTCTATTGGCCTCGCATGAGGGAACATGTCGAGCAACATGTAAAGACATGCAGGAGGTGTATCCAGAGGAAGACCCTGCCTGTGAGAGCTGCCCCTATGGGTCATCTGAAAAGTACGGGACCCATGGATCTTGTGTGCATGGACTATCTCTGCATTGAGGACGATACAGCGGGAATTGGAAATGTGCTGGTGGTAACGGACCACTTCACCAGATATGCTCAAGCTTTCCCCACTAAAGACCAAAAGGCTGTGACTGTAGCCAAAGTCCTTTGGCAGAAGTATTTTATTCACTATGGACTACCCAATCGACTACACTCTGATCAAGGTAGAGACTTTGAGAGTAAGTTGATAAAGGAGCTGTTAGGCATGTTGCAGGTGCAGAAGTCCAGAACCACACCTTATCATCCGGAGGGTGATGCACAGCCAGAACGTTTCAATAGGACCCTCCTAGATATGCTAGAAGCGGTCTTGGAGTAAACATGTGGAAACCATGGTCCACGCATACAACTGTACAAGGCATGAATCTACAGGGTTCTCACCCTATTTCTTAATGTTCGGAAGAGAAGCTCGATTGCAGATAGATGTCCGGTTGGGAGTGTCTCCTGATGGAACAGATTCAACTTCACACTTTCAATATGTGAGGAACCTCAAACAAAACCTTCGTCGGGCCTACGAGTTGGCCACCCAAGCTGCAGCAAAAATGGAAGAACGGAACAAAAGAAGATATGATGCTAAGGTGAGATATCGGGAGATTCAAGCAGGGGATAAAGTTCTTCTCCGGAATCTAGGTGTGCCTGGAAAACACAAACTGGCTGACAGATGGAAAGATACCCTGTTTGAGGTTGTGTCCAAACTGGAAGGACTGCCAGTGTACAACATTCGGGGCCCGGAGGGCCGAATAAAGGCTTGGCATAGAAACCATCTGCTTCCAGTTGTGTATACTGATGAAGAGGAAGAGAGTAGTGAAGAACTGGAGGAAACCCCAGCAGAGAGTCCTGGAAATGGGGCAGAGGAGACCCCGGGAACTCCCAGTGCAGAGGATCAGTGGTGGTCATCACCCGCTGAAGAAACACAACAATTGCCTCCTTTAACTCCTGTGGTTTCACAAAGTCCCGGAACCTCTCCTGGGTCACAAAGTTCTCCAAGGTTGAATCCAGAAAGTCCCTGTTTTGTGCCTGGAACTTCCCTTAAAAACTCTACTTCGAGGGCAGGAGTCGAAGTTCCACAGTTGATGTCCCAAGATCCCCTCCCCCAGCGAGAACTGAGACACAGCACCAGAGTGCGGCAACCCCCTAGGGCCCTAGTTTATGATAATATAGGAGAGCCCAGTTATGCCCCGCTGACACAAGCAGCATTTAAAATGGCCACTTTCCTACATGCACTAGCCGAAGTGGTAAATGTTAGTGACTGTTTACCCTAAATAACTAGCTAGCTAGGATGTTACTGTGCGAACTGTACTGTAGGTATGCTAAACCTTTTTCTGTTGAATTTTTGTTAAGCTCCCTGGCTAGGACTTGCCAGTGGAAGGCAAGTATTTTCAAGGGGGAGCATGTAGCCCGTGAAGTTACACAGGCTGCATTATCTGAAATGCCCAGTAGATGGCACATGGACTCAGTATGCTGTTAATAAAACATTGAGCTTTGATCACATGACTTGCTGAAATCAAGAGAGGAGTGTGGCATCATCGCAGGGCCTGTCAGGACTTCCTGCACAGCTCTGAGGGAGGAGGATTCTAAGAGTGACCACATGCTGAGCCAGAGAGAGGACATGTGAGAGACTGTAGCACAGAGATAGGGCCTGGCTGAGAGAACTTGTTTCACCCAAGATCACACCAGCTGAGAGAGGGACCTGCAGGAAAGGAAAGAAGACAAGCACTGAGTCCAGACGTCTGGCGAATCCAGTGAGAGGAGACTGCTGCTGACTGACTGGTTAATTGTGTTGTGAGGGTAAGCCAAGCCTCTCCCTGTATCACCACAGGGCCCCTGTCTCCTCACTCACAGTAAAGACTCTGAGGTCCCGTGACGGACATTACACATCTGAGGCTGCTTCAGTGACCCAGGACTTATAAGGGCCCCAACTCTCCTATGTGCACCAACGGCCGCTAGGGCGAAGATAAGGGGGTGGGGCGCAGGTGTGCTGGTGGGTGAGTGAGGAAAATCCACATTTTGCATTGTTATCTGTGTTACTCTATTGTATTTTCCTATGTATGTTGGTTCAATTGTTACTTACCATATAAAGTTAGTCCCAGTTAGACTGTGTCAGTCTCATTGCACCAAGTATGTTCCCAGTGGGACCCCACATCCCTACCCCGGATGCTCCACTGGGTGGAGGCACTGCCGCAGACATGTACCCCAGCTCCCAGATAGCGGAGGCTCAGGATCCGCCTGTCAGGCATAGTGAGTTAACTAGGTTTGGGGACCCCAAAGACACTAGGGGGCACCCCCAAAACCCCGTTACAGTTCCTATTATAAAAACTTTGACAGATATGATACAACATTTTTGCCAAACTGAATTTTTGGCTGGGCTTATGATCCCATGTCAGTATTTGGAAAAAATTGGGGTGCAGTTTTGGAAGGAGATGGCCAAAGATGGGAAAAACTTGACATTAGAAATTCGGGGCTGAGTTAGCTGTGAAGTCATATATTATCTTACATGGAATTTAGTCTCCTGAACTAGAATTAACCTAGGTGAGGTAACATACTTGGTCAGGTTATGTTTCCACTCTTTTGAATTGATACCTGTGACAGATCTCTCTGTTTTTGAATTACTTTTATTTCCCCTTTGGTTCGTCTTTTTGTTCGGCTATTTCCCTGTCCGTGCGGTCTCTACGCTTTACTACCCTTTTACCGAAAGAACTGTCAAGCGGCCGGCCACCCAGCGTGGAAGTGTGCTGCTTGTTAACCTCTTGGCCTCATTAGAACATTGTGGTTAACTGCAGACACTTCCTAATTGTCGAAGGTCGGCTGGGTGGTCGTCGTTCGTATGAACGAACACTTGGCGGCGGCCATCTTGGACATACGAATGCCCAACGGTGTTAGTCGACGATTCCATGGAACTGAAATCGGACACTATTTTCACACGAACACCGCTGAAGCCGCCGACCTCCCTTCATCTGTTCTTCCATTCATACGAACGCTATATCGTTCCGTACTTTTCCATACGAACAGAGTCAGCCCAGATAGCTATCCCATGGAGCCCATTCGTATAACAAAAGACTATGTGAAAGACTTTGGCTCCATGACGATTGAACTGTATGTATGTGATCGGAGCGCCATTCGGTAATATTGTGCGCTCAGATCCAGGCTATCTGGGGATTCGTTGAATGTGGGGATTCTGTTCAGGAGTTTTATAATTGTGTATTTTTATGTATTTTTGTTATCCTGTATAAAATTTAGGTTATGCTCTATCCTCAGAGATAATTGAGTTACTTCCCAATTATCTCCAGGATTAAGAGGAGGGTCCTATACTGTGTAAATGGGAGTGTTTATCCCTGTACTACTGTGATTGGTCACTGTAATATTTTGTCACAGTTTTCCACCGGGTCCCCTATGGGAGTGTCCACCTGGTGGGAGACCTGCATAAAAGGCAGGCAGGTAGCCCAGATTAAACAGATTCCTGCTTGACCCGTCTCGTACTTGGAGGGATTTATTTGTGCATTTTCCTGTTTGGTTGTTTGGAGTGTTCGGTAGCTGATCCTGCATTCGGGAAGGGAATATCTTTGGCGACTTTAACCCTTTTGTATCTGGGGTGCTGTAACAATACCTAACAAGAATATTGTAGAAATGATGATTAATTTGAACGTAGCACAAAGGCAAAAAACTCCACACTGTATTTAAGCAGAATGGTCATAATAAAATGATGGTACTTAAAGGGACCAGAACAACTACAGCTTAATGGTGAGTATAATCATTATATGCAGGCATTTTAATGCAACACTGCCTTTTTCACTGCATTGCCCCAGGGACACCTCCAAGTGGCCACTCCTCAGATGCTGGCTCAGTGCTGCACAGTAGGCAGCACTGCTGTTCACTGTCCCCATGCCCTGCGTTTGGCCTGCCCCCCTTGTCGATTTTAACCAATCCAATGCTTTCCCCATTTGCCAAATTGCTTATGCTGCTTTTGAGACCGTATGGTAGCCCAGGAATAAGAATTACCCCTTTGATGGTATACCATTTGCAAATGTAGACAACCCAGGGTATTCAGTATGGGATATGTCCAGTCTTTTGTAGTAGCCACTTAGTCACGAACGCTGGCCAAAGTTAACGTTTTTATTTGTTTGCATTTTTTAAAACAAAAACTACACTTTTACTGGTGATTTCATAGTCGTGATAAGTTTTACTGTTTTCAAACACTGATCTTTGTGTTCAGCGAAGTTTCCCGAGTATAACAATACCCCCCCCATGTACAGGTTTTATGGTGTTTTGGAAAATTACGGGGTTAAATATAGGGCTTGCCAATTCAATTCTCTGGACTGTCTGTCTGGCTGGTCTCTCAAATTATAATTAATAAAATCAAATAATTATGTAAAATTAATAGTTATAAATATGTAGAATGTATGTGTATGTATATGTGTGTATATATATATATATATATATATATAAATACATACATACACACACACACACATATGTTTTTATTTCGTATATGTATTGTGACGGATCACCCTGTCCCTGGATTGTAATCCCTTTATTTCATTACCCTATGGGTTCGGGACATTGTATTCTCCTTAGTTTTAGTTTTATTTTATTCTCCTACCGAACAACTAGACCACCTGGATGTGGAGTGTGCCACTCATTAACCTCTATCACCTCCTTAACACTTCTAAAATCACAAGCGTTCTAAGCGGTCGCCATTTGGTATACAAACACGTGGCAGTGGCCATCTTTAGCCGCGAACACATATAGCGGTGTTTGGTCTTCGAGTTCATGGAACTATAATCAGACATTCGTCCTCGCGAACACCGCTTGGACTTCCATTTCTACAGACGTTTGGCTGGTTTCGAATGAGAAGAGCGGCGTTTGGTGGGAGCAAGCTCCCGAACGAGGAACATAGACTGAGCCTACCCACGAACCCCTACGTTTGGTATTTTGACTGTATTGTGTCAAAATAAAGAGGCCGACAGCACAGCCTAATTTCATGGAATTCTTTTGGGCAGGAGCCTCGTGTGCAGTTGGTCAAAATGTGACTTCCATGGAGAGCTTGAACCCCTGAACCGATCTGGGTGATTTGTGGATATGTTGGTCAACCAAATTGGGGATGTAACTTTTGTGGGGTTTCCATGGGTTTTGGGGGTACTGCTAAAATGTATGTTCTTTGTGCCTGGAGATAATTTAGTTAATACAGTTCATGACTCATTTATCTCCCATGCACAGGGGAGGGATTATCTTATTTTGTATGGGAGTGTCCTGGACCTGAGAGCCAGAGAGAGAGAAATTAATATACACTTAATAAGAAATTTTATTAAGACACGGAGGCTCTTATTATGCTGCACTCTTTCTTTATTTCCCTCAGTAGCAAAGAAATATAACATTTAAAAAAAATCATCAAACAACACATCTATCTATCTATCTATATATATATATATATACTTCTCTACCTCTACTTACTCTGTTTTATATTTTACTTATTTACCCCGTTTATTTTCCCTAATGGTTACTTTTCTTTCACGTCCTTCCGCTACTTTTTTCTAGTTAGAAGCGATTCACGCATGCATGTCGTTCGATAGTTTTTACCGTGAGTTTGGTTTAATTTTTTTAATCCTGCGAATGATCTTTCGGGGTTTTAACCGTTCGGTTGTTTGCCTCTGTTTGCGTGTTTTTGCCCAGATCCGCGCATTGTGCGCAGTTCGGTACTTTTTTGCTGTTCGTTTAGTCTGTTGTACTTTAACAGGATTTTGATGTGAACAACTGTTCATTAATATTAGTTTCATGAAAATTTCACAGTTCAGTGGAATTTTGCACCATTTTACCCGAAAACCTTGCCTCTTCCTGTCTAAACCTTGTTGGGGTTTAGCAGTTTTGGCAAACGGATGGCTCTTTTTCTTGCTCTGCGTTATTTCTATAACTGAGTTTATTTTCAGCATTTTCTTCCCTATTTAATTACCACTATTACTATATGATATTTATCATGCAGTCTGACAGAGATTTGTCCATGACCTCTGTGTCGCATGCGACCCCTCAGATGACGCCACTGGGGAAGGGGTTTTCTCCCCTCAATTTCCTGCATCTGCAGACATGCAGGTGCTTTTGGACGCCTCAATGTCAAGATCTAAGACGCCTGATGTCTGCTATGGGTGTGATGTCGACCTCTTTGTCGCAAAACATCACTAAAGCCCTTTTACAGGCCCAACAGTCAGCTCAGCAGACTGTCATGTTGACTGCAATAATACAGGCACCTGTTCCACAAGGCCGTAAAGCTACGGCCAAATCTAAACAAGGATGGCGCGCAAATACCACTGCGCAAAAGAGCCACTAGCCACCGGTGCAGGGGAAGAGGCGACCGCCTCCTCTCACAGCACCTTCCCAGCTACGGTTTCCGGGGCACAGGTAAGTGTGTTGGACTCTGTCGACGATGCAAACATTTTGGATCCTCGGGGTTTACCCGTTTGATCCAGAGGAATTAAGACATCCGCGTTCAGTGTAGTAGTGCCCTTCTGAACATGTGGCGAGATAAATCGCCTCTAGAGTCCGTAAGCCCTTGGATAAGGCCACATGGAACAAGTTACGGGCAGAATGCCCTCGCCCTACTGTCCCTGATGATGCGTGTAAAACGCCAAGTGTAGATCCAAAAATTGTTCAGTTTTTAGGGAAAACCGGATGAAAATCCAGAAAGGGTTTGAAATTCTCATTGACCCACTGTCAGGATAAGGTCCTGGACATTTTAGGCCCTGCTGCCAAAATTTTTGATGCGTTTGAAGACGACTGGGATTTGGACCGAGGCACCATCCGTAGTTTGATCCAACAGATTATCTGCGTGGTTGGCAATGTAAATACTGTGCTGGCTACTGAGTGCCGCAAGTCTAAGCTGGTCAGGCCAAAGGGTTACTTTTCGGTGACACTTTTGTTAAAGAGTTGGGGTCATTTGTATACACGTTTACGGCTTTGGATAAAGCACAAAGTAATATGAGAAAAAAAAAATTTCGGGGACCGGAAGAGGAAGGAGCCATCTGTCCAGCCGTATACAAAGAGGTTCTTACAGAGAGAACCAAGGCTCCTATTCAGGACGAGCTGGGTTCCAAGAACACAAAGCTACACAAGCATTCTTCCCACATAGGAGCAGACCCTGGGTCGCTAGGTTGCATTCAAGGAGCTCCTTCTGGAAGACAACCTTATGGTAAGTGTCAACACTCCCCCTTTTTCCCCTTCTGGAAGTGGGGGGCAGACGAATGCATTTTTCTCATGTGTGGTCACATCTGACTTCAGATGCTTTGGTCCTTCAGGCCATGACAGGCTATCAGATTTTGGGTCACACCTGGTCCAAACCTTCCCCCCCCACGGAAATAGTTTTTTGCCATCAAGATGCTCTGCTTGTATCCAAGGAGATTCAAGAATTGATGCGCAAACAAGCCATCACAGAGATTCCAACCAATACCCTGGGTTATGTCAGCAATCTCTTCCAGGGCCCCAAAAAAGGTGGAGGGATGAGCCCAGTCATACACCTACAACTGAACAGTTGTGTGTCCTACCACCATTTTAAGATGGAAGGTGTACATTGTCTTCGCGATTTACTCCAACCAGCGGATTGGATGGCCAAATTAGATTTACAGGATGCTTACCTCACGGTCCGTATAACAGAACAACATTAAAATTTTCTCCAGTTCATGTGACAAGGCCAAAATGGAGATTCAGGTGCCTCCCGTTCGGACTGTTGTCAGCCTCATGGTGCTTCACCAAGATAATGAAACCGTGGTCGCCCTATTAAGGAGTTGAGGCATTCGGCTTATTATCTACCTGGACGATATCCTCATTTTAGCTCAGTCAGCCAGCCTCCTCCACACACATCTGACGTTACTACAAAACCTTATAAATTGGGAAAAATCCACATTGGCTCCTTCCCAATGTACCAAATTCCTGGGACTAGTAGTCGATATAACGCTTCAGACTTTACACCTACCGACATCAAAGTTGGTAAATATCAAAAAAGAAATCAGACATACGTTGGAGGTTCCCCTACTATCCCTCAAACATTTGGTGCGAGTCAGAATCCTAGCGGCTTCCATCCAAGCCACATTCCCGGGCCCTCTCCATTATCGGGCACTTTCACGACTACAAGCCTCTTACCTAAGAGGCGGACCGTCATACGAAGACATGGTGACGTTAGACAAGGAAGCGAAGGACAAGCTTCATTGGTGGCTTCTCCACATGGAAGCCCGGAATGGACGCGACCCCAGACCTGACTATAGAATCGGATGCAAGCTTGCACTTTTGGGGTGAGCGTTGTGGAAATATCTCCAAGGGAAGCAGATGGTCAGATCTAGAATCCACCCCACATATCAATTGCCTAGAGCTTCTGACCAGATCCTTTGCTGTACGCAGCCTCTCTCCAACTCACTCCCACTGCACAATCCTACTGAAGATGGACAATGTTTCAGCGAACATGGCACGCAATTTTTGGCAATTTTGCCTTATACACAACATTTCGGTGACAGCGGAATATATCTCTGGCCTCTCCAACACCACAGCAGATTGGTATTCCCGTCATATCGAAAAACTTCAGCGATTGGAATCTGGACCTTCTAATGTTCCAGAAAATCGCAGACTTGTGGGGACCTTTGGTAATAGAACTCTTTGCCTCTCATCTGAATGCTCAAATCCCTCATTTTTTCAGCTGGAGATCAAATCCGATGGCTCTGGCAACAAACTATGCCTTTCCCTTGTTTGCAATGATTCCACATTGCCTGCTTCAACTACGTCGCCAACAGGACATGTTGGTTATTGTGACCCCTTTATGGCCGTCACAACCGTGGTTCCCTCATCTGTTGGAGATGACTGATTTTCCTTGCCTTTTCCCATTGTACGATTCTCTCCTCCAAGACCCAGATGGGCAGTTTCACCCACTGATCCCCCAGGGCCTTCTACGTCTTGTGGTGTGGCTGTTTTCAGGGGACCTTGGTCAATCCCAGGTGTTCCGCAATCTACTCTCTGACTTCTCGAGAATGCATGGGCACCCAGCATGAGGCAAGCTTATAAGTCTGTTTGGAATGCATGGAATGGTTGGTGCCTGAAAAGGGAGATCTGGATCCCCTATTGGCTCCTTTAACATCCATCCTACATTTTCTGACTTCTCTTTTTGAAGCAGGGAAAGCATACCGCACAGTTAACCTTTACCGTTCTGCGCTTTCTGACGGACATCTAGGCATTGATGTTATTCCTATCGGACGACATCCCTTTGTCTGTCGCCTACTTCGCAGAGTGTGTCTTTCCGATCCGCCTTTACCTCGCTATTCTTCTCTCTGGGACAATATCCAAGTTATGGCTTTCTGGAGTCATGGGCAGACAATGGATTACTATCCCTCAAACAACTCTCTGCTAAATTAGTCATGCTCTTTTGTCTAATCTCATGCAAAAAGATTATCTGACGTACGTGCTCTTGATACGGACGCTTGTTCATTTACTCTGGAAAGCATTGTTTTTGACATCTCTAGAAGGAAAAGCTACGATCTTGACATTGAGGCGTCCAAAACTTCTTCCAAGTCTGTTCTTTACCTGGGTTTTCCAGAGAGACCTCTCCTTTGCCCTGTGGCATGTTTATGGAATCTTTATGGAATCCTCTGAAACAACAATTGTTCATCTCCTTCCACAAGCCATACCTTCCAGTATCCTCTCCTGCACTGGTCGGCATCGATACTTCCATATTCTCTCCCTATTCGGTGCGTGGTGCTATGGCTTCTAAAGCTTCAGCAATCGACTGCCATTTAGAGGATATTTTGCGAGCTGCCGACTGGTCATCTGAATCTACATTTTGAGATTTTTATTTCAAACCGATTCAACATTTTGCAGGAACAGTCATTTCACAGCTTTAAACTTGCATAATAGGAGCCTCCGCGTCTTAATAAGATTACCAGATTTTACTATTTCATAACGTAAAGTCATGATTTTATTAATGACACTGAGGCAAGTATTATGCCTCCCACCCTTCCCAGATGACATACTGGCTGGGTAAGTTGTTGCTTCACGGTTAGTCTCAATGATGCATGTTGATTTATACAGGTTCTATCGAATGTGGGTTAATCCTCTACAACTATTTTGTATACTATTATATGATATATATATATATTTATATTATGATTGAAGTATATACTTGCTGTAAATTACGATGCATATATCCAGTTACGGCTTGGATATTACCATATTGTTTCTATCTTAGAAGCTTATCTTCAAGGTCACGTTGGTGATTCCGCTCTGACTGCCTGTTGTGGATTTGTTCTCTTCATGGTTCTGGATGTTCTGTCTTTCTTTGGGATTGCAAGAAAGAGGAAGTGATCTAATGTTTACCGCCTATTATGCCAAGGACTGGATGCTCATTGGCTGTTCTGGTTACTAGAACCTCTGATGTTATATATATGTTGGATGATTTTTTTAAAGGTTTTATTTGTTTGCTGCTGAGAGAAAGAAAGAAAGAAAGAGTGCAGCATAATACTCTCTTCCGTGTCATTAATAAAATCATGACTTTACGTCATGAAATAGTAAAATCTGGTAATTAATACACATTTGCTGGTAATCTGGCAAGCACAATGTTTGGACCAAATGGTATTAACTTGAAATTTATACATGTGTAATGAATAATCCACTACAATTAAGTAATTCAGTGTAGAAAGTGAGACAGAGATGGTCTTGACTTGCATCTATTGTCTACAGTCTGAAGGTTTTGAATATTTTAAGTGGCGCTGTCACTTTTTTTTTTTTAATTGCTAAATGGTGCATTGTGTCCCCCTGGGACTGTTTGAAAAGTTGATAAGGAAAAGTAGGGCAAACCTTCCCCTATATAGAACCTGTAGGTTGACAAATGGCAGAGGTTTAATCAAGCTACATGTCCTTTGTCAACTTTGTAGTTGGCTGGAAGCTCTTACCTTCTTCCATAATGGAGTAATTTCCATCACCTCTCTGTGTTTACACTTGCGGGATCCCGAGAGTCGACACAGTGCAATGCAATGAATAGCAGGGATGGAGACTTCCAATGCAGCAGAGAAAGACATGGTTGGACTGGCGGAAGTTGATAAATGGAAAGTTACACTGGCCTAAGGTAACGGACAAGCATTGGGGGAAAGGGGCAAAATAAATACCATGGGACAAGGAGGAGAGAACATGACAGAGCCACTTTAATTACTTCACTGATTTGTTCTAAAATAAGCTATGCAGTGTTAAGCTTTCTAAAAAGATAAACATTTGAGTGTCTGCATACTCTGAAAAAGCATGCACTTCGAGGAGCTGCAATCTGTTATTATATCTTGATAAGGTGGAGTGATTCATACGCTTTTTAGTTCATTTCCACCACAGACACAATAAGGAGACTCAGTTGGTGGTAACCCTGAGATAAAAGATTTATTAGTGAGAGGTAATTAGGAAACACTTAATTATACAAAAAATAAAGAAAACAAAATGTAGCTGCAAATTTTTGTCTAAACCAGCCACCAATCCTGGCAACAGAACCAACAAATTGTACTTAGAAACCATTGTCCTGCTTTACTAAATTCATCTCACCAATAATCAAGTTGAAACCAACCCGTATGTTAACTACAGAATCGCTCTATAAAACTTGCATCGGTACGCTATACTCTTTTAGTTCTACGATAGGCAGCTCTCTAGATGTTGCTTAAGAACAAGCTTCATGAGCCTTAGCCAGGGTGTATAATTCAACGTCTGACAAGCAACATGAATCATAGCACTGCTGTAAACGGACTGATAGTATATCATCCCATTAAACCCATCTTGTCTTCCTCCTTAAACCAGCTTTACTTCCATAATCAAACCATATGTGGGTGCCTTTCCCACAAATCCAGTAACTTTTATTCTGTAGAGCAGCTACTGGACCTAGCCCATGAATCAGATAAAGGCTGTGTGATCTCTTCACTGAATCCGTTGTGCATTTTTTCTTTTCTTCTGACAGCAAAGATTCCAAACTACTATTTGTTCTGGATCTACATGGCCCAGCTGGAGCAGGATCCAGAATCTGCAGAGCTAGCACTATCTGAGGGGGACACATGCTATGCCAAGCAGAGTTCTACCCAGACTGATCACTTCATGGGAGGTGTGCTGTTAGTGTGTAGCAATAAGGTCTCTTTAATTGATATTTTGTATCTTCCACTCCTGAGGAAGAATAGGGTAACCTCACTTGTGCTCTCTGAATCAAACTGACAGTTACTATACATTAATTACTTCTTTGTTAAAACCTAATTTTAAGAGACCTGCTCCATGAACCACTCCATTCAAGCATAGCTGATGATTAAGGATGTTCGCACAAGGTGGTCGCTGGTTTGGTGATGAGCTGCTGCAAATGGACACACTGCTCTGATCTCCTTGCATTTGCAGTCAATAGGAGACAGCAGTAGCAGTTCAATCCTGCCCCACACACAGGGAGGCGGAAGGACAGTGGATAGTGCTCCTGTTGAGAATTATCTCAGTCTCCACCCTGTTCCTCTTCCTGGGAGTGTCTTTGGGGCAAACTGGGGTTGAGGGGTAGTGTGGGATCTCCTTCAGGAGAAGTTAGGATTTTGGGATGGATGGAGACACAGACATCTCTGCCTCTGTTTGGTGACCCCTGCATGGTGGGGTCTGGCGAGAGGCGTGGGGGGTCTGTACAATATGATACAGGCAGGGGATTTACACCAAGAATTCAGGTAGGGAGTTTCGGTTCCAAACGGAGGGAAGCTTCATAAAGGCCCTCTTCATCCAGAACTGATGAGGAGTCCAGGAGATACTGTGTAACCTGTGGAGAGAAGGAACAATCTCCATTACAATAACATACATTTTTTTCATGAAAGGTACACAGTACATAGGTGGTGTTTCTTGTAGCTACAATCATTTGATATTAAAAATTGTATGGTACATGGTACACACAGGTTACAAGTAAAGAGTTACTCCAAGAATCATAACCTATACAGACCGCTGTAGTGGTTATGATGCTAGACGCCTTGGAGCAAACTGTTTTGCAATGATAGCTAGATGTGCCTTTGTGTATGAGAGTACTGATGTGTGTCTGCGCATGCACGAATCTGGCAATATGAATCTACAGCTCCCACGAAGGAGGAAGATATGACCAGTGACAACCAGGTATACTGAAGTTGAGACACCGGTAATAGAGAAATTGTGTGATCCCTAAGATTATCTACTGGAAGGACAAGTCTGCCATTAGGGTACTTTCAAGTGACAGTCCTGAGATGCAAAAATGGTATTTCCCGTAATCCACAGATGAGCAGGAAGTATATTTTGCTCCTCATTTTGAGAAGCCTTTGTATATCACACTCCTTGATATACCTTCTGAAAAATAAAGCACCGGGGACTGTCCATTACTTCTGTCTACTTATTTCTCACAATGTGTGCTGATGATAGATGCTGTGTGAAAAAGCATCTGAGGGCTTCAGGCAACAAGGACAACTGGTGGCTGTGGTTCATGGAAGTTGTTTTGTAGATTGACAATGCCATAGTATTGCTCAGCAACTCTCTAGGACAGGTGTATGCAACCGTTGGAACTCCAGATGATGTGGACTACATCTCCTTTAAATCTTTGCCAGCATTGTGGCTGCAAGAGCGTTATGGCCCTCTAGTGGCTATATTAGATATTGCTAGTGCAAATTCTGTATTAGTTATTTTTAAAATATAAGCCATGATTTACCTAACTTTTGTCATCATTGTTGAGATTGTTTCTGGGAACTCCAGCCCTGATGCCTGTTGTATGGGTTGACTGGTCGGGCTTCCTACTTTTTAATGCCAGTTTCCTGAGTCATAACATTAAGTGTGCAGCTTCTAAGTGGGTTATTATAGGAAGTTAGTTCGGTGTCCACTAATTTGAAACATTTCTGTCCAGTTTGTATGTTCATTGCACGTACCTGAATTTTCTTACCTTCATTGTGTGCATGATGATGGACATTATTGTTATTGAAATCTCACCTTTATATTTACACGTTGGGTGCCTCTATACAAGCTTGCAGTGTACTTTCATATCAGTGCATGGCAATTGTTTTGCATCAATTATTTATTTTCTTGGGGGAAAGAGGGTGTCAGTGGGTCCACTGAGAATTTGAGATTTCTGTTCTTAAAAGGCACCTGAGATGTAATGTAAACCCAGCCCTCGAGGGTTGAATGAATAAAGCATCACATTGAGAGACAGAGAAAGACTGAAACTCTGTGTCATTTTGTGTTTCTTTGTTTCTCTGTGAAACCTCTTACAGGGTAAGAGAGTGACTGAGTCAGAGAAAGATATGTAGAAAACTACAAAAGGGAAAGACATAAAATGACAAAGATTGAGTGATCAGGAATACTAGGGTAATAAAAAAAAAAAAAGAGAGAGAAAGCAACAGTGATGGTGTTGTAGCCAATGGCGGAAAGAACTCTCCTGTCATTATAACAGGAAAGTGGGTGGGCGTTTATAAAACAAGAAGTATTAGCTTTGGTAGAGAATTGGCAGAGCTGTCAAAAGTCACTGGGCATGATCAGCTCTGTTAATTGGTTTGGTTTGCTCTGCTCTGCCAAGTGTCCCTGGAATTTTCTGAAATGTTGGCAGTTAAACTTTGCATGGGTAAATTTCCATTCACGTTTACATCCTTTGACATTTATTTTTGGAAAAATAATAAATATATAAATATTATATGATTTATTTGCTAAATAATACCTTAAAGTGAAAATTGAAAGCCACATTGCAAAACTCAAACAACAAAATCTATAGCCTCAGTTTTGTAATTCAGTTTATAATTCTTTACAATTCAGTGTTTATTAAAGAGACCCTAGAGTTTAGAAACCCCATGTACCATAACCAATACAGTGTGCTGTAGTGGTTATATTGCCAGGATTCCCCATGCACAATCTGACAGTAACAGTCAAACCATTTTAGAATCTTTTGACACTTACCTGTCTCTGCTGGGCATCTGGCTGCTTCCAATCTGAGTCGGTGTGACATAGCAGAGGTTCATACTTCATCAGTTGAGATCCATCAAAATTTTAGTTATTGAATAGTGTTAAAACTTGGTATGAGTTATTGAATAGTGTTAAATCTTCGTATGAGTTATTGAATGGTGTTAAATCTTCGTATGAGTTATTGATTAGTTTTAAAACTTGGTAAGTTATTGCATAGTGTTATATCTTCGTATGAGTTAGTATGATACTGTGATATTGTGAACTTAAAGGGCCACTATAGTGCCAGGAAAACATACTCTTTTTCCTGGCACTATAGGGCCCTGAGGGTGCCCCCACCCTCAGGTCTCTGGAGAGAGGAAGGGGTTAAAATCTTACCTTTCTCCAGCGCCGGGCGGCGAGCTTTCCTCCTCCTCTCCTTCTTCCAGCGACGTCATCGGCTGAATGTGCATGTGCAGCAGGAGCCGCGCGCGCTTTCAGCCAGTCTCATAGGAAAGCATTCATAATGCTTTCCTATGGACGCTGGCGTCTTCTCACTCTGATTTTCACAGTGAGAAGCACGCAAGCGCTTCTAGCGGCTGTCAATGAGACAGCCACTAGAGGCTTTAGAGGCTGGATTAACCCTCAGTGTTTATAAAAAAAAGGGTTAATCCTATCTGGACCAGGCACCCAGACCACTTCATTAAGCTGAAGTGGTCTGGGTGCCTATACTGGTCCTTTAATCATAACTTAACCATAACAGCTCAAATCACTAGGACTACTGGTGTTGGTCAGACAGGTTTTACAGCTTACCACCAGATGGCGCCTAGGAACTACAGGCACTATAACCACTTCAGTGTTTTGTAGTTGGTTATGGGGCTCATGGTGTCTCTTTTGTAAATTTAGTCACTAAGCAACTTGCTAAAATTTATTGTAGGATAATTTATAAATATGGGTCTTTAGTATATTTTGGGCATCATGTATATTAATTTTGTTGCATTTAAAGTCACTTTTTGTGAAATTATTTTCTATTCATTTTATAACAAATTGTATAAGCACCATAATGGGTAAATTAAGAATTAACTTTTAAACTTGTCTCGTGACATGTTTTGCATATCAGTAGATTGAAACTGAACCGTAAAGGAAATTTACATTCATTTTTGTATGTTTTTTTTTTTTTAAACAAGTCAAACTCTGTTCATATTTTCATTCAACATCAGAGCAATTAGGTTAAATCGAAAATCACATGCCTGAAATACCTTAGGCTGGTGCTCGATCTTATAAGAAGTCTGCTGAAACTGACGAATCTCACGAATAATGTGTGATATCTGAAACCAAACACAAAAACAGAATTCAGCATACATATATACACACGCACAGTGCCTCATAACATGCAGATCTAGAACCTGGCAAATATGAGTTCCTTTTCCACAGCAGTGGTTCTTAAGGGGGGCTGGAAGGTACTATGCACTCACAATCTCGTCTATAGCACTCCCATTTAATTATGCATCTGTGTGTTTGTCTTGGATTATGTATCTGTGTCTGGGAATGTCTGTGTGAGCATGCATCTGTAAGTCTGGGTTTTTGTCTCTGTATATGCATGTATATGTCTTGAAGACAGCACCTCATGCCACCTGACTTTAATAATTTGTAACAGTCCCAACTTTGTTAAGAAGTGTGCACTTAATTTGCAAGTCAAACTTGATTTGCACTAGATTGTATTAAAGGACCACAATAGTGCCAGGAAAACATACTCGTTTTCCTGGCACTATAGTGCCCTGAGGGTGCCCCCACCCTCAGGGACCTCCTCCCGCCGGGCTCTGGAAAGGGGAAAAGGGGTTAAACTTACCTTTTTCCAGCGTGGGCGGAGAGCTCTCCTCCTCCGATCCCCCTCTTCTCCTCCCCGTCGGCTGAATGCACACGCGCGGCAAGAGCTGCGCGCGCATTCAGCTGGTCACATAGGAAAGCATTCATAATGCTTTCCTATGGACGCTTGCGTGCTCTCACTGTGAAAATCACAGTGAGAAGCACACAAGCGCCTCTAGCGGCTGTCAATGAGACAGCCGCTAGAGGAAATAGGGGAAGGCTTAACCCATTCATAAACATAGCAGTTTCTGTGAAACTGCTATGTTTATGAAAAAATGGGTTAACCCTAGCTGGACCTGGCACCCAGACCACTTCATTAAGCTGAAGTGGTCTGGGGGCCTAGAGTGGTCCTTTAAGTGTATATGTAGTCTGATGCACTTACTTGTATGTGATGTACGAGTTTACATTCGATAAATGTCTTAGTCAGATGTAGATGGTAGGCTATATAGTCGTATCCTATAATATCGAGGGCACTGTTGTGTAATGACTATATGTATTACTGGTCTGTTACAGTAAAGAGTTAGGGATTATATTATTAGATATAGATGTATTATGATATTATCTGGACTGTTATACGTTTCACAGAGTTACATTCTCTGTTTAATTGGATTTTTATTAATCACTACTGTGTTTCTGATCAGGTGCCAACTATGGTTCATTGTCTTTATATGTGCACTGTACAATGGTAATAAAGTTGAATCTAATCTAATCAAAACTAAGGTGTAATCGTGTTCATCACAGGAGAAACTTGAACTTAATTTTGCTTAATGGAAAGTAAAATGGTAGCTAAAGCATAGAGAGGAGCTTGAGAAATACTCAAAGATCTGAAAATAATGAATTTATAGAAGAAGGAATTTCCTGTCATAATACTGTAATGGGGATAAAAAAGTGATTAAGAGCTTCAAAACGACTTCAGTAAATGTTAAAACATATTGTTGTATACATACATTAGTTGAATACTCAAAGACAAAGCTGTGTCTGAAATTAACTTTTTGTAAAGTTTGCCTTGGGATATGCAGGTGATGAAAAACACTACATTTCAGATATAACTTTTTGGTACTATCACTACTTTAATAATGTTTAACTATATGTTGCTGGATAGTGTCCCACCACTGGAACAGAGCTACGCCATGCTGATTAGTCCAAAGAGTATGAAACTGTGCGAGCCATAGTTAGTCATTTAGTCTGTTCCGATAGTAACCCATTTATTGGCATAAAAAGCTATATATTAGCATAGCATATTAATCCCAAGGGAATCTGCATAAACCTGAGTTGAAAATCTAAAAAAAGGCAAGCCTGTTTCATTACTTACATATTCAGCATAATATTCATTTTGTGACAATAATGTAAACATGATCTTTGAAAGCTGCTGTGCAATATGCATGTGATGTGCAAACGTGAATGGAGTTTGTATTAATACTGTATCTCACCATCCTCATCTTGGAGAAATTAACCAGATCATCCTCTGTGTAATTTGGTGTCCCTTCCTCGATGAATGCCAGATCTGTCAGGTACATTCCCAAATAGGGGACACATGGAGGGTCACAGCTGAGAATACAGAAAAATACTCAAACATAACAAGGATCGGACACGAATAATACTCTCTCAAGTAGAATTTAATTTTGAATGATACAGTTACTTCCCTGTTAGTTCAATATACAATGGTCTGCATATGGTAAGAACATGCTGTAATGTCATCTGGATGGTTATGTTCTTCAGATATCTTACAGTTTTTAAGTACTCAATAACAAATTAATTAATGTTGCAATGCTCAACAGCGAGCCAGAGGCACATATAGCCTCAGCATGCTTGACGAAGAATTCAGAGTACAAATTAATTAGAACATTTTGCAAAAGCTCTGTAACTGTTTTCACACTCATCATGCAATATGATCTTTCTGTATTGTAGTATTTGTTACATGGTTTTATGTGCAGTAAGAAGTTTACATAAATTGCAATTCGGAATACTGTGTCTGTACTGCATAGATATGTAGAAGATTTCTGTTTATACTCTAGACCAGCGTTTCCCAATTGGTGTTCCGCGAGAACACAAATGGGGTTGCACCGTAATTTCGCGAAACAAAACAGCTGCCGCGATTTGATCGCTTAATAGGGGCCCGGTCGGGTGCCGCGGCCATTTATGAGCCTGACCGGGCCTCTGTAGTATCGGCTGGCTGGGAGGAAGTGACAGCACTTCCTCCCAGCTTCACAGATTTGCTGCCGCGTAGTAGGAAGGGAGGAGGAGGCTGGAGACGGCATCCCAGAAAGGGAGCAGCATGCAAGGCAGAGGAGAGGCTGGAGTGAGCATGCAGCAGCTCACTCCCATCAGCCTCAGCCAACATCACCAGGACCACAAGGTAAGTTAACATGAGGGTTGCTCTGATGTAAGTCAGATTGTCTGTGTGTATGTGTCACTGTGTGTGTGTGTATGTATGTACCGGTGTGTATCAGTGTACTTTCATGTGCCAATGTGTATATGTCAGTGTGTATATGACAGTGTGTGTATCTGTGGGTCAAGGTTTGCGTATGTGTCACTGTGTGTATCTGCCAGTATGTATATCTGTGGCTGCAAGTATGTGTATGTGTCACTTTGTGTATCTGAGTATTTGTGTGTCACTGTGTGCATCTGAGTGTGTGTATGTGCCAGTATCTGTATCTGAGTGTGTGTGTGTATCTGTATGTCAAGGTGTGTGTGTTTATGTTTGTATGTGCCATTGTGTGTATCTGTAGGTCAAGGTTTGTGTATGTGTTACTGTTTGTATGTGCCAATGTGCGCATCTGAGTGTGTGTCAGTGTGTGTATCAAGGTTTGTGTATGTGTCACTGTGTGTATGTATCTGAGTGTGTGTGTGTGTGTGTGCCAGTGTGCATGTGTGTGTCAAAGTCTGTGCATGTTTATATGTGTGTCTGTATGTACGTGGCAGTATATGTGCATACATCCCAGCAATCAAACACAACACGCAAACACACTCTTGCAAGCACAAACATTTACATACAAAACCCCCTGGATTTAAAGGTCTAATTTATATGCAAACATTCAAACACACCCTTCACTCAAACACTAATACTACACAGAAATGTACATTTAAAAGCCAACACTACATCCAAGCACACCCCTGCACTCAAATGTAAACATTACATACAATCACACCCCTGTATCAAAATTCTATTATATACAATCACCAACTGTACACACAAAAGCACACCTGTTACTAAGTACTACTATCTGTTTACTATCTGTGCTACGGCACCAAAAGTTTTTGGGGGTTCCACGTTGTTAGCGCATTATGTCAAAGGGTTCCACGGGAAAAATTAATTGGGATCCCCTGCTCTAGACTGTAAGCTCTTTGAGCAGAGTTCTCTTCATCCTATCATTCCTGTAAGTTTTTGTAATTGTCTCATTTATTGTTAAATCTCTCCCTCCTATAATTTTGTAAAGTACTACGGAATTTGTTGGCGCTATATAAATGCCAATAATGATAATAATACTTCTGTGTAGTAAGTATTGACATTTCTGCAGATCACGTTTGGATAAAAGGTTTTGCAGACAATAGTTCACTGGTATATTATTCTGCAGGATGATTTATTGCCAAAATACCCTACAAGGGAGGATTTATTGATATAATGTTACGCAAAGGAAGATTTGATGTAATATTCTGTAACGATATTATTGTTTTATTAGTTAATAAAAAAAATTCTATGCAAGATGATATTATTGTAATGTGGGTCAATTAAAGACACAATACTCTATAGTAGAGAAGTGGTTGATAGAACAATATTATCCTCAATCTATATATAAATAATCATTTGCTAAGCAAATTAATCTTACAACATTTTTCAAAGACAGTTTAAAGTAACATCATCTCATAGAAAACATTTGTATTTCTCCCAAAATAAAACACTGCACATGTACTCTGCATTGTAGTAAATTAAATATGTGTTTTTTATATTCCGAACTTACTTCTTAAGGGCCTCTCTCAGGTTCTTAAATCGGCCTTCTGAAGATACCAATTTCTGAAGCCGGTCAATTAAAGTTTTAGTCTGGAGGAATTATGATAGGAAAAATAGAATCATAAAGAGTTTAATAACAGGAAAAAAGAACAGGGCAATTAAGAAAAGAGACTTGCTGCATGTCTGAAGGATCCTAATGGCATCAGTTGGTAGAAGTTTTTATTACATTCTCTGGTGAAGATGAATTTATAAAGTTGGTACAAAACATAGAGATCCAAAAGACGGTAAACAGACAGACCTGCATATTTTATCAATGGATAATATTGTTGTAGGTAAAGATTAGATGGTGTTAGATGACTAGCGCTACGGAATCTGATGGCACTATAGAAATAATAAAATAATAATATACAGGTTACCAAAAGAGGGCAAATAAAAAGAAATGCTATTTTATTATAAAAACAAAATTTTAGTGGCAAAACACCAACAGGCTTCTAAACTCCTTAATCTGTAATCATTAGCTTTACTGACTTCACTTACCCCATAATGACTAGGGGTAAGAGACAAGTCACACTCCCCTTGGTTTGACCTATTGCTTATGCTATGTCAGCTGTGGACAGGCATCTTAGATATCTTCCAGAACGTTAGCCGATTACATACATGGAATCTCTGTCTACTTCCTAACCTCTCGGTTTTAGTTTATTATGTCAACCTTTCGCAGTCTCTCTCGCTATTGCTGCTACTCCCAGTGCAGTCACTTTTTGTCTACCTGCCCTTCTACAACTTCCTGTATAGTGTTCTAATTAGTGCTTTGCCCCATGATATTCCCTGTATAATCTAAAAGGAAAAGTTACCTTTGTTGCTCCTTGTGTGTTTCTGGAAGTGCTTGTGTCACTATGTTTCCTGATATCCAGGTACCAACTCCTACCTGTTGTAGGCAATTCATATTTTATTGTATTTGTAACCCATTTGTGTAGCGACTCCTGCTTATTCCATGCTATTCTTACTGTTCATACCTGTTACTGTCTACTTACTGAGGAATACATGTTTTGTACTTTTAGAGAGCTGGGTGTACCTGCTTGGACACCTTCATCCAGGTACGCTTAAGCCGAAAGATAGCACTGCGGTTTAATGAGGATGTAATCTCTAGAACTGCATTGTAATTGTGAAGACATCGACAGATATCAGCCACCGCCACCCACTTTTCAATGGTACTACTACGTGTCATTGGCTCCTCGTTCCGCAGAATTTCAGTGGCAATCAGGTTACTCATCTGTGAAATATTACCAGATATATGATTATTATCCTTGTAAATACTATTAGAACATATCTTATTGGTAATGCTCTGTAATTGCTTTGAAACCTCCATTTGAAAACAATATCATCAGCATTTTTATTGATATATATTTCATATTTTTATATGCAATATCTCTAGACTGTCAGTGAACTCTTCCCATAGATCTTGTACAGTCTTGAAACTCACGTGATTGAAGTGTTTGCTGGTGTTCATGATATAAGGGGTCCGCTCACACTTGTCAGCTTTCATCCAACCCTGACCAAAAAATTCCCTGTCGGGGCAAGATAAAAAAATAAATATATATATTATATGCGAAGCATGTGTGCAAGCATTATAAGGAGGGATGGGGTTCTATGAAGAATGCCTGATGCACATGGGAGTGGAATGAGAGATGCATTCTGTATGTGGGAGGTGAATGAGAAATGCCTAGTGTGTACACAGGTGTTGAGAAAGGGATGCACAGTGCATTCAGTGTGGATTTAAAGGATGCATGATGCAAAGTGCAGCTAAATGATTTCATGGAGGACAGACCAAAGACCATAGATGACAATGCTTTATTAGTATCCTACAAACAATCAAAGTTTTGTTTTCTGTGGAAACAGTGTATGTATGATATTATTTAAGTGTTATGGATGGTTGGAATGGTGGACATTAAGGTTGTAGAAACGATCAGAGAACTGGTAATTGTGTATGCAAAAAGCATGTACATGAGGTTTTATGAGAGAAGTCGTCGTGCACATAAATTGGGCAAAAGTCAGTTATTAAGAATAAAAGAAAATGCAAAGTGAGAATTAGGGGCATGTGCAGCTTACTCATATGGTATCTTTCTGAAGATCAGGTGATCCAATAATGTGAGTTGCTCAGCAATCTCAAGAGCAGATAGAGACTCAAAAGGTTCTGCTGGAGTTACTGTTGACTGTGCCTAACAAACAATATAATACGTAACACACATCTGTTTAATGCTCCAACATCATGGTACCAAATGAAATATAGAATTATAAAAGAGGTCTACCACTTAGACAACCCCCAAAATTCTATTCCTAGTTTTCAATATTGTCGCTCTGTATCCTACATATCCCTAACATGATACAATATTGTTTTTGAACTCACCATATGCTCAATTTCTTCCAAGGTAACCAGGCTGTCTCCAGGATCCTCTTGAGTCAAAGTGCTAAAGATTAAATATTCAAAGTGTTAAAAACATGAAATACTGAGAATACATAACTGTGTGTGTACTACAGAGTAAATAACAGTTTCTTATTTATATTCGGAATGTGATTTGGGTTTATTTAATTAGCATAATATAGGTATATTAGCAATTTTGATAAAGCCTTTTTATGGTGAAACGCATTAATGGTTTTAAACTGTGTATTTTAAGCAATAAAAGTTTTTTGGTTATTAAATTTTTATACCAATTCTCTTTTTTTTGTATTTTATTTGCACTTTTTTATTCTCCTGGCATCTTTCTATTTTATCCTGTATCCTGTACCAAAGAAATCCGAGGTGGGGATTATTCCACCAGCACTGAGTTAATAGAGCAGTATCCTCTGCTTTATACTTGTAAGTAAATTTTATATACTTTATTTTTATTCCATTATATACCGAGAGCACTATCGCTGTTTTCTTATATATACCTTGGAGCAGTGGCGTACACATGACCCATGGGGCCCCGGTGCGAAAATTGATCCGTGGGCCCCCGCGCGGGCCGGGCCGCAACACATGGCGGTGGGCACCTGGTCGCAGGGGTTACAGGGCTGCGACCGCGGTATGTACGCCAGTGCATGCAGATGCACACACACTTAAAGGACCACTCTAGGCACCCAGACCACTTCAGCTTAATGAAGTGGTCTGGGTGCCAGGTCGAGCTAGGGTTAACCCATTTTTTCATAAACATAGCAGTTTCAGAGAAACTGCTGTGTTTATGAATGGGTTAAGCCTTCCCCTATTTCCTCTAGTGGCTGTCCCATTGACAGCCGCTAGAGGCGCTTGCGTGCTTCTCACTGTGATTTTCACAGTGAGAGCACGCCAGCGTCCATAGGAAAGCATTATGAATGCTTTCCTATGTGACCGGCTGAATGCGTGCACAGCTCTTGCCGCGCGTGCGCATACAGCCGACGGGGAGGAGAAGAGGAGGATCGGAGGAGGAGAGCTCTCCGCCCAGCGGTGGAAAAAGGTAAGTTTTACCCCTTTCCAGAGCCGGGCGGGAGGGGGTCCCTGAGGGTGGGGGCACCCTCAGGGCACTATAGTGCCAGGAAAACGAGTATGTTTTCCTGGCACTATAGTGGTCCTTTAAAGGACCACTACAGACACCCAGATCACATCAGCTCAATGAAGTTGTCTGGGTGTCAGGTCCCTCTAGTTTTAACCCTGCAGCTGAAAACATAGCAGTTTCAGAGAAACTGCTATGTTTCACTGAGGGTTAATCCAGCCTCTAGTGGCTGTCTCACTGGACAGCCGCTAGAGGAGCACACTGAACGTCCATAGGAAAGCATTGAGTAATGCTTTCCTATGGGCGGTTTGAATGCGTGCGCGGTCGCATTCGGAGCTGAGAGGCTGAGGGATCCTCAGCGCCAAGGGAGTCCGGCGCTGGAGAAAGGTAAGTGCTGAAGACACACACACTCTCACTTACAGACGCATACACACTAGCTAACAGACACACACATTTACTGACAGAGACACAGTCAGCGACAGACATACATACACACTCACTCACAAAACATACACTCTCATTGACAAACACACACTCACTAACAGACATCAAACAGACTCACTAACACACACACACTCAGTAAGACACACACAGTAACACACTAACACACTAACACTCACTAGCAGACACACTAACACTCACTCTAACACACACTAACACTCTAACACTCACACACACTAACACTCACTCTAACACTCACACACACTAACACTCACACTCACACTAACACTCACACACACTAACACTCACTCTAACACACACACTAACACTCACACTAACACTCACACATGATTTTTTTTTTTTTTTAATATAATCCCCCCAGCCTCCTTACCTTTTGGAGTGCTGGGGGGATTCCCTGGGCGGCAGGTCACTGTGGGCGGGTGGCCGGTCGGGCAGGCAGGCGGGCGGGCGCGCGAGGGAGCACTCAGTGCTTCCTCTTCAGCTCCCTCGCGCGCCGCGTAGGGATGCAGGCGCCGGAAGATGACGTCATCTTCCGGCTCCGGTATCATTGCGGTGCGCGAGGGAGCTGAAGAGGAAGCACTGAGTGCTCCCTCGCGCGCCCGCCTGCCTGACCGGCCACCCGGGGTCAGCAGGGCCAGCCTCAGGGGGCCCTGGGGTGGCCGGCTCCTGGGCCCCCCAGGGGAAGAGGCTGGCCCTGGGCGTACATACCGGGTCGCAGGGGCGGCCGGGCCCCCTGGTGGGCCGGGCCCGGTCGCAGTCGCGACCCCTGCGACCCTGGTATGTACGCCAGTGCCTTGGAGCACTGCCTAACCAGACTGGATTGACGGACATACCTCTCCACTATATCCGTTAGTGGGGATCATACCGCTACATGCCCTTTACCCCAGAGCTGGCTAGAGCTCTTTTAAATGTGAGTGTATTACCTTCATTTTAATTATTTTTTACTGGATTCTGACGATATTACACCATCGGCTATTTTGTCGTTTTCCCTTTCTCTCCACATATACCGATAATTTAAACCATCTGGACGGATCAACTCCTGAGGATTGCCAACTTCCCCCCTTATCCTGGTATATAGAGAGACTTTTTATGTGACTTTTATTTACCATTTTTATTTTCGAATTTTATTGTGCGCTTGGGACTTTTTTCATTGTTCTATTTTATATAGGCCTATTTTGTTGTATCTCCATTTAGACCATTTGGTCTGGTTGTTTGTTATTATAGATTACTGATTATAGCCTCGGGCGCAGCACTTATCCCTTTTGTATTTTTCTAAGTGCCCAGGGGGCCTGGTGCTGACAATTATGATGGGCCTAATTACAGAATCTTATCGACCAAAAACACTAAAACAGTCATAACTACCAATAGTCATGTATCTGGCAGAAGTGGTGCTGAAGGGAAATTCATAGGGTGCAGCCATGAGAAAACACACACTCTCTGCTAATCCTTGTCTAATTTATGCTTTCATATTTCAAGTAAATCCATACCCCTAACAGCAGTGTCCAGTGAAGCAGGACAGGGTAAAAGGGTGGGCCACTGACGCAAATCATGTAATCAGAACTGCCGAAAAAGGCGAACATGCCTTAATGTCTGCCTAATGAATTGGAAGGCCAGCCTGGCATGAATGCATGTCAGGCTACCTGCCAATCATGCAGGCTGGCCAACTAAGGGCAAACTATGCAGACAGCACCCTGAGCTTGGCATAAATGTGTCTAACGATGATTTCGCTCCACGATTTCTAAGGACTGTGCCCTAGCACTCGCTGGTCCATTCCCCTCCTAACCTCCTTACTAGCAGGCAGAAGCTCATGGTATATAGTCTGGGACAGAGAACAGCTGCATGTAGTGAGTGTAGAAGAAAAGGAACATGTCACAGTGTTAGAGAGACTGAAGCAGCAAGATCATTTGCATTGTGCACAAAGTCAGCTTTACCTTAACTAATTTCATTGTCAGCCAGACAGCACAAGTTTTGTTCACCATACATACTTAAGCAAGAGTATGTGAAGGATAGTTAGGGTTGCCACCTTTCTTGGAAAAAAATACCGGCCTTACTAATTTGCATAATTAATTATGTATGTGTGTAAATCACAAGGAGTGACCTAAGAGAAAATTCTGTAAAATCACCAAAAAACTACTCACATTTATTCTGCTGAATAAAAGATGGATTGTTACCAGTGTCTCCCTGTCTCCCAGTGTCTTAGTGTCCCCTAGTCTTCCAGTGTCCTCATGTCTCCCAGTATCCCCTACTGTCTGTGTCCCCTATGTGTTTCAGTGCCCCATGTGTCCCAGTGTATCCTCATGTCCCCATGTCTTCTATGTATTACAGTGTCCCTATGTATCACAATGTCTCAGTGCCCCCTCATTTCCCCATGTTGCCCAGTGTCACTTGGACACTAGGGGACACTTAAGAAACATGGTAACACTGTGAGACATTTTGACACTAGGGAACACTGAAACATAGGGACAGTGGGAGACATGCGGACACTGAGACACTAGGGACACTGAAAGACTTGGGGACATTAGGAGACATGGGGACACAAACACTAGGGACACAGTGTCTCAGTGTCCCCATGTCTCCCAGTGTCCCCTAGTGTCTGTGTCCCCTATGTACCAAAGTGTTTCAGTGCCCCATGTGTCCCCATGTCTCAGTGTCTTCTATGTATCACAGTGTCCCAATGTATCACAATGTTTCAGTGCCCCATGTGTCCCCATATCTCAGTGTCTTCTATGTATCACAGTGTCCCAATGTATCACAATGTTTCAGTGCCCCATGTGTCTCAGTGTCCCCTCGTGTCCCCATGTTGCCCAGTGTCACTTGGACACTTAAGAGATATGGTAACACTGTGAGACATTTTGACACTAGGGGACACTGGGAGACACAGACTTTGGGAGACATGTGGACACTGAGACACTAGGGACACAGAGACTTGGGGACATTAGGAGACATGGGGACACAGATGCTAGGGACACAGTGTCTCAGTGTCCCCATGTCTCCCAGTGTCCCCATGTGCCTAGTGTCTCACAACGTCCACATGTGTTTCAGTGTCCCCTGATCTTCCAGTGTCCCCAGGTCTCTCAGTGTCCCCAAGTGTCTCAGTGTTCCCAGGTCACCCAGTGTCCCCTAGTTTCTCCCAGTGTCCCCATGTCTCCCTGCAGCCTTTATCCCATCCCTCACTTCCCTGAGCTGTAGGCTGTCTCTGCAGACTGGGAGCTGCTGTCTGGACTCTCTGTGCTGTGTAGCTGCTCCCCCATGGATCAGTGTGTAGAGAGAGGCAGGGATATGCTGTAACTACCTATCCCTGCCTCTCTCCACACACAGTGACCCCTATTGGCCGGTGCAGGTATTGCAGAGTAATCTCTGTTTATACATAGAAATATGCCTGCATTTGTATTGTCGGTTTTACTGCAATACTAGCACTGGCCAGGCAGCCTCAAATACCATAAAATACCAGCCAAGTAGCAACCCTAAGAGTAATGTGTAAAAAAAATAAAAATAAAGTAAAAAAATATATATATTTTTTTTCTTTTTCAAAATCAATGGGCCTATTCCATGGGCCTGGGCCTGGGCCTGGGCCTGGGCCTGGAGCTGCAGCTCCATCAGCCCCTATGTTAATCCGGCCCTGCCCGGAGATCCTGTTTATCCAATCTATACTTGATAAAATTAAACTTATATTGCAGTGAATATCCTGCCACTTTAGATCTATTACTGTGATCTAATAGTGGTTTTTTACATCTTGTACATTTTCTTTGGACTTTGGATTTGTCAGTACTATATTATCTGGGCCACTATTTTCTGGCTATAAAGACTCATTTGTATTAATTTCTCGAACTTTTGGACTGTATCCAATCATTAAGCAATATTCATACTGTGTGTAATGTTAGATCTCAAATGTCGGTTTTATTCTACAACTTCCCAACTTGAGTTGCAATATATGCTGTATATTTTAGCTGCCTTCACTTCATCTAAGTACAGGTTTTAGCTGCCAGCAATATACCTTGCATGTTTAACTGTTTCTTCACCTTATTTATTACCTGCGCCTTCACTCCAATCATACATACTGTAACGGTTTATTTCACATAAGGTTCATTGTTAATCAGCTTCTTGGAAACTGCATTCCAATGCATTTTGCTTGGTAACATGTTGGTGCATTTAAAATCACAAGTAATTAAGATAACGGTAATCTATGCCACCTTCTTATATTGGGCTAATCGTCCTGGGCCACAAGTGTGATTGTCTCAAAGAAAGATATTGCTGATTTTTTCTGATATAAGACTAATAACTAAGAGTTCCATATCAAAGTGGGTCCCTCACCAATTGATATTCCTACTTCCCTCTTACATAGTCTAATAGCTCAGAGCTGGATGCGCGTCTTACCGAATAATATTGGCTGCTGCCTTCCTTTCCTGGGCCAGTAGCTCAGGGTTGTGTATTACCTCCTCGAGAAAACAGATCACTTTGGTCTTTAGCTGTAGGTTTGTCTCAAAATCCTGAGAAAAACATAAAATACATACAGACACAACTATAAAATATGACAATACAGAAATACACCAGCAAGTAGAAGAAGTGTGATCAAGTTGAGACTATTTTAAAGGTGGGTGAAATGGGTAGAGATAAATGATTAAAGATGTGTTGGTAGGGGATGCTATTCATTTTTGTTGGAAACTAATGGTGTTGGTAGGCTGTTTGAAAATTAATAAAACGTTGTAGATAGGAATGTATATTTGCATGCAAAAAGGGTATTCACATTAGTTATTTGCATGGGTGAAAGAACTCTGTGCCACTTCAGGGGTTCTCAAGGTACCTGTGCATGTTTAGACACCCAGTGTCTCAGTACATTCAGCACACGGTTTGTCGCTGCTCTCCTGATTACAAATTCTTTGTCTCCATTCCTTTGATCTGAAGGGAAGCCTGTGGCATACACAAATCACAAAAGCTCACACACAGAAGAGTTATAAGCGAAGCTGGACAGTTCATCCATCACCGGTTGCGCTTAAACACAGGGGATATGCTGTTTGAGGGTGCATGGCGACAAGGAATAGCTCCTCTACTCTTATAGAGCTCCAACTCATTCTGAATTATATCACTTTATTCTGCACTTTCTAAACCATTTGCATCTGTTTGTACTTTCATGTATTCGCTCATAAGACACTATACTTAAAGGACCACTAATGTCACCCAGGACATTTTTGTCTCAATGGAGTGGCCTGGGTGCAGTGGTCCTGTAATTTTAAACTGAACAGTAAGTGAGTAGAGCCAGATTAGATACACAATAGAAGTGGGGGGTAACCCCTGATAGAAAATGAAAAATACAAGAAGAGGAATGTATCTAATACATGATGCGAGATATATGCATCAAGAGAAGGGGTTCAAAATAGCCAACAAAAGGCCTACTATATAGGCCAGACAGAACCACTAAAATGAAAGAACAAAAAATAATAAAGATTTATTAAACACTACAAAAATGTAACCCAAATATGTGCTACCTATAAACACCAAAAAGTTAAAATATAAATATAAATACAGGTCGTATGAAAATAATAAAAACAAAATATAATTGCAGATCAAAATATAAGAAACTATTACTATCGGTAGTAGCTGGTAATAAGTCAGGTTAGAAGAGCAGAATGCCGATCTAATGGATGAATAATCAGTGGTGTGGTCTGGTACTATGGAGACCAAAACTAAGCTAGTAGATTAATATAGGTCCTATCAACCAGTGAGTGTGACATAATCTAGAAAGCTGTTCCTGTCCATAGTGGCTAATGATGTGCCATACATTCAAACACCCTGGTGGTTCAACAATAGATTATAAAGTCTGTTGCTTGAAATATCAGAAAATGCTATTGGACTATATAGGTCCTTTAAATATCTGAGAAGAAGTCATAAATATCAGTAAAAGAAAAATGAGATCATTAAATGAACGTTGAGCTGATATTCAAACCAGTATTGAAGTGGTTAAAGTGGTAATCTAAATCGAAGGATACCACTAATTAACTAGATATAAGGGGTATATATAGAACGGCAGCAGCCAATAATCGCTGTACCGACAGTAAAGCATACATGAGAATAGCTAGGAGGGAGAGAGTAGAACAAAGACACATGTAAAAATCAAGTAGCAATAACCAGTGCTACAAAGTATCATATACCAAAATTGTCCAATGATACAAAAAAATATAGTTAACGATATGAGAAAAGGTAGCACCCTCTATATAAATATGTGTCCCGTGCCTTCAAGGGCACCTAACTCCAACCCCCCAAAGATCTATTAGTCAAGATAGAGCTATGAAAATTAATAAGATCTGCAAAAATAGGAATAAACACTATATATGTTTGAATAGAAATATAGAATGAAAACAGCGCGGTCGCTAGTCTGTGTTAATTTTAGTGGTTCTGTCTGGCCTATATAGTAGGCCTTTTGTTGGCTATTTTGAACCCCTTCTCTTGATGCATATATCTCGCATCATGTATTAGATACATTCCTCTTCTTGTAATTTTAAACTGCAATGTTTATCTTGAAGGGTTAAACAACCACTGCAACAACTGAGTAAAACCCCCATAGGAAAGAATTGATTCGATGCCTCCAAATTGGGAAGCTTGGATGCATAAGGCATTGGATTGTACTGTTGCTGGAGGCTATGCCTCCTCCATTATGTCGCCGGACAAGAAGAGGTAAGCAGCGCCAGGGGAGCTTCTGTGCTGGTAAAAGGAAAGAAAATAAAAAAAAATATGGAAACACTTGGGGAGGACCTCTATCAAAAGGTTCAGGTACACTAAAGCATTAGGAATAGAGGTTTGTATTCCTTTAATTTATATTTAAACCTTAAATTTTTTATGTATCTAGTTCCTTCCCAAATGCTTTTAACATAGCACACTCCCTTCCGAATTTGCGAACCTCGTGTCTTATGAATCTCCCTTACCTGCTGTGGCCAAAGACATCCTCCTGTATGTCTCCTTGGTGGGAGTACCTTCATTTGCACCAGCAGTTGCAATAGCGAAGGCAGAAGCTGCTGATAGGTTGCTGCGGCTGTTGTCATGTTCTCGACAGGAAGTCATCACAATTCCATTGTTGTATGAAAAGAGTGTGAAATCTATGCAAGGAAGGACGAGCATAAAAATTAGTCAAACATATTACTTTTGTAAAAAGCATTGTATATAAAGTGACTGTGCAAAATAGTCAGTTTCAAGTTTCTGTAGTTTTTTTTATATAATTTAAATTAAAGTTTAAACAGAAATGGTTTTGAAGGGTGAAATCATATGAGCAGAATACAGCAAAAGAAATAAAAGCCAGTTTTTAACTTTTACAGCTCATTAGAGCTTAATAGGGAATGATCTGTAAATCACATATTTTCAAACTGACAGCACAACATCATGTGAGAAAATAAAATAACCTGCAGAGTTCCGGCTTCGCTGAGATATTGGGGTGGTTGGAGATCGGGTCGGTGAAGTATCCGTTTCAGCCTCATCACTGTTTTGTTCAGTATCTGATTCTACGCGGCCAGAAACTTCAGAGGCTGTAAGAGAATTGGTGAATTTACAGAATTACCATTTTCTAATATAACCCCACTAACTTATATTCTTTCACTATCACCTTATATTTCCCTTCCACACAATTATTTAAACTTACTCTGTTTTTGTAGCACAGGCTCCTCGTCTCTTTCAGCTGGTGGTTCCTCTCCTTCTCCCACCTTGCTGGGGAAACTCCCAGACACATAGAGCTTATTAATGTCTAGGGTGGTCTTGCTATAAGGTGGAGGTGCAGGACTGGAATTAGAATATCCATTAGGTGAGCTTCCAAGAGCTGCAAGATCTAGAGCTTTTCCACCAGTGATAATAGGAATGTTGAGAGATAATTTGCGCCTGCGGCTTGGTGAAGAGGACTTGGTGATGGACAGGGGTGGTGGAGATGAGAATTTGCGGGTTGCTCTAGGAGATTTTGGGGGCTCACCATACAGAAGCTTATTGCTCTGATTGCTGGCAAAAAGAAGCTCCAAAGACCTGGGAAATGAAAATGAAATAAATAAAAGGCAAGCATACTTTTAGTAAATGTAAGATAAGATCAGTGTGAGATCACAATCTATATAAAAGAGAGCTCGGTGTGAGAAGACAAGTGTCCATGCTTGGTAAATGTAAATTTAAGACAGTGATACAATTGAATCTAACAAATAATTCTCTGTTGAGAGTGTTCCATTTGACAAAATCATTTTCTATCAGTTATCATGCAAAACAGAGTTGTCCACGTGCAAGAGAGAACCTTGTCTGAGATCTGTCTGTGAGAGTTTCTACGACTGATCGCCATCCATGTGAGAACAACTTTTGTTGCTCAGAGAGTTTTCTGCATGAAATAGAACCCAATCTGACAGATAACGTCCATGAGAATAATAAATATTAGTGTCCATGGGAGAAAGGGATGACTGACGGATGAGGGTCATGAGAGGACAAGATGACTAATAGATTTGGGTACAAGAGAAGTAGAGATGTCTGACAGATAACTGTCCACAAAGAGGGGCAGCATGATTGACATGTAACAGTACATGAAGGGATGATATATCTTATAAATTAGTGTTCATATAGGTAGAGACAGCTTACAGATGGAATATCCATGAAAGAAAAGACAGTGTACAGATGAATGTCCACAGAAGAAGAAATGAGAGCTCAGTGTGAGAGGTTGATGCTTGACAGATAGCTGTCCTCCATTTAAGAGAGTGCTCTGATTAAAAGTTGGACAGATTAAAGCTCAGATTAATAGAATATTCCTCACCTGGCTGGGATGGCACTGACTGGTTTTCTGTAAATAGCTATAAGCTTATCAAGAACGACATCTGCACAGGTGAAAACTCTGTACGAGTGCAAGAACGTGTTCAAGAAGTCGATGCTCAGAAAACGCAGATCTGTGAGACGTTCCAATAACCTCTCGACACTTGCATAACGAATCTGGAGAACCTTGCATGAATTCAGCGTCTTACTGAAGCGAATATCTACATCGTCGCAGTACAGAGTGCTGTCAGACCTGTGGAATCATGCAGTATGTTACAGACTTCCAAATTATGTGATCAGTCTGCATTAAAGCAATGCATTGCATCGGAATTCATGAAAACACATTTACAATGCAATAAATGTGCATATTACGAGTGCTTTACACCTGTGGTTCTCAGGTGATTTATTCAAACCCTGATGGCTGCACAGATAATGAAAAAAAAATAAACAGCAGAGACAAATGGCTGCGTGAAAGTAGTGGTGGTGGTGATTCATATTTGACAGCTCACTTAAAAAAAAAATACTCAAAATGTATGGTGTAATTTGCAATCAAAATTTCTGCCCAACTTACTTGATCATCTGTGGTACGGAAACTTTGGAGTTCTCCTCAAACGCGTTCATCATAAGCCCATTGCACCGAATGTTATCCACACACTGGAGGAAAGCGTACTCACGGTTAGAAAGCACTCACGGACACAAATTAGTGTTCCACCTATTTTAGAACCTACAGTCTTAGCCTTGATTTACTATTGTTGGATCAGCTTCTCAAACAATTTCATATTTTTGGATAACCTTTTAAACCATTTTATATCATCTATGCAAAACATATATGAAAAACATCAAAACATTGCAAATATTTAAATATTGTTGCATAATATTTTATTTTTTGAATGCTTATCCAACAATACTAAATTGAGTACTTGGCTCATAAACAGGTTGAAAGTTGAAAATGAACTTGGACGAGAGAACAGAAGACAGAACTATGTTACATGGAATGATAGCACAAAAGAATAAGAAATGATTATTCATCAGGGCTCTTTAACCCAGTCTTCAAGACTGACATTATGCTACTTAAAGCATAATATATAGCGAAGAGGAACTGTCAATTCCTTAAACACAGCGTCGTACAAATAGGAATGGACATTCAGAGTAAGTAGAGTAGGGCACAGTATCTACAAGTGGAAGTACTAGTAGGAGTAACTCTAATAGGGCCATAAAGTACTTCAGTGTCCATTTAGTTTAAAATGAAATCTAATTTGACAGGAAATCTTAGTATGTACACATGTTAAATGTGAATTAGAATATGGATTGATAGTAAACCCCCTTGAAGAATGCCATACAGAGCTGGACGTATAGAGGAAACCTGTAACGGAGTGCCTCTATTGGGAAGGCAGGTAAGGAAAAACACAGAATGCAGGGCAATATTTAGACTAAAGAGAGTATAAAGCAAAAATCTGTAAACAAAGAGAGCCAACGTGAAAAGTGGAGAACGGGAAATACATGATCGGTATACGTCCAGTATACAAAACAAAAGAGAAAGCAGATTATGTGTATAATGATAATGTGTCTAAAATATCAACTACACACAGTTGTGCCGTAGTGTTATTAATGGTGTTGGGATGATGGGAACATGATTTCACTATGGTGACCTGGCTGATGTCGCTTGTCCAGGCTGCCTTTTCCTGCCTGGATGAGGCCAGGAGTATGACAACAAAGGGCGGAGAGTCTTTAGGTTCCACAGAGATCTTAAAGTCTAGGTGATCACCATCCTGTGTCAGGGGTCTAGCTGTAAAGGGAAAGTAGGTGTCAAAAAACAAAGAAATACAAAACGTGACTGGAAGGAACTGAAACGGATTCAAAGTAGAAGGATGAAATGGATTTTGTTTATGGAGGTATCTACTGGCATGGGTAGTAGCATGACAAAGGGATTGGGTGGTTGGGAAAATTATGGATGCTTTTAGTAAAAATGAAGATTATTAGATTTTCAAGGGTGTATACTAACTGTCATCATCATCTTGATCCTCCAATAATGTGCAATCAATGAGCGATATTACTCCATTCTACAATGGAAGGGGGGGGGGGAAAAAATGCCGTTTCAGAAAACAACATACAGAAATAGGCGATTTCTGCCAATGTGTAATAAATTTAATAATTACATAAATACATCTAGCATTCAGATATCGAATTTAACAGTATACCAGTGTACAAAGTCATGTGAAGTAGGGCTTCATCTAATTTAAGTTGTATGTATTATGTTGATTTTTTTTCTAATTTGTTACAATTGTCGTGGTGCAAATGTAGGTACTATTTAGCCATTCTTCTTCCAGAAGGCCATCTCAGACCAAATCAGAATATTAAGTAGCTTCCTGGGCTTTAGTTCTTTTTGTTTACTCTTCGCTATAAGTAACTTGACTAGTGGCTTAATCTAGCCACGAATCACATTATACAACACGGGTAGTCCGTTAACATACTAAAGTGTAACAATCGATTTTAAATAATCCATGCATTTACATAATAATAACTTAAAACACATAATTTTATTATGGTGAAAACAAAAACATAATGCATGTCAGCACAAGGCAGCCTTCTAATCAGACTAATCCAACAACCAGGGAGTACTATCAGAAAATGCAATTACTAAAACAGACATCCTGAAAACAGGCCATCATCAATGGGAACCATGCAACAAACTGAGATATGTTCACAATCAGACCTAAATTTAATAGTAATTGCAATACAATTCAGCAATCACAGGTAACCACTAACGAGAGAAATGCATCTGGCTATTGTTGGCCAACAGCAGCCAGTGGCATCCAGTGAATAGAATGACCCACCAATTACAAATGTTCATCATCCACAGCCAACAATCAGTGCTCTAACAATCTAGAAGCAAATTAAACAAGCAAACTGGCAAGGCATCACATAAATATCCATCAGGAATAGGGATTTTGAAGCATTTTGTGAACACCATAAGGCTGATCCTGTAAGGAACCTGACGTTGAGAACTCATTAATTACGAGGCTGATAAGCTAATTCCTACCTTAACAATAATCACGACAATCAATTTACACGACATTCCAGGTGCTTGTGAATTCAAACAATAGCTAAAAAGGGCTTCGTAATCATCTCAATTTCTATGCAATGTTAATATAAAACATAAAACCTTATGAAACAGATTTTAAAATCTCTAAGATAAAACCTTAAAGAGAAAATTTCACAGATAAGGATTCTCATACAGGAGGTTACTAACATGTTCTAGAATGATCTGTTTTTGTATTTAATAAAATGTTATAGATTTGGCTGCCCCAGTCATGACAGTCACTTACGGCAGTTTCAAATGAGTGACGGTTTTATACAAAATCTATTGTACTAATTTTCTCACCTCACTATCCTTTGCCAAGAACCTCTAATAACTGGCTGGCAGTGAATGTTGATACTGCTCTAGGCAAGCACAGAAATCAGCACATGCACTAAATCACATGCAAACTAGTGAAAAATCATGTAGGCCTGTTCCAGATCGCATAATTCACCCCGTAAAAATGTTTCAAGAAAGTTACATTGCAGCACATTTCTTTGTTACTGCAAAGCACACAAAACTATCCCAAACAAAAAAGGTGGTTTTATACATTAAACATAATTTTTAACAAACTGAGACCTGAAGAGCAAAATTTAGGCAGCAATGGTGATATATTTTTTTCTTCAATTTGAGTGTCCCTTTAAACCTACATACAATTTTCATTTATGACTATATTTATAGATTCCTTACGAAGATCCCTTGTGTTTGCATAATATTGACTTCCCTTCTAGTTGTAATGATGGCTGAGCATCAGTAGAGCTGACTTATCAAAAATACACATGGAAATAAATATTTAGGCTGTAGTACATGCAATATTTTAATGTATGGGTGGATTTCCATTTGTTTGAAAACTATGGAATTCACAAAAAATTAACACATGTATTTCATTTGGCCATTGAGGGCATTTTGGTGAGACATTATTTACCCTGACCTGTCAAGTTAGGTAAGTTTTTTTAATTACAAGTCTCATTAGCAAATTGGATGGATCATAGAAGAAATATATGCATGTAATATTTTAGCTGACACTACTTTGCTTGCACATCAGTAAATCAATCGGAAAATATTTTAAAAGTCAATGCAAATAGGCCACTATGGAAACCAGCAAAGAATGTGTGAATTATATTGGGTTTTAAAAGTTCTAAGAACGTGTCAACTTGACCAATTAAGTAAAAATGCATTTGGAGTCTGATTGGGCCCTCGGTGACCTGCACCCCATGACATCATCCTTATTAAATAGTAGCCTGTTGCAATAGCACAGATCTCCTTTCCCTGCTCCATTTTGAACATGCTGTATTACAGGCAGAAGGTATGGGATAACAGTTATCATTATATTACATGTGTGCCAGAGTAAGCAGGAAAGAAAACATTTGTCGTATATAAGTCCTTTCCCTGCTCCATCCTGTCTGTCTTCCCATATCAAACCTAAGCATGAGACGGGGTAAAAAATGCCACATGCATGCAGGGAGATTTCATCTAATTCGATCCTACTTTAGGAGACTTACCTTGGTGAGATGCAATTTTCCTCCAGAACTGCGTGTACAGATCAGAAGGTGTTTGGAGAATAGGAAACACTGGCGCTCTCCTTCCTTCTTTAAAGATAGAGATCCAAGACGTCCCCTCGTCACCCTGCTCTTCTCAGACATAGGGACCTGTATTAAACATCCTGAGAAAATAGGAAAAAAAGAAAAAAAAAGTTTAATCAGCTTAAAATATACAGCAGTTTTTCTATGTTACCATTACATTGATATGTCAAAAACATGTAACTTCAGCCAATATCAATGACTTAGAGTCTTAGACAAAGGCTTTTGGATGCCCCTTTTTTCAATATTTGCAATACAAACAGAGGCAACATATAATTACAGAATTAAAGTGAAGTGTTTTTTTTTTTACCCTCAAGGAGATTGGATGTGTCGCAAGGCAGTACTGCCAACTAGGCCACGCAAATTAAAGAATTGAGAACTGATGAAAATTTTCATAGAGAAAGTCGATTTGGAAAGATTTGTTGTTGCGTGTTTAAACGCCAGCAGGAATTCAAGATTTTTTTCAAAAACATTTTGAAATGCCAAGTCGTTTTGTGTATGATGGAGCTCATGGAAGTTGTGTCCATCTGAAATGGCTGTCTGACCTCCTCGCACCCACTTTTTGTGAATACTTTTACCATTATTGGTTCTGTAAAAGTTTAAACAATCAAAATCATTCCAACAAAGATTCCAACAATCTTTATGGAATCATTAAAGACACACTCTACCCCTGCAGGACGCTATGCTGGTTATAACAGTAGCATTGCTCTGGTGTCATTTAACAGTAAGTAGTCAAAACATATCAGTACAGTATGACAACTTACATGGGTTAAAGTGAACTGGACGCATTGCAAAATGAGCTCAGAGAAGGCAAAGGTACAGATTTGTAGTCAGTAGAGAACCAAGGTCTAGGGTGCAGGGGTACAAACCAGTGATAATACTAACCAGATCAGGGACTACAAACAAGTCAGGTAATTCAAAGAGTATAGAGAATATAAGGAACAACATACATAAAAACCTGAGAAAATTGTGCACTGATGATTCTGAAAAGGAGATTTCAGTAAAGAGGTAAAATTATCACATGGTGTATTTCCAAATGGGTGTGGGTGCGAATGCACACTGAAGGTACATGGATCACCATGTCAATCCATCAATTAATTGTAAAAAAAAGAGTGCTGCTGGCATCGGGGAGGACAGAGGAGACTTGAGTTTGATAAACTAACAACACTCCCAGCAGACAGCCAAGACAGAGGTACTGTGACAATCCTGTCTGTAATGCATTTGTTTGAAGACATCACAAACTTTCTATGCCATGGGTTCCACGGTTAAAGGAACACAGAGAAAAGGAAGGATGCTTGATTCAACACAAACAGGTCCACCAGTAGTTCTTCTGGTTGAATTGTGGTTTTAATATTGTGAAACATTATTTGAATGTATTGAGTTCTGGTCTAAAAGCGAATTTCAGTAAAAGTAATCTTAAAAAACAACAACCTTATTTTGTTAATTTTTGAAGATATTTTTTGCCAAAATTTCTCACTTCAGCACATAATTAGGAGATTGCCTGTAAGAACCACATAATGACAGAACCTTCCCAAGCTTATGTCAGCTGGCAAACATAAGATCTGGCAAAGATGAATCTTTTAAACATAATTAAACATTTCCAGCATGTGTACTCCAAGCAGATTCCTAAATTGCTTATATCATTCAGCAGGATATCCATCTGGACCTGCTGCTTTGTATGATTGCATAGAATCAGTAAGTTCAGTTGTTGTGCAATGCTGCAAAATATGTTGGCACATTAGAAATAATAATAATCTTTCGGCTAGTAATTGGTCTATCTATACATAGGTTTTAATTTGGTGACAATGGAGGATAGTTCATATCTTTAGTGTGCATATATATTCGTTAACAAGCTTGACTGACTGTTGATTTGGTATAGTAAGCAGAGAAGCACACCAAGTAGTCGTAAGGATTGTAATTCTCAGTTGGATACGGTACAACATATCTAAGACAAGTCAATGCAATTAAAGTAAAGGTCTAGTTACAAAATAATAATTTTAATGCAATTGAACAATATAGTTTAAAGTTAAGCCGATCCACCATCTTTGATGGAGCATGATTTCCGCACCCAAACCACTTTAATTGAATTAAAGTGGTGTTGGTGCTTAGATAGACGCTTTAATGAAATCTTATCTGTGTTATCATTTTTACAAGCAGGTAGAGTTTCAGAACCTTGGTCGGAAACCTAACTCCATATATATATATAACCCAACTTTTGAAAAATGTTCATGGTCTTACATTGTTTCAAATTGTATTGCCTTTTCAAAAAACTCACCTGTTTTAAGTGTGAGGAATGCCGATATTCAAATCTCTCTTTTTTTGTAATTATTCTATGTTTATTGTGCGTCAGAAAACTGCATTCAACTCCAAAAGTTAGTTCAGTATTGGAAATACAGTTCATAGCACATTAGAAACAAGAGACACATACTGTATAATATATATATATATATATACATATATATATATATATATAAATAAAGCAGGTAGTGATACAAAGTGAAACATGGTAGGTATATTATTATATGGCGGCAATATAGGGTTCGGTCTTAAACTTGGTGAGTATTGTTCCGAGTTTAGTAGAAATTACCTGTTCTAGGAAATGGGAAGGTGTGTGTGTGTTTGGGGTGGTGGGTAGGTCAAGGCATAGAGTTTTGGAACACTCTAGTAGTTGGGGGGGATTGGACATCAGTAAACAAGGGCAGTCTGTGTAGTTTTGTCTCTTTCTGTCTCTTTCCCTCTCCCACTCCTTGTATGTGTCTCTCTTTAAACAAAGAGTGTATGAAGGAGAAAGGATGTGGGAGTTCAGTAGTTTGTGGAAGGGTGAAGAAATGTGTGGGATGGGAAATGGTGTGTGTGGGATGTGGAGACATGCTGAAAAAATGAGAAGGAACAACAAAGGTAGAAATGTATTCAAAGCTATTTAGTATGCCTAAGACTATCACTTCTCTCTCCATCAGGTCAACACATTAGGCTCTTTGACACTCTGGATCTGTAACTCTCCCTACACTTCTCTTCAAAACTTTAACCACATTAAAGGGACACTCCTGACCCCTAAAGCACACATTAGGCTCTTTGACACTCTGCACTGTGTCCTTTAACCCCTTAACGACACATGACATGTGTGACATGTCATGATTCCCTTTTATTCCAGAAGTTTGGTCCTTAAGGGGTTAAATAATCAATGACTGGATCTGTAACTCTCCCTACACCTCTCTTCAAAACCTTAACCAAATTAAAGGGACACTCCTGAGCACTAAAGCTGAAGTGTTTGTGTGTGAAGAGTGTGTGTTTTTTTTTCCATTTAACAAAAAGCACAGAAAAAAAGCATATAAATTGGTACTTTTATACATTAACCTGGTTACACCCTGTCTGTGTAACAGCTTCTCTTACTTCCTGGTTTGTTTAGGTCAGTGAAGCAAAATTCGAGCTGACTATTTCTGATTCATATATATATATTTATTATTTGGGCAGTGGTGTGTCCTTTTAAAGATAAGCATATCGTCATGATGCAATATGTCCTATAGATCGGATCAGAGATAACATATAGGGGTTTGAGATTTCTTGAATTTCCTAGGTGTTTTATTGCAAAGGTCCTTAAAGGACCACTATAGTGCCAGGAAAACATACTCGTTTTCCTGGCACTATAGTGCCCTGAGGGTGCCCCCACCCTCAGAGACCCCCTCCCGTCTGGCTCTGGAAGGGGGAAAGGGGTTTAAACTTACCTTTTTCCAGCGCTGGGCGGAGAGCTCTCCTCCTTCTCTCCTACTCCGTTCCGCCCCGTTGGCTGAATGCGTACGCGCGGCAAGAGCTGCGCGCGCATTCAGCCGGTCACATAGGAAAGCATTCATAATGCTTTCCTATGGACGCTGGCGTGCTCTCACTGTGAAAATCACAGTGAGAAGCACTCAAGCGCCTCTAGTGGCTGTCAATGAGACAGCCACTAGAGGATTAGGGGGAAGGCTTAACCCATTAATAAACATAGCAGTTTCTCTGAAACTGCTATGTTTATTAAAAAATGGGTTAACCCTAGCTGGACCTGGCACCCAGACCACTTCATTAAGCTGAAGTAGTCAGGGTGCCTAGAGTGGTCCTTTAAATGATGCACTGTGGGTCTACTGTGTGCTCCAGCAAACATTTTGGCCGGCCTCTCTCAACTACCTGGTCTTATGCTTAGCTACTTTATGATAAATGAATGCTAAATACTTTACCTTGCCGCACAAAGGTCTGACTTGTATCTAGTAAAATCTCACAGCCTTCGACAATCATCCTCTCAATGGCCAGATTTTTACGAATATTTTCTGTTTCGCTGACTTCATCATGCATTATTCTAGAGGGGAGAGAGATAGAAACAATTGAATGAAATATCCTTGTCTACTGATTTACACAAACGATCTTTCAAAACACACTCCAGCATTAAAAAAGCAATATAAAATGTTTTAAGTAGTCTTGACTGTGGTATTTCTGTTTTGGCTTCCATTTGCTCATTCCCTTTGACGTTCAATGGGTTACAAATGGGTGTTAAAAAGCCAACAATAGGATTTTTACGTTTCCATGTTAAACATGTTAGCTCCTGTCTTGTAACCTTGCAACTCATGTTTAGCAGCCTCTCTTCCACAGATGTACAGAGTACAGATTAAATGATTGGGCATATACTTCATTTTCAGCTATATCTGTATTCTCACCTTGACAGCTCCTCCAGTTTGGATTTGGCATATTCCAGACTATTTCTTTCCACATGCTCGTGAGGTGTATGAGCAAGCAGTTCGTGCAGAGTGAGGATGTATCTTGGGATCTAGCAACAAAAAGACAGTGTGTTTTGACAATGTGCTCCCATATTTTGATTACATATTATTGTTCTCTTCTTCTAAGCAAGGCTGAGATTCTTTCTATTTGATTAATATCACAAATTACAAATGTACACTTCTCCTTTTACTGCTGGATTGGTTTAATATCTTTCCTAGGTGAGAGATACCTGAAACATTGGATAGGTGAGGAAGGTCTCCAGAGTGCGCTCCTCACAATCTGGCTTGGCTTCATAATGCTTTAGTAGTTTGTCAAAGTCTCGGTTCTGTTTACAATGAGCCAGGATCTGAAGACTGTACTGGTGGTTCCTTACAAACTCCTGATAGATGTTCAGCATTGGCAGAAGGATGTCGAAGAGGTCAGCTGAGGAAAGAGATAACAAAAGCATTGTAACATCATGACTGGGAGAGTGTGTGACAGAAACAGAAAGAGATCACTATGTCAAAGATTACCAACAGGACACGGCTAAGGAACATAGAGACATTAACACTTAAAAGAAGCACAGAGAATGGTGCAGAGAATGGCAAGATATTGATACAATGAATATGTAGGGACATGGTGACTGGGAGAAAAAAAATTATTCTCACACAACACCAGGGTGGGCCAGCTGGAGATTCGTGCTTTCAGCCCTTGGTAAAAGATCTGGTGCAAAAACATGATGGTTTCACTGTAAAAGAAAAAATGCCAAACATTACAAGGGCAATGTCTTAAAAATGCCATTGGTCCAGTGCTTCTTGTTTTCCTTTGCCACATATACATAGATACAGATTTACAGAGTTCATTAATAAACATACAGGCTGTGTTCTTCTAACCCAAGTTAGCATTAGCCAATTTTCAGCAGTTACCTGTTAAGGAAAATGCTGCTGACGTCGTCGTGTGTGATTGGTGGTTTCTTAGAACTAGCTGCCATGCGCAGTGGTCGCAGGAAATTGTTGACCAGTATATGCAGCTGCTGAACATACTCCGCCTCAGCTTCTAGCATACTAAACACAACCTGGTTCCTCTTGCGCATGCTGTCTGCATGGGGAGACCTTGAATAATCCTGGATTATGCTTTTCCACTTCCTTCGACACAACCAGCCACGCAAGAAACTTTGCACCTGATGAAAGACATGAATGATCAGACAATGACTGACAACACATCTATATAATTTAATAAAATGTACCCCTCAATTGCCTTTTCACCATATTGTCAATTAACAGTTTTAAAGGGTAAAATTTATACTCCGCCTATACCTTGCAATTGAATATTTACATCTGATGTTCCTTCAGCTCTGTAATGACCTTGCGCTACTATGAAAAGCTAAAAGTAATGAAGTACACCATCTTCAGGTATCAGCTATATCATTAAGGGTGCCTTAAAGTACATTTTTCTTTATCATCAAAATGTGAGTATTTTTCTTTTTAAGGATACAACAATGGGGAATACTGTCCATTTATGCCCAGTAACTTTATGGCATTTAATATGTAAATGACAAGGTTTCAACACGTAAGAAAATACACATGATCAGCTGATAACAGATCTTGTGAGGTATGCAATGAATATCAGGGTTGCATCATAGGGGGAGAGTGACAGAAGCAATCAAAAAGAAAAGATATTAAGCTGGTGGGGAAGACATGGGGCACATTATTGCATAAGATAATGTTAAAATAGAGATATCCTTGTTTTGATATCATCAAATTGAAATCAAGCCAACCAGGCTGCTGCTCAGTTATTGGTCCTATCTTCAGAAGAAGTAATCACTTCCTCCAGCACCTTACATTATTCAAACTTATAAGGTCAACTTTAATCAAATGTTTAGAGAGACAGAGTTTGTATGTAGCAGTAGAAATGGAGGTATGCTGTAGGAGTGGGTCTGGTGTTTTGTGTTGTTGTGTGTGTTGAAGCCAAAACAGTCAGTTATGAGAACACTAAGAATTAGCAAAACCTCAGTAGCCTGACTTTTGGTTAGTCCCTGTTCAGGTATCAAACACGTTTTTGCTTACTTGTGCCATTACAGAGAAACCCTACACAAACCGCATATCAGACTGAACCTGCCCACAAGGGCACAAGATATACAGTAACCTCAGATGATAATTTATGTGCTTTTTTGGACTTGTCATTGAAGTGTAGTTGATATCTCTCTAGATCACCATTTTAGTTTAGGAAGACACTAAGCAAATGCACTCAAATAAAAGCAAACATAGAATATGAGAATCTTATTCATTATTTTATGTATCATTTGACATAAGGGTTTGACAGAGTGAGTTATGCTGTAGGAGGGGGCCTGCTGGCATGATTTAATTGTCATATACCATTGACAAAAATGGATGAGAGAGTGCAGTCACAGCAGAGGTATGCACCATATGTAGTCGGCCTGGGCAGTTGGGCAAGTATTTCCCACTTTGTGGCCAGGGCCATCCTTAGGGGTGTTCGAGCTGGGCAGACTAGATGGGCCGAATGGTTCTTATCTGCCGTCACATTCTATGTTTCTATCTATGTTTCTATGAGCTGTGCGGCTGCACAGGGTGCCATGGATCAGGGGGCGACATGTGGCCGACACAGCTCACACATGGCCGGGTGACAGGAGTGCAGGGGGAGCTAATTCAGGTACCCGGGTGGAGGATTAATTATTCTCCACTGGGACTACGAAAGAAAATAGGATGTCAGCAGGGGTGGGGCTTACATATCATCAGGGCGGAGCTTGCGAGTAGTAAAGGCAGAATTAAATAGCTGGGGAGGCAGAGCTAAAAGCTGCTGCTGCACAGCAAAGAGTTCCTGCTTACCCAACAACTAGGCTACAGGAGCTGCATACATCCACTCCTCCCTTCCAGCCATAATGGGTGGGTGTGTGAGTGTGACAGTCTGCCTGTGTGTGTATGTGACAGTCTGCCTGTGTGGCTGTAACTGTGCCTGTATCTGAGACTGCAACTGTGTGACTGTAACTGTGTTTGGCTGTAGCTGTGCCTTTGTGTGTGCGACTGTCTGCCTTTAACTGAGTGAGTGTGTGTGCCTATCTGCCTGTGACTGTGTGTGTGTGACTGCCTGCCTGTAACTGAGCGTGTGTGACTGGCTGCCTGTAACTTTGCATGTGTGACTGTCTGCCTGTAACTGAGCGTGTGTGACTGGCTGCCTGTAACTGTGTGTTTGTCTCTGTGACTGTATGCCTGTAACTTTGCATGTGTGACTGTCTGCCTATAACCGAGTGTGTGTGACTGTAACTTTGCGTGTGTGACTGTCTGCCTGTAACTGTGTGCCTGTAACTTTGCATGTGTGACTGTCTGCCTGTAACTTTGCGTGTGTGACTGTCTGCCCGTAACTGTATGTTTGTCTCTGTGACTGTATGCCTGTAACTTTGCATGTGTGTTTGTCTCTGTGACTGTATGCCTGTAACTTTGCATGTGTGACTGCCTGTAACAGTGTGTTTGTCTCTGTGACTGTATGCCTGTAACCTTGCATGTGTGACTGTCTGCCTGTAACCGAATGTGCGTGACTGTCTGACTGTCACCTCTGGACTAGGAAAATAGATATATCACATACTGAAGCTAAATCTGACCTGGATTTTATAAAAGATGAAAGACTAATCCTAAATATTAACATAATATTCTCAGTCTTTTCTGTAAAACATAAATTACATGTTTTACAATTACCAAATTGTGCAGGAAACAAATAGCAAAGTCCCATTCGAATTTTGCCCCAGCTAACGTTTAACCTAGTATTAGATTGGAAACCTCTTAATTACATCTCTCTTCAAAGCAATAACACCACGATTAGGGCTCTGTTTATAAGAAATTATGGCTGTATCATTTAGCAGAGAAAAGGTCTATATGAGAAATACAGTATATAATGCGATCATTGAATATGACTTTCAATTGAGGATATGCAGCACAAAACATCTCAGTAATAAAAACACATCATTAATTTTGTTGCTCTGATGTCATTTTCAATTTTTATACCTTAAAAGAACAAAAGTTATTATTGTCCAAATCCAGACAGACATACTCTTTACCATTCTTGCCTGGTTCATAACTACTACTAGGGACACTGAAGGCACTGTAAATGCTTTATCTCACCGAAGTAGTTCTAGTGTCTGAAGTCTCCTGATGCCATTATTCCTCTCCTGATGCCATTATTCCATTTTTAATGTTTTAATGCTAAACAAGAGTCCCCCGCAGTCAACCCCTTCTCTCCTTCTTTGGGTAATGAGGAAGCATTAGCGTGAGCTGCAATAGTAGGCTGTGACTGGCTGAGGGTATCAGCTGACTGATTTCAGCTTATCACCACAGCCATTACTGGTATGAATTGGTATGAACAGCAGGAAGTGCGCAATCTATGCCTTAACCATACCTCAATGGGTGCTGGGCTGTGGGAGGCCAGGGACCCTTATTTAGTTAAACTGCTCAAAAATGAGATGAAATGGTTACAGTGTCTACAGTGTGCCTTTAAGATATCCAATTGTAAATATTTTATAAATAAAAGAAAACGCAATGTTGTCTACCTGATAAAACACTTTGAAAATAAATTACTTTGTTAACATAGATTATTACTGTGTAAAAAAATACACCATTCTCAATTCCTGTCACATACACATAGTGTTATCTAAAGTGAAAAAGACAGGGCTGGTGGGAGTTGTTGAAAGGTCAGCATGAGATGTGTGCATTGGATTACCTTCTTTATCTTCTTAAGGTCTGTATCATCTGTTGCAGCCGAGCTTGGTGTTGATTGGATCCTCTCATTCTCTTTCAATAATGATGCAATCTGCATAAAACTTTAATTAGTTAGTTACTTGAGGTCTCCAAAGCGCATCCTGTATGTTTCTAACATCACCACATAATATCGAGAGCACAGGATGTGACTGAATAGAGAGACTAGATATCCAGACAGGGTCTTTCTCTATGAATATTGTCTGATATTTACATAGTATATGGTCAGTAGCTCGGGACTATTCTCCAGCTGAGGTTCACAGAGAAGAGTCCTTAAACAGAAAACATCATCCCACTTCACTGCTAGCTTAAAATATTTCTTTAATAATACAAATGGTGACTGCTGCCACCCATGGTGCACATACAAATATTTACTGGAAAGTAACAAGTAGTACTGGATCTTTTCTTCTAGTTGGATTGATCTTCTAAGTTGTACGTTTCTGGACCTAAATTTGTCAATTTTTACTGTACACATATCTGACAATACACTTTTGTATCAAAGCTCTTACAATGTCCATTAGATTGGAAGCTCTAGAGAACTGAGCCCTGATTTCCATTTGTTTAAATTGAGTAGTTTGTTGATGCTTGCTAATTAACAGATGATAACAAAGATGAGCAGCATGTCACTGTGTGCTGTGGTAAGGTCCGTGCATAATGGAATACACTGGGAGTGATTTGGTTAATGTTCTGATGATGAAAAACAGATTAATGAGAGCCGGAAACTGTAACTTCATAAATATTCAGGTTTTCCATCTTTTATTATCAAACAATCCCCATTAACACATCAAAGTGTCAGCAGCTGTGACACAGACATCTCATCCCAGTGACAGCATCCCCTTCATCTACAAGGTATACAGAGTGGGAGGTTATTTAGAAAGCTCAATTCTGGGGAAAAGTTGTAAATGTTGACTAATCAGCAGGAACAGTCCACTGTTTCCATGGTGACTGCTCCATATTTTTAGATCTTTGCCCCAGAAGTTTTTAATAAATAACTTCCCAACACAATCACTTAAATGTGACATTGTTCACAGGCTCAGAAAAATTGCTTCCCAATATAGGAAGAAAGCACGGCTTTTGGAACTTTAAATGAGGAAAAAATTGGCAAACTGTTCATTGTTTCAGGCATTGAATTTAACACCACTAATCTCCTCACACGTGCATATTAATTCAAACCATACGCTCCTGGATGAGACCATTTGGCTTTGCCTACATAGAATTCAGATATTGGGTATATTACCAACTATATTTAGTGACAATTCCCTGGTCTTCTTTTTGAGAAAATAAAGCCCATTACATCATCACTTGATCACTTAGTAGATGTAATCCTTAATGCTTCAAAAATCAGCTAAACAACTGCTTGTTGGTCAGACTAATCTGAATGCCCCCTGAGTGAGACCTTCATTAGCATGATAGTAACTAGTTAATTGCAGATCTGTGAACAATGAGGCACTGTAAGCATCATGAGGAAGGGGAGCAATGGGTGTTTGCCACTGTCCTAAACCGTTGCTTGTCCGTGATCATAGCTCAACATTAACAACAATTTTATTTTCAAGCAAGAACCCAATATCTTGAAAACAATATCTGAATCTAAAAAAAACAATATCTTAATTGTGGCCCAACCTTTTACTAACTATGCTGTTATGCTAAAATTCAGCATCAGTAACTGCCCACCATACTTCGTTGTAATCATTCACAAATGTAGAGAGAAAACCCTAGTGTCAAACTACACAACTATAATGATAACTTTATTGTCTAAAGCTTTGGATATATATGTGCCCATTTGCAACTGTGCAGATATTACCAGAAGACCACTTAAATTTGTCTGTCAAACATTCTATGCCATCTTGAAAGAGTGTAATGATATTCAGAATGGTATGGGACAAGGTGAACGTATTGGGGCTAACTTTCCTAGGCTTTGCAAAATAATTTGATAACCTCAGACATAGGTGGACACACACAGGTTACATAGTTACCTAGCTGGAAAAAAACTTGCGTCAATCAAGTTCAGCCTTGTTTTTGCTGTTGATTCAAAAGAAGGCAAAAAACCCAGTCTGAAGCGCTTCCAATTTTGCAACAAACTATGAAAAAATTCCTTCTTGACCCCAAAATAGTAGTTAGATGTCTCCTTGCATCAAGCAGCTATTACCCCACTAATTAGAAATTATATCCCTGTATGTTATGTTTTTGCAAGTATTTATCCAATTGCAGTTTAAACATCTGTATGGACTCTGACAAAACCACCTCTTCAGGCAGAGAATTCCATATCCTTATTGCACTTACCGTAAAAAACCTTTTCTTTGCCTTAGATTAAATCTTCTTTCTTCCAGCCTAAATGTGTGACATTGTGTCCTATGTATAGCCCTGTTTATGAATAGATTTCCAGATAATGGTTTGTACTGGCCCAGAATATATTTGTATAATGTTATCATATCCCCTCTGAGGTGCCGTTTTTCCAAACTAAAAAAGATTTAAATTTTTTAACCTTTCTTCGTAACTAAAATGCTCAATTCAGGTCCGGACTGGCCATGGGGCACCCCGGGAAAATGCAGCACGCCCCCCCCGGCTGAATGTAAGAAGGGAGGGGGGATAAAATCACTCACAGCGCCCTTACTCACACACACACTGCACCCCTGACACAGCACCCTCACACACAGACACACACACTGCACCCCTGACACAGCACCCTCACTTACACACACACACACACACACTGCACCCTTGACACTCACAGCACCCTCACACACAGTCCACCCCTGACACTCACAGCACCCCCCCACACACACTGCACACCTGACACTTACAGCACCCCCACACACACACACACACTGCACTCCTGGCACTCACTGCACCCTCATGCACACACGCTGCACCCCTGACACTCATAGCACCCATCACTCAGACACAGCACACACACACAGCACCCTTGCCCACACCGCACTCCTCTTTCACACACACACAGCACCCGTGACACTCACAACACCCTTACTCACAGCACCCGACACACATAGCACTCTCACGCAAACACAGCACCCATCACTCACACACAGCACACTGCACCCCTCTTGCGCGCGCACACACACACACTACCCTCACACACTTACACTGCACAATACTCTTTCCTGGCATTTTTGTCTCCTGGTATCCCATCTATGGAGACACCAGAGACAAATTTCAAGCAAACACAGTGCAAGCAGGTTATTAAATTTGCTTGAGCTGTGCAGAACAAATACAGGGTCTTTTTCTCATGCTAGAGCTCTTCAGCAGAACTCTGCGCATGGTCTGCCCTGGAAGAGCATTGAAAAAACATGCTTTACTTTGTGATGGGGCGTGCTTGTCATTGGTGATGACAAAACATACCCTATCTGGCCCTGCCCCCTTTATTGTGGGTCGCTGTAATAAAGAAATGCCCGGGTCGAATTTTCTTCCCAGGCCGCCCCTGGCTCCATTCCTTTTATCAATTTTGTAACTCGTCTCTGCACTTTTTCTAGTGCCATGATATCCTTCTTTAGAACAGGTGCAGGTGCCCAAAATTGCACAGCATATTCAAGGTGTGGTCCTACCAGCGATTTATAAAGAGGCAAAATTATATTTTCATCCTGAGAATTTATGCCCCTATTTATACATGACAAAACCTTACTGGCTTTATCAACTGCAGATTGACATTGCATATTGCTGCCTAATTTGTTGTCTATAACAATTCCCAAATCCTTCTCGTGTGTGGTTATCCCTAATTCATTACCATTTAGGGTGTAAGTTGCTTGTGCATTCTTGAGCTCGAAGTGCATAAAACTTTGCATTTCTCTACTTTAAAGGCACACTATAGTCACCAGAACAACTACAGCTTATTGAATTTGTTCTTGTGAGTAGAATCATTACCTTCAGGCTTTTTGCTGTAAACACTGTCTTTTCAGAGAAAATGCAGTGTTTACATTACAGCCTAGTGAGAACTTCACTGGCCACTCCTCAGACGGCTGTTAGAGATCCCTCCTGGGTCATGCCTGCCTAAAATGCATCCAAACATTCAGTATCTCCACCCTCTGCATGCAGACACTGAACTTTCCTCACAGAGATTCATTGATTCAATTCATCTCTATGAGGAGATGCTGATTGACCAGGGCTGTGTTTGAATCATGCTGGCTCTGCCCCTGATCTGCCTCTTTGTCAGTCTCAGCCAATCCAATGTGGAAGCATTGTGATTGGATAAGGCTACCACTTCTGCTGATGTCAGCAGACTGCTTGCTGTTTGCCTCAGAAAAACAAGCAGTGTTACATCTTCAGGCTTGAAAACAGTAATATTTTGCAATATTTAGGGAGGCATGAGGGGCCCAGGGGGGCTAGATGGTGGTTTTAACACTATAGGGTCAGGAATACATGTTTGTGTTCCTGACCCTATAGTGATCCTTTAACCCCTTAAGGACTGGACTGTTTTTGCGAAGTTGTACATTCGCGACCAGGCATATTTTTATGGTGTTTGTGTTTAGCTGTAATTTTCCGCTCTCTCATTTACTGTTCCTATACAAACTATATATTGGTTTTTTTTTCAGGTCAAAAGGGGCTTTCTTTACATACCATTATTTATATAATCTCATGTAATTTAATTTTAAATTTTTTTTAAAAATATGATGAAAAATTGCAAAAAATACATGTTTTTTGACTTTTACTGAAAAAAACTGCAAAATAGATTCAACATTTTGTCCTGAGTTTAAAAATACCCAGTGTTTACGTGCTTTTTTTCTTTTTTGTGCATGTTATAGGTACAAGTAGGATATTGCGGTTTCAAAACATACATTTTTAAAATTTATCAATAGTGACATTGTAACACTATTATCTGTCATAAATCTCTGAATCACACCCCACATGTACATATTTTTTTTAAAGTAGACAACCCAGGGTATTCAATATGGGGTATGTCCAGTCTTTTTTAGTAGCCACTTAGTCGAAAACACTGGCCAAAGTAAGCATTCATATTTGTTTGTGTGTGAAAAAAGTAAAAAAACTAAATTGAACGCTAATTTTGGCCAGTGTTTGTGACCAAGTGGTTACTAAAAAAGACTGGACATACCCCATTTGCAATACCTTGGGTTGTCTTCTTTTGCAAATGGTATGCCATCATGGGGGTAATTCTCATTCCTGGGCTACCATACGCTCTCAAAGGCAACGTAACCAACCTGGCCATTTTCAATGTAAAAATATTTGACCCATATATTTGACCTTGTAACTTTCAAAAATGCTATAAAACCTGTACATGGGGGGTACTGTTTTACTCGGGAGACATCGCTGAACACAAATATTAGTGTTTAAAAACTGGAAAACGTATCACAACAATTATATCATCAGTAAAAGTGCTGTTTGTGTGTGAAAAATGCAAAAAAAGTCACTTTCACTGACAATATCATCGCTGTGATATGTTTTACTGTTTTGAATCACTAATATTTGTGTTCAGCAAAGTCTCCCGTGTAAAACAGTACCCCCCATATATCTATCCAAATCCCTCTGCAGCAAAGCGATATCCTGCTCACATTTTATTACTTTACCAAGTTTTGTGTCATCTGCAAACAATGAAACATAGCTTTCAATGCCTATTTCAAGATCATTTAAAAATATGTTAAATAGAAGCGGACCCAAAACAGAACCCTGAGAGACACCACTTACCACTTTTGTCCAGCCTGAAAATTTACCATTAATGACAACTTGTTGTACTCTATCCTTAAGCCAATGTTCTACCTAAGAACAAGAATATTCATCTAGACCAGTGATGGCGAACCTGTGGCACGCCGGGCCCTCTCTGTGGGCACGCGGCCATAGGTTCGCCATCAATGCAGAGTAGACACCTGCCTGCCCAAAACGGCAGGTGCCTACTCTGCTTCCGTGTCCGGAGGCAGGGGGAAGGATCTGTGAAGCAGCCCCCCATGTCCTCCCGCGAGCAAGCTGTGTGGAGCGTTGCCGCTGCTCCCTACATACTTAACACCACCGGACACCCACGATGGCTGTGCCGCCCCCTCCCTTAAAGGTAAGAAGGAGGGAGGGAGGGATAATGATTTAGCATACTTTTTTTTTTCCTAAACACTTTTACCCCCCCACACCCTCTCCCCCCACACAGTACCCCTACCCCCTACACAGCACCCCTACACATTACCCCTACCCCCCACAAAGCACCCCTACCACCACACATACCACACAGTACCCCCACCCACACCCAGCACCCCTCCTCACCACCACACCCAGCACCCCTTCCTCCCCCCACCACATCCAGCACCCCTTCCTCCCACACCCCAGCACACCTCCTCACCACCACATCCAGCACCCTCCCCACCACCACACCCCAGCACCCCACCCCCACACAGCACCTAACCCCCACACACACACACAGCACCCCTACTCACCCACACACACAGCACAGCACCTCACACACACACACACAGCACCCCCACACACAGCACCCCCACACACACACACACACAAGCACCCCCACACACACACACACAGCACCCCACACACACACACACCCCCACACACACACACACACTGCACACCCCCACACACACACACACTGCACACCCCCACACACACACACAGCACCCCCACACACACACAGCACCCCCACACACACACAGAAACCCCACACACACACACGCACCCCACACACAGCACCCCACACCCAGCACCCCCACACGCACGCCAGCAGCACCCCCCACACACAAACAGCACCCCACACACACACACAGCACCCCACACACACAGCACCCACACACACACACAGCACCCCACACACACAGCACCCCACACGCAGCACCCCCCCCACACACGCGCAGCACCCCCCACACACACGCGCAGCACCCCCCACACACACAGCACCCCACACACAAACATATATACTGCACCCCTCAATGCAGTATGTGTGTATGTATTCAGCAGTCTGTGTGTGTGTGTACTCAGCAGTGTGTGTATTCAGCGGACTGTGTGTGTATGTATTCAGCATACTGTGTGTGTGTGTACTCAGCAGTCTGTCTGTATGTGTATTCATCAGTCTCTGTATTCAGCAGTCTTGTGTGTGTGTGTAATACATACAGAGTTATAGGTGGAGCTGTGGAGTACCTTGAACAATCTGGAAAATAGAATATATGCAAATAGCGTAGTATGTCTATACAATATATAGCATATAAAAATGAGAATAAAAGCACTCACAAGGATGGAGTCATACCGTCATATGACTCTTAAAGTATGTTCTCTTGGACCATTAGGGGGATGTCCAAACCCTTCTTTTGTTGATTGCTTGTTATTTCTCCTGATGGTCTTCAATAAAGATACTCAGTATGCCAGGGATCTTGGAAAATAATTCTTGTTTATTTGTAGATAAAATAATAAAATGGCAATATACTAAACCAATATATATTGGGTGTAGATATAGTCCAATAAAAAGTCTATCAAAGTTGAAAATGAGTGTCCAAAACGCGTTTCGCCTGATTAACAGGCTTCCTCAGTTGGCTCTAATGTTTCTTCCAAAGTTTTCTTTGTTTGAAAATGCCGCCGGCCGGCTGTGTCTTCTTTTATATGGCACTTCCTGATTCCGTCTGGTGGAACGCAACGTGCGCTCCACCTACGGCACCAACTTCCGGGACGCACCGCAAGTGGAACGCACGTGCGCCCCAACCCCGTGCGCACACCGGAACTTCAGCACCAACTTCCGGGTGGAGCGTCCGTGCGCTCCAACCCGGCGCCAACCTCCGCAATGCACCACAAGTGGAACGCACGTGCGTTCCAACTTCAAGCAGCAAATTCGGGTCTCTCTCTGCTTCCGGGTCACACTCAGGTGGAACGCACGTGCGCTCCACTCCCAGCCTCACATCAGGTGGCCAAATGCAAACATAAAAAATGGCGTTCTGCCTATATTTACACCAATAGAGTGTGACATATAGAATTATAAGTGCTATGTTTTAAATAAAAATATAAAAAGTCAGATAATATGGAAAAGAGTAAAAATCAAATTTAATGAGAAGGAATAAAAACTAATTCTATTAGTTTTAGAAGATTGCTATCACAATCTTAAAGGGGCAGAATGTCATTTCTAGAAAATTTATAAAAATGCACAGTAAAAACTGAATAAAATACATATAATACCCAATAGTAAAAGAAACACAAAAATAGTATATAAGTGTATAAAAAGATGCCTAAAAAATTTGCTGCTTGAAGTTGGAACGCACGTGCGTTCCACTTGTGGTGCATTGCGGAGGTTGGCGCCGGGTTGGAGCGCACGGACGCTCCACCCGGAAGTTGGTGCTGAAGTTCCGGTGTGCGCACGGGGTTGGGGCGCACGTGCGTTCCACTTGCGGTGCGTCCCGGAAGTTGGTGCCGTAGGTGGAGCGCACGTTGCGTTCCACCAGACGGAATCAGGAAGTGCCATATAAAAGAAGACACAGCCGGCCGGCGGCATTTTCAAACAAAGAAAACTTTGGAAGAAACATTAGAGCCAACTGAGGAAGCCTGTTAATCAGGCGAAACGCGTTTTGGACACTCATTTTCAACTTTGATAGACTTTTTATTGGACTATATCTACACCCAATATATATTGGTTTAGTATATTGCCATTTTATTATTTTATCTACAAATAAACAAGAATTATTTTCCAAGATCCCTGGCATACTGAGTATCTTTATTGAAGACCATCAGGAGAAATAACAAGCAATCAACAAAAGAAGGGTTTGGACAACCCCCTAATGGTCCAAGAGAACATACTTTAAGAGTCATATGACGGTATGACTCCATCCTTGTGAGTGCTTTTATTCTCATTTTTATATGCTACATATTGTATAGACATACTACGCTATTTGCATATATTCTATTTTCCAGATTGTTCAAGGTACTCCACAGCTCCACCTATAACTCTGTATGTATTATATTATGTTTTTAGCGGTGTAAGGGATACCACTCTTTTAGGTGTTTTAGAGCTACTTATTTGTCTTTCACAGCGTGTATATTATTATTCTGTACTATTGTGTGTGTGTGTATTCAGCAGACTGTGTGTATGTATTCAGCAGACTGTGTGTATGTATTCAGCAGACTGTGTGTATGTATTCAGCAGACTGTGTGTATGTATTCAGCAGTTCAGTTCTTTTTTTAAAACAAAAGTTGTTTATTAGTTCGGACAACTGTACAAGTTGTTTTTTCTAAACTTAAACCTCAGTATTCAGGTTTAATTGCCATGTTGACACTTTAAGGAAAAAAAAGTTGGCATGTATTGCTGTTTGGGCACTCGGGCTCAAAAAGGTTCGCCATCACTGATCTAGACCAATTTCTTTTAGTTTGAAGACTAATCTATTGTGAGGTACTGTATCAAATGCCTTGGCAAAATCCCAATAGATCACATCCACTGCAACACCCTGATCTATACTTCTACTTACTTCTTCGTAGAATGCAATTAGCTTAGTTTGACTTGGCCTATGTTTCATAAAACTATGCTGATTATTGCTAATAAAGTTTTTCCCAATGAATTCCTGAATATTATCCCTTAATATTATCACCTAAATTACTTTCGCTAAATAAAGCAGTTTTAGTGTAATTTCACTGCTCAATTCACTGTCATTTAGGAGTTAAATCACTTTGTTTCTGTTTATGCAGCTCTAGCCACACCTTCCCCGGCTATGATTGACAGAGCCTGCATGAAAAAAAAACTGGTTCAAACAGATGTAATTTACCTTAAATAATTGTATCTCAATCTCTAAATTGAACTTTAATCACATACAGGAGGCTCTTGCAGGGTCTAGCAAGCTATTAACATAGCAGGGGATAAGAAAATCTTAATTAAACAGAACTTGCAATAAAGAAAGCCTAAATAGGGCTCTCTTTACAGGTAGTGTTTATGGAAGGCTGTGCAAGTCACATGCAGGTAGGTGTGACTAGGGTTCATAAACAAAGGGATTTAACTCCTAAATGGCAGAGGATTGAGCAGTGAGGCTGCAGGGGCATGTTCTATACACTAAAAACTGCTTCATTAAGCTAAAGTTGTTCAGGTGACTATAGTGTCCCTTTAACAGCCCTTCAAATATTTTCCCAGTCACAGAAGTTAAGCTCACAGGTCTATAATTTCCAGGCAAGGATTTTGAACCCTTTTTAAATATAGGAACTACATCTGCCTTCCTCTAGTTAGGTTCTGGTCTGAACTTCAAGCAAAGCCAAATATGTATTTATGTATTGACGCCAATGTTTCCAACACATTTAAAGTTACACATAGAGTTCCTTCCAGGTTCAATTCTCTGGCCTTAACTGTGTTCTATATTCACAAATGATATTTCCACTGTGTGTCACACCTCAAATGTCCACATGTCCGAAATTAATACCATAATTGTCACAAAGAAAACAAACATTAACTTGAAGCTGTTTTACAGCAGGATTTCACAGATGGATTTCTAGAAACAAGCTGTTCCTAAATTCTTACAAAACTGTTACAGTGGTGTTTGGAACAAAGAACAAGACTGACATTAGATATCAAAACATTATCAAATTAATACTTTACACCAGTTAGCTCCTATAAATATCGTTGAATGTGGCTAAACCCTGGTGCACTTGGACATTAAACTTGGACAAAACTGAAAATTTCGGTTCATATGAATGTATTTGGACAAAAATACTTTTTGGTTTGTTTGAATTGATTGTCATCCATTGGACTGTTCGGTTTGGACATTTTGAAATCCTGGCATATAAATTCCCCTGATCTGAGACTGAATCATGCATCTGTTTAGCAGTTAACTCCCTAAATTGGTACCCTTATGCGGGATTGCCAAATTTAAAGATACCATTACACATAAGGACACAAAAAAAAAAAAAATGAGGGAGCTATCTAATAAGCATATGAAAGATCAAAATTAAGAAAGGCTTTTTCCTAATTTTGGTTTTTCAATTGCTACTAAGACTAAAAAAATTTAAAAACATGTAAGGGAGATGTAAATCCTCCTTCATGCTACTCATATGGAAATGTTATCTACCTAACAACAGTTAACAGACTGTGGTTACTTGCTATTAAAAAAGAGACTAGGGATAGGGCAGCTATTGTTGCTAATCCAATAAAGGGGGACATGGCACAGGTCCCTCGTGCTCCCACAGGGGGCTATTAAAAAAATAATAATAAAGCGAGGGGGACATAGTGGCTAATGGGTAAGAATTATTAAATACATTGAACAGGTGAGACTAAATGTCCCACAGCCACTACCCACTGGTGGCAGATGGGGGCTCTAAATATAATAAGGCGATAAATCTATGGTCCCTCCAGCACCATCCATTGCGCGTGGGTAAAGAATCTAAATATAATAATGGGAAGAATCTATTCCCCCCCCCCCCAGCCCACACCCAATAGTATAATAAAATATACAAGGGGTATATACATATTATAGATCCCCTTCTACAATTTAGGCACTGGCTGCCCACCCCCAGGTGGCTAGTGTTTTCCAAGCTCCTAGCCATCCCTCCCAATAAAAATACCCTACCTATCCTTCCCCACCATAATAACAGTAATGTAAGCCTAATAAACTAAATTCCTGTTAAAAATAATTATAATTACGTTAGGTGTCTTCTATCTTTCTAAAACATCTTGCCTTCAGCCCCAGAAAAGGCCAAATAAAAAAACATGAACGATTACAATAAATAAACGGACCAAATTGCTAAAAAAAACAAACAAAAAAAGTGATACAAAAATAATAATACATCTTCAAAGGTTGACCTTGCATAGCAGAAAAGCCCATATAAGAGTCTTTGTCAGGCAAGTCTCAATTTTGTCAAGACTTGCCTGGGGATTTTTCCCAGAGGGAGTGCCCAATAACCAATGGGTCCCTCCACCACTCGCCACCAATAGGTCCACCTCATTCATTTTATGTAATAGCCACGCACTGGACATGCAATAGCTGCTCACTGTAGACATGCCCCTACCAATGGCATGACGGTTAGGGGCATAAAGGAGGATTTCAATCTCCCTTATATTAATATTGGGGTCATATTGAGCCCCATAGGACTAATTTATTATATTCCTCACCTGTGGCATTGAGTATGGGGATCATGGGGAGATTTAGAGGTGCAGCGCTCCCTGATGTTTCTATTTTTAAATAATCAAATTGCATGGAGGATATTTTAAGAAAATATTACAAACGTGTGACGCAGTGGTATCATACACCTGCACAGCTTCATACTTTTTTTCCTACAGTGAGTGATATGTTAGAGGTGTGGAGGGCAGAGGGGGGGGGAGGGGGGGGGGGGGGGTGCTTGACAATGGAGCATATTTGGTGGTTCTGCAGGTACATCCCCAGGTTCCTGGAATGAAGTTATGTCCACACCTGTCCCTTACACACTCACCCCTTCACAGGTTACCCTCGGTTGGCCTAAATCATTTAATGAACACCATCAGCAGAGCCTATTATGGTTTCTGCTGAGTGAAACAAACAATCTAATCCTAGTATACAGGATCAATCTCAGGTCCCATCTGTAGAACACTGGATTACTAGAGTTGATGATACCAGTAACGTGGAGTTCCTGGTAGCTCCATTGGTCAGCTAAAGCAATGAGGCAGGGTTATATGAAAATTTGGCATCCTTGGCTGACATTCTGGTCACAGCAGCTGAGTAATCAGGAGGAAGGGACATAAACTCTACTGGCAACTCCACATATCACTCCTACCTCACCTCAATTCACTTTAAGGCAGTATGTTTGTCGGGTTTACAAACACATTGTATTCATTGAATTAAAAGGAACCTTTGGCAACCCACAAGAAACACGCTCATCGCCACTAAACTCAGAATTATTACAAGTCTGCACTAACTAGATGGCCCCATAGCTATACTCCATCTATGTATGCATTTATCTTCCACACTATACTCCACAGAGAGAGTCACTGTTAATACACTAAGGTGAGTGTTTTCTCTACTATTTACCATTAGTTATAAGGGAACATAGACCACATGTTGCTTATTGCTCTTATAAGGTCACACCAGTTATGTTTAATTTGTTTTCTTTTTGCTTTCATGCGTATTCATCCAAAAATGTATGTTCAAGTCTATTAGATGGTATCCTTGGACTTTTCTAGCAGTTATTTGAGAACTGTTGTATACGTTTTAATGTACTGTGGTGGGTCCTATCCTATTAAGAACACATGGTAATAAGAGAGAATGATCATTAAGTATTAATGGAAATTAATGGACATGAATGTTTGGCATTATTAACCATTTTTCTCACCTCAGATTTCAGGCGTTCCACCTCTACCTCTCCATCTTCAATCTGCTGTCTCAGCTGCTTTGCCACCTTCTTCTCAGTCTCTACTATTTGCAGTAAATGTAGATACTTTTGCATCAATGCTTCATGCTCGGTCACCAGAGTCTTGTAGCTAAGAACAAGGAAGCAGAATTATATAGCAGGTATAGCAGTTTCCAATTGGGTATTTTAATTTCATCATGGGAAGAAACAGAACATGAAATATCTGACTTAGAGAGAGATGATAGGATTGAGTGCAGTGAAGTCTGAATCAGTGGCCAAAAAAGTAATGCTGGTCCAGGCACTCAAGTTAAATCAAGTGAGCAGATTTAAACAGATGCAAAGCAACGTTTCGGCCCACAACAGGGCCTTTGTCAAACTGTTGTGGGCCGAAACGTTGCTTTGCATCTGCTTTAATATATCTGCTCAATGGATTTAACTTGAGTGTCTGGACCATCATTACGTTTCTGCAAACTGCATTGGGAGGATTGGCCAATCTCAGGCCCGGTTGCACCCTGGGATCCAGGAGAGTGCTGTATCCATATTGGTAATTATATTGAATCAGTGGCCAGGCATCAATCAGCTACTATTGCCATAGTGCTTGTATGATATGCTAAAAACTTTACACACACACAACTAAAACCCAAACTCAGTGTTCAACAGCAGATACAATGGGATTAATATTTAGTTGGTCAACAATAAATTGTGGGGGGTTTTTTTTTTTTTTTTTTAGCAAGCTTAAATGTTATTCAGTAGATGGCATAACTAAGTAGCACTGTCATAATAAAACAGACTCCGATCAGAACAAAACTGCTCAATGAAAAAGTCAACACCATTATCAATGTAAAAAATTTAGTTTCTTAGAACATGGGATGACAGCTGTAAAATGCCAGTTCTTTTATAGAAAATCCTTTAGTAAGAGGGACCGTCAGTCAGGCTACTGACCACGTACTGAGGCGACATTTTATGAACAGTACTTGGAATGCAGTCGAGGAACTATCTGTATGAAATGCACTTTTACCAACAAACTTGCAGACTAACTTCTGAGTGGATATTTACTGACTTACATTTTCAGATGCACCAACTATGACATCGACTCTTTTATTCTATTTCATATTGTAAGCACATATTAAAAAGATTATTGTAATTTTATATAATCAAGATTGCTTTATTATTTTTGCTGCTCTCAATGGTTATTAATGGTACAAGACACAAAATGTATTTGGTGTATGAAGATGTATTATTTAGACATAGCTATTCTGCTCAGACCACGCTGGATTTCCCTCCCCGATTAGTAGCTTTTGGTATTCATCTTCTCAGTCACCAACCCTAAAAATCTTCCACAAGTTCTGAGTTCACTGATTATAGTCTAAGTGTTTTGGCAGGTCCTGTTTTGGAGTGTTCAGTCCAAACTTCTCACTGCTGTGACAGTAGGACATCTGTAAGCAGTGAATAGTTCAGTCCAGTAGCATCAAGTATAGTGAATTTATTCCAAAAGTTTGGAAGATGATGGTCTAGTCCAGGTGTACCGAGTGTACTAAATGACATACAGAAGTCCAGACAGCGGTGAGTACTCTGAAGTTATTTCAATATTGGTGAGTGTAGTCAAGCATAGAATGTAGTCTAAGAGTATTACAATACCATAACACAGGTGAAAACTTCTAAGGGAATTTAGTACAGTCAAGGAGGTCAGAGAAGGGGCTGCTCTTTCAAGTACATTTTGTGAAGACCAGAAAGATGAATGATGAAGTGCATTTACTATTGTCCAGAATTTCCAAAAGTACTGATTTTAGTCCAGCTGTACCAAAATAATAAAGGAGTGTATAGCCCATGAATTACAGATTTGTTGAGAGTTAAGAGTACAAAAGACATAGTCATGAACGTTCCAATACACTGGAAGTAATCCAGTAGTTCTAAGTGCAATAGATATAGTCCAGAAGATCAGAGGACAGTTCAGATTGTATTTCCAGTAGTTCTTGGGGCCATGTGTTGTGGGTGAAATAGATCCTTACCTTTGATTGTATTTGTTCATAAATGCAAGGCAAATATTGAAAAGACAGTAATTCATGCTATATACTAAAGGGGTCAATTGCAGTGGGAAGAAATCGTTGTCCATGGTGCTGAAGACAGTTATGCTTGGCACATAACTTTTAACCAAGTACTCAGTATGCTTTAGAAAATTAAAGGGATTCAATAGTGCCAGGAACACAAAGGTGTTTTCCTGGCACTATATAATCTTAAAGTACCACCCTCCCTCGCACCCCCTCCCACGACGCTGAAGGGGTTAAAACCCCTTCAGTGACTTACCTGAATCCAGCGCAGATGTCCCTCAACCAGCATTAAGTTTTTTTCTGAAATTATAGCTTATTATCACAGTGCTCCCCTCCCCACTGCCTCCTAACAAACTGCACAGTTTTGTTCCAGACAAACAAGGATTTTGCTAAAGGTTGACTGAGGGTTGGAGTGGTTGTAGGACCACTTCTGTATCTCTTTCCAGTACCTAGGTTGGGTGCTTGTTGCACAATTGCTGCTCTTTCGTTTCATTGTGTCAGATGCTCTATGTGCTGTTTGGGCACAGCAGGTGCCATGTGTGGTTTTCCACGCCACATGTTCAGTGGGTGTAATATGGGCACAGCGAATGTAACATGATCTATTTCATTTATATATTTATGGTTTCCTCGAAGTGTGTTGTTTCGTCTCAGCTGCATTATTTTGTTTGAGGCCCAGACTGAGCGGGTGGTGTGTGTATGTAATCTGGATGCAGTGGGTGTATTATATGTGAGTCGGTGTAGTGCAAACTTTACCTGGCACGTGATATTGCTGTCACCCACTCATCGCAATCCTTTGAATCCTCCGTCCGGAGTTCCAGCGGCTTCTGATTCTCATGATTAAAATTGATGATAAAATAATACTGTGAAAATAGAACAAGACCAGCAGAATGCCAGGAATACACAAGGTTTTAATTTGATTGAATACAAATCAAATAAAAACAAAAACACATTCTGCATATTACCAAGAAAAAAAAAATCAAAACACAAATACAGAATAGACACCAACTGCACACTAAAGATACATGAATAGGATATGCAGTACAGGACAAAAAGAAAAAAAAAAATCACATGTATTTATTTTTATGTACATAGTGTAGGGGTCATCAACAGAATAAAAGGGTAGTAGGGGCAATGGTTCTAAGCATTGCTTCTTGACACTGACTAAACATCTACAGATTTATTTGAACAACAATTCAATTAAATCATTAATACAGCTTTAAAGTAATTCTATACTAGCATACAATGTGTCACAATGCTAGATTTCCAGCTGTTTCATTCTTAAAAAGCATCAGTACATGTGCAAAAATATGCATAAATATCCCAAAATCAAATAAACCCAATATACATATACGCCTATACACATAGAAAAATGACATGCCATTATTAATACATACTAATAGGTACAGTGGATAACAGCTCACACAGATGTGCAAGGTTCGTAAATATTGGTAGTATGTCCTATCTTACATATAACACAACTACAAGGGCGGGATAACTGAACACGGAAGTAGATAAGCATTTCCCAGCTGATGCCATAACAATGATTCTCTATGCCTCCCACTGCAGTATTAAAGAAGGCGAAGAATATAATACTAGTGGGATACTCTAATTTCTAATATATTGCAGAGGTGGAAATAAGAAAGGTTGAGCACTTATGGGAAAGAAAAAGCACAGAAGATGGTATTAAATGTTAAATTTCTTTAAATTGTAGCAAGGCTAGGGTACCGTTAGTCATAGGGCAGCCCATTATATTTTTATATACTATATAATGTTTATATTTTTTATATATTAGAATTTCAAGAAGCAAATGTATGATGCCACTAAGAAGAAGAGAGCAGAAGATAAAAGATGGCAATCTAGGAAAAAGGTGAAGTATAGATTTGAGCACTGTCATGTCAATGCACAAGGAATACCATCATTACATCATAGATGTGCATATGTTGCAAGGACGCTCATCTAATATTCTGTTGTCTCTTATGTTTCTAAGGAAGCGTGGGAGACAACACACACCTGGTATCCTGATCAATTCATCATACAAATTATGAGTCTGTTCCCAATCATGGTTTGGAAAAATAATTGATCTTATTGTGGTGAAGTTTTGGATCATTTGATATTTCCAGCATTGAATTTTAGCCAATAATGTTGCAACAAGGAAAATAAAATATGATACGTTGTTTTCTGATTCCTGATTTCTGGCCCTAGAGGCAACTTTTGTATAGTGGTATGAGGACAGGACAAAGCCATTATCGTAAGGAAGCAGGGAACTAAACTTGCCACATTCCTGACTGTTGGAAATATGTGGAAGTGAGGAACACCTTATAAAAATATTATCATGAGGCTGTGATTGATTTGCTTGTGTTCCTGATTTTGCATGTAGGCACATTTAGCAGGGGTTGCTTATGGGATAAGTGCTCCATAACAGATGGTGATTCATTATGATCATGGGCACATGTATGGCAATATGGAGCTAATAATATTGGCATATTGAGTGATGCTACCAGCATAATGGTTTTATGTGTTAAACATACCTGATTTGTAAATATTTGAAAAACTTCCTGAGGTAAATATTCTTCCTAATCCGAATCTATTCATAACATGAAAGCTGACCAGATCCCCTATCGTGCTAGATAGTGACAATTTAGCATTCCAAATATTAGATAGGAATATGTGAATCTCCGTGTCCCAGGTAGAGACATTTTGTAGACAAGAAGTCCCCAAAAAACTGTAGAAGGTTTGGTGGTTGAGAGGAATGGCCAGAAGGGTTTGAGAATATCACATATTCACCATGGTTTAATAGTAGCCTCCTCCTTGTTTTTGTACCTATAGGGGCAACAAAAATAATACACTGGGCAAGTCTTATGGCTATGAAATAGGTTCTCAGCCAAATTCAGAAGATGTTATTAAATGTTAAATTTCTTTAAATTGTAGCATTGTGATATTGAGAAGACCAAAAGAACTGTGGGCACCTAGGGAATCCAGGAAAGTGCCAAACCATTTAAAACTGGTTTGACTGCTTAACACTGGATGGTGCTTGGGGACTCCTGACATGTCCTTTATGCCCTGACATGAGCTGTAGTCATTATGGTTCTTGTGGTGCCCCTTTAAATGCCCATTTACAGTATTGCTCAATCTATAACTATATTGTCTCAATTGCAATTTGCCTTTTAATACATGTCTTGTAATACCTCACTGATGAGTTCTCTTACCCTATGCCTCTTATTTACCCATTGCTGTAAACTTGCATGAGCATAGCCCACTACGTATCCTACAGCCCTCCCTTTTTATTGCTGAGACAATTAGCTATCAATAATCCTCATCACTCAAACTATAACTATCACATACTGCTCATAACCCTATAAATACCTTATGCTTCATTCTCTTACAGAATAACCTTATAAATAACCTGTATACCTTTCTTCTACATAATCATAAAAATATCCTGTTTCTTTTCAATGATAATCTTGTAAATACCCTGTATACATCATTGCTCTCTTAGAAGAGTTATCTTATCATTTTTCTATATTCCTCAGTGCTCTCTCACAGAGGCTTAACATGCTATAAATATCCTTGCATGATCATTTCTCTTCTACAGGCTACCTCATTCTAGAACTATTTTGTACTTTTCACTAATACTTTGCAGATGTTTCATCCTAGAACTAACTTTATACCAACCAATACATACTCTGCTGTAGGCAGATTCTATAACTATCCTGTATGTTTTGACACACTAATAAAAAAAACTAATCTGGGCTAATTCAGTGCTCTTCCCTTCCCCAATACACATTCATCTCCCAATAACTCCATGTAACTCATTGCACTGTTTCTGAAGTCATAACCAACCATATTAATACACTGCACAGCATGTCTCAATATTAAAGTACAGCTTTTCTCTCTTTTGCTACATAGGCCCTTAACCTATTTATGAACTACTTGTGTTCTTCTACTGCACGACCACTATTGTTCTGTAACCACAAACGGTCATGAAAGACTGATCTATTCCAAAAGTTTAATCCTATACATCTCTGCATTAATATTTGCATCTTTATTGCAGGTTACCTTACTCCCAAAGTAGAATAAACTGCAGGGCTTCAAGGTAATCATTATACCTTTGCATGACGAGAAAGTTAGGTTTGGCAGAACCAGTTTTCCAGAAAATGTTAAATTTTTCGGAACACATGAATTTCGACCACATATTAATTCCTCTCAGTAGAATTCCCGTACTGAAAACCTGGCTCTTTTTTGGCGCCACAGGCAGAACTCAAAATCACGAATTAAAACAAACATGTTTGGCCATTGTGCAGCTTTTTGGTTTTTTATTCAGGATTTCGACTCCTAGTTAGGGAATTCGATAGATTATGGATTGGCCCAAATTCGGACAAATCACAGTTTGGACTGAAAAGAACCTCCAGATCTAATAACCACTGCTGCTCTGCAGGATCTAGTTAGTATAAGCTTTGTTTGTATTGGCAAAATGATCACCTTATTTATAGAAGTAGAACACATGCACTACAATACTTCTGAACAAATCTATGTTCATAGTGTCCCTTGTTTGAATATATATGTGCTATATACCCAGTAGTATTTAAAGATAAAAATCCTTCATAATACCGAAACCTAGAGTAGATCTTCTACTTACCTGTGTTTATGTCCTGGTATTATATATATATCACTCTTTACTGCATCTAGTATTATGTTTCCCTAGAAAGAATATTCACTTGCCTTAACAAAAATAGCATAACATTTGAAAGGACTATAAGTAATCTTTAAATAGTGCCCCATCTTCATACAACCTAAGGCTCCAGAACATAATGCATATCTACATATTAATCTACATAATATTTATAAAATATTTTACCAGGAAGGATACATTGAGATTTCTGTCGTTTTCAATTATGTCCTGGGCATATTACATATGCTTAGATAGGTACTCACTCTGCCTGCAATTAAAAGTGACTGTAAACTTGCTCTAGTCCATTATACCTCTTAAACGTAGTTTTTATCCATCCTGATCACACTATTCGCTTTCTATATTTTTGGTTTTCATACACACAATTACTTGTCCATTCATAGAGAATGCAGTCTGACCATATCCTATAGTGCTTCCAATCGTGTATTTTACCTAGTTTATCTAAACCCAAATTTGAATGAGTTCCCCAGCTGTATAAACCTGCTTCTGCCTGTCAGATTATATCTTTATTTAAATAAATATATTTATTATAACTTGATAGAGGATTCTAGAGCAGTGGGAACTCAATGGGATTCAGTTCCTTACTATATTTTCCAAGGGAACGGAGGTCCAATACATTTATTGTGAAGAAAGGACCTATACAGAGCACTGGGTATTTTAAAACTGTTGAAAAGCAAATTAAGAAATGTTTTAACTTCATGCAGCTATTATATCTTGTGCTTCTCCTGTCATGGTTTTATCGTGGTCAGTTCCAGTCCCCAATGATCTAGAAGTGAATAAAATATTATCGTTCACATTGAATGTGTGTAATGCTGTATGATTGGGTGTTAATTGTTCACATTTCGGCATCTGACTATTAAACCCAGAGGCGCAGCAGAGGTACCTATTTGATGACGCACAACGTTGGCCTTGGAGACAGACCATCTCTGATGCCTGCATACTGGCCATTGAACAAGCGTCAAACGCCCAGCAGGCTGCTGAAAGGCATCTCAGGGAGCTTGAGGTCTGCACCTCCAGCAGTTTCAGGCTGTGTGTTTTGCTCCTTGGAGAGCATAAGAGCATTGCTGCAGGTTACCATGGCAATGCTCTGATTCTTCACCAATGCCTGCCTGAAGGAACACAGCATTACTTATGGTCTGCACCAGATGTAGGTGCAGACTTGACAGCCCACCAGGGATCAACCTTTCCCTCTTGCTTAAAGGAACTCTCCAGTGCCAGGAAAACAAATCCTGGCAGACAACATATACAGAAGGAAGATATGCAAAGAGGAAAAGTGTAAAACCATAGTTTGGTGGGGCATTCATATTACAAGGATTTACCCAGTCTGTAGGTTGAACACTCTCAGGGTTTTTCACTAAAATGAGAATTATCAGGAATTTACAGGAACACTATAGTGTAAGGAATACAAATGTATGTTCTCAAAACTAGTGTTCTGTAGCGGTTGACTCACCCCCCTCTCTTCCGGAGCACATGAAAGGGTAACTTTCACTTATCTTTCCTCCCAAGCCACGATGTGCTCTCTGCAGCTTTTCCTGCCTACATGACTGAGATCATCAAGATCGCTGATCTCAACCAATCCAAAGCATTGGGTGGTTAGTGCATGCTGCAAAACGCCAGACTGCACCTATCGGATGATCTCTTTTACTTGGCTATTTCTCCAAACGTGCCTATATGACTGTCAGAGCAACAGCCACTAGAGGCATTTAAACGCTGCAATGTAAACACTGCCGTTCCTGCAGAAATGCAATATTTGCAGCTGTAGGCTTAAAATTACAAGGACATGTCAACCAGACCACTTCACTGTAATGTGAGAAGTGGTCTGGGTTCCAAAAGTGTCACTTTAAGGTCTAAATTGGCTAATTTGGATAAATTCACCCTGTCAGGTATGCTTCCGGAATGGTTACTTTTGCCCTAAATTTCAAATTAATTTACAATTCTGGACAGTTATCACTTAAATAAATAACACTGTCTGGAACTAAGGAGAACTAAAGGGTAATTTTCAGGAGGATTTTTCTTTTCATATAGGATAGTTAAGAGAGAGGTGTTGTGAGCTACCTGACAGATGGGAAAGAGTGGTGAACTTGAGGAGTTCCCAATTTTTTTTGGACTTGAATCCTGCCGTGATCACAGATTTCAGCAGACATACGCCTAGAAGAAAAGTGATACTTGTGCCAGACTACTTGTTCTCAAAAAATCTGACCCTCTAGGTTCACAGCAGCGCAGACAGTATTTACTCCATACATGCATCCTATATGTGTTTATACAGTGCAATATCTTCATTACTGATGTATACATTCTCAAATTATTTAATACAGCCACTTGTGCAGGATTAGGGCACTCTAAAGCGGCACCCTGCTAAATATGCACATAAACCTAATAATCAATCTAACAATTAAGCTAATTAGGCACAGCAAGAACTCTGCCTCTTCCTAATTGATTCTGACACCCTCCTTGTCTGTATCTTGGATTCTATCTGTTGCTTATTTATTTACCTGACAGTCTAGGCCTCGGCGCTGCTTCACCTTGTATAAACCTATCACCACCGTTGCACTGACTGTCAAGGATTATATTAGCTTCCATTTGATATATACTCCTTCTATCCATCTATACTCCCCAACCCCAAACACACGGCTTCCTGTTACTGTCAGATGTTTGTACCTGCGAATTAGTACAGGGGTGGCCAAAGACAGAACCGTACATTGTTTTATAACAACAATATCCACAATGTTATGCAGCATTTAAGTGAGGTGAAGATCTAATCTACGTTTGGCTAATCTTGCAGCAGTGTATACATTTATTTCCCATGGATACCCTGTTCATTACACTGCAGCAGCCCATTGTCAGCCCAGGCCTTCTGTCCAAACACATATCCCATCTTTACGACAGAGAAGTCCTATCCAATGGCCTGCCCAGAGCAGCCTGGCATCCCTCTTCACATATATCTACCTCTCTGCATATAGCAGCCTGGCATCCCTCTACACGTATATCTACCTCACTTCATATAGCAGCCTGGCAGCCCTTTACCCATATATCTACTTCTCTGCATATAGCAGCCTGGCATCCCTCTACACATATATCTACCTCTCTGCATATAGCAGCCTGGCATCCCTCTACACATATATCTACCTTTCTGCATATAGCAGCCTGGCATCCCTCTACACATATATCTACCTTTCTGCATATAGCAGCCTGGCATCCCTCTACACATATATCTACCTTTCTGCATATAGCAGCCTGGCATCCCTCTATTCATATATCTACCTTTCTGCATATAGCAGCCTGGCATCCCTCTACACATATATCTACCTTTCTGCATATAGCAGCCTGGCAGCCCTCTACCCATATATCTACTTCTCTGCATATAGCAGCCTGGCATCCCTCTACACATATATCTACCTTTCTGCATATAGCAGCCTGGCATCCCTCTACACATATATCTACCTTTCTGCATATAGCAGCCTGGCATCCCTCTACTCATATATCTACCTTTCTGCATATAGCAGCCTGGCATCCCTCTACACATATATCTACCTCACTTCATATAGCAGCCTGGCATCCCTCTACACATATATCTACCTCTCTGCATATAGCAGCCTGGCATCCCTCTACACGTATATCTACCTCACTTCATATAGCAGCCTGGCAGCCCTTTACCCATATATCTACTTCTCTGCATATAGCAGCCTGGCATCCCTCTACACATATATCTACCTTTCTGCATATAGCAGCCTGGCATCCCTCTATTCATATATCTACCTCTCTGCATATAGCAGCCTGGCATCCCTCTACACATATATCTACCTCTCTGCATATAGCAGCCTGGCATCCCTCTACACATATATCTACCTCACTTCATATAGCAGCCTGGCATCCCTCTACACATATATCTACCTTTCTGCATATAGCAGCCTGGCATCCCTCTACACATATATCTACCTCACTTCATATAGCAGCCTGGCATTCCTCTACACATATATCTACCTTTCTGCATATAGCAGCCTGGCATCCCTCTATTCATATATCTACTTCTCTGCATATAGCAGCCTGGCATCCCTCTACACATATATCTACCTTTCTGCATATAGCAGCCTGGCATCCCTCTACACATATATCTACCTCTCTGCATATAGCAGCCTGGCATCCCTCTATTCATATATCTACCTGTCATCCAACTAACGAGAGAGATAGATAGATAGCGAGAGATATAGATTTTTTATATATATATATAGAAGCATACCATCCCCTCTACCCACAAACCTACCTCTATGTACCTAGAAGCATACCATCCCCTCTACCCACAAACCTACCTCTATGTACCTAGAAGCATACCATCCCCTCTACCCACAAACCTACCTCTATGTACCTAGAAGCATATCATCCCCTCTACCCACATATCTACCTCTATGTACCTAGTGGCATGCATGCCATCCCCTCAACCCACATACCTACCTCTATATACCTAGCTGCAAGCCATGCCCTCTACCCACATACCTACCTCTAGGTCCCTGGCTGCATGTAATCCCCTCTACCCACATACCTCTTTGTATCCAGCATCTGCATGTTTTCTCCTCTGCCTGTCTCCACAGAGTAGCATGCCATCTCCTCTAACAAAAATATCTACCTCTCTGCACAAACCAGGCCAGGATAACATCTCCACTACCTATCATGTCATTTTCTCTGCCCAGAATCTACCTACTTGTCTGTCTGATACAGATGTATTGCCCTGTCCATGGATACGACACATAGCATTAATTCAGCTCCTCTACTCATAGAATATGAACTAATTTCCCAATCACCCTAGCAACATGTCATCTATTCTACCCATGTACCAGTCTGTCCAGGACCCTGCACACAGCATCAAATCCTTTCTTCGGTCAATATGTACCTGTTTATCCAGGCCCCTATATAAAGCATTAAATCACCCCTCTGTCCAAATAAATACCTGTTTATCCGCCCCCGTATAAAGAATTAAATAACCCCTCTGTCTATATATATATATATATATATATACATACACACCTGATTATCTGGTCTCCCTGTATAAAGCATTAAATCATCCCTCTGTGCATATATGTACCTGTCTATTTAGGATCCCTCTATGTAGCACTCTATGTACTATGTACCCGTCTGTCCTGGACCCAGCAAATTGCATTATATCACCACACAGTCCATGTAAAATATACCTGTTTTATCTGAGTTCCTCGTCCATTGGATTATATCAGTCAACCTACCCGAGTAATATGTACCTGTCTGTCCAGTCCCCATGTACACTGCATTATATCACCCCTGCTTCCCATGCATTCTGTACCTGGCTGTCCAGCCCCCCTAGTCCATTCCAGCCCCTCTGCCCATGTAATATGTATCTTTCCTGGACCCAGCACATTACATTATGTGGCCCTCCCCTGCCTATGTAATAAGTACCTATAGGTCTAGGACTCAGCACATTGCAATTTATCACCCCCTCTTCCCATGTAGTATGTTCGTGTCTGTCTTGGATCCAGCACATTTTATTACATCACCCCCTGTATCCATGTAATATGTACCTACCTGTCTAAGATCCAGCATATTGCATTAGAACACTTCCTATGTCCATGAAATATATAAAACGGCCTGTCTAGGACATTGCACGTTACATTATATCACCCCATCTGCTTATGCAACATATCCCGGTCTGTTTTGGTCAAAGCACATTGCAATACATCACTGCTTCTGCCTATGTAATATATACCTGCCTGTCTTGGACCCAGCACATTGCATTATATCACCCCCTCTAACCATGTAATATGAACCTGCCATTAAACCCAACACACTGCCATATACCACCCCTATTACTATGCAATATGTATGAGTCTCTCTTGGACCCAGCACACTGCACTATATCATTCCTATGACAATGTAATATGTAACTGTCATTGGATCCAGCACACCACATTATAGCAACCCCTTTGCCCATGTAATAAGTACCTCTCATTAAACCCAACAAATTGCAGTGGATCACCCCTCTGCCCATGTGATAAGCACCTGTCCTTAAACCTAACATACTGCATTATATCACCCCTCTACCCATGTAACATTTACCTGTAATTTAATCCAGCACACTGCATTATATCACCCCTCTACCCATGTGATAAGCACCTGTCATTAAACCTAACATACTGCTCTGCCCATGTGATAAGCACCTGTCATTAAACCTAACATACTGCATTATATCACCCTTCTACCCATGTAGCATTTACCTGTAATTTAATCCAACATACTGCATTATATCACCCTTCTACCCATGTAACATTTACCTGTAATTTAATCCAACATGCTGCATTATATCACCCCTCTACCCATGTAACATTTACCTGTAATTTAATCCAGCACACTGCATTATATCACCCCTCTACCCATGTGATAAGCACCTGCCATTAAACCTAACATGCTGCATTATATCACCCCTCTACCCATGTAACATTTACCTGTAATTTAATCCAGCACACTGCATTATATCACTCCTCTAGCCATGTGATAAGCACCTGTCATTAAACCTAACATACTGCATTATATCACCCCTCTACCCATGTAACAAGCACCTGTCATTAAACCTAACATACTGCATTAAATCACTCCTCTACCCATGTAACATTTACCTGTAATTTAATCCAGCACACTGCATTATATCACCCCTCTACCCATGTAACATTTACCTGTAATTTAATCCAGCACACTGCATTATATCACCCCTCTACCCATGTGATAAGCACCTGTCACTAAACCCAACATACCGCATTATATCACCCCTCTACCCATGTGATAAGCACCTGTCATTAAACCTAACATACTGCTCTGCCCATGTGATAAGCACCTATCATTAAACCTAACATACTGCATTAAATCACTCCTCTACCCATGTAACATTTACCTGTAATTTAATCCAGCACACTGCATTATATCACCCCTCTACCCATGTAACATTTACCTGTAATTTAATCCAGCACGCTGCATTATATCACCCCTCTACCCATGTGATAAGCACCTGTCACTAAACCCAACATACTGCATTATATCACCCCTCTACCCATGTGATAAGCACCTGTCATTAAACCCAACATACTGCATTATATCACCCCTCTAGCCATGTGATATGAACACTGCATTATATGTAAGATGTATGTTCCCGGCACACTGCATGTATGACCTGTAATATGTAGTCCCGTAGTCCGGTACCTGTTTGTCTGGTAGTCCCTTGGCCCCCCGCTCACAGCTGCAGCCCTCCAGCAGGTAGAGCCCACACGGGCGGCCGCTGGACTCGCTCTCGAAGCAGAAGAGCAGGTTGTGCAGGAGGGAGAAGCTCCGGCTCTGCCATCGGCTGTTATCCGAGCTCCTCTTGCTGAGGATCCCCCGGCGGGTGCCGTCCTTGCGGGCGAGCTGCCCCAGGTACACGGCGTGAGCCTCGTTCAGCCGGAGCCTCTGCATCTTGTGGCCTGGGCTCGGAGCCCCGCCTACGGCCCCCCGGGGTGCACCCTCTGCCGGAGCCCCCGCTCCTTCCCCCCCGGTCACCGATACTCCTTCTCCGACACCCGGTGCACGCTCAGCCCGCTCCTCCCCCGGCACGTCCCCAGTGCCCGCAGCCCCTTCGCTCCTCCCCCAGCCCCGCTCCCGGTGCTCGGAGCTCTCCGGCGGGTCCCGAGTCTCCCGAGCTCCGGGATGGTGGGGGGAGCGAGTCACGTGACTATCCAGCACCGCGGACAGAGCTCGGCCGGAGAGATATGGGGGAGTCAGACACTACCTGGGATTAATGCAAGTACTGCCCGGGGTATGGGGGTATGGGAGGATAACACCCTGAACTATGGAGTTATTATCAATAATAATAACAATAATAATAACAATAATAATAATAATACCTCATGGATGGAATCAGTAATAATAACATCCTGAACTATGGAGGTATTAATAATAATAATAATACCTCATGGATGGAATCAGTAATAATAACACCCTGAACTATGGAGGTATTAATAATAATACCTCATGGATGGAATCAGTAATAATAACATCCTGAACTATGGAGGTATTAATAATAATAATAATAATAATAATAATACCTCATGGATGGAATCAGTAATAATAACACCCTGAACTATGGAGTTAATAATAATAATAATACCTCATGAATAGAGTTAGTATTAATAACACCCTGAACTATGGAAGTAATAATAATAATACCCATGGATGGAGTTAGTGATAATAATACACAATATACAGAGTTATAATATCCCATAAGTGGATTTAGTAATGATAACACCCTGAACTATGGAGTTATTATTAATAATAATAATACCCCATGGATGGAATTACTAATAATACTACCTAATGGATAGAGTTAGTAATAATAATATCCTATGGATGGGGTTAGTAATAATAATACCCCATGGATGGAGTTAGTAATAATGGAGAACAGACTATACTTCATGGATGGAATTACTGGCACTGAAGGAGCCCAACCTCAGGTAGCATTTCCCAATTTGTAGAAACCCCTGTGAAACACTATTTCCACCATCATTGTTAGTAAGCAACACCTGAAAACTGTTAAATCCACTAGACTGCAATACTGCAGTGGACCCCAGCACTCTTTATCACCAAGGAGGAGTAAGAAAACTCCCAAAACCATAACTTTGCTTGGTCTCAATCACCGTCCCTATGTGGAGGATGGAGGGGGGGAGGGGAGGAGGAGACTAGCATCTTTATCCCTTCCTGTTTGGTGAGCATATCATGAGCTGAGGTTAACTGCCTAGTACAAAAACTGCTTTTCTTGAAAGAAAGATTAAGAACTTATGCACACGTATGAGCATGGCAGAACTGGCTTATTAATGAAGCATGCTTGGGAGAACTGATAAATTGGGAATGATAGTGCAAGTATACAAGATAAAATATTCAAGGGTGGGTATGATAGGACATAATTTAGGACAGGATGTGAGAGTTATTGATGAGTACTAAAGACTTGGGTTAGCACGTGGAAAACTCATTCATGGAAGAAGAAATAGTTATAATCTGTCAAGATAGAATTCTAGGTTTGGGTAGAAAGATAATAGACCATTAGGAGAATTCAAAGACAGTTGATGATGTTTCTTGGACGAACATACAAGGACATGACAGCCAGAACATGTTTAGCAATGAGCATTCTAGACCAAGTAAGGAATTAGAACTTCTAGCTCCAAACTAGAATACTAACCCATAAGATCAGAATGTTGGGAGGAAAATTAGTTGTTTTTTTTTTTTTTAAATGCAGCATCTCTGTTGGGTGTAGGAGTATAATGAAATCAACAACAACAAAAAAGCTTTTACATTACTAAGATTCCGTGATCTGTACATAAGATACCTTTATAAGGTTTAGGGCTCAAGCATAGGTATATATTTTGAGACATGAAAAGAGACTTAAGGATTATTTACAGCGACTTGCTTGGACTTAACATTATGCAAATATTTGACCAAAATCGACAAGGTGGAAAAATAGATGAAAATAGAAAAATTGTAGAATGCGTCTGATTCAATTTGAAATCCCCAAGTCAATTTCTGAAATTTCCTTGTTTAGAAAATAACCCTATTTTTGTCCAGTGGTGTAACTGTACTTCCCCTTTCCTTTAACCCCTTAAGGACACATGACATGTCTGACATGTCATGATTCCCTTTTATTCCAGAAATTTGGTCCTTAAGGGGTTAAAACACAAGTAGGTATGGTATGGGCAATAAACATGTCTTTCAAGCCAATAGCTCTCTTAACCAAGAGTAAGACTTTATTATCGAACATACAAGACACTCAGAGATTCTATTAACATCACAAATGCCACTACACATCTATGAGATTGAACTGGTCGGCTAGATTGAACTAGGCTGCAGGGGATCTAATTACTGCAGCCTGATTACTGCTTCATACATCCAAGTCCTAAGTGGTACTGGAGCAGCTGTCTACTGTATGTCTAGGAATTAGCTTTCTGTCACAATTATCAGATAATATATATATATATATATATATATATATATATATATATATAATTGTATAAAATACATGCACTAAAATCAAATAATTTTGTACATATAATTTGAATAATAATAAAAAAATTGTAGTAAAACAATATGTTCCAAATATGGTTCCAAATCCACACCGGTGCAAGGCCGATGTTACCCAAAAGCCAGTTCGGCATGTGTCTTATAGTGGCTCCTCGCGTGGATGCCTCAGCAAACACTATTTTAAGTTCTGTGGATCTCCACTGTTGGGTGATGGTTTCATTTTTCTTTCTCATACTGTTGTGATCTTATATTGAGATATTGGGATTATACAATAAAGCCAAAGTTAATGTCCCAGGCATTCTTACTTTATTTGCATACAAAGTTTTCACAAACAAACATTAAAGTTAAATTCTTGCAGATGCAATGCTTTGCTTCCACAGTTTCAACAACTAGAGTTTAATAACAATAGCAATCATAACTAGACATCAACAATTTATACTGTAACTGCTAGTCTGTTTGATTGCTGTCACCTAATTGACTATGGACAAACCAATAACCACATTCATCACAGCACAATTAGGTGAGTAGTTAGGGAAGAAGATGAGTAGTTAGAAAATAGAGGATATGGTAATGGACAAGGATTAGGGATTAGAGTGTGGATATAGGCTGAGCTGTTACAGTTAGACATTAGCAAAAAGTTGAAATACTTACAGGGTTATTCAATTAAGTGATAATTGAAAGTGACCTTCAAATTTGAGGCCACAACAACCAAACTCAAAGCATAGCTGATTCAGAAAATTATTCCAATTCGGTTATTTTAGCCTTAAATTTGAAATTTACTTACAATTCTTACTTTAGTGTATACACCTGTTAGATAACTCGAAGAGGAGTTAGGCTTAGGGGACAGGGTGAAGAAGTAGGAAATAGATTGAGGAGTAAGGGTCTGCGGAAAAAGCCTAAATTATATATCTACCTACCATGGTACTAGAGTGGAAAAGCCCCCAAAACTAACACAATTTAAAAACACAAAAGTAAAAATCTATAAAATTAGCCACAATCAAAACAAGGTAAATTAACCAACTAAAAGCAGGTGTAGTAGCAATACTTTATTTCTGTTATCTCCAATCTGCTTCCCAAGCCTCAAATCACAGTATTTCTTTACATTATTCAGAAAGCTCAGTTGGTTAATACATAATCTAAACGTGGTTATTCGCAAAAATCTGTGTTTTTGTGAATTACTAAATAGAATAAAAGATGCAAAAAAATCTGATCTGGAAAAAATCTAAATGCTTTAGATTGGGAAAATTCAGAGTTAAGTCAATAATCCTGATAGTGTCAGCAGCGTTGCCAGTAGTTCTTTTTTCATTAATATATCAGTATTTATTGTAAATCAAGATAAATCAAAATAGTAATATACTTGGATAATAATTAATTTTTGTTTCTGATTTTCTGATTAATCTGAAATTTCCTTGTTAATTCTCTGCAATTCCCAGTTTATAATATATGCATACAAAAAGCAGGATTGGGTGAATAGCTGTCACAATTTCGGTAAACGGTTCAGGAATGACATAGTGGTATTACAGTCAGTATTAGTATTGAGTGCAGTCATGAGTAGAACTGTGGCAATGCTGCAACCAAAAATCAGCATTTGACAGATATCCTATATTTCCCATGACTCTCAGCCAACTTTAAGGCTGGCTGAGGATCATGGGAATTGTAGGTAAGAAACAAACATGTAGGAGCTAAAGTTAACCATAAGTGTTGCAAACAAACCCTGTCAGTCACTGAGAGTTTGTTAGCCATCATTGAGCCAAATACATCTCTCACCTCTCGAGGGTTAAATGCTTGTGTTGGGAACAAGCTTACTTTTGCCTCTTCTATTTTAAGCTACTCCTCTGGTTTGTCAATAGAATGTACTGTAAGCGCGCCCACTGTTTCTATGTCACTATGCAATCTCTGCAATGGGTCACGTATACACTAAATATACATTTATTTATACACAGTATAGATGTTTGTGTGATAGTTATACTAGATCACTTGGTGCAGGTATGCTGGGTATAGGTGTTTGGGGTGCATTTGATGCATTGCTACGTTTACTGCTACTGGATGCTGGAATGTACGGATTGGTGCAATGATCAGACTGAGAGACACAGCTATTTATAGAGTCCCGTTGCCTACACACTTCTAGCAAATGTCTCCCAGCATCCTCAGCAGAGAGAGGGAGAGGGAGCAAGTGGGAGGAAGACAGAGGCTGCAGGAGACACAAAGAAATGTGTCTATGTGTGTATATTAAATATACATTACTACACAAACTATATATATATATATATATACACACACACATACACACACAGTACCTCACAGAGGTGAGTACACCCCTCACATTTTCCCAAATATGCTCTGTTGCAAGCAATTGCCTTCAGATGTCACAAAGTAGGTGACTGGATTCCATCAACACGTAATTAAAAGTGTCACTTGATTTCAGAATTAATCCACCTATTTCTGGGAAGCCCCAGATTTTGTTATAGAGAATATATAAACAAACTGTATCACCAAGACCAGAGAGCTATAAAAAAAGTCTGAGATAAAACAACAGTGAAAGGTGGATTGTAAAAAGTGGGCTTTATGGACCTGTTTGGAATTTGCCAAAAGGAATGTGTGGAAAAAATGTGGTTCTACCAAGTATTGACTCAAATGTTAAACATGGAACAAACTAATGTCAGCAAGTTTTGTGTCATACCTTTGAAGTGTTATGTATGTTATGTAACATACATGGTAGAAATGTCAATAAAATCCCCTTTAATTCCAGGTTGTAGCATTACAAAATGTGAAATTGCTAACGGTATATACAACACACTATATAAATGTACTATTTCAATAACAAATGTTCATTGCAAAAATGCGATAACAGCATTCCCTTATAAATTCAATTATTGTCCTATAGTTCGTAAAAGAACTGTAGAAATTCTCAGATGTTTGGTTCTGGTAAGTTTAGTGTTACGTTGATGGAGCGGATCAGCTGAATTTGGTTACAGCATCCAAGTTTGCTGTAAAAAAAATAAAAGAATACATCATTTGCAATGAGTAGAGATAGAATATTTTTTTAGACATTACACAGCACTACTGATAGAAAAACTACTTATTTTCAGTACTATATACTGAAACATTTTCATTGCAGAATTGCTCATGATCTATCGTGGACATGGTTACATTCTACTGTGATAGATACTTAAAAGAACACTGGACACCATAACAACTTAATTTCAATTAAGTTGATATTGGCCTGCCGTCTCCAGCACAGTCTTATTCATATTAAAGACCTGTCCTCAGGCGGAAGCATTAGCGGAAGCAGTGAGGAGATGACAGTGACTGTTTTAAAGCGAACATCTCTAGCCTTTCTTTGGGATTAGCGGCCAGTGATAGGCTGAGTGCATCAACGGACACTCTCGGTCAATCACTGCCACCTCATCACTGCTTCCACATTACCCAAGCAGAAGAGGAAAGGGAAGACAATTGCCCAAGGACTTAAGTTAAGTGTTAAACATTTCTAGGACGGCGCAGGGAGACTCCAAGCAGCATAGCAACTTCATTGAAAGTACGTTGTTACGGTGCCCATAGGAATCCTTTAATCCAAATATAGTGCATGAAGTACATACAATATCTAAAAATAATCATGGTTATCATGGTTATTTACTAACTTAGTACTGATAGTGAATTGATATCTGAATTGCAAAATGAAGGTTAAAATATCTAATATTTAGCAAAGTTGCAGAATCTTTAAAAAGCTGTAATTTTACCGTAACACATACACACACGCAAACACACACACACAATCTCACAAAAGTGAGTACACCCCTCACATGTTTGTAAATATTTTATTATATCTTTTCATGTGACAACACTGAAGGAATGACACTCTGCTACAATATAAAGTAGTAAATGTACAGCCTGTATAACAGTGTAAACAGCTGTCCTCTCAAAATAACTCAACCCACAACCATTAATGTTTAAAACGTTGGCAACAAAAGTGAGTGCACCCCTAAGTGGAAATGTCCAAACTGGGCCCAAAGTGTAAATATTTTGTGTGGCCACCATTATTTTCCAGCACTGCCTTAACCCTCATGGGCATGGATTTCACCAGAGCTTCACAGGTTGCCACTGGAATCCTCTTCCACTCCTCCATGACGACATCATGGAGATGGTGGATGTTAGAGACATGGGCTCCCCTACCTTCCATTTCAGGATGCCCCACAGATGCTCAATAGAGTTTAGGTCAGGAGACATGCTTGGCTAGTCCATCACTTTTACCTTGCTCCTTTAACAAGGCAGTGGTCATCTTGGAGGTGTGTTTGGAGTCGGTATCATGTTGGAATACTGCTCTGTGGCCCAGTCTCCGAAGGGAGGGGATCATGCTCTGCTTCAGTATGTCACAGTACATTTTGGCATTCATGGTTCCCTCAATGAACTGTAGCTCCCCAGTGCTGGCAGCACTCATGCAGGCCCAGACCATAACACTCCCACCAACATGCTTGACTGTAGGCAAGACACACTTGTCTTTGTACTCCTCACCTGGTTGCCGCCCCACACACTTGACACCATCTAAGTTTATCTTGGTCTCATCGGACCACAGGACATGGTTCCAGTAATCCATGTCCTTAGTCTGCTTGTCTTCAGCAAACTGTTTGCAGGCTTTCTCGTGCATCATCTTTAGAAGAGGCTTCCTTCTGGGACGACAGCCATACAGACCAATTTGATGCAGTGTGCTGCGTATGGTCTGAGCACTGACAGGCTGACCCCCCCACCCCTTCAACCTCTGCAGCAATGCTGGCAGCGCTCATACTTCTATTTCCCAAAGACAACCTCTGGATATGACGCTGAGCACGTGCACTCAACTTCTTTGGTCTACCATAGCGAGGGCGGTTCTGAGTGGAACCTGTCCTGTGAAACCGCTGTATGGTCTTGCCCACTGTATGGCAGCTCAGCTTCAGGGTCTTGGAAATCCTCTTATAGCCTAGGCCATCTTTATGTAGAGCAACAATTCTTTTTTTCAGATCCTCAGAGAGTTCTTTGCCATAAACTTGTCATGGCTTATCTGAGGAGGGAGTCTGAAGTGCAGAGATGTTCGCTCACCCTTGCAGATAAACACAGTCCAAGGTGACCAGGTAAGAAGCCACCTGGACTGTGAATCTGTGCAAGGGGGCCTTGCAGGAATAGTGCTCCAAGTTGCAGTACAGGCAAGGACAAGCAGAGGAGTAGTCGTGGAAAGGGGAAGCCAGAGGTCAGAGTAAACGAAGAAAAAGCCAAGGTCGGCAGCAGAACCAGAGTCAATGAACTGACACTGCCCTCAGAGAGAGGCAGTGTCTTATACCTCGCTGATTAGGCATCTGCTTCAGGTGGACTGAGATAGACAGGAGCAGCCACAGGTAAAGTCCAGCCTCCAGTGCTGGAGATAAGGCAAGATCGGACTTCAGGCTAATACATGAGCTGAATTATGGCTCAGAGGTAAGACAACAGGATTAGGACACAGAAAGGCCACAGCTCAAATCCCCTGTCTGGCACCTGTGGGGTGGCCACGCCTGGCCGTCTAGATGGCACGGTGCAAACTGTGACAGAGGTGCATGCTGGACTACCAGCAGGGCCGGCCTTAAGACATTTGGCGCCCTGTGTGAAAAGTCTTCATGGTGCCCCCCACCAAGTTGCCTGTATACAGTCACACAAACAGTTACAGGCAGACAGTCACAGAGCCAAACACACAGTTAAAAGCACACAATCACGAACAGTAACACACACAGTGTCAGGCAGACAGTCTCACACACTCTGTTACAGGCATGCAGACACTCACGCACGCTGATAGGCACACAATCAGTTAAAGGCAAATAGTCACACATACAGGCACAGCTACAGCATCGCAGACAGACACTCACACATGCACATACAGGCAGGCATGCAAACAGTTACACACAGGAAGGCAGTCACACAAACAGGCAGGCATGTAGATACACAGACAAACAGTCACACACAGGCAGTTACAGTCACACACATACAGACTTACCTCTTACCATTATGGCTGGAAGGGGGAGTGGATGCAATTGGTTGTTGTGGAAGCAGGGGCTCCTTCCTTCTTCCCTCTTCCTGTGCAGGGGCTTTGGGTAGGTATTAACCCTGACTGCGCCACCTTGATTTTTATAGACCCGGGTGGAGAATAATTAATTCTCCACCCGGGTACCTGTTTTCGCACCCCTGACAACGGCCATGTGCGAGCTGTGTCGGCCACATGGCGGCCCCTGCTCCATGGCGCCCTGTGCGGCCGGACAGCTTACACACCCTAAGGCTGGCCCTGACTACCAGTGAGACCCAAATTTAACACACCTGCTCCTCATTCACACCTTGTAACACTAACGAGTCACATGACACCAGGAAGGAAAAATGGCTAATTGGGCCCAATTTGGACATTTCCCCTTAGTGGTTTACTCACTTTTGGTGCCAACGGTTTAGACATTAATGGCTGTGTGTTGAGTTATTTTGAGGGGACAGCAAATTTACACTGTTAAACAGGCTGTACCAGGGCTCGAGTCCTGCTGTTCCTGCTGGCACTCAGGGGGCAGCTTTTCCGCCTCCAAATGCCCCCCATGTTCCACCTGTCATAGGGTGCGCCCAAGAGGGGGCCTGATGGCCACCTGATGGAACCCCCTGGTGGGCACCTGTCTCCATATCCCTGGCGGGCACCTGTCTCCAGATGCGGCAAGGGAGATGTGTTCTCTCTGCTCCCTCTCGCCATGCGCCGTTTGCTGATGCCGGGAGCCGGAATATGACGTCATATTCCGGCTCCCGGCATCAGTAGATAGCCCACACGGCGAGAGGGAGCAGAGAGAACACAGCTCCCTTGCTGCATCTGATATGGAGACAGGCGTCTGCTTCACAGGACCCCAGGGACAGGTCCACGCCAGCTCTCCAGGTAGGGAGGCTGGGTGGACATTTTCTAATTTAAGTGTGTGAGTGTATGTGTGTGTGTAAGTGTGTGTGTGTGTGTCTGTGAGTGTGTGTGTATGTGTCTGAGTATGTGAGTGTATGTGTGTGTCTGTGAGTGTGTTTGTGTTTGTGCATGTGTCTGAGTATGTGTGTGTGTGTCTGTGAGTGTATGTAAGGTTCGCCAGATGTTTTAAAACTACAGCTTCCTCTCCTGCAACTGTCAAAAATAACCTACTAAGTTCTCAGTGAATACTTTTCTAGTAACCTATTTCATAACCACTACTTATACCCTTTGTGTCACTATACCTCATTCCCTCTAGCATGAAAGCTCTTTGAGCAGCCCTCAACCCCTCTGTCCCTGTGCGTCCATTTGTCTGGTTACAATTACGTGTCTGTTAGTCCACCCATTGCACAGTGCTACGGAATTTGCTGGCGCTATATAAATAATAATAATAAAATAATAATAATAATATGTGTGTGTCTGTGAGTGTGTTTATGTGTGTGTCTGTGAGTGTATATGTGTGTGTGTCTGTGAATGTATGTCTGTGAGTGTATGTGTCTGAGTATGTGTGTGTCTGTGAGTGTGTGTGTGTGTCTGAGTATGTGTGTGTGTATGTATGTGTGTAAGTGTGTATGTGTGTCTGTGAGTGTGTGTGTCTGTGAGTGTTTGTGTGTGTGTGTGTGTGTCTGTGAGTGTGTGTGTGTGTGTGAGTGTGTATGTGTGTTTGTCTATGAGTGTGTACGTGTCTGTGAGTGTGTGTGTGTGTTTATCTGTGTGTGTGTATCTGAGTATGTGTGTGTGCAGGCGTATATATAAATAAATATATATATATATATATATATATATATATATATAAAATCCAGAGAAATGAGAGCACTCACTGGGTTTAGAAAAATGTATATTTAAATACTAGGCAAACAAATCAACGTTTCGACCGTCAAGCGGTCTTTATCAAGATCTTGATAAAGACCGCTTGACGGTCAAAACGTTGATTTGTTTGCCTAGTATTTAAATATACATTTTTCTAAACCCAGTGAGTGCTCTCATTTCTCTGGATTTTATATTTTGCACTGAGAAGCACCTTGGTCTGAATTTTTCTGAGATTTTGTTGGGGAAGAGTGCCAGAATTTGTAAATATTTGTATATATATATAAAATCCAATTAGGTTATGGTGGGGAAAAATTGTACTGCAAACACAGATTAAAAGGAATCCATGTTTAAAATGGAATGAGGTAAAAATGTGATTCTTTGTTAAACTAATTTGCATATGCCCACCCAGAATTCTTTGCGGTTTTAACATCACTGCAGATTTGGGATTTCTGTGGGAAAAGCAAGTTTTATGGCTTGACTGGTGTGCAGATTTTTGTTTAACATTGTACTACACGAGTGTATATTATTTTTTTTTTGGAGGGGGGGTAATCTTGGGTAATCTTCCCACACTTTATTCCCCAGGACTTGACCCCTGGACTGTACACTTACTACTTTACATTGTAGCAGAGTGTCATTTCTTCAGTGTGGTCACATAAAAAGATTTAATAAAATATTTACAAACATGTGAAGGGTGTACTCACTTTTGTGACATTGTGTGTGTGTGTGTGTTTGCGTGTGTGTGTGTTACGGTAAAATTACAGCTTTTTACAGATTCTGCAACTTGGCCAAATATGAGATATTTTAACCTAAATTTTGCAATTCAGATATCAATTCACTTTCAGTACTAAGTTTAGTAAATAACCATGATATCATGATTGTTTTTATATATTGTATGTACTTCATGCACTATATTTGGATTAAAGGATTCCTATGGGCACCATTAAAACATACTTTCAATGAAGTTGCTATGCTGCTTGGAGTCTCCCGGCACCATCCTAGAAATGTTTAACACTTAAGATATTTCCTTGGGCAATTGTCTTCCCTTTCCTCTTCTGCTTGGGTAATGTGGAAGTAGTGATGAGGTGGCAGTGATTGGCCGAGAGTGTCTGTTGATGCACTCAGCCTATCACTGGCCGCTGATCCAGAGGAAAGGAGATGTTCGCTTTAAGCCAGTCACTGTTATCTCCTCACTGCTTCCGCTAATGCTTCCGCCTGAGGACAGGTCTTTAATATGAATAAAACACAAAGTAACACAAAACAGAAAAGGGTGCGCCTTAAAAAAGATAGTAAAAATATTAATAGTCCAAATGACTTATCATAAATCCAATATGGTGCAATCCACGCTCATAGGAAGGACTCTTGAAATACAGTAAAATGGAATCAGTCTTCACGGGTATGTACTTGAAATTCAGTGAAGCATATGAGGAAAGAAAACACAGAAACAGGACTCCAATGGTACAGTATGTAGACAAAATTAGATAATAAAATAGTGGTGATCAGTACTACTCACAATCTCCAGAGCTAAAATCCAGCTCTGGTATGGAATGCGTGAATTGGAATGATCCCCACTCAAGGATATGTGAAGTGGTGCTGGTTGGCAGGTGTATAAGACGAATCAGTAGTCTAATATTGGTGCGATCCAGCCCAAAATAGAAGAAATAAAATATAGTGATCACTGTGTCTTTATGAATAAAGAGATATAAAATATATGAAATGTACTCACAATATGTAGAGCAGGCTATACTGTTCGATGTAAGCGGATGGGTGGTACAATCCCCACCTACGGATTCTTTGTGCTTCTTTAATAAGCGGTGAACATCGATGTAGTCAGGTAAAAACATAAAAAATAAAATAAAATAAGAATAATAAAAAGGAATATGGCAATCAAAGAATTTTGTGCCGGAAGAATTCCTTTATTAAAATATAGTAAAAACAATATCTAGACGCGTTTCGCCTAAAAAGGCTTCTTCAAGTAGATAATAATAAAAAGAACATAAACCTGAAATACATGAGTTTATATAGGGTGCATTGATACTATTGAAATTTTGAATCTTCCCGCCTTAATGATGTCATCAGAATCTCAAGATAATACGTATTGAAAATAAACTTTACAATATTACAGTATATTAAGATACATAATGGTAAGTGATTGCAGCCATTATAACAAAAAAACGAGGCTTAAAACATATAATATAGAAGAATAAAAAACTAATCACGTGACGCGCGTCTAAACTACTTCCGCGTCACTTGATATTAGGTGGAACGCATGCGTCCTGTACCAGTGGGACGCATGTGTAGAGGAGAAAGGTCTAGGATGTATGTGTGAAGGGAGAGGGATGGGCTGCATAGAAAAAAATCGTCACCTCCTCAAGAGGGAGTGACGAATAGGGCTAAACATGCTTTCATGCTGTCTGACTGCATAAGTAAGCAGACAGCATAAACGCACCAGTCTCCCAAAGGGACACAGGTTCAAAACCCACAAGGGGCATACCAAAAAAGACAGCCAGAAATATTAAATATTAAGTACAAAACATATTAAGAAATTATACATGTAAAATAAGTACTTACATTTATGATAAAAAGTACACATTAAAACAATTGATTATTTAGTGGACACATATCTATGTACAATAATATGTGTACCTAAATAATGTATGTACCTAAATAATATAAAGGAGACAACATGTAATACATATGTATAAAACAATAAAAATAAATGGCCCACTTCGATATTGAGCTAAAGTAGTTACTTAATTGTGCAGAGCATAAAAAACTATATTAAAAGGATATAACTAAAATATTAAAAAGTTTACAGAAAAAACATCATTAAAATGAAGGGTATAGATGTGTTCATAAAGAATTTACTGAAAGTTTAAGAGAATTCTAAAGTTTATAAAAAGTTAGAAAGATCAAAGTCTATATTGAGACCTTTTGGGGCAAGAGTTTTCAAATTGTAAGCCCATTCCATTTCCTTTTTGTCTAAAACTTTTTTGATGTCTCCACCTCTCCATGGGACACTGCAGATATCTACGCCAATGCATTTTGGATGTTTCGGATTTTTTCCATGCTGTAAAAAATGCTTTGACACTGAATGATTTTCTTAGCCTTTTAAGATATTCCGACAATGCTCGACCAGTCTGGTTTTTAAATCCCTAGTAGTCATGCCTACATATTGTAACCCACACGGACACTCCAATAAATAAATTACATTTCTCATGTTACAGTGGATGAAATGTTTTATCTGATATATTTTCTGTGTGGATGATAATTTAAAGGAGGTGGTTTTTGATTTTATAGTGTCACTCATACGTTTACAGACTACGCACCTATTACATTTAAAAAAGCCGCTGGGTTTAGTTAAGAAAGTAGAAGGGCTACGAGAAGGGGTACTATATTTTTATAGGGGTATAACGTGGTTTGTCAGGGATAATTTCAGCTAGAGTCTCATCTGTTTTAACCCCTTAAAACCGGAGGACGTACAATTACGCCCTCTAATAGGCGGCTCTAAACGCCGCCGGGCGTAATTGTACGCCCTCCGGTTTTTGTTAACTTACCCGGTCGCCGGCGGTCCCACGCCGGCGATCGCGGTTGGGGGGACTCCCAGGGAGCCCCCCGCGGCACCTCCGTCCTCGTGGAAGCCCCCCGGCCATGTGAGAGTGGGGTCCTAGCGAGGACCCCACAATCACATGGCCGGGGATAGCTGGCTTCTGTATTGCCGGCAGGGGGGCTGCCTGTAATGACAGGTGGTCCCCCTGCTGGCTGAAAATAAAATAAAAATAAGTTAATGGTGTAAAAAAAAATTATTATATATACTTAGATCATATATATATATGATATATATATGATCTAAGTATATATATACACATATACATACACACACATACACCGTCTAGGTGTATTTTACTATTAATATATATATAATTATATATATATATTAATATCAAATTACACGTAGACTGATACTGATTAAATATATATATAATTATTGTTATATATATATTTATATATAATATAAAAAAAATGAAAATGTAAATACGTTAAAAAATAAAATTAAAAAAATAATTAAAAATAAATAATTAAAAAATATATAGATGTGTGTTATTTCGTTCTAACTGTTTTGTGAAATTAATATATATATATATATATATATATATCAAAATACACGTAGAACGAAATAATATATATATCTATATACATAAATATATACGTATATATCACTATATATATATATACCTATATATAAATAAAAATATTTTAAAAAATTTATATAGATATATACATATATATACACATACGTATATATATACATATATTGATTCTACATATATATTTATGTAATATTTTTACATAATTAGGTATCTTAATTAATTACAATTAGCAGGACCTGCATGACAACCCATGCCGAAAGTAAAGGGAATTTAATTTGCTAGCACTATATTTAACCCTATAACTTTCCGAGACACCATAAAACCTGTACATGGGGGGTACTGTTCTACTCAGGAGACTTCGCTGAACACAAATATTAGTGTTTCAAAACAGTAAAATGTATTACAACGATGATATCGCCAGTAAAAGTGACGATTTTTGCATTTTTCACGCACAAACAGCATTACACGGACAATATTATTGCTGTGATACTTTTTACTGTTTTTAAACACAAATATTTGTGTTCAGCGAAGTCTCCCGAGTACAACAGTACCCCTCATGTACAGGTTTTATGGTGTTTTCAAAAGTTACAGCGTCAAATATAAGGCTTGCGTTTCATTTTTTTCACATTAAAATTAGCCAGATTGGTTACGGTGCCTTTGAGACCCTATGGTAGCCCAAGAATGAAAATTACCCCTATGATGGCATACCATTTGCAATAGTAGACAACCCAAGGTATTGCAAACAGGGTATGTCCAATCTTTTTTAGTAGCCACTTAGTCACAAACACTGGCCAAAATTGGCATTTTTTGCATTTTTCACACACAAGCAAATACTAACGCTAACTTTGGCCAGTGTTTGTGACCAAATGGCTACTAAAAAAGACTGGACATACCCATTTGCAATACCTTGGGTTGTCTACTATTGCAAATGGTATGCCATTATGGGTGTAAATTTCATTCCTGGGCTACTATACAGTCTCAAAGGCAACGTAACCAATCTGGCAAATTTCAATTTCAAATGTAACGTGCTATATTTGACCCTGTAACTTCCCAAAACGCCATAAAACCTGTACATAGGGGGTACTGTCTTACACGTGAGACTTTACTAAATACAAATATGTGTATTTTATTGCAGTAAAATCAAACAGTATTATGACACTGACCTTTAAAATGCAATTTAGAACTAAAAAAATCAAAAAAATCGTATTTTCTCCCATTTTTTTCATATTAAATTATGTTTCATAGCTAAATATTTGATATTAAATGAAAGCCCTGTTTCCCTGAATAAAATGATATATAATAAGGGTGGGTGCATTTACTATGAAAGAGGTGAATTACGGTTGGACAGACATGTAGCGCAAATGCCAGGTTTTGTTTACATTTTGTTTTGTTCACAATGTGTACATTTGGCTCCATCCTTAAGGGGTTAATATATGCCAGTGTTTATTTACGATCTTCTTCATAACATTGCCTTTGTTATTGAAGTTGAAAATAATTAGCAATGATGGAACACTTTTAGTGTCTTTTTTTACTTTGTATTCTAAAAGTTCTGATCTATTTTTTCACTAATATTTTTTACCGTTTGATCTAAATCACTCTTGGGGTAATTTATTTGGGAGAATTTATTCAATAGCAACTGAGATTGTTCTTCAAAATCTTGAGTGAGAGAGCAATTTCTTCGAAGACGAAGGAACTGACTCTTAGGGATGCCATGGAGCCAAGGTTTATAATGGCAGCTGGACACATCAATAACATTGTTCGTGCACACTTCTTTAAAAAAAGTTTTTGTATTTATTTTGTCATTCTTGATAAAAAATTTGTAGATCTAAAAAATGAGATTTACTGTACTCCCAAGTTAAAACAATACCTCTATTATTACGATTTAAATACTGTAAGAACTGATTAAGAGAATTCTCGGTATCCTCCCAGATAAAAAACAGGTCATCTATATACCTAAAATATGTGACCAGGTTTGCTTGCCAGTCATGCCCCCTCCAGAATGGCAGTTGATCCCCATTCTGCCATAAAAAGGTTGGCATAACTGGGGGCAAACCATTGGAGTCCTGTTTCTGTGTTTTCTTTCCTCATATGCTTCACTGAATTTCAAGTACATACCCGTGAAGACTGATTCCATTTTACTGTATTTCAAGAGTCCTTCCTATGAGCGTGGATTGCACCATATTGGATTTATGATAAGTCATTTGGACTATTAATATTTTTACTATCTTTTTTAAGGCGCACCCTTTTCTGTTTTGTGTTACTTTGTGTTATATTTATTGTTAGGGGACTAGAGGGGACTCCCCTTTTTTCCTTGAGGTGTGCAGCCGTGTACTCTTTATAAATATTTATTTTCTGTGGCAGCTTAGCGCTGACTCTTTTCTTTGAATTCGTTAATATGAATAAGACTGTGCTGGGGACGGCAGGCCCATATCAACTTAATTAAGATTAAGTTGTTATGGTGTCCAGTGTTCTTTTAAGTACCAGTATCTATAACAGTAGAATGTAACCATTTGACAGATCATGAGCAATTCTGCAATGAAAATGTTTCAGTATAAAGTACTGAAAATAAGTAGTTTTTCTATCAGTAGTGCTGTGTAATGTCTAAAAAAACATTCTATCTCTACTCATTGCAAATGATGTATTCTTTTATTTTTTTTACAGCAAACTTGGATGCTGTAATCAAATTCAGCTGATCCGCTCCATCAACGTAACACTAAACTTACCAGAACCAAACATCTGAGAATTTCTACAGTTCTTTTACGAACTATAGGACAATAATTGAATTTATAAGGGAATGCTGTTATCGCATTTTTGCAATGAACATTTGTTATTGAAATAGTACATTTATATAGTGTGTTGTATATACCGTTAGCATTTTCACATTTTGTAATGCTACAACCTGGAATTAAAGGGGATTTTATTGACATTTCTACCATGTATGTTACATAACATACATAACACTTCAAAGGTATGACACAAAACTTGCTGACATTAGTTTGTTCCATGTTTAACATTTGAGTCAATACTTGGTAGAACCACATTTTTTCCACACATTCCTTTTGGCAAATTCCAAACAGGTCCATAAAGCCCAATTTTTACAATCCACCTTTGACTGTTGCTTTTACAGACCTTTATCTCGGACGTTTTTATAGCTCTCTGGTCTTGGTGATACCGTTTGTTTATATATTCTCTATTACAAAATCTGAGGCTTCCCAGAAATAGGTGGATTAATTCTGAAATCAAATGACACTTTTAATTACGTATTGGTGGAATCCAGTCACCTACTTTGTGACATCTGAAGGCAATTGCTTGCAACAGAGCATATTTGGGGATTTGAGAACAACAGGGGTAATAATTTATGCAACCAACAAAGGTCACCCAACAATATTTTATCTTAATTTTACTTCTAACACAGTTCTAACTAAAATGTTTTGTTTTGAGAAGTTTTGTTTTTAGTCTTCTTTTGATGAAAGATGAAATTACAGTTATTGCAATCAATTTTGGGTCACTTGCATGCCAAATTATGCACATTCCGTTCACTGTTGTTTTTTTTTTTTAGCTATTGTAAGAGTTCATCTTCTTAACTATATTAAGATAACTTGACATGTGATTTATGATTATGAATGTGATTTATGGTTTGCTTGTTTGTTCATTTGTTTTTTTTTCATCCACCCATCGTAGGGATAATTGTGGGGCACAATAATATTTTCTATCATAATATGTCTGACACCATCCATCCGCTATGATTTCCAAATAGGTGACTGAATCTTCATAGACTCCTTTTTGCAGTTCTTAATTGTTATGCTATCTATACACATATATACGCAGTTCATTTTCTCCAACATGTCTCTCAGTGTCATATTATTCAGTTCTATAACTGCACAACTCAATGCTTCTTTTTCTGTGTATTTGGACATTCATCCCTTGCATTACTATTTTTTTACAAAACCAGTTTCTATGCCACACTGTCATCGAAATGTTTGCACGATTTTACACTTTTACCAACCAAGCAGGCGTATATATTACTCCCTTCGGGGAATACATGACATATTGAGGTTCAGATTGACCTTTCGCCTTATTCTGTTATATTTTTTTCAGTCTCACCCTTATGATTTCACCGATCATTTTTGCTGTATTCCTCATTCCATTTTTATATTGCATTTAGCTGCTAGTTTGTGCACACGTATTATTTTTCAACTTATAGATTGTTATTCAGGGATACAAACCAAATTCTGGAGATTTAGGGACAGACACAGCTCTTTACAAAAACCATGAATATAACAGGATTTAATGGGATACCTATCTTTCTATTTGGAAACAATGAGATGAATGGGATTGGTCCTGAGGATGTACAGCAATGGAAGAAAATGCAGAGGTCAGTGCCTTTTTTTTTTTTTAACGTTTACTTTTTTTTTTTTTTTATGTTTATTAATACATTTTTTTTCTAGTGTTAATGACAGAGTATTTAATTATGGCTGGATCCAGGACTGCAGATCTGCACTTTGTCACTCCAAATCCAGGTAAGTTACCATCTTCTCAAACAAAGATTTATGGAACTATACTATACTCACCTTTATAAATAATACTCAAAGGCATATTTTGAACCTTCTTACTACTTAATGAATTGTGGCGTTCCTTTAACAAAAGTGTCCATTGCCACTTAAAACAGAAAGATTACAATTGTGCAAAAAAAAAAATCACTCTAGTAAACTCTGCTGCCACTTTACAATGCTAAATCCTCCTCCGGGCAACATAACCATGCAAACCTCCTCCAAACACCCTGCAGTTTATCCTCCTCTACCAAAATTCAGTGTGCACTCTGGAATGCTCGCTCCATTTGTAGTAATATCAAATCTACAGCTATACATGACCTCATCATCTCTAACTCACTCACAATACTGGCACTCACTGAGACCTGGCTGCAGGGCCGCCATCAGAAATTTTGGGGCCCCTGACAAAGCACAAGGTCTGGGCCCCCCCCCCCCACTCCCTCCCTCCAGGGCCCACCCACGCCCTACCTAGTCCGCTCACAATGATGCAGATGATGCAGGACTGAATGTGGTGTGTATAGTGGAAGTGCATTAGAATGTGTGTAATGGATGTAGTGTTTGTGTGTATTAGATACTGTTTGTGCAGTGAATGCAGAGTGTGTGTTTGTGTAGCGGATGCAGTGTGTATAGTGAACGCAGAGTGTATTTGAGTAGTGGATGTAGTGTGTGTATGTACTAGATGAAATGTGTTTAGTGGATGCAGTGTCTTTAGTGGATGTAGTGTGTGTATTAGACGCAGTGTCTGTGTATAGTGAATGCATAATGTTTCAATTTGTGGTGAATGTAGTGTGTGTACTGTTAATACAGGATGTTTGTGTAGTGGATGCTGTGTGTACAGTTAATACAGAGTATATGTTAGTGTAGTGAATGCAGAGTGTGTGTCAGTATAGTGAATCCAGAGTGTGTGCATAGTTTAGTGAATGCAGAGTGTGAGTTAGTGTGCAATGAATGCAGAGTGTGTGTTAGTGTGTAATGAATGCAGAGTGTGTGTTAGTGTGTAGTGAATGCAGAGTGTGTCAGTGTAATGAATGTAGTGTGTGTGTGTGTTAGTGCAGTGAATGCAGAGTGTGTGTAAATTTGTAGTGAATGCAGTGTGTGTAAATTTGTAGTGAATGCAGAGTGTGTGTTAATGTGTAGTGAATGCAGAGTGTGTGTTAGTGTAGTGAATGCAGAGTGTTAATGTGTAGTGAATGCAGAGTGTGTGTTAGTGTGTAGCGGATGCAGAGTGTGTGTTAGTGTAGCGGATGCAGAGCGTGTGTTAGTGTAGTGAATGATGAGTGTGTTAATGTGTAGCGACTGCAGAGTGTGTGTCAGTATAGTGGATGCAGTGAGTGTGTTAGTGTGTAATGTATGCAGAGTGTATGTTGTATTAGTGTATGCAGTGTGTGTATTGTATTAGTGTATTAGTGTACGCAGTGTGTGTTAGTGTATGCAGTGTGTGTTGTATTAGTATATGCAGAGTGTGTGTTGTGTTAGTGTATGCAGTGTGTGTGTTGTGTTAGTGTATGCAGTGTGTGTGTGTTGTGTTATTGTATGCAGTGTGTGTGTGTGTTGTGTTAGTGTATGCAGTGTGTGTGCTTTGTGTTAGTGTATGCAGTGTGTGTGTGTGTGTGTGTGTTGTGTTAGTGTATGCAGTGTGTGTGTGTGTGTTGTGTTAGTGTATGCAGTGTGTGTGTTGTGTTATTGTATTCAGTGTGTGTGTGTTAGTGTATGCAGTGTGTGTGTGTTGTGTTAGTGTATGCAGTGTGTGTGTTGTGTTAGTGTATGTAGTGTGTGTTGTGTTAGTGTATGCAGTGTGTGTGTGTGTTGTGTTAGTGTATGCAGTGTGTGTGTGTGTGTGTTGTGCTAGTGTATGTGTGTGTGTGTTGTGTTAGTGTATGCAGTGTGTGGGTGTTGTGTTAGTGTATGCAATGTGTGTGTGTTGTGTTAGTGTATGCAGTGTATGTGTTGTGTTAGTGTATGCAGTGTGTGTGTGTTGTGTTAGTGTATGCAGTGTGTGTGTGTGTGTGTTGAGTTAGTGTATGCAGTGTGTGTGTGTAAATGTGCAATGTGTAAATTAAATGTTAATGTTTCTCCCCCCTCCCTGCTTACCTGTGTCCAGGGAGGGGGGAGATTCCATCTGTGGTGGTCCGGTTGGGGGGCCCCCCGGCTCCCTGTTAATGCAGAGGGGGCCCAGGCAGCACACAGCTTCTCCTCTCTTCTCTCTTCTAATAACTCTCGCGAGACCCGGTTACCATGGCAACGCTCCGCGGGTCTCGCGAGAGTTATTAGAAGAGAGAAGAGAGGAGAAGCTGTGTGCTGCTTGGGCCCCCTCTCCGGTAACAGGGAGCCGGGGGCCCGCGCCTGCACACAAAGATCGCGATATTCGCTATCTATGTGTGCAGAAAGGGAAAGTGGGGCCCAAGACTGCCAGAGCAGTCCGGGCCCCCCAGGGCCGCCGGGCCCTTGACAACCGTCATGGTTGTCACCCCCTGATGGCGGCCTTGCCTGGCTGTCCCCATCCAATACCACTACTCCTGCTTCTTTATGTTTCGGTGGTCTACAGTTCTCCCATACTCCTAGACTCGACTGTAAAGGAGGTGGTGTAGGCATCCTTCTCTCCCCTCAATGTACCTTTCAACCTATCCTCCCTGCCCCTGCCCTATCCTTTACTTCCTTTGAAGTTCACACTGTACGCCTTTTTAAGCCCACTCCTTTAAGAATTGCCATCATCTATTGTCCCCCCAGTCACCCTAAACTATTTATTGAACACTTTTCCTCCTGGTTACCCAACTTTATTTCCTCTAGCACTCCCTCTCTCATACTTGGGGACTTCAATATCCCTATCAACAAGCTCAACTACCCTGATTCTTCTCGTCTGCTCTCTGTAACCTCCTCCTTTGGACTCACACAGATTTCTTCCTCAGCAATTCACACTGCAGGAAACACTCTTGACCTCATCTTCACCAATCTCTGTACCACCTCTGATCTCGCCACTGTTCCATTTCCTTTGTCTGACCACCATCTGCTAACATTTAACATCTGCATACCCCATACCAAAATTTCACCACCATCAACTCTCCAACCTCGCAGAAACCTCAACTCCCTCGATCTCCAGCACTTCTCCACCACACTCCAAACACTCCTTTTACCCATCTCAAATCACAACTGCCCTAACTCTGCAACCTCACTCTATAACTCCACTCTCTCCTCTCAACTTGACATCATGGCACCTCCTACAGTTAAACGCAGCAAGCGCCCCCAACTACAACCCTGACACACCAAGCTGACCCGTTACCTCCAAAAATGTTCCAGAACTGCTGAACGCTGCTGGAGAAAGTCTCACTTTGCATCTGACTTTGTCCACTATAGATTTATGCTGCGCTCCTACAGCATGGCTCTTTCCTCTGCAAAAGTAAACTACTTCAACACCCTCATAAGCACACTGTCCCACCAACCCAAACACCTGTTTCACACTTTTGATGCTCTTCTTCACCCTGTGACTCCCCTCCTTCCACCACCTTGTCCGCCACAAACTTTGCATCTCATTTCACTGAGAAGATCTACAATCAGGAAAGAGATCTCTAATCTCTCTCCTACCAGTATCAATACATCACCCAACCCCACTCCCCCTGCCATCCTATGCTCATTTGCACCTGCTACAGCACAAGAGGTTTCTGCTCTGCTCCTGTCCTCCCGCCTCACCACCTGCTCCCTCGATCCTATTCCTTTGCATCTCATCCGCACTTTGTCTCCCTCTCTTGCTCTTCCTCTCGCTAACATTTTCAATCTCTCCCTTTCCTCTGGCACATTTCCCTCTGCCTTCAAACATGCAACCGTAACCCCAATTCTGAAAAAGCCCAACCTTGATCCCAACTCCCCATCCAACTACCGCCCTATCTCGCTACTGCCATTTGCCTCCAAGATCCTTGAGAGAGTTGTCTACGCCAGATTGACAGACTTTCTCGAATCCAACTCTCTGCTTGACCCCCTTCAGTCTGGATTCCGCACTGGTCACTCTGTCGAAACTGCTGTGACCAAAGTATCCAACGATTTAATTGCTGCTAAATCTCGCGGCCAATACTCTATCCTAATCCTCCTTGATCTTTTTGCCACCTTTGACACTGCTGATCATCAACAGCTTCTTCACATTCTCCGTAACTTTGGTCTACGGGATACTGCTCTCTCCTGGTGCTCCTCCTACCTCTCCCAGCGCTCTTTCAGTGTTTCTTTCTCTGGCTCTGCCTCTTCTCCCCAACCCCTCTCTGTCGGCGTCCCTCCAGGTTCTGTCCTCGGCCCCCTTCTGTTCTCTATCTATACTGCCTCCCTTGGTAAACTCATCAGCTCCTTTGGCTTCCAATACCATTTATATGCAGATGACACGCAAATCTACCTGTCCTCCCCTGATCTCTCTCCGCCCACCTTGACTCGTGTTTCTGACTGCCTCTCTGCTATTTCCAACTGGATCGCTGCTCACTTCCTTAAACTCAACCTGTCCAAAACAGAACTTCTAGTTTTTCCTCCCTCAAGTGCTGCTACTCCTGTGTCTGTCTCCATCCAAGTCAACGGCGCTACTATCACCTCTACCTCCCAGACTCACTGCCTAGGGGTTCTTTTTGATTCTGATCTCTCTTTTACTCCCCATGTCCAATTGATAGTCAAATCCTGTCGTTTCCAACTCAAGAACATAGCACGCATCCGCCCATATCTAACGCCGGACGCGGCTAAGGTACTGGTTGTCAAAAAAATTGACGGGGGGGGAGAAAGAAATTGACAGGGGAGAAATTGACAGGGAAGGGGAGAAAGAAATTGACAGGGGAGGAGAAAGAAATTGACAGGAAGGGGGAGAAGAAATGACGGGGGGAGAAGAAATTGATGGGGAGGGGTAGAAAGAAATTGACAGGGAGGGGGAGAAAGAAATTGATGGGAGAGGGAGGGGGAATGAGAGTGACAATGGGGGGAGAAGAGTGACAAGGGGGAGAAGAGAGTGACAAGAGAGGGGGGAGAAGAGAGTGACAAGGGAGGGGGGGAGAAGAGAGTGACAAGGGAGGGAGAGGGGGGAGAAGAGAGTGACAAGAGAGGGGGGAGAGATTGACATCCATCACACACACACAATCACACAGAATGCACCCCTTACACACAAAGACAATGCACCTCTTGCACACAGAAAAACACACAATGCATTACACACACAGACACACATACACAAGCAATGCAACCCTTACACACAATGCATCCCTTACACACACAGAAACACACAATGCATTCCTTACACACACTCAATGCACCCCTTACACACACTCAATGCATCCCTTACAGACGCACACACTGCATCCTGTGTACATACACAGAAACACACCTTGCAGCCCTTACACATACAAACACAGATTCACACAATGCATTCCTTACACACATATCAGGACATCCCCTACACACTCCACCCCCAATGAACAAACTCATTGGTGGAACATGAAGGTGGACCCTGGGACCCAGACCTTGAGCTGTGTAAAGGGCCCCCAAAAAATTGAGCTGCTTCCCGTTCTCCCAGAACATTGATTTTTGTGACCACAGTTACAAACCGCCTCCAGAGAGCCTGTTCTGCACCAGACCAGTGGAGCCAGACTGCAGCTAGAGCCCATCATCATCCTCATCTGGTTGTAAGTAGGCAATCTAGTATATTATTCGCGGCACTAAGCTCTAATTTACCTCACATTAAAGAAACACTATAGTCCCCAGAACCACTGCAGCTTAATGTAGTGGTTCTGGTGTCTATAGCCTGTCCCTGCGGGCCTTTTAATGTAAAAACGGCGGCACTGCAGCACTGGCGTTAGTTAACATGGCAGTTCATATGGGTGGGTCATTGTGATGTCACATGGGGGGGGGGCAAACTTTACTTTTGCCTAGGGTGGCAAAAATCCTTGCACCGGCCCTGATTACATTGTGCTGCGTGGAGTGTTTTTTTCAAAAAATACCACTACTAGTGGGTCACATCCACCCAACACTCTGACCTATCGCTTTACTCACATTCTCACATACAATTTTTATAACATGATCTGTCCCTCATGAAACCAGTCTTTAAATATTATTGTTGTTCAAAATGCATTCTTGAGTAATAGGTATTATTCTAGATTTCATTAGTTACGTGCAATTCATAGAATGAAAAGGGCATTGGTGGGGTGTTGTTTGACCTAATTTATTTTTAAAGGAATGCTATGCTGCTCTATGCATGATGTATAAGAATAAAAGGTATGTGCCCCATACAAATATACTGATAATAAGTTTTAATTTTATTTTTTTCACTTGATTTTGTAAACAAATTCTTTATTTTAAGATTTTACAACGGTAGGGTTATACATCTTATAGGTAGGCCTAGAGTTTTCATCAATACAAAATTAAACTTAGCATAGTAATGTAAGGTGTAAGGATAGGCAAGGTTACACGATGCATGGGTTCACAAGTTGCAGAAATTGAATGATACATTTGTACAGCATATTAAATGTACACTGAGAGTTACATTGTGTGTGCATCCTGCAGCCCTAGTGGTTGTAAAGGTGTCACTATTGCCTAAGACGCATAAAGGTGTTATTTACATCTAACAGGTCCAAAACAAGGCTCGGTTAGTTGATAACTAAACCAAAAATTATAAAAAAAATTTAAATGTTAATCTTCTTTCCTTGTGTCAATCTATCATTATTAGCAGCAGTGTTAATTTTGGCGGCAAATTTCAATTTAGTTTTAGTCATAGTCTTTTGACTATAAAGCCATTTTAGTTTTAGTCGTATTTTAGTCATCTGAATTGTTTTAGTTTTAGTCTACTTTTAGTCGACTAAATCTCCAGAACATTTTAGGCGACTAAATCTACTGGGGATTTTAGTCAACACGATTAAAATGGAATGGGTTCAGATAAAGCCTCTGTCTCTTTTGCCCCTTCCCCAGCCCCTCTGTGCAGTGTTAATATTGGCGAACTATGACTAAAACTAAATTTCAATTTAGTTTTCGTCATAGTCTTTTGACTAAAAAGCCAATTTTAGTTTTAGTGGTATTTTAGTCATCTGATTTTAGTTTTAGTCTAAAATTGTTAGTCGACAAAATTATGTAAAAAGTAAAGTTCATACTGTTTAAGCTGTAAACCAACCATTTATTCTGCAGTGTTAGTGCTGTTTCATGGGACTGTGTAAGATCATTATATTGTAATCAATACCTTCACCAGTAATGTCAAACATTCCTCTGCAACGCTTCCATTAAGTCCATTTTTATGTTGCATCCGCCTCTGTAAAGACCAAATATTTTACTGTAAACCAGACTTAAACCAGCAGAAGTGATGCCACAATGGTGCATGCCAGTATGTGAGGTGGATAGAATCATTACCCCCATATCCACTAGATGGGAGTATTGAGAATGATGCTTTTACACTATGTGTCGGTGTCAGACAAGGATACTTTACTTTTAACCCTTTAATTGCAAATGATGTATCAGGACCATCATAAAAACAATGTCCTAGGTGATGGGAAATGGATATCACCTACATGATCACATCCTGTCAGAAGGTATTACCTGTGTCAATATTTTCTGCCTCCATTCTCTTCACTGTGATCCTCTCGTTAAAATAGACAGTAAAATAAACATATGGAGAACTGTAACCAAACAAGTTTTAAAAATACGAACTAAATGTTTGCACTTTTATGATCCTAACTTATTGGTATTTGTTTGACCGGTACTGAAATACTTTTTAAAATTCAAATTACATTTTAGCCCTTTGATGGCTGTATTTAGCTGATTGGTGCTTTGGTACCCACAGTCAGTGTTGATGGTAGGGGTTGGCTGTAGGGCTTCAATTTCCAGGTATAGGGCAAGAATACTGTCGATTACCAAGGTGCCAGCACTTAATGTATCTGATAACAAAAACAGCCAATAGCCAGAACTAGAAAACCCAATTTGACAATCTTCTAGGTGTACCCCACAATACACAAATAGCAAACAACAAAGTTCACTAAATTCCAAAATAAAAAAAAACACACAAAAAAACAAAGCAAGTGATACTGGGTCAACACAATAGAAACATCACATGTTGTAAATAATATATCCACCTTAAATATACCAATGTAATATCACATGAAGTACATGATCACAAAGCAACCATATGTATATATCCCCCAGTTCAGTTTGCAAAACAAAAATGTTCCACAGAAAACTTGTGGTCTTGTGGTTACTCTCAATAACGGAAGACACAATACTCCTCAATGCTGTGTATCATTTCTGGTTTGCGCCAGACATAGCGTTTTCTTTGATGGCCGAAAAGTTTAATTTTGTATTATCAGAAACTGGCATTTAGTAATTGTGCAAAAAAGTGCTTTGTCAAAGTGATCTATCATCACCTCCTTTCTAGTTTAGGTATATCACTGCCTTAGAACTGGGAAACTCAGGTTATATCCCGGTCGGACCACCTTACTAGTAAGATATACCTAATGGTATATATCTGCCTACCATCGATTGTAAGATTGTTTGAGAAGGGCCTTCATCTCCCCTTTCTCTAACTGGAAAGTGCTGTGGAATATTTGCCATGTAAATACTACTACTACTACTACTAATAACAATAAACACACAATGCCCTCTCAAGAAGATTAGAATTCTTAAAGTTTCCTCAATCCACAAAAATGTCCACAGTCCTTAAGTAAAACCCACACCTGCTGGTTATCTTATTCACTCCTTACAAATGTCTTATTAAGATAGTTAGCAATTCCCATTTACTTTAATGTATTTATTTGAACATGTGTGCATTTAATTCTATCCTTGTGCATAAATGTGTCTGTATGTATCTATTATTTATCTGTCTGTGTAAGAGTGTGTGCATGTTTGTCTGTATGGAGTCTCCCACATGCCTTTTTCGCAAACTCAAAATGTGCCATTATGTGTTTTGCTGAAAGTAATGCCTTTCTTCTGGCCACTCTGTCATAAAGCCCAACTTTACAGAGCGTATGGCTCATTGTTGTCCTATGTACAAATACTCCAGTCTCTGCTGTGGAACTCTGCAGCTCCTCCAGGCTTACCTTAAGTCTCTGTGCTGCCTCTCTGATTAATGTCCTCCTTGCTCGGTCCGTGAGGTTCGGTGGGCGGCCGTCCCTTGGCAGGTTTGCTGTTGTGCCATGTTCTTTCCATTTGGTTATGATAGATTTGATGGTGCTCCTAGGGATCATCAAAGATTTGGATAATTTTTTATAACCTAACCCTGATTTGTCCTTCTCAACAACATTGTCCTTTACTTGTTTGGAGAGTTCCTTGGTCTCCATGGCAGTGTTTGGTTAGTGGTGCCTTTTGCTTAGGTGTTGCAGCCTCTGGGGCCTTTCAAAAAAGATGTGTATATGTAATGACAGATCATGTGACACTTAGATTGCACACAGGTGGACATCATTTCACTAATTATGTGACTTCTGAAGGTAATTCGTTGCACCAGAGCTTTTTATGGGCTTCATAACAAAGGGGGTGAATACATATGCACATGCCAATTATCTGTTTTCTATTTCTAAAAAATAGTTTTATGTATATATTTTTCTCATTTCACTTCACCAACTTAGACTTTTGTGTTCTGATCCATAATAACAAAACATTGAACTTAAGGCTGTAATGTAACAAAATAGGTAAAAAGTCAAGGGGGGTGAATACTTTTGCAACGCACTGTACTTCTGCTTTGGGTTCTACTCTGTAATGGATCGACGGGCACCCCGACTGAGTACCTCCGTGGAAGGATGCTCCTAGCGCTTCCTGAGGACTCCAAGCACTGCAGCAGACACCATAACCAACGTAGACTCCTCCAGAGAGCAAAACAGGAACAAGCTCTTACAAGAGCTTAGTAGTGATTTAGCAAGGGAGTATGACAAGCATAGCAATCCCTTGTAGCAGATTCCCCTAATAAGAGACGGCACTCCAAATTGAGGGTGAAGTAGAACTGAACGTGCTGGCACATACAGCCTCTTTTATTCACAATCCACAAACATAGTACTGCCCACAGGGTTCTGAAATACAACCAATCAATCTGTACAATACACACAGACACACCCACACAAAATCCTCTCCTCTGCCTGTGATACGATTACTGAACACAATGGTTAATATAATTATCACAGGTAGAGAAAAACAGTTTTTACAAAATATTAATAACTTCAAAAATATACATGCCACAAACAGAAAATTACATATTCGTACTCAGCACACTTTAATTATAAACATATCCAAAATTCAGCCAATTCCATCCAGGGGTTAAAATGTTAGCTGGAGGTCCCTTTTTGACCGACCGCAAGCTCATTTTCATGCCCAAAACAGTTCCATAGATTTGGGTTGTGCGGTCGGTCTATTTCAGGCTGAAAAAACGACTAAGTGGTAAAAACGACTAAGTGGTAAAAACGACTAAGTCGCAGAGTCCAGTCTCTGCGGCTGCAAAATCATTGTGGGAGAAGGTAAGGCTCAGCGCATTGAATAAAGAAAGATGGCCGCCGCCACGTGTTCGTTTGCGCGAACAGCGGCCCCCAGCGTTCGGCAATATACCTACAGCAGGCTCCCAGCCTGGGAGGTAAATTGCTTGCACACTTCCAGCTCTGGGTGGTCCGCCTGTGCAGTGAATGGCTCGGTAAGCCCCAATTACCGAACTATAAGGGAAAAAGCCATTTAAAAGTTATTTCCAAAGTCTGGGGACATTGGGGACACCATCTTAAAGGGGCAGTGTCCCAAACAAGTCTGGGGACATAGTTTTAAAGGGGCCTTGTCCCAAATAGGTCTGGGGACACAGATTTAAAAGGGGCATTGTCCCAAATTTTCGCCATGCCCCAAAATGGTTATTAAAGGACTAGCAGCACCATACAAATCCAATATGCCCAAATCATGTCTTTAAAGGGCAATACATCCCAGAGGCCATAGTCACAGGGCAGGAGGCTGGCAATCCGTCTTCTCCAATGCCCAGTGGCGAGGTCGGTTTCGCCACATACTCCCTAGGTAGCTTTCAAACACCCCTGCCTTTAAGAATAAATCTTTCAAATTATTTCACATTAGTGAGTGACTATTGGAAAATTTCTAGAAATATTTTTTTTAAAAATTATACAACAGTAAAAATAGCTAAGCCTGCCACCCATTGTCATGTTGCAAGAGCCTGTAATTGCAGCGTAATTGGGCTGGCTAATGTGAATTATTTGTATATTTCTGTGTACTGATGCTCATTCATCACTCACTCCAGGTCCATGAATGAGCAACAGGATCAGTATTTGGTTCTGCAGCTCTGCAGAAGCTAGATGCTTTTTAGCTGTCATCATTTGGGGTCTGTCCCCTGGTGGAGAGGCAAGCCAATGAAACAGTTTTCCCATTACGGAGAATGGAGCATGCTGTAGTGGTAATGAGTCCTGTAGTAGTAGTCCTGTAATGAGTCAGGAATGAACATATGATCCTGGTCCACCATAGGTCCATTTTAGATAAAATGCATCCATCATTGTCTCAACCCCATTCTGCTTCAGTTTGTATGGTTAAATTTACTCCTCCCAAGATTTGAGCAATCACAGTTGATCATCCATTACAAACACCCTAAACCTTATCAACTAATATTCAGTTGTTTAAACTCTTCTACTTACAACACAATTCAGTTCTTCAATTTCGAAATCTGCTATTTGTTGTGCATTAGTTCATTTTTCTCTTGATTGCTTGTTAGCAGATTCCTGGGTTCCTTTGTCCTGTGAGATTGTTAAAAAACTAGATTGTGGGTTGGTCCTGTAGTATCTCATTTGAAAGGCCTTTACTGAAAAGTCTATCCCAGGCTCTCATTTTAAATATATATTAGGAAGGACAAATGGAAGCATCTTTCATTTTTAAGTTTGTTCTGCATTTTATATCTAATGGTCCGTGAGTCATTGCATGGTGTGTACTTTTTGAAAAAAAATTCTTTATTTTTGTTGCGCAGGTGGGTACAAAGATATTGACAGACGCCACAACAGCGTATATGTGCATATAGACAACCTAAACAGTAGCATTGATATGTGTGCATTTATTGATTTTTGAGTACAGGCTTTTGTTAAGCGCCACAACTGCGTTCATATATATGCATACAGGCTTAACATTGGCATGAGTGTGTGCATTTTAAATATTAACAAACTAAGAAGTAACGTGTTGAACATAAACGATGAGTTACATGCGTTGCTGTAGATTACTGCCGTATAGTAAATGCTTGAGCTTACGTGTCGGTGGGAACAGCTAGGCAGGAGCATCAAACTAAGAGATGTCTGGTATGTAGGTGGTAAAATGATTAAGTAAGTGTTACGCACTATAAGAGATATAGCATGAGATTAGGCTTAAGCAGTGCAAGTATCTCTCGGTAGGGCGAATAAAGTTAAAACAAACATCAGTACAAAGCATTGTGTGTTAAGGTTGATTAGGTTTATGCTTTCCCTAAGTGGGATAAACTGATAAAGAAACAACGAAGTTAAACATATGCTGCACTAATTAACACTGTTACATGTAAGTATCTTTCACTGCTGAATATTAGGTGTGTGTTAGGCTAATGGTACAACTTGGCGGTGTTATTAGTACTGGATTATAGTCAGTCACAGACAGAGGCAGTGGGGAGTATGTGACTGATTTCTTATCTGTGGTGGTAAGTGTCCCGGTCAGCCAACTCCTGCCTGAGGTATTTTACAGCCCCGTTTAGGCGTCTCTGCTGCTTTCCCCCTGCTTGGTCACAGGCCTGGAAGGTGAGCTTGATTCGTAGTGCAGTTCAGGGCGGTAGTTTTGCTCCCCGTTCGTTGTAGGCCCCGCACAATGCACGCGTGTACTCGGTGGTCGTTGTGGGCCCTCTTATCTGGCGCTTCTTGTCCGGGTGTCGGTACCTGCAGGGGGGCCGTATGGCATTGCGGTGGTGGGCGGTCTCCTTTGCTCCGGGATTGTGCAGGAGCGAGCGCCCTCTTACCACTGACCTGGGGCCCTTTGTGGCTCATGGTCGTCCCTGCTGGGCTATGGCGGTGAGCTGTGTTGCTTCGCATAGGTTGTCGGCTGACGGCTCTCAGCCCGTGTGGTCGGCGCTTGTGGGGCTTACCCCAGGCCTATGTCGAGGGGAGTTGCTGTTTGAGTCCTCATTGTGCCCTGAAGTGGAGGCCCCGGTCTCCTCCCGCCATAACTTTTAGTCTGCGCTGTTTGCAGTCGTGTCACCCACTTGGGCCAAAAGCGGTCAAATAGTGCAGCGATGGGGTCGCCAGTGTGGGCGCAGGTATCTTGGGTGAGATCTAGTCGTCGTGAGTCTCGAGTGTTTGAGTGTGTCAGTGCCGCCATTTTGGGGGTCCTTGCCACCTCGTTGCCAGTGGGGCTTGCAGGAATCGACGCTTGGTGAGGCGTGTGGGATCTCCCTTCTGGCGGGGACCAGGATGTCCCCCGCCGGTCCATGGGGGAGGGGGAAGCAGCTTCTGTGAGCTTGTGGGCCTTAGAGTCGGGCGGAAAGGCAGCCGTCCTTCCCCGTCACCTCCACTGGTAGGCCCAAGCCGGCCGTGGCACCTCCCGGGCATGCCGGGTGTCGATATCTGTGTCATTGGGTGCACAAGCATTGTGCCAATCCAATGGGCTTGGTTACTCGCCAGTCTTGTCGCTGCGTCTCGAGTTATCAATATATTTGAGCTCGTGTAGCTGGAGCCCATGTGAAGTGCGACCAGCCCGCTTGCTTTTCGGCTCTGCCCCCTGTGTGTACTTTTTTTAGGCTCTTCCGGTCAGCTTTTCATTGTATGTGTGCTTCTGTCAGCTTTTTCCAATTGTGTGTTCTTACATGGTGTGTTTTATATATTATAGATTCAAATGCACATACATGCATAACATGAACATTAAAGTATCTTTGGGCGGTAATGAGAAAATAGACACTGACTGACCATAGAGCAGTTGCACCAATGTAGGCCTTGGCACATACCAGTGATATCATGAAAGTACTCACTTCTTTCAGATATGCAAAAATGTAAAAATGTAAGTATAAGTCGTTCACAGTATTAATGGACATCTCTTGCAGCCAGTGTGACAATGTGAATAAATCTACAAATAGCTTATTTACTAAACTAAATTATGTCAAATTGAAAAGGCAATTGCAAATTTTAAGCAAAATAGCGTAGAGTCAGGAACATTTCTGGAACTAGTATTTTTCCCTTTCATGCGTCCATAATCCCCAGTTTTAAGGAATAAACCCTGAGTAATATATGTTAAGAAGATACTTGCATTTCTAATTTTTTTGGATACAGTGCTTTGCCTATACATAGCACCATATGCTGGCGTTTTATAAATAAATGCTAACAGTGATGATAATAATAGATTTATTGCAGACACCATACAGATCTCTATCAGGTCTCGACCCCCAATAAAACTAATGATCTGCTCCATTTTCTTTAAGCTTGAGAGGATCCAGTATGTGTGGTTGACGGATGAATGGAGCTTCCACATGACTGCCCAGAGATGTCACATGAACGCACACCACTGACCTAATGTTCACACAGTCCCTTAGAACAGACATACTCAGGCAGAAAAGTGCACACACATTCACTGGCACTGGTGTGTTTTCACACACACAGACACATAACAAACTGCTTGGTAGACTTCCGACATGAGATATAAGATGTAATTAAATAAGTAAAACAAGATACAGAAGTTTATTCTTTGTAATGATATTTATAGTCACCCATCTATTAATGGCCTATAGCGCCAAACAAGTTTCATTCAGTGACAGTCTGCAGATGATTGTAGTTTTAGTCTTGAAAAGGTTTATTAACTTAGAACTAAACTGTGGTGAGTTGCGAATCACATATTCCCCAAGATTAGGAGATTCCAGCATGGGGTGACAATTGTAGGGGTAGAAGTCATATTAGCGGAAATTGCATGCCTGCTGGTACTGTACAGATGCAGAGAACTGTATGAGCATGGGTATATGCAGAGTTCCGCAAGATATTAATGTGCAAGCACAAAATAACACGCAGAGTTTAAAGTAACTTTATCAAGTCTTCCAGAGAAGTTGTATACATGAAATATAACACAACTGGTATCAGAAGGGCTCATCCCAGGATAGCATCTACGTCATCGATATATAACATTTGTGAAGAGCTTCATTAAAAAAAACAGGTCAGTTAATAATATGGGAAGAAGCGTGCTATACGCATGTTTAACTCAAAATAATCCTGAGCTGCACAGAATAGAAAAACTCAGAAATAAAACCCATGCTGCGGATGCAGTGGATTCCATTTGGCCATGTGAATAGATCAAATAGGAAACTCACGTGTCCCTGAGATACCTAGAGCTCGGTATATTTTGGCCTAAATTATGCAAGTTGTCTACTCATTAGAACTCTAAAGTGTACCAGTTAACTGTCCTCAATACATTATAAGTGAATTAATCTAGCATTAGGGTCAAACAAACAATTATTTTTTTCACCGTAATTGTACATTATGCAAAACAACAATAATTCACACAAGATTTTATATTTAATTGATTAGACATTTCAAATAACTGTCAAGCAACTATTACAGAAAAAAAAACACATTTTGATATGTTTGGTGGGCTCTTACCGGACCCTGAACACTTTGGGCAGAGTAACTGTCTGCCCCTCCTATGAAGGTGGGTGCAGGTAACAGGTGTGTTTGGGAGAGGGAGTGAAACTGAGCAGGATGAGCTTCGGATATCCAGGTGCAGGTGTCACATCGATATGGCACTGCAGCCCTGACATGGGAGGGGATTTTCTGCTTGCTTTGCTCTGTGTGCACACATCAGAACTCGGGCTCCTTTCCAAAAAGGGTTTAACCTCGCAGTCTATGACATGCACCAGATGCTCTGCAGTTATTTTATGCCAGAGGCAAAGGCATGGTTCAGAAAAGTACGTAAAGCAAGTCTCTGGAGCACCTGTGGATAATCACCAGCCAGATTTACTTCTATTATTAATATAGGCTACATGTGAAAATGATGTAACTATTTAAATATGTACGTATATATATATATATTTATTTTTTTCAGAATTTGTATAACATATATTATTATATATATTATACAAATTCTGAAATACATTAGTCACAGTACTTGTGAATGATTGCATTGCCACATCGTAATGAGAATGTCATGAAATACAAACAGCATTGCCAATCTGGGGATAGTCACTTTGGGGTAGCAAGTTTAGTCCCTTAATTACCAGACATTGTCTTAATTTTTGCAGTTAAACAAAAAAAAAATCATCCTCAAAAAATGTAATCACAACAATTTCACATCTGCTTTAAGATTTATTGAGGTTAGAAAAATGATAAATACATTTGCTCACTGAATGGAGCAAGTAATTTAAGAAAGAAGGTGTATTTGACGTGAAAAGAATATGGCAATAGTGAGGGGCATAAAAAAAAAAAAAAGAAAACATATAATACACTTATGTTTCTTTATGACAAAAAAAAGAAAAACACAGCAAATGAAGTATAAATGATGTATTAAAAATATTCTTATATTTGTGGCCCAACATAAATTTTATAATGAAAAGAAAACAGACATTTCTTATAGATCCCACTTGTGATTTGGGTTGATTGTACAATAAAAAGTACCTAATATATTGGAACATTACACAACTGATCAAATAACAGTGGAGGCAGACTAGGTTATTGTTCTAGTAGTATAACTAATGAGAAACCTGATTATACAATCATGAAAGAAAAATATCCAGGGATGCACAAAATGTTAGAAAAAGGTGGAATGAGACTGGGTGGTACTTCAACTAGGGAAGGGCAGAAGAGTGAATGTTTTGTATAGTATTGGGAAGCATAGTTTAAAGGACCACTATAGGCACCCAGACCACTTCAGCTTAATGAAGTGGTCTGGGTGCCAGGTCCATCTAGGGTTAGCCCTGCCTGCTGTAAACATTTCAGAGAAACTGTTATGTTTACCTATGGGTTAATCCATCCTCTAGTGGCTGTCTCATTGACAGCCGCTAGAGGCGCTTCCGCACTTCTCACTGTGATTGTCACAGTGAGAAGACGCCAGCGTCCATAGGAAAGCATTGAGAAATGCTTTCCTATGGACTGAATGCGCGCGCGGCTCTTGCCACGCATGCGCATTCAGCCAATGACGTCGGAAGAAGGAGGAGAGTCCCCAGAGCCAAAGGAGCCTGGTGCTGGAGAAACATACGTGTTTAACCCCTTCCTACCCCTAGAGCCCAGCAGGAGGGGGACCCTGAGGGTGGGGGCACCCTCAGGGCACTATAGTGCCAGGAAAACGAGTTTGTTTTCCTGACCCTATAGTGGTCCTTTAATGGATGGTAGTAGAGAAGTCAGATAAGTGATTGAATTATAAAGGACAAGGCCTGGAAATGTAGATGAATGTAATGGTATTTGGAAAGGAGTGGAGAATATTTAAAGACAGCACCGATGGTGCAACCTGTAAAGTGGAGAAAACACTTTTATTTTATTTGTTATTTGTATTTATTTTATTTGTCCCTGCAGTCTCATTGCTAAATTATATGTCATTTAGGAGTTAAATCACTTTTGTTTCTTTTTATGTAGTCCTAGTCACGCTTACCCTGGCAGTGAAAATAGAGGGTTTTATTTTCGATCAGGTGTTAACTTGCTTTAGAAGTTTTTATATCCTGCTCTGTAAATTGAACTTTAATCCCACACAGACTCCTGCAGGGTCTAGAAGGCAAAAAATTATCTATTTTAATTGAAACAGAATGTGCAATAAAGGAAGTTTAAACATTGAATCTCTCTTTACAGGAAGTGTTTAGGAAGGCTGTTTAAGTCACATGCACCTATTACTACTAGTGAGGGTAAACTATGCTAAGGCTAGTGTTCACCCCATAAATATGAGCACAGTTGCTGGAGACTGGATCCCTATATTAATGCTTAAGCTATCCAGCCCATCTCAGGGCTATGATGGGGCTCTATAAAAAAGTTATTTAATGCCTAAATGGCAGAGAATTGAGCAGTGAAACTGTAGGGACATAATCTATACACCAAAACAACTAAATTAAGCTAAAGTTGTTTTGGGGCCTGTACTGTCCCTTTAACTTTGAAATGAAGCCATCTTATACTGTGAAGTTATTTCGGCACCAATATCAGTGATTTATGCATTTATTTGTAGGACTCTGTCAGTTTAGAGTTAAGGTTTATAACAATAACACTTAATTAAAAGAAAAAATAATAAGCTGGCAGAGATTTATGCGGATATATTTCTCCAACATCTCAGGTGCCACTCTTCACATCCTTGTTCTAGAATAGTTTCCAGATGCCTCATCCCTATTCTTGGGATCCCTTGTGTCGCAGGTTCGAATCCCGGCAGGGTTGACTCAGCCCTTCATCCTTCCAAGGTAGATAAAATGAGTACCATTAAATTGGGTAATTGCAACAACCCCTGGATGTTGGGCTAAGGTAACATCCCCAGGACATACTTGAAAACCAGCGTAATCTGAATGTGCCTCTCCTGGTTAAATACCTTGTTATTATTATTATTCTGGTTTTCCTTCTAGTCCTGATTTTGCTTTTCACTCCTAACCCAGGAATATGTACTATTTAATCCTTCCTCACTCTGCAATAGTTACGAATCATCAGCAAAGTCCCAGGGGCCACAAGACTCCAAGTACAAGGTCAAACTTGAATACTAAATGGTAGGAAATAGTGGGGTTTATTAATCCAGTAATCCTGATAATGCTAGTGAGTTATGCTCGTATTGTTTGAGATTTTAAGTAACAATCAAGAGGTAAGTTGATGAGCCTTTTTAAGCCAAATCTTGGACGTGGCACGTCTAACAGGAGTCATTTTTGCAAGACAATTATTACCATTGTGAGTTAATAAAACATTTTGTTTTTTCAATATTACAGATAGAGCATAGTCTTTAACTGAACAAGTGCACAATGCAATCTCCACTATAACAGAAAAAAAGACAGCAATATACAATATAGAGAAATTGTCGCAAAGAAAAAAAGATGAAAACAATGAAAGCTTTCTCATGAGTAACTCTGCATAATCACATTACAATTTCTTTCTCACAGTTATAGATTTTAGAAACAAAAATAAATAGCCACACAAGATCATAGATAGTGAATTAAGCACAAACAGATGGAAATATTTATCAAATAGATGAATATCAGAGTGATGTCTACGTATGCGTACTGCTTGAAAAGGATGTTTTACATACAGGCACAGTAATTCATACAGCTATTTATATTGACTGCGTATTCAAATAAAGTCTGTGGATTTCATATTATGTGGTCATATATATAAACATATAGATTGCATGTATTTCCATTGATAAACATGTTTGGAGACAGAGATCCAGCATGGCACAAGATTATACATACTAATAATAACCCACACTGTTTCTAAGAAACACCAAAAGCATACTTAAAAACACACAGTACAATCATTTGTCGGCAGATAAATACTCCCTGATACAGATATACATGTACATGCACAATATGAATGTATTTGTGTGTTTGTGTATATAAACAAACATATATACCAAAGCATGTATATATATTCATACACAGAATACACAACACACAAACATAGATGTGCACACACACGCACACACACATATATCACTCAACAACCAGGAAATTATGAAAATAGCCTTTCTGGAATAGTCAAAATAAGTTTCCATGGAAACGCTGCAAGGACAAAAAGTAGAAAGATGTGACACAGCCAGTCTCCATAGCAACAAGTGAACCTGCCGCTGACTACGCACAGCAGAACGCCCAAATATGTCATGACATGGAATATGTGCTGACGGGTTCCTGCAGCTTATTGATAGAACAGGACTGGGATGGTGCTTTATTACAGACATACATATTTAGTGCAAGCTTCATCCAGACAATGTTTTAATACAATAACTATGGTTCATGAAGCATCCAACCCAACTTGTGTTTTTTTTTACATTTTATTTTAACTCTAGTTTTACAGGTGCCCCTAGAAATAACTTACCCAGTCTATTTGGGATGATTCAAGTCGTCAGCACATCGTGTTTTTCTGGAATAGTCCAAAATGTCTATACTAATTTCCCTGGAATGTCCCAAACAATTGACATCACAAGTTTTCTGGAATAATCCAGCCTGTTCACAGGGATAAGATATCTCTGGAATCATTCATAACACAGATACTCTGGAACCTATTTATACTACGGCTTCCCTGGACCCAACCCATTTATACTACAGGTTCTATGAAATGCTCAGTAAGTAGCCCACTCATTTATCATAGAGTTTCGTAGAATGGCCAAAGCCATTCACACCACTGGATCCCTTGAAATGGTCCAACCCATTTAAATTACAGGGATTCCTGGAATGATCCAACCTAGTTATACCACAGAATTCCATGGGAAAATCCAACCCATTCACTTCACAAGGTTTCATGGAATGATCCAACCCATTAACTCTACTGGTTTCCCTGAAAGATCCAATCCATTTATGCTACAGTATTCCCTACAAATGCTCTTATGCTGCAGAGTTTCCTGAAATGATCGAAACAATTTATGCTGCAGGGTTCTTTGAATGATCCAAGAATGGCTCTATCCCCAGTTCTCTCTATTAATTACATGTTAACATGAGAATCTCGGGCATAGGGTAAAATGACTTCTACGTATATTGTTTAATTATGTGCGTAACTACAGTATTGTCGCCAACAAAAAGGTAACAGTTCCTCTTTAAAGCACTTGTCTCTAAAAAGGAACAACAAAGAAAGAGGTATTCATTATACAGAATAAGTTTACCGGCAAAGCTCTTGATTGAATTCTATAGAATGCCCCATTGAAGTAGTGATTTTTTTATTTAGTCATTTTGAATCTTAAAAGTTTATCATTGCTTCCTGGGCTGACAATGTATAACTCTAACTAAAGCCTTCAGTCTGTCATAAAATTACAATATAATATGTATTATGTAAAGTGATAACAAATGGGGATGGTGGTAAGTGGGTGATAAATATAAGGTAATTGGAAAAAAATTGTCAATAGCATTCACTTTCCATTGGTAAATATAAAATAATACACAATAATAAACTTACAGTTCCTGACAAAGTTGTCAACAACATAGATGGACTGTTCCTTACAATGACAGATAAACTGAGAGATGAATTGCCCACTAGTCAATAAAGACATATATCGAGGTATAACCTAACACAGTGAAAATATCACTTCTTGGCTGAATTTACATTGAATTGGCCAAAAATCCACCTGCTTACCTTCTTGTATGCACTCACCATACCTGGGAACTGATGTCTTAGCAGGAGTGATAGCTACATCTCCCATATATATAACAAAAGTGGTGCTGCTCACTGCTTGCAAGATATAGCACACTTATTGTAGCATCGCAAAGGTGGAGTTGTGGGAGTTGTAGGACTTTGTTCAGATACTGGTCCAGATTTGTCCTTGTGAAACTGTATAAAAATAACTCCTGCCTTATGGAGTTTTAGGAGTATTTATTCTAATTAATACCAATTCTAATTTTAATAAATAACCCATTATAAAGTAAAGTCTTCGGAGGCGGGGCTTGCTCAGCATGGCGAACAGTTGCACATCGCATGAGCTCTGGGAATAATTTTGTTGTTATTGACCCTTTTGACGACTCTAACACCTCAAACTTGGACTTACACACCTCTGCTGACTGACAGCTCACCCAGGACTCTCACGCTAACACATCTGATAGCCAACACTCCTTATACCGCTGGACGACCCACAGTGGCAATATTGCGGTCTAGTAGCGGCCTGGCAGTACGGGACTGGGGGAGACAGGCGATCCCTCAGCCCATGTTCTAGTCAGATGCACAGTGGACAGCCCTGTCTTTCCGGCCCCCCCCCCTGCCGGTGAAGGTTATCCCGGCATTCTCAACCACTTACCTTCATCTGGGACTGAACTATGTGTCCCCCGCCAAATCCATGGACCTCACTACGACTCTCAAACTGAAGGCGGAACATGACCCTGTTCACCATGCGAAGCCTACTCTAAGCTTCTTGGCAGCATTTGACAAAATTTGTGAAGGCTTCTGGGAGAGACTGAGGCACAAGCGGACCATGGCCACAGGCTCACAGGCGCTGATCTCACCACGAAGAGCACCCTCACATTTACTCATCCCCCACCGGAGATACCAAGGGGGCCCAAGAAATCGGACCGCTCTGGGCAGTGAACGAGCCCTCCTGTACCCTTGAGGCACTGTGGTGGAGGGAATGGGAACCCCCGACATGCTCGCTGCATATGCGCCCGGCAGAGGAGACAGCTCCAACACCATGCCGGTGAGAAGCACCAGAATCGACCTCCGTCTCGCCCTGTCCACCCAATAGTACAGGGAGCACGCCTGGTCCTATATCTCGCAGGGCCCTGACAGGCTATTTTCCTGGTAAGCCTGGAAGCAGTTCCCATCTGCAGCACCTGGCGACCCTGCCTCACGAAGGGGCATCGGCTGATTTCCTTAGTGCACCCAGAGACTCTTACCCATGTAGTCTCGCCTGTGACTTCCAACCCAAGCAGATTGTCTCTGGAGCCCATATCCCTCTACTATGACCTGTAGGGTTGTTCATATAGCGTCTATCTTGCAAATGCCGTATAAGAAATATGTCTACATACCTTCATAACCTTTCTGTCATTGTTCTTAATGTACCTTATGCACGTCAAAAACTAAATATTATTATTTTTATTTTTTTTAAAGTAATTAGCCCTGATATGTCCCTCCATTATAGCTTATTACAAAATCATCACCACCAAAAAAACATGACTCCACCCTCTGATGAAGTGCCTGCCATCATTAGTGTTTCATAGCAGAATAATTAGACTCCTATGCTGGGTATGAGACACTTCTGGGGTGCTTTGTACTTCCATGGTTATTCACTTAACCATGAATTTTTCTCCACCTATCTATCCTCCCTAATACACAAGTATGTCCCGTCTAGGCCCATGCGCTCTGCCAAGACCTCCTCTGTTTGTACTCCCACCTCTGATGCTCGCCTTCAAAACCTCTCTTGGGCTGCACCGTTCCTGTGGAACTCCCTTATCTTCTCCGTTAGACGCACAGTCTCCACTCCTTCAAAAAAATCATTAAAAACTCACTTCTTCACAAAAGTGGATCAATTAAACTGTTAATGGCTCCCAACCGATTCCTCTCCTGCAATTGTCATTAAAAAAGTAACCCAAATCTTCAGTGAATACTATTATTATCATTATTATTATTATTATTTATGAAGCACCAACAAGTTCCGTAGCGCTGTACAATTGGTGGACTAACAGGCACGTAGTTGTAACCAGACACGTTGGACGCACAGGAACAGAGGGATTGAGGGCCCTGCTCAATGAGCTTACATGCTAGAGGGAGTGGCACAAAAGATAAGGGTAGGGTAGAAAAGTAGGTAGTATTCTACCAATCTACTTCTTTATTACAATCCTTACCTTTTGTGTCACTATACCCCACTCCCTCTAGCATGTAAGCTCATTGAGCAGGGCCCTCAACCTCTCTATTCCTGTGTGTCAAACTTGTCTGGTTACATTTAAATGTTTGTTAGTCCACCCATTGTAAAGCGCTGCGGAATTTGTTGGAGCTATATAAATAATTATAATAATTTTTGGTATTTTACCAGATATTTTTGTTTGCATTGTGTCCTGAATAATCAATAAAGCATTGAATTTTATCACGTTGGCTTGGGGAGCAGAACAAAGACTGGTGCCAAGTGTGAGCTAGGAGAAAACCCTCAAATTATATAACAGATTATATTCCTTAAAAAGTTAAATATAGTTAATTGTCAACCTTAAAGCATTCAAAATACTGAATGGATCTTCAGATATCTAAAAGCTGAATCATGATCCTTATTCAGGACATCATCGATAACATATAAACACTGGTGACAAGCAATGATATCTACATAACTTGAGCACAGGGATTCCTGTTATGACTCCTCTATAAGGATGTTGCTGTAGTAACTCAGTGTAAATGGTTTACTATGTGGTTCTCTAATTGACCCTCAGTATGTATTCATTATAGGCCATTTGGTATTTGCCTAGTTTGCAAGTGGCTGATCTGGGTCTAGTGTGTGATATTAAAAGGGGCTGGGGGAAGTTAGATCCCTAAAATAATTTGGGGGAAATAAAAAAAAAAAACATATATTTGACTCCCAAAGCCCATAGCAATGCCCATGGTTTAAGTCTTAGTGTGATGCATGGAGACATTATTTTAATGGGAGCCATTAACTCTGAACCAAGACAAACGTATACCAAAAAAAGAAGTTGGAAGTTATTAACAGGCTGTCATAGTTACAAGTGACTTTAAAGGACCACTATAGTGCCAGGACAACAAACTCGTTTTCCTGGCTCTATCGGGTCTTTGGGTCCCCCCCACCCTCTAGGTCCCCCTCCCGCCGGGCTCTAGATGGAGGATGGGGTTAAAAGCTTACCTTTCTCCAGCGCCGGGCTCCCTCGGCGCTGGGGACTCTCCTCCCTCTTCTGACCTCACCGGCTAAATATGCATGAGTGGCAAGAGCTGCGCGTGCATTCAGTCAGTCCATAGGAAAACATTCTCAATGCTTTCCTATAGACGCTGGCGTCTTCTCACTGTGAAAACCACTAGAGGCTGAATTAACCTATTTGTAAACATAGCACTTTCTCTGAAACTGCTATGCTTACAGCGGGCAGGGTTAACCCTAGATGGACCTGGCACCCAGACCACTTCATTAAGCTGACGTGGTCTGGGTGCCTATAGTGGTCCTTTAAAATGCAAAGTTTGAGCTCGAGATGAAGACATTGAAAAGGCTGACACAATGAATGTAGAGAAGATGTGTCAGAATAGCAAAATACAATAGAGAAACTATAGCGTGCCATTACAGGAGAGAATATCTGATGGGTTTTAGTCAAATATACATACAGTTAATAATTTGCATCTGGAGAACTACTACAAGCCATAGAGGGGCTGTTTCTAGCTTCAACCAGCATGCAAGGATAACATGTGGCATTAATACTTCGATGGAGGACGACTTATGTTGGTACAGCTGGTGATGGACGCTGGCACGAGATGGCAAAGAATTTTTGTTTTGCAGATTATCTAAAGCCACTATACTATACAATCCCAGATACGGGGCACTTACACTGGAAAGTAATTTGTGTAGATATGAAAACGATATTGCAAAATTAGATTGCAAACTATTTTGCGAGCTATTAATCATCTCATCACAAGTCACTGTTCAATGAATTCCAAGCATCAAGCATAATCCAAAATACTCAATTTGGAAAAAACAACAACACAATTCTGTTATGTGTTATGGCCTAACCTTTGCAAGATGCATGTCAATTCACCACAATTCACTATTTAGAGAATATCCCACAAGACAAGTTATTGGAACTGTGCCTTCATTCGTAACTGAAAGAACACACAAACTAATAACAATACCCTTATATACCCGCAGAGTTCACAATTCTACAATAAAAGCAGTTTAGATACTTCAAATGGTCTCCCACTAAAAATCTGTTTAAAGGGAGAGTTAGTAATCAACTGTGTGTCAGTAATTTTTCTCTGTAAGAGGCCTCTTAGTCCACAATAATTTCACATATGATACAATCCTGAGGACGATATGTTGCTGTTAATTCAGAAGAAGGATGGTATCCAGCAATCTCCTTTTAATGTCATGTCTGCACAATTTCCATACATTTATCCTTTGGCTACTGGATAGATTTGGATGATTACAAGAACTATAATACAGTGTTTCCTAGAACGTTGTGATTTTAAAAGGGGCAGTCCCTTTTGTGAACCCAAATTCCCCTGTCCCTCTTTTCTCTCGTAATGTGTCTCTTTTCTAGGAGCTCCATAATATTGGTGTGTCTGAGTGTATAACAGAGTTCCACAGCAGTAATGTGTGTTCAATAATCAGTCTAGGTAAATAAGATACTTTGTTCATGTTTTAGATTGCAATTGTTATTAGTCACCTAACATTTTTCACAACAGTCCGGACCCTGGCCATATCACCAAGTATACCCCTAAAATTTAATTGTCCCTCTTTGTCTATTTGAAATATTGGGAGCAATGCTAACAAGGTTACTCACTAAAGTGAGGATTGCTGGGAATTGAACGTGTATTTCACGTTTAAGGCTGAAATAGTTGAACTGAAAATAGAATTAACTTGCAGAATTTTTCTAATCAGCCTACTTCAACTTACATTTAGCATTTCACTTCAAATTCACTATTTAGTGAAGAACCCGGTATATTCGCAGTGTAAGAGAAGGACGGATTGATAATATTCTCACCTCTGGTAGCGTGCCATGCCTGATGACATCACCAGTTCTTCGAAAGCTCACAGTCACAGTGGTTCATTATTAAAGCAAGTCCCGTCGCTTCTCAGAAAGTGACAGTTCCTCATTCATTCAACCCAATAAACACCGCTGAAGGTACTGTCAATTAAAAAACAAATACAAACAAAGCAAAACCCACAGCTACATGTTTGTGAAAGTTTCACTGTTTAAAAAAAAAATGTTTACTGGGTTTACTTTGTAAATAATAAGTAAAAAAAAAAAAGTTGCAATTTTGGTTAGAATAGCCTAGTTGCAAAAAGTATCCTCATCATGAGTCAATTTGCCATAAGTAGTCTTAAATCTGAAACATACAACTATGTCTCTTTTATGTGGTTCTACCAGTTAATTATCTATCTGGCTTGGGAGCCCTGTATTATACGCTATCTGCATAATCGGACTAAATAAATAGTACATTTTTTATTCTAGTAATCATTTCTCCCCAAAAAGCCTTCATGGGAAATCTCATTCGCACATTTCTTGTGTACCAAACAATAGAAACATAGAAACATTAACATAAAAACCATTCGGCCCATCTAATCTGCCCAATTTTCTAATACTTACTTACTTAGTTTTTCTTCTTTTAAATATAGTCTCCTCCTTTACTGTGTTGATTCCCTTTATGTATTTAAATGTTTCTATCATATCCCCCCTGTCTCGTCTTTCCTCCAAGCTATACATGTTAAGTTCCTTTAACCTTTCCTGGTACGTTTTATTTATAATGGAGACTGTGGTTTTTTTCTCTGTTAACTCTTTGTGCCTTGCCTATGTCTCTCAATCTAACTAGTCCTTTTATACAATTATTTTGACACATACACAGTGCACACAGTCTTATAACTACCATATGATGCTATCAAAATTCTTTATTTTAAGCCCATCACCACGTAGACCTGGATTATGAATCTGGCCACATGGGGGCGGGGTTGTTGCAAAACAATTCCACTCATAACTTTGTAACGCAAATCTGTTTCCATTCATACCTTACATAATGTAATTCTGATAATTATATTTATCACTGCAGAAAAGCAAAATGACATTCTACAACATGTGTTAATCAAAATATTAACAAGTGGTTATAATATTTGTAACAATAAAAAACAATCTTTATGAAGTACTTATTTCAATAAAAACACTAACTTTAACCTAGTTTCCATGTTTATTTTTTATTTACCTGCTTTAATAGATGTCCTTAAATCATCGTTTTGAATAAAAGATTGCTGATATGTGAGAGGATAAGTATACATTATGTGAAACGGTTTGCCCTGAAAAGCACAAAGAATATTTCTGCAGAGATATCAAAAGCCCTCCTAAAGAATTGATGCAAACAGGTCAGGTTTTCAGTGAAGCAGCCGGGGCTGTTTTAGTACATACAGTAAGACATAGAAAGAAATTTAGTGGTTAACAAATTGTATTTTCTGTGGTGGCAATACTCTACAGATTGTACAGAGGCCTCAGGACATATTTAGGAGCTGAGCGACAGCTTCAAACGTAAGCAGCATAAAAAAGAAAGCGTTACGAGTTGAGCAAAACACTCTGGTCTGTATTTGTGAAAGCTGACAAACTTTCTTTGGTTAATGTGTAGACAGTGAATCTTTGTTTCTCTGATGCACTGCCTTTACTACATGTTTTGGAAGTAGCGGGGCAGGAAAGAGGAGTGTTGGCTTTTAATACCTCATTCATCCTGAAACCAGTATATTATTTCTTAAAGTAAATTCTACTAACATAGGCAGAATATTTGCTATTATTAATCGTATTTTTACTCCCTACTCAGATCTCTCTATTCTTTGTAATAAACATAAGGACTTTAAAGGCTTGGTATGATTGATATTTGCAAGGCCTGCGTTTATTATCCGTTGTGGGCCGTTTCAGACAAACATTGTACCTAGCTTATACAAAGCCTCGATGGACTAGTCACTAGTTCTAAACTGCTCAGCCACTGAGTGCAAATGTGCTAATGCCACAGGCATGTTTATATAAGGTATGAACTGCAGAGTAAATACTGAATTGTAAGTTAAGGGTTGACATTATGTTGACCTGTGGCGTGGAAGCAGTTAATGCAAAGCAAGTTTCATACCTTACATTAAGAATGCACTAATGAACATGACAAACTAAGCATGTGTCAGGCCCTAAATGAGCTTATGGATTCTGACATATGAGGTGTGCGGACAAGGGTATGTTGGCTCTTGGGGCTATGCTGAACACACCCATTTATAAACAGCTAAGTCATTTGTGACATTGGTTATTTTGAAGATGATAAAGCTAATATAGATCATACGTGGTTACTCGCATGCATATGCAGGTAAGTTGCAGTTGGGTTACTTATGCAAGGCCGTAGTCATGAAGTACCTATGATGACCTTGTACAGGCAGGATACAAAGTTCACTATCTTTATCACACCCTAGCTGTCCATGTGCTCCTCCCTCGACTTTAGGACAGGGAACTAGTGTCAGTGAAATGGAATGTAACGATTCGGCAGAAGTCCTGAGGCAGAGAGAAGATATTTGGGGCCAATGGCAGTCAACTGGGGGAGGGTATGGGCAGACGAGGGAGGTATGAATGGGCTGGATGTAGAGCTGAGAGACACATTCACATCTCAGTATGAGGGATAGAGGTATAGGGACCTGAAGAACTCTACAGACAGCTGCTGGGGACACAGTGTGAGCATTGAGTCCTCAGCATTACAGGAATATATTAACATTAAGCTCTTTCTTCATACAGAAATCCTGCACATCTTGAACCACTGCTTTGTCCAAGAGATGGATTGGCCTATGACATCCTTCGTTTGAGATATTCCGAGATTTGGAATGTTTGATTTAAGTTGAAAGCTGGAGATCTTCGCCAGATGCCAGTATCACTTCCTTATCACTTTTCCAGCCCAGCTTTTTATGACTAACTGTTGGACGGAGAACTGATAAGGCTGTGTGACTGCCACGCACATCTCAACCTTTCCACCACAGGGGAAGACTGACGTCTGGGTTTCCTATGGAAGGTACCCAGTCAACTCATCTATCAACTCTTGTATCAGTTGGCAACACAGAAGATTGGTTCAGTAGTCATGCTGCTTCAGTTAGTCTTGGGATGGTTTTCAAACCAGAAGGTGCCTAATTACTGTACTTTAACTCTTGCATTGTTACAAAAAAGTGTATGCTATATACAGTATATACATATATATATATATACATATATATATATTTGACTTTTTTATACTACTTTTTTACATATATATTTATATATATTTATTTATTATTGCCATTTATATAGCGCCAACACATTCCGTAGCGCTTTACAATATTATTAGAGGGGGGATTTAACTATAAATAGGACAATTACAAGAAAACTTACAGGAATGATAGGTTGAAGAGGCCCCTGCTCAAACGAGCTTACAGTCTATATATATAAATTACTTTAGATATATATTACATTTATTTGAGAGTTTTAAACCTTCCATTCTCTCCCCATACTGAGTTTCCATAACAAAAAATCAGGATGTGATTATGTGTATTTGGAAGGGAAACATCAAAATAAGTAGGATTCAGAATATAATTATGTGCAGACTGTTGGATCAAGGTTAGATTTCCGTTGGATCAATGGGCAGATTATAAATGATATCGCCCTCATGGTATTGATTGAGTTTTGTTCTTGTAGTTACAGCCTTATAGTGTTTAGAGAAAGGGTATACAGAAGCGTTGGAACTACAGCTTCCAAGGCTGTCTGAGCATTCTGAGTGTGGTAGTGCAAAACAGATGTAGACCTGTTTCTTGCTAACTTCAGGTTGCTTTTGTCTTGTATTATTAAGTAAGAAACCAACAAAAAACTAGCCATCACAGGGATTGAAAATATCTTTAACATGTTATATAAATGTGCATCCGGGACTTCATTAATGTTCAGAATCAGATTATTTGAGTAGGATCAGGAAATAGACAGTTTATGTCAGAATTCCGAGAGGGCCATGTACAGATTAATGGGCCTGGATCAGGCCATAGGCAGGTCATGTACAGATTAACCCCTTAAAGACATAACTTCTGGAACAAAAGGGAATCATGACGGAATATTTCCATCATGTGTCCTTAAGGGGTTAATGGGCCTGGATCAGGCCATAGGCAGGTCATGTACAGATTATTGGGGGTCATTTTATTATGGAGCAGGTGATATGCAGATGAGTAAGTAAAAACTGGATACTGTGATACCGAAACCCAATGTGTAGATTATTTGGGCAACACTAACTTCTGAGGACATTATCTATTGCAGGGGTACTGCAATATTGTGGACTACATTTACCCTAATGCTTTGCCTCCATTATGGCTGTAAGAGCATCATGGGAGATGTAGTGCACCACATCCAGAGTACCAAAGGTTGCCTACCCCTGATCTATTGCTATGTAGTGAAAAATGCTAAATTTGGGATAAGATAACTTACTGACAAATACCAAGTAATAATACATAGCTTAAACCAAGATAATGGCCAGCACAGCGTTAAATAATACAGTTATGTAAAAAATGAATGGAAGCAAATTAATTATTTACATTAGAATTATGTAAATTTCATGTAAAATAAAATATGCTAAAAACATTTTTTTAACTTAATATACTACATCAAGGCACAGGTCGAAATGTGCATCCATTTTTATCCATTGGAATAGGAACGTGACAATGACAATTTGCAGACCTAATGAGATTCTGAAACTACACAGGTAACAAGACCAATAATCATATAATGTGCAAATAATTATTCATGTATTGGTAAGATGGTAGAACATACAAGCGCACACCAAAAATCTGTACACAATACTTATGTGCTAGAGAAATTACTTAGGGTATAGATCATTACACTTGATATAAGGTGATCATAATCTGACCATACCTTGATTAACCTAACTGTATTTTAATATATTGAAACTAAATCTATTAACTCATTTTTTAAGGATGTGATCTGACCCCTCTTTATTCTGGAGTATAATACAGGTAATACCGTTAGCAATTTTAAGTATAATGCACTTTTATTTATAACTAGGGACAAACATTCAACTTTCAGGAAGTACAATTTAGCCTAAACTGTAGATCATTGTTCTACAAACATGTCCGCTACCAGCAGGCCAGAATTTGAATGTAATAAAATGAACCACTAGCGAACTTACCTCTGCTAGATCAGGGATATGAAAAATTGTGGCCTATAAGCGGGTGCTGAGATCAAGTTTAAAAAACAATAGTGGTAGTTTATAAAACACAGCTAGTAGTAGTAATAATCCTGCAACTGAATACAATGTAATAAAAAAATTGGAGTAATAATGATTTAGTCATTAACAGATTGCATGTGCTAGCTAACCCTTGTCGAACTTTGTGGACAAACAGAAATAGCAGTTTTACTTTGTAGGAACATGGGGTAAAGTCGTCCCAAGTTGCTCAGTAATTTAAGTATAAAGCAGTAGTTCTCTAATAATTTTTGTTCCATGTAGACACCAATGTTACTACAAAAATTCAACCATTTGGTGGTTGCATTATTCTACTGGTACAGATTTGATAACATTTTGATTACAGGAAAGTACTGTATCCGGATTTACCTTGTGGGCTGTTTATTGGGCTTAGGTTGGTGCCGTACTAATATCATAGCCAATAAGATTTAACCAAGGCATGATTTTTGCAAATTTTGAACTTTTCCCAATAATTCATCATAATGCCTTTTGCTATAGTTAGCATTAGCATTTGTTGATTGTGTATAGTATATATAGAATGTATTCTTTTCACGTTCTGGTTAATTACTCATGTTTGCGCTCACAGCTGAATGGGTTTCTAGAAGCCGCATTGTGTTTTCTTGGTTACAACCTGTTTTGTTTTTTCACACAGTGAATCACTAAGATAATGTGTGTTAAACATGACTGAGGATTATTTACAAAAAGTGTTGTGCTCACTTTGAGATTGGTTTTGCTGAACTTTTTCTATTTTTCAATTTGTTTCCTTATTTTTGATAAATGATGCACTACCTCTCCTCTTCTGTCACTTTATTTTCCTGTTCGATAAAGGGTCTTTTTTCTTTTGGTTCACAACTTTGTCACTCCCAATGTATTAAAAAGAATGGTAAGAGTGGGCTTTTTTTTCTAACATATTTTTCCTCTACTGTCAGAGTGGTGGGTATTCTTTCACGGGCCTTTAAATTGCAAAAGCCTCATTGATTAATCTTATTTTGTGAACGTAATCAATGGATAAAAAAGGAGCAGACAATTCAAAAGAGGAAGAACAAGTGTCAGAAGGATGCATTATTTTGTCGCATCATTGAAAAGGTAGAAAGCCAACCATCAATGTATAAGGAGTGAAATTAAAGAATTATACGTTAGAAAATGGTGCATGCTCACAAAACTGGTACAAACATAAAAAGAAAATGCAACAATCTTTATACATAACTCCCAATGTGTGGGATTCATAGACCAGAGGCTGACACTCTGTAGGTCAAACTGATTGAGGCTATCATTACTTAAAATAACATACAAAACACAATGTTAGTTAGATACAGGGGGAGCAATAAGCAACGGCATGTGTTACAGGAATAGGCATAGACAATATGTAGAATACATACCAAGGATTGTGGGTAGGGAATATGTGGATTAGTGACCCCAGGTTATAAATTGTGTGTTTTATAGAGACTTGAATACTTGGATAATGATTCAATAATGGGCAGATTGAATGGGCTAGTTTATTTTTGCTTATTAGGTTATGCCATTACTTGTCAATCAAGTACAAGAAAATAAGAACCACTCAGTGAGCCATGAGCACTTGTTCTGTGCATTGATTGCAGAATTTTACAGACAAATAAATCCATACAAAGCTGAACTGCCGGTCCAATACCACACACAACTTCGTGCTGATATGTACCATACCATAATGTTGCTAATAATATTAAATTATACTAAATGTGAGAAAGAAGAGATATATGATTTATGTATTAATATAACTCTGTATAGTATCACTTTACACATCTTTCTGTCCTCTGAAAGATTAAAATACAGTTGACTTTCAAAAACTTTACTTAAAAGGATACTATAGGCACTAAAACAACTTTTGCTTAAAGGGACACTATAAGCACCCAAACCACTTCAGGCTCATTGAGGTTGTCTGAGTGCAGTGTCCCTATTGCACATAGTCCTACATTGCAGTACTAAGTCTACTTCCAGTGGTTGTCTCCCAGACACTTCCTGGATCCAAAGGGACCTTTGGTCCGGTAACTGACGCTGGACTTCCTCACGCTCTGCATGAGGACATCCAGCATCAGATTTTTCCCCATATGGGATGAGGAGGCAGCACTGTGACCCAGTCACAAGGGACATCGGCGCTAGGATCAGGTAAGTAAGTAAAGGGTTTTTAACCCTTCATCCACCGGGAAGGGATGGAGCGAGGGAGGGGGAGTCAGAGGGAGCTATAGTGCCAGGAATACAGCTTTGTATTCCGGGCACTTATAGAATCCCTTTAATGAACCAGTTTAGATATATAGATCATGCCCCTGCAGTTTCACTGCTCAATTCTCTGCCATTTAGGAGTTAAATCCCTTTTGTTTCTGTTAATGCATCCCTAGCCATACCTCTCCTGGCTGTGACTCACACAGCCTGCATGAAAACAAACAGTTTCATTTTCAATCAGATGTTAACTTGCTTTAGACATTTTTATCTCTTGCTCTATTATTTGAACTTTAACCAGACATAGGAGGCTAATGCAATGTCTAGAAGACTATTAACAGAGCAGGAGATAGGAAATTCTAAATTAAACATAATGTATAATAAAGGACGTTTAAATATTAGATCTTTATTAGGATCTAATATGAGATCTGCTTAGCAAGGCAGTGCAAGTTACACGCAGGGTGGTGTAACTAGGGCTGTAGAAACAAAGTGATTGAACTCATAAATGGCATAGAATGGAACAGTGAGACTGCACATGCATGATCTATACACCAAAACTGCTTTTTTTTAAGCTAACGTTGTTTTGGTGCCTATAGTGTCCCATTAACAATGTCTTAAACGTTTAAAGTCGTAGATATATTTGATGACTAGAACAAGGCATGGCAAATCCCAGAAGCGTCTAAAACCTGTATTACTATATGACACATTTTAATATGTTGCACTCTTCCCTGGACCATAAATATCAACACGACTGCTCTGAAATTAAGTAGGAGTAAAAGAGCTGTATACATTGATGCTAAGAATAGCAGTATTCTGGCTCCTAAATTATAATCTCATGTGGCTATCTATTTATCTATCTATCTATATGATACATCTATCCGCATGTCTGTATATGTTTCTATCTCAGTCTATGATCATATGCTGGGTGCAGTACAGACAGTAATTGGTCAGATTTGTATAAAAGAAATTCTGAGGGTTACGGTAAATGACAGCATATATATATATATATATATACATATATATATATATATATACTGTTGCTATGTTTCTGTTAGTATTATTAGAAGGTCAAAGGAACCCAACTGGAATTGTCTATTTATTTCATTATATAATTTACTGTTTTAAATTAATAAAAGTGAAAATTCCAAGATGTCCTGTGTTTGTTTTCTCTACTTATTGCATGAATATAAACATGAAACCATTTTCCCCATCTAAATATTATCTGTATTATAATATGTATTATATTATAGTATAATTCGTATATTGCAAGGATCTTGGGGTGTATGTGTATGCAGGACGGTGTACTGTGCATAAAACCGTGTACATTAACTTTCTAAGCATGTGTGTTCAGCAGTTATATTAAACACACATGGTTCAGGTCTAACGTTAGAACTCTTCTTTTAGGGTCATGTGGAAGCTAACCTTTTCTCCATAAGCCACTAGTTAAAAAAAGCCAGAATTTTCATTTTAAGTTATTAAAACAAAACATGTCTCTATGGGAACAACTGATCCCTCTGGTGTGCAGCATTGGGATATAGTATAGAGGTATTTGACTAAGTCTTGAAGGGTTAAAATAGACCATGCAGAATAAGAGTTCCTGAGAACTATGTGCTTTTTCTAACAAATACAATCCATTCAGTACCAAACGGGTATTCGATCTGTTAGCACCAAAGAGTTGAAAAAGTATGCCCTTATAGCATTGCCTCGTCCTTAATGTGGCAATTTTACCATTTTGCCATGTGCTTATTCATCTGTGATTTTCATATTTGTTTTTTATTAACATACCCAAACATATTATATGCTGTTTTGAGAATACATAGGGCTATTTCTATCCCCATATGTATGTATATTTATAGCTTTATAAAATAATAATAATATATATATGTATATATTTACACTCATCATCAACTCAAACTTTCATTTTAGAACAGGCCTGTCTCTGACTTTCTGTTTCATAATGACAAGAGAAGAAGAGAGAATCAGAGCTCGATACAAAGTGCACGTTATATTATTGACTTTGTCCTTTCAGCCTTGTGATTGCTATGATAGGCTATCACAATGATCACATGCCTAGACAAATACTGGCACTGCACTATAGGATGGCATACACGTCATGTAGTCTTCAAGGGGTTAAAGAGAAAGCAAGACATCCAGTGCTGGTGTATACGTGTGCTCTAGTTCACAACTTCTCAAAAATGAAAATGACCCTACATAGCTGTGACTGAACTCACTTTTTTAACACATGTTCCCTAGTGTATGTTAAAACGGCACTGCACTGCCCAAAACCAAAAAAACATATAGCTAAAAACACCTTGCAAAAGACCAGACTTTCTGTGGCTGTCCATTCACAGACTTCCCAATGCAGCTCAATGAGAAGTTTGTGCAAGACAGGTGCTCAGGGTAATTGCTAACTCTTTACTTTAGCTCCCCTGAGCTAAACTACCAGGAAGTAACAGGACCGTGTAAAATCTGGTTGGAATCGTCAATGTTAAATCTTCTTAATTTCCTCTTATTTTCAGTTGATTGATATATACGTCTTTTGTATATATAGTCTTGGGCCAAATGCTCGCCACATTAATACATGTCTATATTCATGAAAAGTACTAATACGCAATCTGATTTACGGTTTCTTCAGGTTTATTCTTAGTTACTGATATATAATAAAAGAACAAATAATGTTACAGGATAATGAACGTTCAACAGCAGATGGTAATTGCTGGACTCCTGACGGAAGAGTTACATCCTTACATATTTACATCGAGAGAGAGCCAAGAGAGCAAGAGACCTTGTGTTCAGTTACTATATAGATATGACCATAATGACGTCAGAGCATAACTCTAGCCATATAAGGACAAAACCCCCAACTTACATTCCAGAGTTCGCAGACAAAGAAAGCCATGTGACTTAGACCATCTGTTACTTATGTCAATCCCCACATCCATATATAATCAATAGAAACATAGAATATGCAATATTCTACAGACCGGTTGTTTGATTGACAGCTGAGGAGGAGGTGGGTTTACAAGGTTAATTTATAAAAGTGCCAATTTCTATTGAAAGCTGCACTTTTTGTAAAATGAAAAGAAAAAGACACACTCTTCACATATAAAGCATTTATATGTGAAGCACCTTGATGGGATTGTCACCTTAAAAGCACTGGTTGCAAATCAGGATGCCTGTGAACCCCTAACTTGTTTAATTTTCAATACAAACATTTATAAAGACTATCAGGGTTATTCACTGAAGTGAGAATTCAATTGCATTTGAAATGTTGGTCCAAAGTAGACAAACTGACAGTATAGCTAAATTATGGCATTTTTCCAATTAGCTAATTTGGCCTAAAATTATAATTCCCTTTGAATTTTCCCTTTATTGGATAATCCAGCGTGTGTGCAACCTCATGATGTGTGTGAATGGTTGGACTACATTTCTAGACTATTATTGAGATATAACAATATTTCTGTATATCTCTGTGTTTTATTCTAAAATAATGTGTAACAGTGCAAGCAATAATTTGGGAGACCAGCAAATATTTGTTTTTCATATGGATGTTTTTTAACCTTCCCATACTTTCATTTACATGGCTGCATAGGGGTTCCACAGGCTACACAATTGGAATCTGTAATAAAGGAAGATTAGAATAGGAAAGCCAGAAGCTCTATAGGTATCTATACATATGGGTTATGTATAAAGTAATTGTCTAGGGGTGCTTTCAGTAGATCAGTATTTCAACCACCAGGAACATTCCTTTGTCTGCCATGGTGACTGCTCCAGAATTACACTTATATATAATGATACATTTCATCATTCTTCAAGATTTGGAATTTGCGATTTAAACTTTTCTAGTGAATGATGGTTCAATGTCTATGAACAACTTTGCTTCCCTGCTAAATCACTTACACCAAGAACTGGGTTAATAAAAGTATGCAACCAACCATCTCAAACCCCTCGCAGCTTTGTGTAGACTGAGCCAAGCACTTGGACAATGCTAGCTTCTACAGCACATCTCTATTTGCACACAGGGTTATATTCACTAAACCAGACAATATGGAAAATGGACAAAAGAATTAAAGGTTTTAGGACAAAATAGCCAAGACTGAGAATTTTTCCATTGGCTATTTTGGCCCCACACTTGCAGTTCATTTGTCCATTTTCACTAGGATACATTTTACACAATTTACTAGAAAGTAAAAAAATTACCTTGAGAGGCTGGCCAGATTCCATACCAGCTCCCTAGTACTACCATGATATCAAGACTTCAAATCTGAGATCTAGCCTAGCCTTAAAATGTACTTGCCATTGCAAGCTATAGCATACCCACCAGGGGTGAAATTCTACTCACCAGAGATAAATGTTAACTCGCCAATGGCTAGTGGAAAGTGGAAATTTTAATCCCTGATGATACACCAAATCCTGCTTTCTGTTATTATTATTGCCATTTATATAGCGCTAGATTCCGTAGTGCTTTACAATATTATGAGAGGGGGTATTTAACTATAAATAGGACAATTACAAGAAAACTTACAGGAACGATAGGTTGAAGAGGGCCCTGCTCAAACGAGCTTACAGTCTATATGAGGCGGGGTATAAAGCACAATAGGACAAGAGATAGCAATCAAATAAGGTGGGAGTGAAGCAGAGCTGGAGGAGAGAGTAAAGTGCTTCCCTTTAGGAGAGAGCAAGAGACAGGTGTGGGAGGTAGAGGTTACCATAAGCTTTCCTGAAGAGATGGGTTTTAAGGCACTTCTTAAACAATTGAAGACTAGGGGAGAGTCTGATGGCAGTAGGCAGGCTATTCCATAGTAAGGGAGCCGCCCGCGAGAAGTCCTGCCAGCGTGAGTTGGCCGTACGGGTGCGAGCAGCGGACAGGAGAAGGACAAGGGCAGAGCAGATAGACCGAGAAGGGACATAGATCTGTGAGGAGATATAAGAGGGGCTAGAATTGTTCAGTGAATTGACTCCTATAGGATACAGGAAGCCAATGTAAGGACTGACAGAGGGGTGCGGTGTGAGAGAACCGACTAGAGAGGAAAATCAGTTCTGTTGCACTGTCTGTGCTCCTCTTTCAATATCAATTGTAACTAGTATGTGCAGTGATGTCAACGGAATCACCTTAATTAATTGATTTAGCAGTGCTAGCATGAAATCCCTGTATTGCTGGACAAAAAAATCATACCGACCTGTGAACCAGTTGGAGAAAAATAGACAAGTGATCTAATTATAATTTGGACATTTTGCTACAGGTTATTATATATGTACCCTGTCTTATATAACTCTATTGTGCTACAGTCCTCTGCCATCCTATATCTGCTGCTGAAAAGTCCCAAATGAGACAATAAAAAGTCGCAAATTTGCAAATGTTCCCACTTTGTTCTCAATTGAATACACAGATCAGTTTTTCGAATACAGCTCTTGTAGCCTAACATTTGTTAATCATAAAAAATCACAATTTAGTGAATAACCTTTACAGATTAGATAGAGCACGATTATTGATTCATAACCCCTACGGAGCAAGTATTGTATAGTTTAAATGTATTTTATTTTAAGAATCTTTAAATAGGTATCTGCTTCTATGTTATCATATCTCTATATTTATTTGTGTGAATGGTCCTGTTTTCTAAACAAATCAAGCATTTCCTAAACAGAGAATACGGAAACAGAAATCCCAGTAGAAAAGGTATGTCCATTCTTTTTTTTAGTTGTCCCAACAAATACAACTTAAACATTAAAAGTGCTGACTTACCTATTCTGCTGAAAATAACTAGAAAAAATAAAATAATGAAAAATAAACAAATATGCACACAGATCAAAATGGTTTAACACTGAACAGTCATAATGCGCCAGGGGACTCCAGGCACCACAGCCACTTCAATTAGTTATTTGTATCTTTCAATTCACTTATATCTCCCTGACATGCATCCTTCTCCCCATATCCCCCCTTCCCCTTGTCTCTCTCCTCATACCTACTTCCCTCACTTGTGCCATCCATCTCTTATCCACTCCCCCTTTGTGTCTACCTCCTCTAATGCCCTTTCTTCATTTGTGACCCTCTTCTTATGACACCCTATCCCCAGGTGTGTCCGTCTTCCCATGCCTCCCTTCCCCAATTGTGTCTCTCTTTTTCACCCTCAACACACCTGAGGCCAGGGGGTGCAGCTGAGTGGCATCAGAAAGGACAGGCATGAGCAGTAAAGATATTCTCCTTTACGGGTTAGCACCAATGATCATAGCTGCTGGTACTACTACATACTCTAGCCACCTGCCCGTGCCACTTTCAATAGAATGGGCTATTACCACTGACAAGTATTGTTATTATCGTTAAATCAGCAAAACTGTCTGGATAGCACCAACCACCTTTATCCAGCAACAAGGGGTGCATACCATTAAATGTGAATACTCAACTGGTATCTCTTGGGGGTCAGCTTGATGGGGGAGATGCACATGGCCTGGTGTTCTCCCACAAATCTGCACCTGGAAGGAAGTTGAACTTCGCACAAGTTGCCAAGATATAGATAGATATAGAGAGATAGATAGATAGATCGATCGATAGATAGATCGATAGACAGACAGACATATATTTAGATCTAAAACTCTTACATCTGTCAAACCCTTGTCTATTATATGTATATATTGGGTGTCAACACATCTTTATATAGTATAAACTCCTTGCTATAGTGATTGTAGATTGCTGCGTGCTGCGTGCTCGGTGTGTTAATATGTGATTTTTGTGTTTGTGAAGACAGGCTGTGCAGGTTGCAGGAACCAGTTGGTCTTTGCTCCTCTCCTTTCTCTCCACCCTCTTGTCTCATTCCATTCCAGACTTCTGTTCTTGTTGTATTAGCTCTGAATGGACGGATTTAGGTCCCGACACACAGGAATGTCAGTGGCAGCGCAATTTCCAGGAGGAATAATAATTTGCTCATCCCAGCAAATCCCCAAACCCAACACAGCTTCGTCTGGTATGCAGAGCTGGGATCAAAGGCTGGGCAACTCCTGCCACTGTGCAATGTTCTGCAGACCATACTCCCTCCTGCTCTTCACATGAAGGCCGAGGGCAGGAAATACCAGCATTAACAAAAAGCATACGGCCCACATTCAGACGCCAGTTCCAGGAGCTCTTCACCCCTTGGGCACAACCGTTTATGCACAATTTTCAGTTCTAGGAAACTCTCTTGCTTCATTAACCCTTAACTCTTTTAGTTTCAATAATTCATCCATCCTCCAGAACTGAAAAGGTATATTAACGATGCTCATCTAGTCTGTGCTGCAATAAGTCCACCTAAAAAAATAATATTGAACGAAAATGTACTTGGTGATACAGTGTAATGTCAGCAGATATTACAGGATGGATGTGCTCCTCATTCCCATCTGATACTTTGTCACACAAATAAAAGCAAGACTGAGTACCAGCTCATGCCTCTTTCTTGCAATGCAAACAGTGTTAACCTACGTAATACATTTTTTTTTGTTTTGTTTTTTGTTTCTGTTTGCGTAAATGGCTTCAAGTAGATTTACAATGCAGAAATTAAATTTAGCAAAAAGAAAAAAACCTACAGTTTGCTGGAATCCTGACGTTACCCAAAACCTAATTCTCCTCTAACAACATACCCATGATACTAAGTATTGCATGAGGGCATCCTTCAAACTCAGAAAGTGATATTGCAAGGAGGCGTTCACAGTGCTATCCTCAAATGGATGAATTTGTAAAGTGAAATTTGAAATCTAATTACACATGATGCAAATGATAGAAATTAAAATAAAATTACAATCAAGTATACTGACCTTAATGAGCACATCTAATGTGACAGGGCATTAGTGCAACTGACATGCTGTGAACTTGAATCGTCATGGGGTAGTGGACTTGAATCGTCATGGGGTAGTGGTAAAAAACAGGATCACCTTCAGAACTCTAGTTTAGCTGATGAAAGCAGAACTAGACCAATACCGTATAGCATTGAGCATAATGCATGGAAAATCTGAACATGTGTTTTTATAGTTTTTTTATACAATCCAACACACAGGTCAGAACTAAGAAAATCATAGTAAAATTAAAAAGCTACAGGGAGACATATTACCAGAGCTTAAGGTGATTGACTCTAACAAAATTACTCAAAGGATTAGAAAGTAGAGTGTGCCGTAAGGGAACAATATGGGAAAACACTCTAGATCTGTATACAAGAAACAACAATAAATGAATACAGAGCAAGACACAGGAGACAAAACAGCAAAGCAAACAATCAAATACAGGCCGAGATAATCATGTTTTATGATTGTATTTTTTGTCCTAAATTGGTAACTGCTGACCCTTTGTAACTGTCAACACGTGGTGTAACTAATGTAGCAAGGTGCGACTGTGCACTGATTAACTTTATTAAGTACATGGATTACACTCCTATCATTAGCAGATTAGTTCGTTGTCTAGAGAGACAAGCATTTTTTAGGGACATTAGAAAAGAGTAGCCTCCTGTGAATGGACCTAAACCAAGAACCTGCACACTCTGATCAGAGATATTCACTAAATTGTCAGAAACTGACATGGCAGTCTAACATGTCACAGTGTTTGTTTGTATGTTGCTGGGTTTTTTCCCTATCATTATTGTTATTGACAATTTTATGCCAAGAATGTTGAACTGGGGAAAACTTGATTTTTAGAATTTCCTGGTCATTTCTCATTGATTCACGTTTTGGTGAAAAAATGGTTTAGACCATCACGTCACAAGATAACTCTATGAATGCAGTTTGGTTTCTTGTGGCCAGCAGCCTATTCGGTAACCCCTATTTTCAGTCACAGTAACATTGTATGGAATCCAAACCTGGCTTTAAAGTGGCTCTGTCACTTCTGAGTATTTCATAAAGATATAATCACTCATGCTGACACTATTGGAATTTCATAAAAATCCCAACACAAACCAGAGATGTCATAAGGCAAAGTAGAGACTTTGCCGATTTAGGCATCGTCCCGCTCATCGTGACACATGGCCTATGGAGGCTTCTTTGCGGTCTCGGGGGATCCTCCATAGGTCTCAGGGTTGTACTCTTACCCGTGCCCGAGAGTACAGCAGCTTCTGGCAGGTGAAGTGCCAGGACCTGAAGATGGTCCCCCCAGAAGAAGATGGCGGTGGCCGTGAGGGACAGCTTTAGATAAGTATACCTACCTTTCACGCACCTTGCAGCCACCGAACCCTAAACAAAGATTTCACCTTAGGGGATCTTCGCAAAATATGCAAACACCCCTGAAAGTGACAGATTTGATTTAGTTTTCCAATAGAGATAAAGAGCACTTTATAATCAGATTTGCATTCAGTAAAGTGGTCGAGGAATCTGCTTTAAACCAAGGAGTGGCTTACCATTAGTATTTTTCCACTGCTTTCAGAGATTCTGGGTGGAGATAGGCAAAGAGGAGGGTGAGTACATATCACAACGTGTAATTCATGTGAACGGAGGCTGGGCCACACCCTGGTCCTCTAACAATACACATTGTTAGATGAAGCGCACAAAAATGTGTGAGTGGTTTGTTCTGTTACTAGACACTGTCAAATTGTTCACTCAAGCCTATCATGCTAACAATATAGACCAACTGGTGTGGATGGCAGCTCTCATCATGCCAGCCAGCCAATGCTGAGGGGTTTAGAGACAAACTAAATAAGTATACTGTTTCCTGACCATTTGTATGTGAATTTCTGATTATTCCAATGGTAAATGTAACCCGTTAAGTACCAATGATATGTCATGCCATCACCACAATTTTATCCTAAAGGCTCTTTGCCACTATGAAAAATCCAGATTTTTTTTAGCGGTTACAGATCTTAGCATTTGACAGAGGAGCTTATTTGCTACACTCTGAATTGTAGCAAACTGAAAACGGAATTGCAAAATGTAGGAAACTATAGCTGATATGGAAAAGTTCTACAAATCATCTCTCTCTCCAAGTCACAGCTAGGCTATTTTAGCATAAATTATGCCATTTGGGTTTAATTCACTACGATTTCTAAAATGACTAAAACCCAAAGACATTCCATTGTGATGTCAAACCATAGTGGCTGGGTTCCAATGACGTCATTGCCTCCTTAAGAGGTTAACTAAGCTCTCCATTTAGTTTGGCAGGGGCACACAATGCCAAGTTTACGTCTTAAGACCGTCTAGTACATATTGTGCATTAAAAATAGTTTTCAATGGTTTTCTCTTTGGAAAGCATATGCTTTAGATAACTGGTTTTCATTCTGAAACATTAACCCCACCTTCTGCATCTTATAGTTTTGATTATCATATATCACACACCACACATCTGTTATATAATATACAGCTGTGCTTTTGTAGTTTTGCAGGAAATCTCTACTGTGATGTCGTAGTCACCTGCCGTCCAAGAGTGTGTTTCAGATTTAACCCCTTAAGGACCAAACTTCTGGAATAAAAGGGAATCATGACATGTCACACATGTCATGTGTCCTTAAGGGGTTAAACCCTGTGTTTGTTTTTGAAAGAATTGTATTAGGGATATTGAATTTGGGCCCCACTCAGATGTTGTTGCACTACAAATCCCATGACTCTCTGCCAGCCATAGCCAATGATGTGAGGGTATTCCTTCCTTCCTGATTTCTTCTATCTATATGTGTATGGCTCCAACTTAACACTTCAGATCTTCATACAAAATGTAATATAAACAAAACATCTTAATAAGCACAACATTTTATTTTTAAATGATAGTTTTATTTAAGCGAAAAATAGTTATCCAACAGCAAGTATCTAAATTAAAAATCCATTCCATTTCACATTTACTGAGGGTGAAGTCATTATTACCCCCACCAATGGTTGGTAATCACTTGGATCCCATAGAATTTTATTCCAGTGGAGTCTTTGTTGTGATGTTCTAAAAAATGCAGAGAAACATTATGATTTATAAAACCCCTTTTAATGTTGTATATGTGCTCGCGTATCCTAGCCGCAAACATCTAGATGTTTTCCCCACATATTGAATGACACATGGACACACAAGCACATACACAACGCTTTTGGATTTGCATGTCATAAATGATTTAATTATGAATTGCCTTGGATTAGCATTTGAGTAAAAGGATTAGATTTGTTTATCTTTAATATCAGACACTCTGCATCCCATACATTTACAGTTACTTTGAAACCATATATCATGTGATTTATTTATAAGTTTAATATATCCAAGGTTAAATATATACAACTTCCGCACGCGGAAGTACGTCATTACGTTTCGATGGACGGACGCAACTAATGATACCATGTGATCAGGAGACGCCAAGAAATTGCAAATTGCACACAAATTAGATTTCCTGTTCAGTATAAACTCTGGATGTTGGAGATTATGCACCTTGATGAAAGCCAGGCAGATCGAAACGTGTTGTGCTACAGCTTTTAAGGACTTTTACTGTTCATTTATTTGATTTTGTTCTTTATGCAGAATTTTTACTTTGTTTTGGCTATTAAAGTTTTTTTTAACTATCTCAAACTGAATCCATGCCGAATCCCTGCTACCAGTGGCTGCATTAAAAGTGGATGAAAGGAGACAACCAGAACAAGTGATTCTGAAAAGCCTATATAATCAGATCCTGCTATCTATGGCTCTGCAGATTGTGAGTTGGCAATTGTCACCTAAAAATCTTTAACGTTATATATACAGTATTATACTATGGACTGTTTTATACTTTTAGGTTGACTTAATACTCACTGAGGATCAAGAGTGGATAATTATTTTTTTTATATACCTTTTACTGCACCCATTATTTATAGCTGCACCCCCTATCTGTATTTCTTACTGATTACAATTGGAATTTGTGTCTTGTGAGTGGTTTTAGACACTGGGGAAGCCGCACTTATTCAACGTACTAGCGCAGTTTTACACCTTGTTATTTGCACTTTGTGTAAAGTATTTTTGCACGCATGTCAGTATGCTTCATGCATTGTTTCACTATAGGAATGGTAATCACTATTACTTTATTGCGATACGGAGCTCAGGTGCACGAAGCAGGTTTTACTTATTTAGTAAGACAGACATGATTATGTCAGCTACTTTCTGCATGGGCTCTTCAGCTGTATGCTGGTTCTGGTTTGCTCTGTCAAAAGGTTACCAATAGACATGTAGGCTTCACATGGTTTTGTGCAAGGATGTCAATTTCCATTTGCTACATGAATGTCAGTATGGTTCGCTATACAAATTCCGGATGTGCTTGGTGCGTGATCTGATTACTAGTCTGCTCTGGGTTTGTATGCTAGGTTATGTTATGCATGGATCACTAAATATATGTCAGTTACTTTATGCAAGGTTCTTCCTTGTGTTCGTCAGTCACCCTCTGTGTGATTTCACTATATAACACCAGATACGCTATATATGGTTTCACTATTCTAAAACCATTTTGTTCTATCCTTGGTTTCACTAGGCTAATGTCAGGTTATTCTGGGTTTGCTTTGCTAGTTACATAGTATTAACATGCTTCCTATGCCTGATTTTTCAATCTGAAGGTTAGGTACTTGGTACTTCATGCCATTAATGGCTGGATCACTCTATGTATACATAGTATTCCCACTATTAGTGACCTGGGCATGACTCATAGAGTAGAGTGTGGCAGCTCAGGAACGAGCGTTATAGTATGGGCAGCTCATGCTGTCTCTTGTCTTATTACTTGTCATTTCACACTGCCCATTGTCCATTGTATTGCTACCCATGTTGATTTGTTGCCTGCCTGCTTCTCTTTCAATAATCTTAGTGTTTTACAAAAATGAATTCCCTTGTCTGTTCTCTATTTAAAGTGATCGCTTTATATTCAAATATTGGTTCAGGCATGTTGTGTTGGATTCACCTACGTATACATTGCTTCACTCTTGAATCCACACAGCGCTTAGCACTCTGATTTCACTCTGCATAAGGCTTATCCCAGCCTAATCACGCTAAGTGGTTCTATTTACATTTGCTTATGCAATACATGTGTTCACAATATAAACTTATAGTCTTTCATCCACAGGAATTACTATATAATATCAGACCATTCTGTGTTTGTATTTACTGTACACATGCTAGTTAACTTTATTTCAAATTATTTGTTAGTAGTTTGTATGCTTCACAGATGGTACACACTTGGTCTTAGTCACATCATCTTCTGTATGAGTGTGGGACGTTCATAGTTTAGTACTACTCTAGATCACAATCTGGTTTGTGTATTGGAATTATAGAACCCTGCCAACCAATGCAAACACTTAAATTGTATTAAGTCAATATTGATTTAATTTATTTAAGCAGCCTGCCATTGAATAAGGCAGAGGGGGGAAAAAGCCTTCTGGTTGTTGAATCAGATGTAACAGACATAGTAGTCACATTATCCTTAGGCTCAATACTAATACTTAAAGTGGTGGCACTTCTGCTGATGGCCCAATTATGGCAGAAGTGTGAGCTGTACTCATGGCTGAGGAAAAGTGTCAAGACTCTGAGAAGCCATGACGCTACCTCTGCTGGTGGTTTGGGGAACAGGACCCGTAGCCCACTCTCAATTTCTTCTTGGGATTAGAACATACCATTGGCGATGCAGGTTTTAAAAATTGCATTATTACTAAAATAAATGGGGCTATGAATGTGTATTGCATAAACTAGGAAAACTATGTTAATTCTAAATAAAGCACAAGTCAAAGAAAAACGGCCTTTTAAAATGAATAATTCAGTGATGCTGTACCCTGTCTGGAACACTACTGTTGCTGCAGTTCACTGGACTGAACACACTCATAAAAAAAGGATTATCTTTTTACCAAGAGTTAAAAGAAGACCTGCAGCATTCACTTGTGCCGTAAACTGCCACAAACTGTATTGTGAGTGAAAGTTGTTGTTAAACAATTCTGAACCGTAGGCAAGACCAGCTACTTGCACCCACCCAAAATAAAAATTGTCAACTTTGTGTATATTTCTTTCCTAACCCATTTGTGTGCCTCTTTTTCCCCAGCCCCTCTGTGTGTCTATCTCCCCCAGTCCCCTGTGTGTCTTTTTCTTCCTCAACCCTTTTGTGTCTCTCTTTTCCCCCTTCTCAGCCCATCTGTGTGTCTGTCTCCCCCAGACTCCCTGTGTATCTCTTTCTCCCCCAACCCTTTTGTGTGACTCTTTCCCCCCTTCCTCAGCCCCTCTGTATGTCTCCTCCCATCCAGCCCGTCTGTATGTCTCTTCCCACTCAGCTCCTTTTTGTGTCTCTCTCTGACCAAACCCTTTGTGTGTCTCTTTTTCCCCTTTCCAAGGCCCTCAGTATGTCTCTTCTCAACCAGGCCCTTTTTGTGTCTCTCCCCTCCAAACCCTTTGTGTGTCTCCTTTTCCCCTTCCTCATCCCCTCTGTGTGTCTCTGGCCCCAGCCCCAGTCTGTTTTTCCCTTACTTAGCCCATCTGTGTGTGTTACTGTTCCCTTCTTCAGCCCCTTTGAGTGTCTCTCTTTCCCTTTCCCCAACCCCTCTGTGTGTGTCATTGTCCTCTTCCCTAACCCCTGGGTGTGTCATTGTCTCTTCACCAGTCTCTCTGTGTGTGGAATTCAGACAACTCGACAGCCGCTCAAAATTCAGACTAATCACAATTCGAGTGAAACCAAATGATCAAGTCTAGAAAAAAACAAAGGAGTATAACAGTTTTAATTTAAAATCTATGGGCAGGGTTCATTGTGTCACCCAACATACTAAAGGATATTTCTACTGTAACATTGATAAATGCATGAGCCAGCATTCTTCAAGATTATAGAAAAGTGATAAATATACACCAAATTAGGACAATGCATGGGGATCTTCTACTACCTGGGTGGGCATGTCCCTCTACGTTGTGAGAAAGTAAAAGACACCATGTGTGAAATTCTCTATGGCCCTCTCCCATTTCGGCCAGAAAGTGTCCTTCTACATAGTACTTCTTTGTGAATTTCATGAGATAAGAAATAAATTCTGCACTATTTATTGAATGTGTTATTTATTAAAATGTATATCTGAGCAAATTAGAATGAGAAGATCAGACATAAAAAATATTATTGGGACAAACACATGTTATTTAATGTCCTCTAAGAAGATGGAACTATTTAACAAAATAAGTGTTTCAATGAGACGTTTAGCATGATTTTAAAATAAATTAATGTCTGAAAACAATCAGAAAGCCATATTTTAAGGAAAACAGTTTCATGATGCAGTTTTAGGTTTCTATAGTTTTGTTTTAATTTTTTGTTACAGGTTATTTAAATTGAAAATCATTTAATTAATTTGGAGCAATTTCTCTTTGAAGTGATGGAAAGACAGTAATTAAGCTAAAATGTGTGCAATTGTTGTTACATCAAAGAGTATCTGTTGCTGTCAGACAAGTCACTTTCTCTCAGAAAGAGATTCAATGGAAATGGTGGTAAGTAGACACTGTTTATTCCCAATATGTTGTAAATGGACAAAATCAAGAAATGAAATCAGATCGATTCAAGAATGTGTGATATGACTGGTATAGTGCATGGATTCATTTGGGAATTATTATTTAACAAGTTTGGTGAACAAAATGTATTAATTTAGGAACAAATGTATAACACTGTGTTTGATGTCAACACAATCTGGTCCATAAGAACGTATACTAGCGTTGTCTTACGTATTCTTCAATGACAACTCTATGTAGTCATTAACTACAGGTCAGCTACAGGTCAGCTACAGGTCAGCTACAGGTCAGCAGGTCATTTCCAGATAGGATCCATAAAGATTGTTCCGATGGAATATAGAATTGCTGGTTCGTAAAGGGTTGAAGTGAAAAAAGGCTCTGTTTATGTAGTGTGCCAACATGTTGATGCTAAAAACGCTATATTGCAGATAAAGACAGCAAGTCGGACTTGTGTGTCATAGTTTCACAATCCATAAAAACAGCCATTTTCTCAAATGTCAAGCAACACTTCACTTTTGCTACATCGTTTCAGCGCCATTTACATTCCGTTTTTTTAATGTAGATTTCAGCATTGAGGGTTCTCTCTGTAGTTAGGAGTAAGGGTTAGGACTAGAGGGTTAATGCTATAAACATGCTCTGACCAAAACCATGCACAACCTATGAGCATGTCTGCCCTGTCACACATATTTCAACTTTGCTATTGTGTCTTATATAATTTTTGTATGTAAAACAAAGACAATTACAGAGATACTGTTGTAAATATTTTTTTTGAGAACATACATAGGAAATTTGAGTGAAATTTTGTACAATTATTTGTAAACTTTTTAAAACAACCCTGTAGTTGTTAAGCTACTATAAAGTTGAGTGAGTGTGTTGAATACTGTATGTTGTATCAATTGGACTGGTGCAGTTAAACTACATGATATTCATTACCCAGTATTTAATCCTTTAAGTGATCAGTGACATCTTATGCTGACATCACAATCCGTTCCTTAATGACCCCTTTTCAACACTACAGAATCCCTTGAAATATAGATGTCTGGTTTTGCAGGTAACTATTTAACGTATGACAGCATGATTCTCACATACAGTAATAATCTTACTCAATAGGAATAGGCAATCCTAATATGCCAAAAGATTTCATAACCCCTTCACTGCCAAGCACTTTTTGCATTAAAAAAATATTAGCATGATATGTACTTAATGCAAGGGATGCACAGCTAACATAAATATATAACACTCGTATCATCACATTTTGAATATATATTGCTTTGCACACAAATGTAGATATTGAAATTATGTAAATTTACCATTTTTAATATTCACTTATTCGCTCAGCCTTTATAAAAATAAATATTAGGGAAATAAAAAGCTTTAGACAGTATACAGTGTCCTTTATCTTGCAATATTTCACACAAGGTCTGAAATGTTAGTACACTTACAGAAGATGTGACAAAAATGTATACATAAAAACGGAAAACCTTGCTTAGGTATTACTAGAAGAACAGCTTACCAAAAATTGCATCAGAATGTGAAAATAATGTCTGCATTTCAGAACAAAGCCCAACAACATTAAATACAATTAAACCATATATCTCTAAAATAAAGGTAACTAAAACTTCTATAGTAATCTTCATCAATTTCTGGACTGCTGATGTAATGCTGGCAGTAAAATGGTAGAGTCCATTCACTCCCCTCTGGCTGTAAGAATGATATGCCCCATTGAAACTTCCTGTACTGTTTGAAAGTAGGTGGTAAACTTTCAATTTTAAACAAATTTATAGGCATTATGCAAGTGATTAGTGACTACTGGCCAAGAAATGTGTTCCTCTACAGTCTGGCAATCATTCCAAGAGTAAAAATGAGAGTGAATGAGGCTTTATGGATTAGATTTTATTCTATAAAACACATAACAATAATAACACCTATTTTGCTAAGGAAGTGGTTAAAATATACAATGGCAAGATATTTTAATTTATATTTTTTCATCTTTGCTGTATGTTTGCAAATGAGATTTTCAGAAGGCAAATATTAACATTGCAAGACAAGGGCAACTGTATAACCTCTATTATGTTATAACCTAATTGCCTTTAAAGTTAGAATTAATTAGGAAAAATTTAAACTATGCACCTTTGTATAATTTATATTGTATATAATTATTGTTTTTAAGTCAGACCTTTAGTTATCAAACTACACTCAACCATAATGGAAAAGCAAAGAAACAGATTTTTCCAAATTTTGCAAAATGATACAAAAATAAATAAATAAATGAAATTTCACATTGACTTACATATTCAAACCCATTACTATGACACTTGAAATTTAGCTCAGATGCATTCCATGTATCTGGACCGTCTTTGAGATGTTTCTGCATATTGATTGGAGTTCACCAATGGCAAATTGAATTGACTAAATGTGATTTGTAAATGCACATCTGTCTATATAAGGTCTCACAGCTGTAAAAGCATATTAGAGCAAAACCTAAACCATGAGGTCAAAGGAGCTGCCTCCAGAACTCAGAGACAGAAATGTGTTGAGACACAGATCTGGAGAAGGCTACAAAAAATGGTTTCATTGAAGGTTCCACAATTCACAATTCTTAAATGGAAAAAGTGTAGAAGAATTAGGACTCTTCATAGAGCCTACTGACTGGTACGGCCAAACTGAGCAATCAGGGACAAGGGCCTTGGTAAGAGAGGTAACCAAGAACCCAAAGGTCACTCTGGGATACCATTGTGAGATGGAAGAAACTTGTAGAGGGGCAACTATCACTGCAACACTCCACCAAACTGACCTTTATACAGACTGGTCAGACAGAAGCCTCTCCTAATTGCAAGACACATAAAAGGACTCTCAGATTGTGAGAAACCAGATTCTATGGTCTAAGATTGAGTTCAAAGTGTCATGTCTGGGGATGCCAGGCACCGTTTATCACCTGCACAATTCTATTCCACAGGTGAAGCATGGTAGTGGTAGCATTAGGCTTTGGAGGTGTTTTTCAGCAGCAGGTATTGGTAAACTGGTCATGGTTAAGGGAAAGCCAAATAAAGCAAAATACAGAAATATCCTTAATAAAAATATGCTCTAGAACAGGCATAGGCAACCTTCGGCACTCCAGATGTTTTGGACTATACCTCCCATGATGCTTTGCCAGCACTATGGGTGTCAGAGCATTATGGTGGATGTAGTCCAAAATATCTGGAGTGACAGAGGTTGTGTATCCTTGGCAGTGGTGTATCCTGGTTTTGTGCTGCCCTAGGCAGGACAAAACTCAGGCGCCCCCCCCCGCGCCAACCCTCCCCCCCAACCCGCCTTCTAAATACACACACACACATACATTCACTGACAGATACGCATACACTCGCTAACAGAAACACACACACACTAACAGACACACTCACTAACAGACACACACTCACTGACACACACACTCACAGGCAAACACACTCACACAGTCAGACACACACACTCACTGACACACAGTCAGACACACACATACACACTAACAGACAAACACAGTCAGACACACACACACTCACTGACACACAGTCAGACACACACATACACACTAACAGTCAAACACAGTCAGACACACACACACTCACTGACACACAGTCAGACACACACATACACACTAACAGACAAACACAGTCAGACACACACACTAACAGACACACACTCACTCACTAGCAGACACACACACACTAACAAACACACACACATTAACAGACACACACTCACTGATACACACACTCACAGGCAAACACACTCACACAGTCAGACACACACACACACACATTAACAGACACACACTCACTGACACACACACACTCACAGGCAAACACACTCACACTAGCAGACACACACACACACACACACTAACAGACACACACTCACACAGTCAGACACACACACACATTAACAGACACACACTCACTCACATTAACCCCTTTTTTATTTTATTTACCCCCCCCAACTTCCTTACCTTTGGGGGGGAGGGGTTTATTACCTCCCTGGTGGTCCAGTGGTTGCCGGGCTGGGCTGGGCGGGCGGCTGGCGAGGGAGCTCTTCCCCTGAGCGGTCTGCTCAGCTCCCTCGCGCGCCGGCTGCAGAGTGAGGCTGGGAGCTGGAAGATGACGTCATATTCCGGCTCCCAGCCTCACTCTGCGGCGCGCGAGGGAGCTGAGCAGACCGCTCAGGGGAAGAGCTCCCTCGCCAGCCGTCCGCCCAGCCGCTTGCTCGGTATGTCTGTTAGCCGCAAGGCTAACAAGGCATTTGCCTGGGCATTTGGGGGGGGGGGCGTTTTTTGCAGCCCCCTGAAAAATGCCGCCCAAGGCAAATGCCTTGTTTGCCTCGCGGCTAAAACGTCCCTGATCCTTGGTCCAGAGCACTCAGGAGCTCAGAATGCGCCGTAGGCTTATCTTCCAAAACTCCAATGACCCTAAGCACACAGCCGAGACAATGCAAGAGTGGCTTAGGGACAACTCTGTGAATGTCCTCGAGTGACCTTGCCAGAGCCCGAATTTTAAATCAATCAAACATCTCTGAAGAGACCTAAAAAATGTCTGCCAACCCATGGTCCTCATCCAACCCGAAAGAACTTGAGAGGGTCTATAGAGATGAATGAAAGAATCTAACCAAGTCCAGGTGTGCAAACCTTATCCCATCATACCCAAAAAGACTCGAGGCTGTAATTGCTGCCAAAGGTACTTGAACTAAGTCTGTGTACGTATATCAATGTGATATTTCAGGTATTTAAAAAAATTTTTTAAATATATTTGCAGTGGTGTCAGAAATCTAGTTTTGTCTTTCTCTTTATGGGGTATTGAGTGTAGACTGATGTGAAAATATATATTTTTTAAGTATTATACAAATCCTAACAATTGTAGCATAAACCTGCAAGAGAAAAAAATGAAGGGGTCTGAATACTTTCTGCATACACTGTATATTTATAGTTTGTACAAAGAATGGTGGCTATCTATTCCTTGTTTTAAATAAATGTTGCGCTCAGTACAGCATGGTTATATCCATACAACAGATAGACAAGAAAATGTGGAAAAAGGAAGGAGACTGTGACTTGTTTCTGCTTTTACTTCTTACTTAGTTTTTATCATTTTATATCAAATATGTACTAAAATTTCCTAATCTACATGTAATAGTAAAATGTTTTTGTTTAATTATATTTCTTTTTATGTATATTTAAAACACAATTGAAAACAAATGCTCTGATGACAAACAGTCAGAGGGACAGAATACTGAGCTCTGCACCAGTATCATACTTAGCTTTTGTAAGAGCTCCCCCTACTGGATTTTCTTCGTATAGCAAGTCGGGTTTTTATGCTAGATGTTTAAGCATCCTCCCTTGATAAATGCATTACTGCCGAAACATTGGGGTCCTCTTGCTATTTTAGTTTTGTTCTCCTCCCTGATCTGTCTTTCTCATGGTTTGCCAGTATGTGAAAATCTTTCTCAGCTAAAAACTGTAAAATTTTGGGATATGTATTACCGTTATAAAATGGCTATATTAAAGGACCTCCAAAGTCATCCAGACAACTTCATCTCATTGGGTGCTGTGGCCCTTTAGTTTTAATAATGCAATGTAACCAATTGTAGTTGTTTACATTGTAGGTTTAAATCCACCTCTAGTGGCTGTCTTCATGACAGCCACTAGATGCGGTGACACAGAAACCCATAGTATACAATGTTTTCCTACGGGGAAGCTTGGAGGTACATATGACGTTCGCCATGTCAGTGCATCAGTTTCCAAAGATCTGATCTGGGCTCACACTGGGCAACTCCAATAGGCGTATTTTCTTTTTTTGAAGCCATTCTGTAGTTGATTTACTTCCATGTTTATGGTATTGTCCTGCACATCACTCAACTTTTGTTGAGCTTCAGCTGGTGCACAGCCACCCTGATATTATGCTGTAGGATATGATGATAAACTTGGGAAATCATTTTTCCCTCAATGATAGCATGAGTTCCAAGCTCTGAAACAGCAAAGCAGCCCCACATCATGATGCTCTCCACCATCCTTTGGATGATGTTATCATGTTGGTATGCAGTGCCCTTTTTTACTTCAGACATAGTGCTACGTATTCTTCCCAAACAACTCAACCTTAGTTTCGTAGGTCCACAAAACATTTTCCCAGTAGCTTTGTGGAGTGTCAAGGTAGGTTTATACCACCTATCACACCTATTCAATGTTTTCTGTATAGTAGACTCATGGGCATAGATGTTAATTAATTCCAATGATTTCTTCAAGTCTTTAGCTGTCACTCTAGGTTATTGTTTTACCACTTTCAGAATTGTGCAGTGTGCCCTTTGAGCCATTGTGGCTGGGTGGTCACTTCTAGGGAGAGTAGCCAAAGGGCTAAATCATCTCCATGTATAGAATATTTGTCTAACAGTGGACTGGTTAATATCTAAGCTCTTATAACCCTTTCCAGCTATATGTAGTGCAACCATTATTGGTCAACAGATTATTTTTGTGTATATGAAACTCAAAATGTTTGAGTGCATTTAATAAATTAAAGTTGCTCTAACCCACACCTCCAATCTTGTTTCATCAATTGAACACCAGGTTTGCCAATTCCTAACTCTATCTAGTTTTTTTTTAAAGTCGTTAGCATAGGGAAGAGGCTTAACTAAAACCCACAGGGCCCCTGTGTGAAAATTGCCCTGGACCCCTCTCCTCACACATCTCCCTCCCGCCCCTACATTTGTATAATATGACACATACAGATACATACACGGACACACATGCTAATACACAGACATACAGAATAACACACATTCACATACACAGAATGACACTTATACAGATACAAACACTGACACACATACAGATACACAGACACACTGACACACATGAGGATACACAGACACAAATACAGTCAGATACACATATAGATACATGCAGAAACACATACACAGAATGATGCGCAGACAGATTCAAACAGTGACACACATATAGATACATAGGGGCACATACTGACACACATGCAGAAAAACAGATACACATGCAGACACAGATACACATACAGACACACATGCGTATACACAGACACATATAGACAACATGCAGATACACAGACACACTTAATGACAAACATTCAGATACACAGAATGACACGCATACAGATATAAACTGTGACACACATAGGGGCACACACTGACATACGTGCAAACAGATACACATACAGAAACACATCCAGATGGATACACAGACAAAGATACACATACAGACAAAGAGATACACATACAGACACACATGCAGACACACACACATACAGGCACAGAGATACAGACATTGACACACACACACACACAAACTGTTAAAAATTTTAGTCACCCTCTTGTTTCCTACTTCTAGGTGCAGGAGGGTGACTTCCCTGGGGTCCAGTGGCTGCCTCCGGCTGATGGGAGTCAGATCCAGAACTCTGTTTTATAGCTTTTGTGTTGGATGTAAAATTCCTCTCTAATGTCCTGATTTTTTTTCTTCCTGTTTAGACCTACTCTTGCTTAAAAAAGAAATGATTTAAAAAAAAAAAAGGAGTAAAGTGTATCTTCTAGGTCTGAGCGTCACATAAGACCCACAATGGAGTGTTGTTTAATATATTTGGCTGTATCTATAAGTGATCTCCTGTAACTCTAGAATATGAGCTTAGCTCTATTTGGACAGGTGAATGTGAACTGGGAAGAATGCGCTAACAATTAAAGAGAAATATTGTATTTTGGAGATATTTATTAAAGTAAATATTTCTAGAAAGTAGACCTCCTGGGGTATTTAACAAGAGCATTTTGACACTTTTCATTTAACCATTTTATCACCAATCTCTGCCAAATCTGATGGCTAATTTTTTGTGTGCGTGTTTTTCACATGCGTAATTTTCACAGGTAATTTCACAGATCATCAAGGTTATTTACTAAACTGAGAACTCAAAGTGAATGTCTAATTTTATTAAGACACGCAGGCTCCTGTTATGCTGCACTCTTTCTTTATTTCCCTCAGCAGCAAAGAAATATAACATTAAAAAATTCATCAAACAACATGTATATAACATCAGAGGTCAATCTTCCTAGTAACTGGAACAGCCAATCAGCATCCAGTCCTTGGCATAATAGGCGGTAACCATTAGATCACTTCCTCTTTCTTTGCTGCTCCCTCAGTTAAGTACACTGCTCCCGTAGTTCTCTTAACTGTGGGTTATTGATATAATACTGTTTGTATTATCATTGTAGTTTACTTATCATTTTAATTTACATTTGTATTTATTTACAGTTATTTCACTGTTATTTATTAACTTCTTTCACGTTTATATTTATCCAAGTATTGTTAATTCAATAATTGCTCTCCTCACGTTTACCTTTGCCCCCGGGTCCCTTTGAAGGGTGAGGGGATTCTCATCTTATTTAGTCCATGTTATAACTTATAATTTATTTGATATTAATTTACTCTGTCACCTTCCTAACGGTTAATTTTCCATTAACAGCTTTTTTCTATGAGAAGATTTTAATTTTTTTTACCCCACCTGGACCAAAAATATTACAGACTCCTGGACCTTAAAAATAATAGAAGATGATTACAAACTGGAATTTGCAGAGTTTCCAATATCGAATATTTTCAAAGAGTCAAAGGTCTCGACTCCTACAAAGAAAGAGGCTATGCTACTAATTATCTCAAAGCTCCAAGTTCCTTCAAGAGAAAGATTCAAAGGATATTTCGGGCCCCAAAACCAAACAACAAGTGGAGACTCATAATAGACCTAAAATAAATAAATCTGGAACTCAAAAAGTTGTCTTTCAAAATGGAATCAATTTCTTCAATTATCCCATCGATAAGACAAGAAGATTAGATCACCTCAATAGACCTCAGGGCTGCCTACTATCAGATTCCAGTGCATTCACTACACTTCAAATTCCTGAGATTTTTCATCTTTAGCAGGCATTACCAATTCAGAAGTGTTCCCTTAGGTCTGAGCTTGGCCCCCAGAACTTTCTCAAAGGTCCTGGTGTCCTGATAGACTTCTTAAGAACTCAAGGTTTAAGGATTTTTTCCTTATCTAGACGTTATCTTTATAGTAGCAGAATCTTTCAACAAGGCAGTACTCCACACAAAGATAGTCCTTCAATGTCTCCAAAACCATGGTTGGATAGTGAATATGGAAAAGAGTTCTCTGACCCAATCTCACCGGATTATTTATCTAGGAGTAGAAATAGACACATTATGAAAGAAATCGTAAATATCTCTTCAGACAGAAGTTCCCACATTCAAGAGAAAATCCAGAGATTATATGAGTCTCCTAGGATCCCTTACTTCCACCGTATGGCTAGTGAGATAGGCTTAGTGAAATTCCAGGCCAATTCAAATTAATTTGGGGGAACCGTTCATTATAGAACAGCACAAGCGTGTGAACCTATTCACTCCCGTGGACGAGGCGCAGACCTCCATGTAAAGGGTCTTTCATTCACAGGTTTTCATGGGTTTTGGCAGGACTGGACGACAGCGGGGTGGCGTCTCCAGCCGCTCCTGGTTTCCCGGACCGATGAGGATCCCGTGGACCATCGTCATTTGGACGGTTCGGGGATATGTTAGTTTTTCTTTCACCTCCAACTCAGGTGCATCCTCCACAGGTCCCCTTTGCCTCAAGAGAGAAATGGACCCTGATAGATGTGGAGATTCGGGCTCTGTTCAACAAGGGTGCTGTACAGCGGACATGCAATTCCGCGTGGAGCCATTCGGATGGCAGTGTCAGACGCACTCTGCGAAGATCGTGAAGATCGCGGCAAGCTCCACGGGAGGACCATGGTCGGAGAGGGAGCCGCAGTTCCACATCATCTGTCGGGAACTGATTACGGGATCATTTGCTATTAGGAGTCTGGCGAACCATCTTTCGGACGGTGGTGTCCTCCTCAGGATGGACAATGTCTCAGTGATGCCATACATCATCCGCTTCAGGGGAGCCCGGTCTCGAACACTCTCGGAGGTAACGAAGGAGATATACAGTTTCTGCTTCCAGCACGACTTCACTCCCAGGCGGTGTATTTGCCAGGAGAGTCTTATCTGATGGCAGATCAGTTCTTCAGACATTGGAGGGACGCCAGCGATTGGAACCTTCATCACATTTTCCTCGTACTCGTGGTCCAGAGGGGCTCGTTCACAGTGGATACTTTCGCCTCCTGAATGAACTTTCGGGTCCCGATCTACTCCAGCTGGCTTCGGATCTGGCGTACTCAACGGTGGACGTTTTGTCTCCAGGCGTGGACTGATGCTCCTCCCGGATTCCCGGGTCAACCCTCATTCCCTTGTGAGGGGAGGTCATCTACACTTGGTGGCTTGGACTCTTTCAGGGGAGCCTGGTATGTCGTGTCATGATCGCAGTTGGCTAAGGATCTCCTCTGGGACCCCCGGGACCCTGGGGCTAAATGATGCTATTTTTGACATAGGACTCCTGGTGTCGATGGTGCCTGGAACGGGATACCGATCCCTTTACGGGCCCTGTAACCAGCGTACGGTACTTTCGGTAACACTGGTTTGACCTGGTACGATCGTATCATTCGGTTAAGGTGGCGAGATCTACATTTTGCGACCCACGTTCTGATTAGATGCTGCCCTTTGGTCAGGATCTACTAGGCTTCTTTGTGGTATGAGACTGTAGTGTCCACCCAGCCTAGTATTCCTCCCTCTGGGACATGTGCGCGATTTTGTCGTTTTTTTCTCCGGGATAGGCCTGATTCTCGGGGCCTCTCTCTTCGGCAACTTAGGCTTTATTTGCCATCTTACTATGCCTTATTTCTTGCAGTAGTGGTTCTGAGCTCCAGGCCTTCGAGGTCGACGTTTTTTTTTCCTCCGGGTGGGGTCACCTTCAGGGTTTCTAGGCGTATTAGTCGGATTTGACGGTTATTTTGTTATTCATATTTCCGTGACGTGCCTATGCGCTGGGTAGCGAGGACTATTCTCCTTCTGGCCAGTTGTTGATTTCTTAGGTCAGACCTCACATATCGGTTTCGACTCCTACTTTTGCGCAATGGATTATATGGTTATTGACATTGGCGGGGATGAATTCGAGCTTCGGAGCGCTTTCGGTTAGAGGCGCGGCAACTTCCAGTGCCTTTAGGGCAGGCGTTTCCCTGCCAGACATCATGCGTTCGGCTGATTGGTCATGAGAAGATACTTTTCGTCAATTTTTCGTCGGTTATGTTTCTTTTGCTTTGCTGTCGGGAGTGTTTAAACAGCAAATATGAAGCCTCCTGTCATGTTATAAAATTGTAGATTATACTAGCTTTAGTGTAACTATAATCTTAATTTTATTAATGACAGGAGGCGAATATTTCCCTCCCAGTTTCTCCCTTCCCTTATCGTTGTTTGTTTTTGTTGACCTACTTTTTGGTGTTAGTCTATTCTCCAAGACGGTGGTAGACAGTCTGGTTTTGTCTATTTAGGGGAAGTCAGATTGTGTTTTCTGGGATGTTGTACTGTCAGTAATTGATTATGGGTATCCATGTTTTCCCAGTACATTTCATTCACTAATCAGAGTTTCGATTCTGTTTATCTCGTTTCAGTTTAATGGCTCCACTACAGGTCCAGTTTCCAGGTGTTCTCCAGGATACAGATCAAGGCTTCCTCTACGGATCCACTTTCGTTATGAGTTCAAACGACAGTCATTGATGGATTTCATTTGATTTTTCTTCTATTGTTATTGTATTGTATTGTATCTTGTTTATGTACTTGGTTTTTGTCACAGCTTGAAAGAGGAAATAGTTGGTTGGGAGGGGCCTTTTATGGTTTCCTTACTTTTTTCTGATTGGTTGTTTTTTCTCTGTGTTAATGTGCTGCTGTGGAGTTCTAGTAAAGAGAGACTTAAGTAAATATTCACCTCCTGTCATGTTATAAAATGAAGATTACAGTTACACTAAAGCTAGTATAATCTACAATTTTTAATTACGGGCATTTAATTAACAAGTCTGTAATGAAAACATTTCTCATCTCACCAAATAGTGGTGTCCAGTTCAGCTTTTTTTTCCCAGCTCATCTGTTTTAACCTAAAATTTGCAATTTCCCGGTAAATTCCCAGACTAGTGAATGCCTATGTTTATTGTTAACCTCCTGGTTATGGGTCAGTTGTAAAAAAAAAAAAAATAATAATAATAAAAAAAAAAAAATGCATGTTCTATGATGTATACAATTTTGGTAATTATATTTTCCTTTAGATCTTATAAATTATTATATAACCTTTCCTACAAAGCATGTCGGTGTGTTCTTGCATAATATAAAAAATGATGCAAGTCCTTTCTCTGTTCTCTAATTGAGCCTATTGTCTGTCAATGAGTCATTTGGTAATTTTTATATTTTAAATTAGTAATCAGCAGAGTGTTTTGTTAAATGAAGGTTAACTCTGGTCAATCTTTAGTAATCCATTTATAATGAACTCATCATGGAGAGTAAAGTTTGCAGTCTATAACGTGATTTTAAATTTGTATATGCCCTATGATAGAGATGGTATTAGTATTTCCTTTTGTTCAAATGTCTGGCCACTTACTTCACCAACTTGTGTCTGTGTGTTTAGTTGTATGTCTATGAGTATTGTAACAGAGTGTTGGGGATGGTGGTCAGGGGTGTATATCTGGCACCCAGACTTTTGCACAGCCACTATCCTGACATGTGGGTAAGCACATGCAGCCCCAGGGAAAGTTAAGGTTAAATGTAGGTTTTTTTCCTCTGTTGTTATTTGGGTCCCTGGGGTGGAGTATTCGGAAGAGCAGGGTGGGCCGATTCTCCACCCACTGTCAGAGTGGTTGTGCATGAGTCCAGCCCAGGTTTTCTAAAGAGTTCAGGCTCACTGCCTAACGAGGTAATTAGCCTCACCTGTAGGGGCTGTGAGCCGCTATATAACTGCAGTTAAAGGACCACTCTAGGCACCCACACCACTTCAGCTTAATGAAGTGGTCTGGGTGCCTGGTCCAGCTAGGGTTAACCCCTTCTTTTATAAACATAGCAGTTTCAGAGAAACTGTTTATTGTATCCTGTTACTTCATAACAACAGAAAATAAACAGGCCAGAGGCCTTTTTGAAACTGGACTTTGTCTTCACGTGGTTTTCTTACCCTAGAGGGTTGTGCGGTTGCCAAAAGATCCTGGACAAACACCCACAGGAAAGTAAGTTTGTCACAGTATATATTACAATTATTTTAAGTACCAGGTGTTTCCAAATGGGGCACCAGGTAACAAACCCTGGGCAGCAGGACAGGACACTAAAATAGGGACTACACAGATGAAACTGGGACAGTTTGGAGTGCTGTAAATAGCTTAAATGGGTAGTAGATGGATTTTATGATTGAAATTAGTTTGCTTTTGCTGTTTTCAGTACTAGAAGGGCCAGACATGGAAATAATGTTATGCCACCTCTGTATTTTAATGCACCAGCAACATATGGATATACTGTATGAACTAATCAAGCAGTGTTATCTGCTAAAAAAACAAAAAAAACCAATTATTAATTTTATATCCTGACACAACCATGGGACCACCCTGTGTGATTGGCAGTCATCTTACTGTGCATTAACAAACAGGGTGACATACCTATATTATTTGGGTAGGTCTGCCAATTTGGGCTGTGCCAGTGATGTGGGTTGTGCTTCATTGACCATACCCTGTTTACCCTGCCCACTAGTATTTATATTGGGGAGGATGACTTTTTTATGGATTTGAAAAATTTCACAGAACTGACCCAAAGCTAACTTTGTCCTCAACAACATCAAAATAAATTCTTCAAGGGTGGGCAGGGCTGTCTTTAAGGAGGGGCAAAAGGGGCAGCTGCCCCGGGCCCAGTTACTCCTGGGGGCCCTAAGGCAGCTGCCCCATGGGCCCCCTGCAGCACCTGAGGTAATCAGGGGCCACAGCCCTTTAATACTGCTCTGGACAGGGCCCTTTAATATGGGGGTTGGCTGAATACAAACACACAGCTAGCCCCTCACACACTGCCCTGTGATCCCTTTTCTTCTCCTGGCATGCTGGGAGGAAGTGAGGTCAGATCACTTCCTCCTCAGTGCCGCTGGGGAGGAGGCACACACCACACGGAGGAGGATGCAAGCATTGTTGGGGAGAGGGGCTGAGAAAGCTGATGGCAGACTCCCATCAGCCTGGGCCAACAAGCTCCCACTGGACCCCAGGGAAGTCACCTTTCTGTACCCAAAAGGTAAGGAGGCAGGAGGGTGGCTAAATATGTTTTGTTTTTTTGTTTTGCTTATTTCTGATATCACTTTTATTCAAGTGTTGGTGTTTGTAATGTAACACACAGGGAATAAGTACATGTTAAAAATCCTAGAAGAACCTGACAGTTCCATATTAAATATAAATTTTAAAAATATTTATTTTAACATATTATTGCATCAAGTGTTATCAAAGGCTGTATACCATTTCCAAATGTCACTTTTGCCAAATTCTGGACCAGGGTATGTAAGAACAGAGTTGAGACATTATTATGGCCAAAGTTGCTGGGAGTTGCTGTCCAAGAGCTGCTAGAAGGCAGAGATTAAAATATGTAAATGTACACATATATGTGTGTGTGTGTATCTGGCTGTGTTTATGTCCTTGTGTGTATCTGGCTGTGTTTGTATCTGGCTGTGTTTGTCTGTGTGTCAGTGTTTCTGTGTGTATGTATACCTGTGTGTGTGTGTGTGTGTGTGTATGTATGTATGTGTCAGTGTGTGTAAGTGTGCATCTGAGTGTGTGGTAATGCATACATCCCAGCATTTTAATGCCAACACAAATACACTCCATCTCTAGCACTGTACACATATACACCCCTGCATTTATACCTTTATGTATGTGTGTATCTGAGTGTGTGTGTACATACCTGTGTCAGTGTGTGTGTGTACCTCTGTGTGTGGATGTGCCAGTGTGTGTGTGTATCAAAGTGCTTGTATCTGTGTGTCAAAGGGTGTGTATCTGAGTGTGTGTGTGTATGTGCCAGTATGTGTCAAGGTGTGAGCATGTGTCAGTGTGCCTATGTGTGTATCTGCGTGTTAATGTGTATGTGTATATGTGTTATAGAAATCACACAACATGCAAACAGAGCCCTGCAAACACAAACATTACATACAAACACACCAGTTTGCTGAAACACCAATACTACACACAAATGTACACAACACTACATCCAAACAACCCCCTGCATGCAAATACAAACATTACATACAAACACATTCCTGTATTAAAACGCTAAAATTATATACAAACACCAACTCTACACACAATAGTACACCTGCATTTAAAAGCCAACACTACAGACAATCACACATTACTGCATTCAAACGCAAACACTACACACAAGTACACCACTGCATTCCAATGGTAACAGTACATACAAATACACCCCTACATGCACACATACACTCTATACAATAACATGCTGACATTCAATTGCACAAATACTGCTCAAAAATACAACCCTGCAAGGATGGTAGATCCCCACCTGGCATAGCATCGCAGGAGTTGTATGACAGATGGGGATCTATCTTTTCTTTACTCTTGTGCTACAGGGCAGGCCTGAATTATTTTGTTTTTGCACCAAGGCACTCTGTGCATTAGTTTCGCCTCTAGGTTGGGGTGGAGGGAGTGATTGCATGCCCAGGGGGCCCAAGCAGATGCTTGCCCAGGGTCCAATCAATACTAAAGACAGCCCTGAGGGTGGGCCTTACAGCCAGTCAAGAAGGTTGCATGGTGTTGAAGCTCCTCAAGGAGACCCACTTATTTAGCCTAATCCAGTTTCCCCCTGGAAGGATAAGGAAGGGGGAGCATGACTGCTGCCCAAGATTGGGGGCTGGGTTAAAATGGATACATTTGTGGTTCTTAAGGAAAGGGAGAGGGAGGGGACTTACCAGTCAGCAGGTTCATTGAGGGATCTTGGCTGTTTTCTTACCTGACTGGCCCTGTAATTCAAGACAAACAGTTAGAATTAAAAAAAAAAAAAAAAAAATTCTTTTTTTTTTGATTATCACCTAAACAGCGCATTCTACTGATACTGACGGTCCACTTGCAGCAATTATGGCTGACACTGGAGCTGCTTTGCAGAGACTTCTGCAGACTTACCTGGAGACCCATGGACAAGGGGCCCTGGAGGAGCTGGTGTCGGGCGTGAGGAATGTCCCCCAGGATGTAAGGGCCGGTCAGTCTGCATGCCGAGACGGACGGAGGGCCAGGAGATCGAGGCCTCCGTCGCGTCTTTCTCCCAGTCCGGTTCGGTGTCAGAGGAGGGGAAGAAGTGGCGGCTTGGCCGCGCGACCGCTCCGGAGTCCGGTACCCGGGAGGAGGAGGATCCTTTCTGGTGAGGCCGGTGGCGGTGTCCAGGATCAAGATGGCGGCGGAAGCCAGGTTGCCGAAAGGGCGGGAAGATCGCGCTCTCCGCGCTCTTCTCTTCCGGCCGGCCCGGAAGTCGCGTCAGCACGCTCGGTGCGTGACGTGGACGCGGCCGGAAGGATCGTCATCACGCAAGGCGCGTACGTGACGTCACCGCGCAGGAAAGCGCGGACGTCACAGGCCTTGCGTTCCAGCGTGGTTCCGGCAGGAAGTGAGCCGGAAACCACGCGAGAAGAGCCCAGGAGGGCTACTGGAAGCCGGAGAGGCCACAGGAGTGGCAGCAGCAGCACCCTGGAAGAAAGATTGCGGTCGGGCCAGGAGGCCGGCCGTGGATCACCCCTGGGATCGGGGTCCAGTTCCGGTTCTGATGATGGTGAGGCCCAGCATCCTCAGCCAGCCAGCGGTAAGTGTTGCGCTAGCGCTTGGCATGCGCTAGCTGGGGATAGGGTAGCTAGTGGGTTTAATGGGGAAGTTCTGGGGTTGCTCAAGGCCGTGTTAGATAGACTCCCAGGGGGGGGCCCTTTGTCTGTCCCAGTTTCTCTCCCTGCGCAGGCCCATGCACGGGAAAAGGGTCAGTGTACTCGGTCAGGTAGGGCGCAGTGCTTGCCAGGTTGCGAGCTGTCCCCACTTGGGATGCACGTGGCTTTGGAGGTGAAAGAGAAGATTGTAAAGGGTGAATACGTAGATTTACTGTCCCTGGTCCCCCCGGACCGGGAGTCGGTGGATAGGCCGCGGCGGGGAGATTCGGTGGACGGCGACAGAGGTAAGCATCTGCCGCGTGCGTTTGGTAACTGGCTGCAAGGGTTCTCCATCTTTGCAAGTGTGATGACGCGGGCCTTCCCGGAGAAGGCACCAGCGTTGTTTGGGTATCTAGACCTCATATGGGGGGCGTACAAGGTTTATGGGGGACAATGTTGGTTTCGGTATGACCAACAATTTCGCCAGAAGATGGCGGTGTGTTCGGGTATGGATTTTGGGGTCCAGGACGGGAGCCTTTGGCTCTTGCTGATGACCCCTAGTCATCCGTCCCCCTTTCCAGGAGCAGCCGGCGTGCCGTCCAGTGCGCCGGTTGGGCAGCGCAGGGGAGTCTGCTGGCTCTACAATGAGAGTCATTGCAAGTGGTTTGGATCATGCCGTTTCAAGCACGAGTGCTCTCATTGTGGAGGGGCCCACCCTGCGCTGCGCTGTTTCAAGAAGGGCAAGCATGGTGGGAGATCCAATAGGGAGGATCTCCCTAGAGGGGAGGACTCCCGTGAGCGTGCTAAGGATGCGCCCGTGGCTCGACCGGTATCCCAAGCGTAAGGATGCAGGGGTTCTGCTAGAAGGGTTTTTGACGGGGTTTTGGATTCCGTTTGTTCATTCGGATTCCCCTTCCCTGGCAGATAACCTGCGTTCGGTGGTGGGGAAAGAGTCTATCCTAGAGGATAAGTTGAGGAAGGAAGTTTGTTTGGGCAGGATGGCGGGTCCGTTTGACTCGCCTCCATTTCCCAATTTGCGGGTATCCCCGCTGGGGTTAGTTCCTAAGAAAGAGCCTGGATCCTTCCGTCTCATTCACCACTTGTCCTACCCCTCGGGTGGGTCGGTGAATGATGACATTGACAAGGAAGAATCACACGTTCGTTACGCCTCGTTTGATCGGGCGCTAGAGTTGGTCCGGGAGGCAGGGAAGGGAGCTCTGTTGGCGAAGTCGGCGTGGGCGGGAACGATGTCGGACGGCGACGGTCGGTGGACCTAGTTCGTGCAATGCGGCATGACGTGGCCCGCTGTTTTGCGTTGTTCCGGGACCTGACCCTCGTCTGGTCCGAGATCGTTCCGCGCCCGGTGTGGCGGTCCGGGGGTCATGGTAAGGCTTTGGAGCGCTATAGGCGTAAGGTTAACATGACCATGTCTCGGTTTGTACGCCAACTGGGGGGTGTAGTTGTGAGGCACTTTGAGTTGGAAGGGGTTAACGATGATGTCATGAGACGGGATGGTGTTCATTTGTCCCCCATTGGGTTAGATATTTTCAATATGGGATTACAAGCAGGAATTGAGGCGGCGCTGTCGGCGGGGGGGCGCGATGCCCGCGCAGCGTAGTGCGCGAGGTGGGCATCGCGGTGGCGGGTTTCCCTGGACAGCGCAGAAGAAAAAAGGAGCTTTGGGGAGACGACAGCCTGCACGGAGCTGATGGCGAGGAGCCGGCTGTCGAGGCTCATGGTATAGAAGTTGGGAGAACTGCCTGTTGGGAAACACCCAACAGCTGGCAGAGTTGGACTAAGTTAAAAAATTATTATGTTAAATAAAGCTGTGGCCGTTGCCCTTATCCACAAGAAGAATGTGTCACGTGTATTATTTGGGGGGCAACGGGTTTATTGGTTGGGGGACTGGTTGGGTCAGCAGTCAAGTTTCCCCCTGGAAGGATAAGGAAGGGGGAGCATGACTGCTGCCCAAGATTGGGGGCTGGGTTAAAATGGATACATTTGTGGTTCTTAAGGAAAGGGAGAGGGAGGGGACTTACCAGTCAGCAGGTTCATTGAGGGATCTTGGCTGTTTTCCCACCCTCCCACCCTGTTTCTGGTGTTGTGGCTTGTGTCTTGTTTTCTTGTTTTGTGTTGTCACAGCTTGGCGGGTTTCCCTGGACAGCGCAGAAGAAAAAAGGAGCTTTGGGGAGACGACAGCCTGCACGGAGCTGATGGCGAGGAGCCGGCTGTCGAGGCTCATGGTATAGAAGTTGGGAGAACTGCCTGTTGGGAAACACCCAACAGCTGGCAGAGTTGGACTAAGTTAAAAAAATTATGTTAAATAAAGCTGTGGCCGTTGCCCTTATCCACAAGAAGAATGTGTCACGTGTATTATTTGGGGGGCAACGGGTTTATTGGTTGGGGGACTGGTTGGGTCAGCAGTCATGAATGTAGCTGCTCCTTTTTCAGACAAAATCTTGTTCCTGGCCTAGGGGAGTACCTTGTTGACTACCTGCATCTCGCCACAATCCGTTATAGGCATCACTGCTGCCTTGTACCACTAACAGTGAAGCAGCCGATCCTCAACCTTGCAGTGGCGCTTGCTGGCTACTACAGCATATCTATAAGCGTAGGAAACAGGAAAAATGGGGGGTGGGCGTGTTTACAAAATAAACCAAGTTTCAATTAGGGAGCATATATTAAAGGAACACTATAGTGTTACGAATACAAAACTATAATGCCTCTCTGCCTCTGTGATGTATCCTACCCCTGTAATTAAAGAGCTAAAAACCCTTTCATTTACTTACCTGATTCCAGCATTGAGGTCCTTCATCTCTGGTTCAGGATCCTGCTCCCACAATTTCAGAGATGGAGAAGACATTCATGTTGGATTTTTTTAATGAGCTAATGTAGTCTGGGTGCCTATAGTGTCCCTTTAAACCATACAGTTTCTATGGGCAAAATCATACACAGTCAATGGGGAGGCTACTAGTAACATGGGTTACAGACCTTTTTAAGTTACATGACCTTGTATGCAATTTCAATGCAAGAAAACTACTATTTAATAAAAGTATACAAATCTTTTTTAAAAAATGGATGTATGTCTTTCCACTGATATTTTGCATCTAGTTTTTGAAATGCAATTGTTTTAAAAATGTTTAAAAAAAAAACAAAAAAACTCCTTAAACAGTAATATATATATATATATATATATATATATATATATATATATATATATATATATATATATTTTTCCCAGGTCCCAGCACCCAATGTTCCCGGTCTTTTCCTTGCTCCGGTGCAAGTAATCTCTGACCAAAATATAGCATCCAAGTAGAGAGCACTCTGGAGTCTTCGTTTTATATCAAAATAAATACTGCTTTATTGTGCAGAATACAAAAAATGTCGACGTTTCAGTCACAATAGACTTTTCTCAAGGTCTTGAGAAAAGTCTATTGTGACTGAAACGTCGACATTTTTTGTATTCTGCACAATAAAGCAGTATTTATTTTGATATAAAACGAAGACTCCAGAGTGCTCTCTACTTGGATGAGATAGATAGATAGATAGATATATATATTATAACCAAGAGGGCTGCACTCACCTGAACATACATTGCAGGGTGTTGCTGGGGCCAAAATACAGAATCCAGCACACTCGCTTATTCACTAAACGATGATTTCAAATCTTAGAAATTGTAATAGTTTTATTTAAAGGGACACTATAGTCACCCAGACCACTTCAGCTCAATGAAGTAGTCTGGGTGCCAGGTCCCTCAGGTTTTAACCCTTCAGATGCAAACATAGCAGTTTCAGAGAAACTGCTATGTTTACATTTGCAGTTAAGCCAGTCTTCTGAACAGCCACTAGAGGTGCATCAGCGATGCTGGAGGCATATTATGCCTCCATGGCGGAGAGCGTCCATAGGAAATGCTTTCCTATGGACACTTTGAATGCGCGCACGTCACTTACTGCGCATGCACATTCGGCTCTGCTGACGTCGGCAGGGGAGAAAAGGTCACTAGTGCCAAGGGAGCCCGACGCTTGATAAAGGTAAGCTGCTGAAGGTGTTTTAACCCATTCAGAGCCACAGGAGGGGGACCCTGAGGGTGGGGGCACCCTCAGGGCTCTATAGTGTCAGGGAAACCGCTTTGTTTTCCTGACACTATAGTAATCCTTTAAAAACACCTCACCTAGGCCCCAGCAGCACACTATAATGTATGCATGTTCAGGTGAGTGCAGCCCTCTTGGTTTCTTTTATATCTTTGGGAGTCCAGGCCAACTCCTTTGTTTTGCACCCCTCCCTGTCACATGTGCCTCATTCCAGGACTCTATTTAGCCTTGACTTGCAGAGAGTCCTAGTTTGGGAGTATTTCCCAAGTAAGTGGATTAATCTCATAAGAGCAAGCATTAGGCTGCTAGAGTAGGACCTGCCAAGAATGGGGTACATTGATGTTGTGGCAGGCTTATGCAATATATGATCATATAATGTAACTAAAACCCCATTAGTTTTTGCCTAGGTGAGGTATTTTTAACTAAAACTATTACAATATCTAAGATTTGAAGTCATTGTTTAGTGAATAAGCGAGTGCGCCGGATTCTGCATTTTGTATATATATATTTTTTTTTATTTAAAAATGTTTTTTGTGGGGCGGAGCCTGAACGCCAATGGAGCAGGACGTGTGAAGCCTGAGCTCTCCCGTCCACGAGCCCTAATCCGCCAACATCGGCACCTTCTACCAGGCATCCAGCCACATGAACGGGCTGTACAGCACCCACAAAGCCCCCTACCCAACATAACTATGGGGGGAAACAAAAAGAGAAAAGAAACCCCACTATCAGTGGCATCCATGTTCCGCGCCACCAGGGAACAGAGGCGGCCATCTTTAAGCCAGGAGGCTCATGAATCCGGAGCAGACTCTGATGACAGCGAGGCCCCAGACAAAGAAACAACTAACTACCCAAGAACACAAGGACCACTTACCAAAACTGACCTCCACCAGATGTTACTGGCCGCCTCGGCAGACATAAAGGCGCACACGGCCGCAGAACTGGAGCGGCACATATCAGGCCTCAAAGGGGAAATCGAGACCCTGAACAACCGCACATCCCAAGCGAAAGCTGACATAACGCAAATTAAAGCGAATACAACCCAGCACAGCCAAGACATCTTCTACCTAAGTGATAAGGTGCAATTTCTAGAAGATAGCCTGGAAGACTTGAACAACTGTTCTCGCAGAAATAACATTAGGATAAGGGGCATGCCAGAATCAGTAGACACGGACGTCATATTGCCCACGCTACAGGAAATATTCCGGTCCATACTCCCAAACTCCTCAGAGCAAAAGAGGGAGCTAGATAGGGCGCACAGGGCCCTGCGGCCCCTGGCCCTCAACCCATCAGTCCCAAGGGACATCATCCCTTGTTACATTTTGCCACCAAAGAAAAGCTTATGGCGGCGGCCAGAACCACACAACCAAAGCATGGGACCCACACGTTGGCCTTCTTCCAGGACCTAGCTCCAACCACACTGAGGAAACGAGGGACTTAAAACCCCTCACCACAGCACTGGCCCAAAAAGGACTGAGATACAGGTGGGGCCATCTCTTTAAACTACATGTCCGCATAGGAGACCAAGAGCACGTTCTATACCACCCGGCTGAAATGGAAGAATTTGCAGCGACCTTGGGGCTACAGCTTACCACTGGGGTTCCAGCAAGGGACCGACGCAACAACAACGAACCCAGAGAGGCCTACACCGACCACAACCAACAAATACCCCGACAACAAGCTAAGAAAAGACCCCACCAACAACTGGGACTGCCATCCAGGCGCCTACGACCTGAAACCGGCCCTCGTGGCCGCTGGACTCTCTCTCTCTGATCAGCGGAAATTACAGCGGAAAACTAAACAATAACCCAGGCCTGTATACCTTGAAATGTTCTAATGTTTACACATGTTACTGTTATAATGTTAATATGGAGGTTTGCATGCTGATGACCCTATGCAAAGATCATCGCAAGCTATAGGATAGGGCCTAAACCACCTACTCCACAAGGTACCCTTAACCCCTCCTACTATTAAAGTTTGCCACTATAGTGGCGCAGGTCTGACTGGCACCGCTACTAAGCTCAGGCTGAGCACTATTAAATTACAAGGTAAAGGCCCAATCCACCAATATGGCAGGCAGACTTTCCTTATGCTCTGGCCCACGCAGCCACCAGACTCCCACTACAAAAAATAATACAAACCGCTAGAAACTTAAAATGTCACAGGCTGCTATGCCTTGAACTCTTAAGCTGCCTTAATATCCTACGGAATTAGTGTTTGTTAGCACTGTTCCCACACTGCCACTAGTGAATAGGGACCACCCTAAACGGTGAAACGGGGCCAAATCTCCAACACACCTAGGGGGACCGGACACTAATGGGAACCCATCTAATAAACTGGTCTATAAGGCCACCAGCCCCCACTACGAGAAACAAAACACACCAAACAGGGAGGGAAAAAAGTTACAAAACCTTGCTGTACCTAGGACAAAACATTTAATCCTATTGTTTTTTCCAAAACACCCTGAAGTGTCAAATGACCCTGATGTGCTCTGGACAAATGTTTAAGCTTAATGTTACTATAGTTTTTTCTATATATAAAAAAAAAAGGGTAGGCTGACACACCCTGAAATATTAAATATCCCTGATGCACCTGGGATAAGGCGGTTACTCTTATTGTCACCGTTGTTTCAAAAAAAAAAAAAAAAAAACACCACTCATGCAAAGGTACCCTCCCCAACAACCATCTGACCCTCACATTTACTAATATCCAGGGGTGATACAGATGGCCCACTATCAAGACACAACACTGACACCATACGGACGGCCCCCTGGCTCCTGCTAGCACAGGCTCTCCTTGACCCAAGAACAAACTATAAGAGGTAGCGACAATTAATAACATGCATAGTCTCTTTACAGATATCTGAAAGCCTCACCACCTCTTTGTCTCGGGCTCTATCACACCACAACTAAGGTAATACACACGGCTTGGAGAGAACGGGAGGTAAGGCTTATCTCCCCACCAGACAGCTCCGACCTACCACATAAATCCTAACCACAGTAACCCCCCCCCCGACTAGAAGACCACACCTGCTCCCCATCACCGGGGTAACAGACCACCAAAGAGGGAAAAGGAATAGGACCGCACCCAACCGCAGGTACCTATACCCCCTCAACCTCCGCCCCCACCAGGCCTGGCAACCTAGGTATAAGACCAGGGAAAAACCCAAACCGGGAACCTTTCCTCCCCCCCCCGCCTTACCTCATCTAAAAGGCGAACCCCTGACCTCCTCCACCCAAGGGCTCAGTTCCCCCGGCGAACGATAGGCCACCAACAAACCAGCACACAACCAATCCTTCCACCCCAGACCCACCCAAACCTCCCCCCCCAATAGCCCCGTATACATAACAAGGCACTCGGCCACTAAACACTACAGATGCCCTCGGAGTAGACCCACCCAAAAACACGACCGGACAATATGAGCACCAAACTGACAGGCATTTCCATCAATTGCAAGGGCCTTAACAACCCGGCAAAGAGACACCGACTAATGAGATGGGCAAACCGCTCAAACGCAGACATAATTCTGTTTCAAGAAACCCATTTTACACAGACCAAACCCTTCCCTCTAATTAATCCTACACTACCGGGAATGCCATATGGCAAACTCCCCTACAACTAAACAAAACGGAGTAGCTATTCTGATGCGGAAAACTTGCCCACTCAGCACTAGACAAGTTATAAAAGACCCACAAGGCAGGTTCATCACACTCATGGGACAGGCAGGACACAACCTATATGCCATCACCTCACTATACGCCCCAAACACCCCGGATAAAATGTTCTGGGATACTTTCCAAGCCCACCTAGCCCTAACCCCAGGCCACCTTAAATTCATAGGCGGAGACTGCAACGCCATGATGTCTCCATCAATAGACAGACACAGAACAAGAAAACTCCCAAACCCCACAACCAAAATAGACAAACTTTTTTACAAGATTTTGTGCTGCGACAGACTGGTAGACATCAGGCGACTGCTCCACCCGACTACCAGGGATTACACATTTTATTCCCACCCACACAACTCGTACTCCTGCATTGACCTCTTTCTGACTTCACCCTCCCTCACACACATGATCCAAACTGCCAACATAGGCAACATCACATGGTCAGACCATGTAGACATCACAATAACAATTAAGGTCCCCGACGTAGCCAGACCATGGTCCTTGAAACTTAACCCCACACTACTACACAACCCGCTGACGACAGAAGCAATACGAACAGAACTAACAAACTACTTCACACTAAACATGCCTTCGGCGCCCTCACCAGGCATACTGTGGGCAGCCCATAAGGCAGTCATAAGAGGCAAAATAATAAGCCTAGCATCACATCACTGAGGGAGAGATGGGAGGTATGGGGAGGAACTGAGGGAGGTATGGGGGGGAACTGAGGGAGGTATGGGGGGGAACTGAGGAGAGGAGGGGGAAACTGAGGGAGAGATGGGGGAGAAAACTGAGGGAGAGATGGGGGAGAAAACTGAGGGAGGTATGGGGGAGAAAACTGAGGAGAGAGGGGGAAATTGAGGGAGGTATGGGGGGAGAAAACTGAGGGAGGTATGGGGGGGAGAAAACTGAGGGAGAGATTGGAGGGGGGAAACTGAGGGAGAGATTGGAGGGGGGAAACTGAGGGAGGTATGGGGGGGAGAAAAGTGAGTGTGGGATGGGGAAAGAAAACCGAGGGAGAGATGGGGGGAAAGAAAATAGTGGGGAGGGAGGGGGGCCGACATACACACAGCACCCCTGCCCTACACATATCACCCCACACAAACACACACACACACACATCACCCCACACACACACCCCACCCACACACATACATCACCCCACACACACACACACACACACACCACCCCACACACACACCACCCCACATCACCCCACACACACACATCACCCCACACACAAACACATACACTGTAGCCCTCAATGCAGTGTGTGTACACTCAGCAGTCTGTCTGTGTGTGTACACTCAGCAGTCTCTGTGTGTGTGTGTGTGTGTGTGTACTCAGCAGTCTGTGTGTGTGTACTCAGCAGTCTGTGTGTATTTAGCAGTCTGTGTGTGTGTACTCAGCAGTCTGTGTGTGTATTTAGCAGTCTGTGTGTGTGTGTGTGTGTGTGTGTGTGTGTGTGTACTCAGCAGTCTGTGTGTGTGTGTGTGTGTGTGTATTCAGCAGTCTGTGTGTGTGTGTATTTAGCAGTCTGTGTGTGTATTTAGCAGTCTGTGTGTGTATCAGCAGACTGTGTACTCAGCAGTCTGTGTGTGTATTCAGCAGTCTGCTAAATACACACACAGACAGACTGCTAAATACACACACAGACAGACTGCTGAGCACACACACAAACTGCTTAATACACACACAGAGATGTTAATTAGTTCGGACAACTGTATGAGTTGTTTTTTTTAAACTTAAACCTCAGTATTCAGGTTTAATTGCCGTTTTGGCACTTTGAGGGAAAAAAATTGGCATGTATTACAGTTTGGGCACTCGGGTTCAAAAAGGTTCGCCATCACTGGCCTATACACTCCCTCACCCCCCCCTCCCCCACAACCCCATTGAAGACTCCAACAGATGGAGCCTCTCTACCACACTTCATCCTTAACGTTATTTATAATTTAATTTGATTTTTCCTTATTTTTCTAACCTTCAATTTCTGCTTCTTTTGCTGTTCCAATGCTACCTACAGTTGCATTCAAACTTGTTTAGCTTTGTTTAATTGTATAAAAACTTGACAGAACAGAACTGCATAGAAAGAAACTAAAGATGCACCACCAGACAACATCCCGCTCTCTACAAACTCTTCTGTATAATGATGTACTGATGAAATGTTTGAACTTTGGCTTTTGCATAAGCCCATGCATGCATTACCTTTGCACGACACTCATGTGCTTGTCAATTCTGCCATTTGAAAAATAAAGAATGACAAAAAAGAAAAACATTTTTTTTTTTTTTTTTTTTTAAATATACACCATAATGACTCTCCACACTCTTCCCTGCTTCCTACACTTGCTCATTACAAAGAAAACTCTGCCATCTGGTGAGCTTTTTGGGAATATGCGGAGAGATGTGCTTGGCTACCAGCTACAGATTAGGCCTGTGCTGGGGGAATATGTTGTAAAAATACTTTTGATTGTGTGAGAATCTCACAGTAAAGCAGTATCATGCACATTATTTGCTTAAAAATGTCTTGATGACATGAGTCTTTTACACATCTGGTCTTATTTGCATAGTAGGGAACCCAATTCAAATATTCTTTTCATGTGGATATTGAAATTACCCTCAGTGTGAAAAGACAGCTAACTGGGGGATATGTCAATAGTTACTAAGGAATACAAATTGTTATCAGATGCATTATGCTGTGCTAGGGAACTCCTACTATGGAGCCTTCACTACGGCATTATACTGTATGATGATCACATTAACGTATTCAGGGTAATTCTTAGATGATTTATTCACTCGCAATGCTCGCTATTCAGCTAATATTTCTGTCTGTTTTTCTTAAGTTTGTTAATAGTAGATTTATAGGGCTCACATACGTATCTTCTGTCATTGGCCTGGTTTACAGAATCATATCAGTGATAGGTGGGTCACTTTCAATTTTCTATAATTGAAAGATAATTGTTGTCCAGATCCAATTTGGTCCTCCATGTTTCAGGTCACTCCACAATATATTCATTCATGTTATTTGCTTTATTATGCATTAGGCCACTTGTTTAGGACTCCTGAATTTTGGTTGGTTAGTTGATCCACAACATTCAAGATGGGTTTTTGTATTTATATTTAATCTTCTGTTTCTATGTCCATCACTCACTATGTATGTTATGTTTTCATTTTACAGGTTATGGGCTGCTCAGCATTCAGTGCATTATTATTATTATTGTTATGTTATTTATATAGTGCCATCAAATTCTGCAGCGCTTTACAATGGATGGACAAACAGACATGTAGTTGTAACCAGACAAGTTGGACACACAGGAACAGAGGGGTTGAGGGCCCTGCTCAATGAGCTTACATGCTAGAGGGAGTGGGGTAAAATGACACAAAAAGATAGTATTAGACTAGTGATAGTTGTAGAAGAGGAATCAGTCAGGAGCTATTAAAGGACCACTATAGTGCCAGGAAAACATACTCGTTTTCCTGGCACTATAGTGCCCTGAGGGTGCCCCCACCCTCAGGATCCCATTCCCGCCGGGCTGGATGGCAAGGAAAGGGTTAAATCTTACCTTTTTTCCAGCGTCGGGCAGGGAGCTCTCCGCCTCCTCTACGCCTCCTCTCCTCCTCTTCGGCTGAATGCGCATGCACGGCAGGAGCGGCGCGCGCTTTCAGCCTGTCTCGTAGGAAAGCATTCATTATTGTGATTTTCACAGTGAGAAGCATGCAAACGCCTCTAGCGGCTGTCAATGAGACAGCCACTAGAGGCTTTAGAGGCTGGATTAACCCTATAAACATAGCAGTTTCTCTGAAGAAGTGGGTTTTTAACATTTTTTTTTGAAGGAGTGGAGACTGGGTGAGCATCTAACGGAGGAGGGAAGCGAGTTCCACAGGAAAGGTGCAGCCCTCGAGAAATCTTGAAGGCGAGCATCAGAGGTGGGAGTACGGACAGAAGATAGACGTAAGTCTTCAGCAGATCGTAAGGGCCTAGACGGGACATACTTGTGTATAAGGGAGGATGGATTGGTGGGAGCAGTATTATGCTTATGCTACCTTGTACCTTGCTGGATAAGTAGGTCATTTTATAAAGTAATACTTATGTCCGAGTCCATGATCTGGAACCCTCGCTGATTCTAAACAACATACCCGATATTAACAAATCCAGGTATGTCACTTTTCTGCTATTTACATCTTCTCTACCATATGTTTCATCCTCCTGTTAGTATGGTTACTGGCTACCAGGGAATTAGGAGTCCAGTAGATTCTAATTCCTCAGGCCTCTATGCCTTATGTTAGTGGTCCTGCAAGGCCAACACCCACCCTCATACTGGAAGGTACTTCGCCCATCGGCCCAACTTATAGTTATTTTCCTTGCATGGTGGCTTAGATAGACCCATTCTATCTTATGCTTTAAAACTCACCAAGAGGCCAACACCCCGCCACAACATTCGGTGACCACAAAATCCCCTCTGACCAAAGCATGGATAGAGCCTCTCATGCCGCTAAGCAAATAGTAGGGCCTCATCTGTCACTAAATTAGTGAATATTTCACCACTTGGCATTAGCTAGTAAGCCAGTACTCTATAGGGGTTAGCTCTAATTATTACTTTACACTTTACATTTTAGTATGTCTCAAGTCCTAGAAGGTGGTAAAGAATTATCTCTCCCTAGCACCCCTGGTCCTGTACGCCTACATGCAGAGTGGACAAGGCTAGTCCTGCTTCCATTAGGTCATGGACTATTCCAGCAGAATATACCATACTCTGCAACAGCCAGAAAGGTACTAATGCTGATAACACTGATGCTGGAGAAGGCCCTAGTGGTTCTAACATATCAGACCTTCACCCCATGATGTCTTTGGTCTTATCCTCCATTGGTCAGACCACTACTGACCTGACAGGACTTCCTACCGCACCACCGGGTAATTAATTGTCTTCCATGAATGCCCCACATGTTGTTAATCCTGCTCATATGGTTCCTGGAAGGCAAAGATGTAAATCTAGTGTCGCTCTAGGATATTGTTGATAATAGGACATTCATATGGGGATTTGTCTGCTGTATTGAAAGCTAAGGATCCCAGACTAAATAGGAAACTATCCATTCCAGAATTTGTGTTGGCTTTTGGGATTAACAAAGACATTCTCTACTCTGCTTATCCTCATAGGAGAGAGGAGTTTGATCTGTATTTGTGCAAGCTGGTGGACTTGGGGCACAAATATGGGGGTTCAGGGTTTTACGATTACCACTGGTCTTTAACGGCAAAGGCTTCTGGAGCAGTCAAGCACTAAGCCTTATTAGTCACATAGAGGTAAGTAAGCCTCCGACAGGTTTCTGATCACCGTATAACATGTCAGATCGGTCAAGGTTCAATAACCTAGCTGGATTATCCCCTTACTAAGGTGAGGGGGCTTTCGGAAGGCTGCTTTTAGCATGAAAGTAAGGGAGCTCACTTAAGATGTGTCTTTTCTCCATGGCCACCGCTCTCCTTGACTTGGAGTATTTTATGACCAGGTCATACGGTGAAATGTTTCTCAGACAACCAGGCTACGTGACACATAATGAACAAGGGGCGCTCATCGTCACTGACCATAATGAGATTCCTCAGGAGATTGACTTGGCTAGCTACTTGTAATCCATTTTTCTTGGTGTGTATTCATGTTCCTGGTATACAAAATGTCACTGCTGATAATTTATCTCCGTTTCATTTTCAGGCATCTCACAAAACCCTCCCTACTGCCTCACCACTAGCTACAACCACAGTTAAAATGCCATGCAGAACTTGGAACAGCGGTGTACATACCGCGGTTGCAGGGGTTTGCAGCTGCGACCGGGCCCGCCACTCCAGGGGGCCCAGCCTCCCTGCGGACCCCTGTGACCGGGTATCCGCTGCCATCATCCTCTGCGGCCCTGGCCCACGCGGCAAACCGCCGGGGCTGCCGTCCAATAGGTCCATCAGGTGGCCCATGACCCGATGGATGTGGATTGTCAGGGGGCCTGGTCAGCGTTGGGCGCTTTAACAGCGTGACCGGGCCCCCTGTGATGACATCACAAGCTGGGAGGAAGTGACCGCACGTCACTCCTCCCAGCTAACACTGAGAGCCACGCGGGAGGAAGCCGAGTGAGTCAGAGTGAGAACTCTGACTCCCATTCACCTGAGCCACCACTGGACCCCAGGGAAAGTCACCCTCCTGCACCTTAAAGGTAGGAAACAGGAGGGTGACTTAAACATTTTGTGTGTGTTTGTATGTATGTATGTCTTTGTATGTGTGTGTGTCTGCCTGTTTGTATGTATGTCTTTGTATGTGTGTGTGTGTGTGTCTGCCTGTATGTGTGTGTGTGTGCTTGTCTGTTTGTATGTATGTGCGTCTTGTGTGTGTCTGTGTGCCTGTCTGTTTGTATGTATGTGCGTCTTGTGTGTGTGTCTGTGTGTCTGTTTGTATGTATGTGCATCTTGTGTGTGTGTCTGTGTCTGCCTGTGTCGTCGTGTGTGTCTGTGTCTGCCTGTTTTTTTATGTATGTGTCGTGTGTGTCTGTGTCGTGTGTGTCTGTGTCTGCCTGTTTTTTTATGTATGTGTCTTTGTATGTATGTGTCATGTGTGTGTGTGTCTGTCTGTGTGTGTCTGTATGTGTGCCTCTGTCTTTATGTGTGTGTGTGTGTGTCTGTATGTGTGTCTCTGTCTTTATGTGTGTCTGTATGTGTGCCTCTGTCTTTATGTGTGTGTGTATGTGTGCCTGTCTGTTTGTATGTGTCTGTGTGTCTGTCGAGAGGGGAATAGGGAGGGGAGGGGTCCCCCATGGTTTGTGTTTACGCCATTGACTTGGAAAATAAGGTTTCTTAATTTCTCAAACTTTTTTTGATTTTATTCATATTAAATTATGTTTCTTATATAAATATTTGATTTGAAATAAAAGCTCTATTCATCCTGAACAAAATGATATATGATAAGTGTGGGTGCACATAATATGAAAGAGATAAATTAGGTTGAATAGACATATAGCGCAAATTCCAGGTTTTGTTTTGGTTCATAACTTGTACAATTGCCTTCCATCCATAAGGGGCTAATTTAACCCCTTAAGGACTGAGCCAATTGTACAAGTTGTGATTAAAACAAAACGTAAACAAAACCTTGAATTTGCGCTATATGTCTGTTCAGGGCCGTCTCTAATATGAATAGGACCTTTTCTTGGGCCGCCTGGGCCCTGTCACTGCACCCTCCCTCCCCATTACGCCCAACCCGCAATCACACTGACAGACATACTGACACATACACACACAGCTAGACACATTAAAACATTCGCAGATACATACTGACACACACATACACTGACACAAAAATATATACTGGCAAACATTGACACACATTCAGACATACTGATACACACAGACACATACATACTCACAGACACATACACTGACAGATATATTGACACAGACACATACACTGACAGGCGTATTGACATACACAGACATACTGACATACACACACACACACTGGAACACAGTGAGACATACTGACATACACACACAGACATACTGACATACAAACACACAGACATACACACAGTATGTCTGTGTGTGTTAGTATGTCTGTGTGGTGTGTTAGTATGTCTGTGTGTGTGTATGTCAGTATGTCTGTGTATGTCAGCATGTCTGTGTGTGTTAGTATGTCTGTGTGTGTATGTCAGTATGTTTGTGTGTGTATATGTCTGTGTGTGTATGTCAGTATGTGTGTGTGTATGTCAGTGTGTGTGTATGTCTGTGTGTGTGTGTGTATGTGTCAGTATGTCTGTGTGTGTGTGTATGTCAGTATGTCTGTCATAGACACACACAGACATACTGACATACATACACAAACAGACATACTGACACAGACATACTAACACACACACATACTGACACACAAACACATACTAACACACACACAGACATACTAACACACACACATACTAAAACACACACACAGACATACTAACACACACAGGCATACTAACACACACACACAGACTAACACACACACAGACATACTAACACACACACACACAGGCATACTAACAAACACACACATACAGACATACTAACAAACACACACATACAGACATACTAACAAACACACACACACACATACTAACACACACAGACATACTAACACACACAGGCATAATAACACACACACACAGACATACTAACAAACACACACAGACATACTAACACACACACACATACAGACATACTAACACACACACACACACACCGACATACTAACACACACAGGCATACTAACACACACAGGCATACTAACACACAGGCATACTAACACACATACACAGACATACTAAACACACACATACTGACATACATTTAGCTACCCTCCAGGTTCTTACCTTTTTATGGAGGGTGGTTTCCCTGGGGTCCAGTGGCAGGCTGAGGCAGATGGGAGTTCTTCTCTGGAACTCCCCTCCTCCCTGCCTTCCTCCTCCCGCGTGGCTATCTCCGGTGGGAGGAAGTGACACGCGGTACTCACTTCCTCCCAGCCGGTACAGGAAGGGGCCCGGTCGCGCTGTTTAAGCGTCACAGCGCCCAACTGGGCCCCTTCTGCCACATGCCCACAGGGTGGCCCTTAGTGCATGGGCCACCCGGGGGCTTCCTTAGTTGGCGGGCCGGTGCCGCTGCACTGCCGGCTGCCAGGTACATGGGGGCTGCTGAAATCGCGGGGCCCACGGGGCGGCTACTCTGGGGCCCCCCCAGGAGCAACTGGGCCCGGGGCAGCTGCCCCGTTTGCCCCGCGCTAAAGATGGCCCTGTGTCTGTTCAAGCATAATTCATCTCTTAAATGGAACATCAAGGTTAGCATTAATGTCTTTTCTCTCCTTGTACTTTAGAATTTTTTGTCCTATCCAATCTTTCTACTTTCTTTTTTGCTTCATTTAGAATCTCTTCATTATATCCTCTTTCTCTATGACTTTTTGACTTTGTTCTGTAAAACCTTGATGTTCCATTTATTTGTCAATATTCAGGGGGGCATAACTATAAAATTCAAAATATTATCAAAAAAACATTGGCCAATACTTGCGGATGATCCTATTTTAAACAATATTCTCACCAACACACCTAGGATAGTACATAAAGGTGTCCCTAATCTAAAAAGAATTTTAGTAAATAACGTCCTAGATGAACCTAAAAAACAAGGTAATCATTTTTTAAATCAACAAAAAGGTTTCTTTAGATTGCAGTGCATGTATCAAAACACAAAATAAAAAAGAACATGTAAAAGAATTCACCGTGAATGGAACTACATATAAAATGAAAGAAGGAATTGCATGCAGTTCAAAAAATATAATTTATATGCTCACTTGCACGTGTGGACTAAATTATATAGGACGTACAACGAGATCCCTATAAACACGCATAAGCGAACATATATACAATATCAAGAGACAGTATGCACTACATCAAGTTTCGGTACATTTTAAACAATATCATGGGGCAGATCCCATACATTTAAGTTTTGTAGGGATCCAACAAATTCAAAAGACATGGAGAGGTGGTGATTTTAATGATAAAATAGGAAAAGCTGAAATGAAGTGGATCTTTGAATTGAACACCATGATCCCACATGGCCTAAACAATGATTTCGAAATATGCCATTTTTAAAAATAACTAGATTTTTAGTGATTTGGAAATTATTTTTTTTAAATCATTTAAAAAAAAAAGAAAATATTTTTAAGTTTTAACATTCAAGACATTACTCTACCCCTCCATATTTCTTTAGTCTGTATGCTCTGTATATGCACATTTATATGTATATTTATTATTAAATTGCAATATGTATTAAACTCTTCTGCACTGTCTATTCACGTCTGAACTTTTTCACTATTAAGTCCCACATGGTTTGCACTGAAAGGCGGTAATTTATATCTTTAAGACAGAAATTAGTGAAATTTTGGGGAATTTTTTGCAATATTGAGACTAACCCTTGCTTTTGTTCTTCCTTTTTTCCATACATAACAAGCAGGAATTATACAATACTACATCAAAGAAGTTGTATTTACTGTTGTTATTGTCAATATATGTTGAAATTATTTGATCAGCAATAAGAGTCTCATTTACATTTTTAACTCATTTTATGTTTAAGTTTTTTAAAATATATTTCTTCCATGCATAGTTACTGTGCATACATTATATAGATGCTATTCCTATGTAATATTGATCCTTTTATGTAAGTAAAATGGATGTCATGATTTGTACTTTTTAAGGCACAATGTCACTTTAAGGGCGAAAGCCTTTTTTTAGATGAATTTGTAAAACAGGCTGTTTTGTATGAACATTTCTCTCATTTGATGTAATTAAGTATAACCTTTTATTGTTATTCTATTATGAAGTAATCTGTACATTTTTATGTCAGAATTACATTGATTTTAACAAGCATTAAACTGCAATTGGGACAATTTAGAAACAACCTATCATGAGGGACTTTGCCATTTATATGCCCATAACCAAGATGGTGGCTATGAACACGTCCCGAGGAAGCCGCATCACGGTGAAACGCGTTGACGTCACGTAAGGGGAGGAGCTTGTTGTGCACGGAACTCGGAGCTGACTTTTGGAGATTCCAACAAACCATCAGTTCTGCATACTAACCGAGCCCGGAGAGCGGAGCGCAGCTTGTCTGCTACCCCACTATTGAAAAGCTAAAGCAGTGAGTTACAGCATATGCTGTTTAAACTCACCACCATATTCAATAAGGGGCCAATCACCCTCCTTATCTATTACCCTTTTATTATATACTTTGTTTTGTATTGATGTTTTAAGTCTTTGCATGTAGCAGACAATAAACCTATGTCATTTTTTCATTCATCTTTTATTTCACATATTTGAAGCACTTTATTATTGAGATGCTATATAAGTGCTAAGAGGTTCTATTTAATTGCTGGGAAGTACACTCCTTATTAGTGTTAACCATCTGCACTATTATTGTATATTTTCTCTTTCTCTTTGCATATAATTATACCATTCGGAGAAATCATCAAATAAGTGGAAAGTTTGTATTCCATTTCTTTTATTGTCTTTACATTGGTGTTCCTTTTTGCTCCACTCATTTTTTTCACAGTATTTCTTGTTGGTAGTTTTTGGGAATTGCAGCAGAGTGTGAAGCGATTTTTAGCACCTTAAGTCTGATTTAGCACCCAGACTGTGTTTTAATTTCTTATTATTCCTAAATTAAGTAATTTTATTCATTGCAATTTGAGGGACCAGACTGACAACCCAGGCCGAAAGTCCAGAGAATTTAATTTGCAAACACTGTATTTAACCTTGTAACTTTCTATGACACCCTAAAACCTGTACATGAGGGGTACTGTTTTACTCGAGAGACTTGGCTGAACACAAATATCAGTGTTTCAAAACAGTAAAACATATCACAGCGATGATATTGTCAGTTAAAGTGATTTTTTTTTTTTTTTTAATTTTTCACACCCAAACGGCACTTTCACTGACAATATAATTGTTGTGATATGTTTTGAAACACTAATATTTGTGTTCAGCAAAGTCTACTGAGTATAACAATACCCCCAATGTACAGGTTTTATAGTGTTGGTTTTTTTAAAGTTACAGGGTCAAATAGAAGGGTCAAATATTTTTACATTGAAAAGGTTGGTTATGTTGCCTTTGAGAGCGTATGGTAGCCCAGAAATGAGAATTACCCCCATATGGCATACCATTTGCAAAAGAAGACAACCCAATGTATTGCAAATGGGGTATGTTCAATCTTTTATAGTAGTCACTTAGTCACAAACACTTGCCAAAATTAGCATCCAATTTCGTTTTTTGCAATTTTCACACACAAACAAATATCAATGCTAACTTTGGCCAGTGTTTGTGACTAAGTGGCTACTAAAAAAGACTGGAGATGCAACCCAGGGTATTCAATATGGGGTATCTCCAGTCTTTTTTAGTAGCCACTTAGTCACAAACACTGGCCAAAGTTAGCATTGATATTTGTTTGTGTGTGAAAATTGCAAAAAACGAAATTGGATGCTAATTTTGGCAAGTGTTTGTGACTAAGTGGCTACTAAAAAAGACTGGAGATACCCCATATTGAATACCCTGGGTTGCCTATTTAAAAAAAAATGTACATGTGAGGTGTGATTCAGAGATTTATGACAGATAACAGTGTTACAATGTCACTATTGATAAATTTTAAAAATATATATTTTGAAACAGCAATTTCCTACTTGTACTTATAGCCCTATAACTTGCAAAAAAAGGAAAAAAAAAAGCCATAAACATTGGGTGTTTTTTTAAACTCAGGACAAAATTTTGAAGCTATTTAGCAGTTTTTTTTTCATTAGCTTTCCTAGGTAAGTAAAATATTTTTCAAATAAAAGTAAAAAAACGTGTTTTTTTTTCAATTTTTTTACCATATTTTATTTTAAAAAAAGTAAATTATATGACATGATACAAATAATGGTATGTAAAGAAAGCCCCTTTTTGTCCTGGAAAAAAAAAATATATAATTTGTATGGGAACCGTAACTGAGAGAGCGGAAAATTACAGCTAAACACAAACACCACAAAAGTGTTAAAACAGCTCTGGTCCTTAATGTACAACATAGCCAAAACAGTCCGGTCCTGAAGGGGGTTAAAGAGTGACTTGTTTACAAATGGTTTAACCCCAAAGTTGTCCAAATGGTGCCGTTAGCCTGGCCCCAGCTTCAATAGGGAAGCCTTAGACTTGGAGGCAGTTGTAGTTAGAGCGTTCAAGTCCAAGGCTTCCTCAGTGAAGCTGTGGACTGAGGCGATGAAAGAGGTTTTGTTTTTTTGACAACTTTGAAATGGCTTAATCTAGTCAAGTAAGCCAGCACCCACGACCTCAATTGAGATGAAGTTGTTGTGGTGGTCATTTAAGCTGTTAGTGCAATGAAAAAAACAACAACAACTTTATTATACCTGAGGAGCTGCTAATAAATATCTGGGGATGTACATTCTGAAAGGTTTGCTTGGCATCATCTGTTGCTGATGTCAGATGCTGCACCCACGGATCGTTTAGCATAGTTTAATTACAGCCCAGCAGCGAGAGGTTCTGCATGCTGATTGGATAGAGTGGGTGCCACAGAAAGGATATACCAGAACGGTGAAGGGTAAGGTACTTTGGAATTCATTGACTTAGGAATTGTTACGACTTATCTGTCGTTACATAGCCACTTTAAATGTATCCCTTTTTATAAAGTAAGAACACAGGAGGTATGTAATAGTAATACAATTTCACATAATGAAGCCCATGGAGCAACACAGGAGGGGAGTGGGCCTTGACAGGGCCAGAGAGTTGGCAGGTGAAGTTAAGGTCAAGGGGTGTGGAAAAGTAATGTCTGGACAGGGGGGGGAGGAGAATAAGGGTTTAAACAGCCAATTTGGTGAACTGGCCTTTTTAATCAAAATCACACTTGCTTGATACTTGTCAGGTTTGTGTGGTCTGTTCTTTTTCTTGCAGGGATGGCTTCTGCCGAAGAAATCTTGGCCGGTGTGAGAAGAATGGTGGAAGAGAAGGGGATGGTGTGGCTGCAGGATCAACTGGGGGTCCCGAGCACGTCTGCTCCCCCCCACTGCGGTGTCGGAGAGGAGGCCGACCAGGAGGGCACGTCCGCCCCAACGACTCAGCCCGGGAGCACCGCCAGCGGCGAGGAGGAGGAGGAGTCCAGCGCCGCAAAGTGGGGAAAAGGCGGCCCAGGCGGAAGGACGGGCCTCAAGAGTCGGAGTGCGCCGGGCGGGCGCTAGTCGGAAGCCCGCCGGTGGGAGAAGGCCCCGCCGCAAGTCTGCGGGCGGGAGGCAGAAGGACACGGCTGGATCCTGTACAGCTGGGATGGCAGCCAGGCAGCAGGGCCGTGATGGCGGTGAGTCCGCCCCTAGTGGTGATACTGAGGGGCAGGAGGATGGGGTGCTTGAGGACAGCTCGACGCCAGCGCCCCCTCAGGTGACAGGTGGAGAGGCAGATGGCAGGTCAGGGACGGGCTTAACCCTTACAGGGAATAGGTCCAGGACAGCGGTGACAGGGGCAGCAGCGTCTCCGGGCAGACGGGAATTGCGAGGGGGGGTGAATCCCTGCCCTCAGGAAGTTGCCGGGATGAGAGGAGAGGAGACGGCAGGTCAGCGACAGGAGGTTGCAGGGACATGGAGGAGCCGCAGGGGCTGAGGAGGAAGGAGACATGCAGAGGGGTCAGAGGCGAGCGGGAGCCCCCTATGGGCCGTTCTCAGGCGCAGCAGGACAGGAGCTGGGCCAGGAGGCGAGGAGTGAGTAGCGAGCGGCGCAGTAAAGGGGACAGGAGCAGCACCCAGAGGAGGTCAGCAGAGCAGGGGAGGAGCAGGGACAGGAGCCAGTCCAGGAGCCACCGGAGCAGGCAGAGGTCATGCACCAGGGAACGGAGGCTAAGATGTAGGCGCAGTGCTTCCAGTTCATCGGGCGGGAGTTTAAAGGACCCGCAGAGGAGGTCTTACGGCCGGGACGGTCAGGCAGCGAGACAGCGTAGCGATAGTGACAGGAGGAAGGAACGCCGGGAGGAAAGGCGGGTAGGACAACACGTGGACAGACTACCCAGGTTATGTTTTCCCGGCAGGTCGAGGAGCGTGACACCTACGGTCCCGAGGAGAGGCCAGGCGGAAAGGAGTCGGCGGCAACAGGAGTCTCCGGAGCCTGAAATGGCAGACGGAAGGACAGCAACCCTGCGGCCGGCCACGGTCGGGGGCACTGGCGGTGAGTCACGAAGTACACCACACACTGGGTCCTTATTGGGTTGCTTAAAATCTTTCATTAACTCCTGGGCGGGAGATGAGGGGTCAACCCCGCAGTTTGGTAGGGTATGGTCGCCAGAGGACGGGGGAGATAAAGAACAAGGGGCGGAGAGGATGGTGACACATAAGTCGGGTGCCGTCGAAACGGGGGACGGTGGGTCGGGAACCGGAAAGGCAGTCGGGTCTGGCCAACAGGTGGTCGGGGGTGGTGAGATAGCGGACGTGGCACGGCAAAACGTGCATGTGTCCTTCGCGGGACCACTAGGATGTCACCTGAAAGCGGAGGTAAAAGAAAAAATTGGGAAAGGGGAATTCATAGAAATCTTCTCCTTACTTCCGCTCGAGGAATTTCTCGACTTGAAGGACGCTAAAAAAGAAGAGGAGAAAAAGCGGCGGTATCGGAAGATACCCAAGACTTTTGGGAATTGGCTCAGAGCGTAGTCGGGAAAAGCACCCAGAACGATGTTCGCAGCTGTTTTGTTATTTGGACGGGATAGGGGACGCTTACAGGACTTATGGGGGATTAGCATGGTGGCGGTACGACGAACAATTCCGCCAACGGTTGGCATCGAATCCGAGTATGAGGTGGGATCAGATGGACCTGCCTTTATGGATGAGAATAATGATGGCCCAGAAAAATGCGCCCTTTCAAGGGACGGCCGGTACGGCCACGGGAAGCGCTGAACCGGCCGGACAGAAGAAGGGGTTCTGTTGGCTGTTCAATGAAGGGCAGTGCAAATGGGGGGCATCGTGTAGATTTAAACATGAATGTTCCGGATGCGGGGGAAATCATGGAGTCAACAGGTGTTTTAAGAAAGGAAATCCGTCCCCGCCGATAGAAGATTTAAGGGTGTCTCCGCTGGGGGTGGTCCCTAAAAAGGAGGAAGGGGAATTTCGCCTGATACATCACTTATCGCACCCACGGGGGTCATCGGTAAATGATGATATCGACGCGGCGCTGTGTTCCGTATCCTATGCATCATTCGATCATGCGGTCGAGTTGGTTCGGAGAGCGGGACACGGTGCACTGATGGCAAAGGTGGACGTGGAAGCAGCATTTCGGCTGCTCCCCATTCATCCGGGTTGTCACCACCTTTTGGGGTGCTTGTTCGAAGGGGGTTTCTTCATAGACCTGTGTTTACCGATGGGCTGTTCCATCTCATGTTCCCATTTTGAAAAGTTTAGCACCTTTTTGGAATGGGTGGTACGATGTGAGTCGGCTGGGGGATCAATCGTGCATTACCTCGATGATTTCTTGTGTGTAGGGCCGGAAGGATCTGAGCGGTGTGGCCAGATATTGAGGGTGTTTCAATGGATAGCACACTCTTTTGGGGTTCCTTTGGCAGGGGATAAGACGGTTGGCCCCACCTCATGCCTTAGTTTCCTCGGCCTGGAGATTGACTCTGTAAAAGGTGAATGCAGACTGCCCGCGGACAAGCTACTTAAGCTTTGTCAGCTAGTGGACACAGCGTGGCATGCGAGAAAAGTGACTTTGCGAGGGCTGCAGTCGCTATTGGGGAGTCTTAATTTTGCATGCAGGGTGATTCCGATGGGCAGAGTTTTTTGTCGACGGCTGGCCCAGGCGACGAGTGGTGTGCGGTTTCCGAATCATTACGTGAAAGTTTCGGCGGATATGAGAGCGGACCTGGGGGTTTGGAAAAGGTTTCTAAGGGAATTTAACGGTATAGTGTTTTTTCGGGAGCCGGGAGTTTCCTCCAAGGACATAGGCTTGTTTACAGACGCCTCCGGGAGCGTGGGGTTTGGGGCTTATTTAGCGGGGCAATGGTGCGCCGAGGAGTGGCCGGCGGAGTGGAAAACGAGCTCGCTGATAAGGAACCTCGCGTTCCTAGAATTTTTCCCGGTGGTAGTAGCGGTGGCGTTATGGGGAAAGCAGCTCGCAAACAAAAAAGTAGTATTTTACTCAGATAACATGGCAGTGGTCCAGGCTATCAATGGGTTGTCGGCATCATCTCCTGCAGTGATACGGTTATTAAGGCACTTGGTACTTTTATGTATGTCTAGCAAAATAGTGTTCAGGGCAAGGCATGTTCCAGGTTTCTTGAATATAGTAAGCAAAAAAAGGGGGATGATCTGCTGAACCAATCATAAATAAAACAACATAGCGTATAACTGTGTATGATGACAAATTGTAGCAGTTATATTCACAAATGGCCACTCACACTTTTGCTGAAGTTTGCAAGCCTTGAATATTTTCCTTTTCAAAATAGGAATTCCAAATCCTCTGTCTGGGTTAAAATCTCCATAGATATATTGGCATGTATGTGCTCAGGAAAGAAATGTATATAAAAGAATATAAGATGCACATTCAGAGTGAAGTACAAAAAAGTATTTAATAACTTAAATCAAGATATAAAATCATCAGTGTAGTCCCTCTATGTCACCACCAGGGGTCCTACGCGTTTCATCCAACCAAATAGGACTTCCTCAGGGACTTGTATGGTGTGTGATCAACAGGTACAAATAAACAAAGAGGAAGTCTTTTGGGATACTATTGGAAATCTTATCCTATACAGGAAAGTTCCTTTCTGTTGATATAAATTAAGCACTTATTACACTGTGGTGGGTGTTCACACACATTGTTTCTTTCTGTATTCTTGAATATAGTGGCTGATGCGCTTTCTCGTTCACAGTGGGAACGTTTTCGGGAAGCAGCGCCGGAGGCACAAGAGGAAGGATTGGCATGTCCGGCAGAAATGTGGCAGCTCGGGACATCATGCTTGGGGAGTTCATAAAGAATTCCCTGGCACCGGGCACCTGGGCGGCATATGTGAAGGTTTGGCACGAATGGGAAGTGTCGGTGGCACAAATGGGAGGGGACTGTTCAGAGGAACAACGGTTAGATATACTGTTATGGGTGCTATGTCGACTATTTTCCAGGAAGGCTTCACCAGCTATGGTTGACAGGCACATGTCGGCGTTGGCCTTCCTATTTAAGTTTAATGGATGGGAGGATATAACGAAACATTTCTTGGTCAGGCAAGCCATAAGAGGTTTTCGGAGGGGTAAGAAATCGGTGGATACGAGGAGGCCAGTGTCGTTCGCGGTGCTGCAAGGACTAGTGGAGGTTCTACCGGCATTATGTTATTCCAAATATGAAGTTGTGTTGTTTTCCGGGGCGTTTGCCTGGGCATTCTTCGGGGCATTCCGTATTGGGGAGCTGCTTAGCACCAACAAAGCAGGGGTTGGTGGGATTCGGTTGGGGGATGTGACCATTGGTGAAGATAAGGTACAGGTCAAGTTGTGCCGCTCAAAGACGGACATATTCGGCAAAGGAAGCTTGGTAACATTGTTCAAATTGCCAGGGTCTAGGGTTTGCCCAGTGGCTTGTGGTGCCGAATTCTTGGAAGTCCGCCCCGAGAAGGAAGGCTGTTTCTTCATCCATGCTGACGGTAAGGCTTTGTCCCGTTTTCAGTTTGTTAGGATATTTTGTGCAGGATTGGGTAAGCTGGGCCTGGAACCCATGCATTTCGGGACACATTCGTTTAGAATTGGGGCCGCAACGGAGGCGGCTCGGTTAGGTCTGAGACGAGCGGATCAAACAGATAGGAAGATGGGAGTCCATTCGGTTCCGCTCATACGTTAGACCGGACAAGTTGGTGTAAAAGGGGACTGGGGCGTTGTTTAAGGGCTCTGCTGTTCACTGTTCTATTTCTTTTAGGTCGTTTGGTATGGCTGATCGGACATTCCTACGTTTATTGGGCGCGGAGGAGGGCCGCGATGAGAAGAGACGGAGCACAACTGGGCTTCCCGGTGGAGGCAGTGGTTCTCACTTGGTTGGGTTTCCGGGGTTTTGGTTGGCAGAGCATCAGTAAGGAACTGTTCAATAGGCTGGCATGGGGGTCAGTCCCTAACGTAATTCTGGTTCATGGTGGGGGGAACGATTTAGGCTTGATCCCGCAGCAGGAACTGTTGAGGAGGATGAAGAGGGATCTGGATCGGCTACGTAAGCTGGTTCCTGGCGTGGTAGTGGTCTGGTCCGAAATGGTGCCTCGCTTTAATTGGAGACACACCAGGGATTCGGCTGCGATAGCGCGAAGTAGGGGTAAGGTCAATAAGACCATGGCTGTTTTCGTGAGGCGGATGGGTGGCGTAGTTGTGCGTCACAAGGAGTTGGAATGTATGCTGCCCGGGTATTTTAGGAAGGATTGGGTTCATCTATCCGACGTGGGATCGGATTTACTTAATTTGGGTTTTCAGGATGGTATTGCACAGGCCCTGTTTTTGTGTGGTGGGGGTCGCTCATGTTCTTGAGGGGGTCAAGTCATGTGCTGTGGCGGAATAGGGCCTGGGTTAAAGAGGATTTAGGTGGAATAGGAAGTGGGCAGGCCAAGGTCTAGGCTGGACTATGCCGGAGTGGAAAATGGTTTGTAGGTTCTAGCTCGTTGGTGGCTACGAATCTGGGGGTGTAGGGGTGTCTGGGTACACCCCTACAGTTAAACATATGGTTATGGGGCCTCTTTGGTAGGCCATGGGTTAAACGTTATGTATTATTGGAATGTTTTATTATGTTATTTGGTAGGGTCATTGTCGGGGGTATTGGGCAAGAAGGTCGGACATAATTAATACTTGTGACAATGACCCTAAATTGTTAAATTGTTGAATTAAAATTTTTTAATAAAGCTGTGGACTTTATACTCCAACAGAAATGGTGTCAGTTATTTTATTAAGGTTTTAGCACATGCCGAATAACGACTGTGCACATGTCAAGTACAAGTGACTTATGCCAATATTAAATAGATACTTACTATTGTGCTACAAGGGGTTTTAGAATTGGAACTCAACTGCAGCTTGTAGAACTCCTTAATTACAATAGCAAGAAAACTGAGAATTATTAAGGACACTGTAGCTTTAAGGCAAAGTGGTGGTTGTAGGCAGTTAGTGAAGAAAGCGAAGTCTTATTGAATGCAATAATATTTTAGTAACTGAGGATTATAGCATGCAAGTAACAATTCATTATGAAGTAACTGCAGGTTATATCAAGCAAGAAACAGTTCATTAGTAATTAAATCTTCAGCGATGAGAGTAATTAGTATACTTAAGATTGATGGGAGTTGTCCTCCATGGGAATGTATAGCTTGAGTCCAAGGGATGAATGATATACACAATTCGGTTCTCCAGGAGACTCCAATACAATCTGTGGTCACAGAGAAGGCAAAATCCTTTATAATAGTCAAAGGTTTGGTAAATCTGTGAACGAAGTGCTTAGCCAGCGTTTGAATGCGGAAGTAGGTCCGAGTATCACCAAGCCCTTTGAATCTGGAGCGGTCTCTCTATATAGCATAAGAGAGCCGCGTCAGAAAGGGTGCGGGGCCGGCTCCGCATACCGGAACAGATACGGTCTGACACTTACTAATGCAAGGATCCTAAATAACATAATGGGGGAACTAGAGGCAATAGCTTACACTAAGCAATATGACATAGTAAGCATAAGAGAAACATAGTGGGATGAGATACATGACTGGGCAGTTAATTTAAATGGTTACACATTATTTAGGAAGGACAGAAAAAGGTGGTGGGGTGTGTTTGTATGTCAACCACGATTTAGATTCAAATATTAAGCAAGTGGAATGTGACGAGGAAAATGTGGACGTTTTATGGGTAGATATCTGCTTGTGTAAAAGAAATCGAATATTGGTTGGGATATGTTATAAACCACCTAGTGTTAATGTGGATGAGGAAGAACAGCTGTTACAGCAACCTGGAAAATCTGCACATATGGGTAACACTTTAATTATTGGGGATTTTAATTTACCAGACATAAATTGGGATAGAGGGACTAGAAGTTCAGCAAGGAGAATCCGTTTTTTTGTTGTTGTTTTTTTTACCTTTTAAAAGACACCATGTCACAACTGGTACAAGCACCAACTAGAAAGGATGCTTGTCTGGATCTGGTTATAACAAACAATGTTGATCTTTTGACAAACATTCAAGTAGGTGAGCACTTGGGAAATAGTGATCACAATATAGTGTCTTTTGAAAAAAACTCAAAAAAACAAAAGCACATGGGCTATACTAAAACATATCATTTTAAAAAGGTCAATTTCAATAAGATTAGGGCAGCTTTACAAAATATTGACTGGCATAAACTCTTTAGTAAGAAAAGCACTGAGGATAAATGGAATATATTCAAACAATTATTATAAAGGTACACTTCTCAGAATGTACCATTGGGTAATAAATATAAAAGAAACAAATTGAAACCAATATGACTTAGTGGGAACATAAACCAAGAAATGTAAAAAAAAAAAGGGCATTTAAATCAGACAAATCAGAGGCATACTATATAAGAATGCCAATATGCATTCAAAGGGTGATTAAATGGACCATTTGATACGATTCTACACAATAGGCTAACACCTTCAAAATAAAAGAAATTGGTCTGATGAAATTCTTGTGCTTGGGTAGAACATTGGCTTTAGCAGAGATTACAGAGAGTTGTCATTAATGGTACACTTTTAAGCTGGACAACAGTGGTAAGTGGTGTCCCTCAGGGTTCTGATCTGGGACTGCTTCTATCTAACGTATTTATAAATGATCTTGAAGTAGGCAATGAAGGTCATGTTTTAGTGTTTGCAGATGACACAAAACTTTGTCAAGCAGTGCAATGTGTTGCTGAGTGATTTAGATAGACTAGGTGACTGGGCACTCAAATGGCACATTAAATTTAATAAATGCAAAGTTATCCACTTCGGGGTAAAGAATACACAAGCAACTTACACAAGAAGGATTTATGAATTATTATAGACAATAAACTTGGCAACAATGTGCAATCTTAATCAGCAGTTGCTAAGGCCAGTAAGGTATTGTCAGTATAACTATTAATTAATATGTACAGCATTAATATGCTGTTCAATGTTGTGCACCTGTTCAAAAGAAGTATATGATGACACTAGAATGTGCAAAGGCGAATTACAAAATTAATAAAAGGAATGGAACATTTTGTTATAAAGGAAGGTTAACAAATTTGCATCTGTTTAGTTTAGAGAAACAGCACCTTAGAGAGGATGTGATAACATTAACCAAATATAATCGAGATAATACAAACCATTGTCTGGAAATCTATTAATAAACCGGACTATACATAAGACATGAGAGCACACATTTAGACTAGAAGAAAGGAGATTTGGTCTAAGGTCAAGGAAATGTTTTGGTTTTTTTTACAGTGAGAAGAATAAGAATGTGGAATTCTAGGCCTGAAGAGGTGGTTTTATCAGTCTACAGATGTTTAAACAGCAACTGGATGAATACTTGCAAAAACATAATCAGAGATATGATTTTAAATTAGTGGGGTAATAGCTTCTTGATTCAAGGAGAGTTCTGACTGCCATTCTGGGGTCAAGAAGGATTTTTTTTACCAGTTTGTTGCAAAATTGGAAAACTCTACAAACTTTTTTTAATGCCTTCTTTTGAATCAAAAGCAAAAATAGAAGTGAGAAAAGCTGAACTTGATGCACACATCTCTTTTCAGGCTATGTAACTATGCAGTTTTTGTTTCATATAAGAAAAATAATGAATAATACATTATCTCACAATTTTGACAATAGATAGAGATATCAAAAAAAGGAAAATGAATGTTGGCAATTCATAAAATTTACTCTAGATAATGGCATGCATATGGGCAGAACCTACTGACATTTAGCTTCAAGGCAGTTCCTAGCAAATGGTAAGCAATGTTGAGACTATCTCTAATATATTATGTGCTCCTGCTGATTGCCTGGGTTTAGAAATATTTAACCAAAATTATAGGGAGATCAGGACAGGAGACCTTGAGCACTTTACAGCCTGAAAGTAGTCTGTAAAATACATATTTGTAACCAATAAAAACTTGTTTTTTGATGTTCTCTTTCTTTTAGAAAGATCTGTAGTGCTGTTCAGTATATAGGGGCTACTAGCACATTACCATATGGTAGATGATTAATTAAAAAGCAATTGATTGCTAATATCAACCTGAAAGTCTGCCTGCCTGTCTATGTACTCCTAATTTTAAGATTTTTCATGGAGTCATGTTAAAAGGGTCTCAATAACAAAAAGCATTACTTACCAACATGCGATATTTGATGAGACCGTTTCAGAATTTAGGGTCCTGTCTACAATCCGGGCTTAATCTAATGCATTCTTTCTGTTGAAAGTTCACAAGGCTTTTAGGGCCTTTCCATTATTATTTGACAATTACTGCATGTTACCAGTTGCTGAAGAGTCATTAACAGAGTTGACATGACGATATAGACACCTTTTCAGTGTTTTCAATGCCACTTTTAGCATTATTGCATCACCAATAAAGGGCCATTAAGCAGTCATGCAAAGTGTTGATTTTCTCCCTGCTCAAAATTAGTTTTTGGGGAAAAAAAGTTTTGCTGCTATCTGCATCATAACTAAACTAGGGATGTGCATGGGCAAAAACTTTGGTTCGGTTCAGTTCGGAAATTCGGGTAAGTAAAAAAATGTGTCTACTTCGGACCAATGGCTCTCAGTTTGGTGCGTAACTTCGGCACTTCGGAACTTGTGGTGGCAGTCCTGGCACTGGGAGGCAGGACTGCCACCTCAGCCACTTACACATCTTTAGGGCTCTTGCCTCCCAGTGCCGGGACTGCCACCACAACCACTTACACATATATAGGGCTCCCAGTGCCCGGACTGCCACTACAACCACTTATACATCTATAGGGCTCCCAGTGCCAGGAATTAGCTTATTGGTCAAGATTCCTGTCATCATTCACGTAATTTTCCCTCCCTCTCTCTTGTTTTGACACTTTTCAGAAATCCGAAGCACTTCGGCAATTCGGCACTTCAGTCCGGCACTACCGAACATCAGCTCTTCGGAACGTAGGACATTCGTTAGCATCCGACTGTCTGAATTGCACGTAATTCGTCTGAATATACATTCGTAATGAAACGAATTGCACATCTTTAAACTAAACCCCCTTAGCTATGCATCCCCTTTTTACAAAACATCTTTTTAATTGGAAGGTGTAGATTGAACAGTGTAGCTCAGCCAATGAGAGATCAGTTTGAACTGAGCTACTGACCTAGCTATGCCCCCACAGACAAGCACTGTAAGAAGGTAGATAAGAAGGGGACAATGATTAGTTGTGGGGTAGAGTTATGTCAGCAGCATGGCTCACACTGATCTCCCATTGGCTAATATGAGTATGTAGTCAAAAAACATCTAATAAGGAAGTTGCTGTGTGAAGAGAGGGGAGTGTCTAAGGGAAAAAAAGTTACCTTACCAAAAGCAGCTAAACTCATTTTTTTTGGGGGGGGGGGTTAGCAAAACTAAAGAGATTTGAATATGGAGAAAAAAGTATATATGAATATGAGGCCCAATTTATCCAATGCACTCAACTTGTACTGGTGCCTGGTGTGTCCTTTTGATCAATCACTCCAGATGTACTCATTAAAGGAGTTAATTTTAAAAATTAATTGAAAAGCCCATGAAATTCATATTGTATTTGTCGCTAATATTGCAATGTCAGCAAGTCTTGAGATCATGTGTTTGTTGACGGCAACAAATGTTATGTCTATTTATCAGTCGAAAATTACTCTGCCAGCATTACTGGCAGAAAATGGTTAAAATATATTTGGATTTGTGATGAGAGCCTGACTGACATCACAGAAAGGTGGCGGGGCCGGTGGCAGCTGGTGGAACTAACTGTAATTTTTCCAATGTAATGCTGTCTGCTGAAGATGCTGTCTCACCTCAAGTTAATGCTCTGCAATAAAGACATGTTGAAACCAGCTGACCGTGTTATATGCATTTCATGACAAGATTGTTGGGTTTAAAACAAACATAACTGTTTTAAATCATACAACACTGCAGGAATGTATTCTTAATGTTCATGTCTCTTACTTGGATCTGGAATATTGTTTGATTTCTTCAATCAGACGGTGTAACTGTGAAACTGCCCATGGTTGTGTAATGTGCTTCCACTGGTTATTAACTCTTTAACAGATTGACAAATTCACAGATTACAGTCCACAACAGGGGTAGTTAACAGGTTTAAAAACAGTTATTCTCTTAAAGAGACACCATAGTCACCAGAACAACTACAGCCTAATGTAGTTGTTTTGGTGTGTTTAGTAGGTTTCTGCAAGCTTTTTACTGTAAATACTGCCTTTTCAGAGAGAGTGTTTACATTACTTCTTAGTAACACCTCTAGTGGCTGTCACTCAGATGGCCACTGGAGCTGCTTCCTGGGGCAGTGCTGCACAATGTGCAGCACTGACGTTCAGCATCTCCACGTTATGCATGGAGTCGCTGAACGTTCCTCGTACAGATGCATTGATTCAGTGCATTTTATGAGAAGATGCTAATTGGTGCAGCATGGCATTTTGCCTTTCCTATGTGAAAGCACTGGTTTGACTGAGGTCTTCAAATTTGAGGATCTCAGCCAATAAGGTGGAAAGGGGGCAGGGCCAGCCACGAGGAAACCTGCACGGTGCTGAAATAATAGTGAGTAAAATTACCTTTTAGTTTGCTGAGAGGGGGGCCAGATACCTAAGCTTTGTTTTCACAGCTATAGTGACTGGAATACATGTTTGTATTCCTGTCAATAGTGTTTCTTTAAGGCTGGCAAATGATCATGGGAGTTCTACAACAAATGAAGATCTACCTTTTGGTCACCACTGATCTACATCTATACTTTCTTGTTGAGTTGCGCTAAGTTATATACTGATTTACATGCCCTTCTAAACTTCAAGTTATCCACTACTGGGTATGGGACAACATGGGGTGAGGGGAATAAAAATAGTGTGTAAATCCCACTGATAATCTGTTATAGTAGACATACAAGAAGCAAGTCATTCTATGGTTTAGCAATGTCTAAATTCTATATGGTTATAAAACATTATCTGCGGCTTATTCCTGACGAACATGGTTTGTGTATTGTTTTTATTTATAAACAATGTTGGGAGTACCAGATGGATAGGAAAACAGCCAAATTAGCTAATTATGAAACATCCCAAGAACACAGGTGCAGTGGCAGGTTGGCAGTATTCCCAAACCAGGTAAACCACTTCCTTCCTCTGGAATTTGTTGGCTCAAACCCGAAAATCACATCACGCTCAAAAAGAGAGTGTTAATTCATGCATGGGCTTCCTTCAGCAGACACGCTGCAGCCATCACCTGTTCTGCCACTCTGGTGTGATATTGAGGTCATGTAACACCGGATTCTGCAATGTAGCTGAGGATTGTCATGACAACTGTCAATTCGATAAATGTTCAAGTTTTGTTTCTGAGAATAAATGCCTGACATATCTATTCTATACTTTGCCAAGAGATATTCTATCCAAGCTTACAGTGCATAAAACCCTCAAACACCACCCTTCTATTTTATAATAAACAAACCATATTAGAAAGGCCACAAGTAACCTCTCCTCCCCCATCCTTTTTTTTTTTCTTCCTTCTCTTTACACCCTCATGGGTATTTGGGCAGTATGACTCTCTTGAAGGTCGCCAGTTCATGTTTCCATAACGTTAACCTGGTTCCTTGATACTCAAAGTGAATTAAATGTGAATTTCAAATTTTAAGGCCAAAGTAGCAGAACTTAAAGCACAGCTAACTGGAATTTTGCCGTTTGGCTATTTTTCATTGGATTTGAAATATACTTTAAATTCACTTTGAATTCTCAGTTTAATGCATATCCTTATTAGTAACCATATTGTATCATACCATACCTTATTAGTGTTGTGTTCTGGCATGGAGCTGACAATTTATGTAGATGCTCAAGTTAAAGGGACACACCAGACCCCTAGAGCACTTTAGCTTTCTTAAATACTTTGTCTGAAGAATATGGCCTCTTTTTTTCATTTTACAAAACATGCAGCTTTCAATAGATATTGTGGTTTGTTTGTTATTTTTATTTTTTACATGTTTAACCCCTTAAGGACAGAGCTTCAGAAGCTTGTCTTTCACTTAATGACAACAGCATTTTTTGCTGTTTACGTTCAACTGCAATTTGTATTTTACTAATTTATTGCACCGACACATATTATATACCATTTTTTTAAAGGACAGAAAGGGCTTTAATTTGATGTAATATATATATATATACTTATTTATTATAGAAAAATGCAAAAAAAAAAAAAAAATGTTGTGTGTTTTTGCAATAATAATGTGTGCACAATTAGTGCAGGTTAAGGAAAGTAATTAAAAATAAATTCATTTAGTTTTCCTATTTTACAGAATATATAATGTGTCTGGGATTTTAAGTTTTTTTTTGGTAGTTACAGGTCACAAAACACAAGGAGTAAAATAAACTTTTAGAATTTGGTATGTTTGTCTTGTAAGCTTAATAGCCATAAAAGAAAACAAAATTGCCATACAAAAGTATATATTTATATAAAGTAGACATCACGGGCTATTTACCTAAGGTTGTTTTGACACTTTCTACGTAGCCATTTCACCGCCAACCTCTGCTAAATATTGGAGTAAAATTGTGTTTTGTTTTTGTTTTTGGCACACAAACTTATAACAAAGAAATTCTCATGTGTATTTTGTAAAGTTGGTGTGTGCTATTCCTGTACAAAGTTTTATTTTGTGTTCAGTTACTTCTGCTGAGCAAAATGACACCCCCATTGTCAGGGGCGGACTGACAACTTATAGGGCCCTCGGTCAAAAGGAGATCAAGGGCCCCCCTCCCGGTGCAAGGTCTTTGTGCAGCTCTCACACAGATATGTGCGCGCTACCCAGCATGGCTGTGTGAGTCATGGCGTCCCCCAAACAGGGCCAGATATACTTTAAAGGGTTAATCCAACCAAAAACAGTGTTTTAATAAAATATTGTTTTTGAGTGGAGGACCCCTTAAAAGCTTGCCTTATGCCCTCCCCCCATTAAAGGACCACTATAGGCACCGAGACCACTTCAGCTTAATGAAGTGGTCTGGGTGCCTGGTCCAGCTAGGTTTAACCCTTTTTTTATAGGTACTGGGCTGGGTGAAGGGGAACATGTTATGTGATGGGTGAAGCGGCACAGGTACTGGGATGCATGAAGGGGGTACTGGAGCTGAGATGGGTGAAGGGGGCACTGAGATGGGTGAAGGGGCACTGGGGCTGGGATGGGTGAAAGGGGAACAGGGGCTGGGATGGGTAAAGGGAGCACAAGGGCTGGTATGGATGAAGGGGGGCACAGGGCTGGGACGGGTGAAGGGGGACACAGGGCTGGGATAGATGAAGGGGCACGGGGGCTGGGATGTGAAGGGGGCACAGGGCTGGGATGGGTGAAGGGGCACTTGAGGTGGGTGACAGAAGGGGGTACAGGTGCTGGGATGGATGAAGGGGCAGGGCTGGGATGGGTGAAGAAGGAGGGCACAGGGCTGGAATGCGGTGAAGAGGGGCACAGGGCTGGGATGGGTGAAGGGGCTGGGGTTGGGATGGGTGAAGGGGAGACACAGGGCTGGGATGGGTGAAGGGGCTGGGGCTGGGATGGGTGAAGGAGCAGAGGGCTTGAATGGGTGAAGGGGGCACAGCAGGGCTGGGATGGGTGAAGGGGCACAGAATGGGATGGGTGAAGGGGGAGCTGGGGCTGGGATGGGTGAAGGAGCACAGGGATGGGATGGGTGAAGGGACACTAAAAGGGTGAAGGGGGTACAGGTGCTGGGATGGGTGAAGGGGGCACATGGCTGGGATGGGTGAAGGAGGGCACAGAGGGCTGGAATGGGTGAAGGGGGGCACAGGGCTGGGATGGATGAAGGGGGCACTGAGGTGGGTGAAGGGGGCACAGGGCTGGGATGGGTGAAGGGGGTCACAGGGCTGGGATGGGTGAAGGGGTCACAGGGCTGGGATGGGTGAAGGGGGCACAGGGCTGGGCTGAGTAAGGGGGGATATGAGCTTAAAAAAATATTTACTGACCTGCTGTCTGCCAGGGTTCAGCAGATTCTGCAGGACAGGAAGTGAGGTAACTTCCCCTCTTTCGGCCCCGCCTCTTCCCCTCACACGGGGCTCCGCAGACATTGCATGGAGGATTCCTGCCAGGTCTCAGAAGGTGGGGGTGGAGGGGAGGCAGAGGGGGGAAACAGAAAGAGATAGGTTGCAGGAGCTATCCTATCGCTGGAATATGTACAATTCTGGCTGGGGAGATCTGTGATCTGATCTCCCCAGCCAGAGCATGTTAGTGCAGCCAGCCGGGCCCCTGACTGCCTCGGGCCCTTGGTCCATGACCGATCTTCCCGAGTGGTCAGTCCGCCCCTGCCCATTGTATATCTTTGGCACTATTTCGTGAAGTTACAGTGCCATATAGGATACCTGTCCTTTTTAGTATTCACAGTAGAATTTTGAGAGACGGATTTAATGAGCCTTTGTTTCCATTTGGGGTATTATAACAGTTTGACTGTTCAAAAAAAACCCACAAAGGCCTACCATTTGTAAAAGTAGACACTCCAGGGTATCTCATAAGGTGCATATTGTGCCTTAACAGGCCCCCATTTTTCCACCAATATATGCCAAAGTATGTGGTAAAAAATAATTTTGTGCATTTTTTACATACAGATTGCATTTTTGCTGGGCATTTTGTATATTTCATATGTGTCACTAAGTTCAAACCCCCCAAATTATGCACAGCTAAGTCTTCTGAGTAAAAAGACACCCCCAATGAATGTCTTTGGCACTATTTTGTGAAGCTACAGTGCCATATAGGAGACCAAGTCATATCAGTTTTTACATAACTTTGAATTTTGACGCTGGGCCTATGTGCAGTTTCCATGCATCTTCGCAGGTTTTAAATTCAAACTACCCCACAAAGGCCTACAATTTTTAAAGTAGACACCCCAGGGTATTTCAAAAGGTATATTTTGAACCTTAGCGTAGGATCATTTTCCCGCTAGCTTGTACCAAGTGTAGTGGTAATAAGCGTTTTTTCTGCCTTTTTGACACACAAAGTGACTTTGCACAGTATATTTTGCAAACCTTATGTGTGCTACCAGTGTATAATACTTCATATGTTGCTCAGCTATGTCGGCTGAGTACAGCAATACCCCCATATGTACCTTTGCCAGGTATATGTGGACATCGGAGGGGCACATTTGGGACACAGCCATCCCAGTTTATTTCAAACTTTAAATTTTTACGCTGTGCCCATGTCCCATTTTAGAGTATTTTACCAGGCTATATGATTCAAATATCCCATAAAGCCATACCATTTCTTAAAGAAGACATCCCAGGGTATTTCAAAAGGCATATTTTGAACCTTAGCGTGGGATCATTTTTCCGCTAGCCTGTACCAAGTACAGTAGTGGTAATAAGCTTTTTTTCTGCCTTTTTGACACACCAAGTGAGTTTGCACATTATGTGTGCTACCACTGTATAATACTTCATATGTTGCTCAGCTATGTGGTCTGAGTACAGCAATATCCCCGTATGTACCTTTGCCAGGTATATGTGGATGTTGAAGGGGCACATTTGAGATGCAGCCATTCAGTTGTTTTTCTAACTTTGAAGTTTTACACTGTGTCCATGTTCCAATTTGGAGTAGTTTAGATGGTTGGTTATTGAAACTTCCCCACAAACACATACTATTTATTAAAGAATACAACCTGGGGTAATTCAAAAGGCATATTTTGAACCTTGGCGTGGGATCATTTTTTTTTTTCTCTAGTTTGTTCCAGGTGTAGTGGTAATGAGCGTTTTTAAATGTTTTTTTTTTTACTTTTTGGAACTTTTGTTACTTTTAAAAACTAGTTTTTTAAACTTTTGTTTTGCTTATTAATTTTTTTTAAACTTTCCTTAACTTTCTTAAACTTTTTTTAGATTTAACATTTTTCTAAGCTTTTTTTTTTTACAGTTAATCCCTGACTAGCAGTAAGCAGCACTAACAGTAAATTCCCCATTTTCCCATAACTCCCACCCAGCCCAGCTATCAAAATATATAATTATAAAATATTTAAATTAGTTAATTAAATAAATTGAACCCCTAAGGGTTAAAAAATAAATAAAAGTTAATCGTCAGGGGTTAAAAAAAAATTAGATCACAGTATAATACTGTGATCTGTATTTTGATCACTGTAGGCAGTGATTGACTGGCAGGGAAGGGGTTAATTTTTATTGGGACTGGTTAAAAGGGGTGTTTTTTTTATATATTTTACTTAAACGTTATTAAAACTTTTTTTGAACTTAATTTTTAACTTTTTAAAGCTTATTTTAAAAAAAAATTTAGCGTTAACCCCTAGTTAGCCTAACGCCAAATCCCCCAATTCCCCACTAACTTCCACCCACCCAAGCTAGCTAAATTTATAATTTTAAAATACTTAAATTAATTAATAAAATAAATTTAACCCCTGGGGGTTAAAAAAAAAAAGAATTAACCCTCAGGGGTTAAAAAAAATAAAAATCAGATCATAGTAAAATGTAATCCCTGCCAATTCATCACTGTAGTCAGTACTTTTTTTTATTAAAATGGGTAAAGGGGGGTGGGATTTTAAATTAACTTTATTTTATAGGGAAAAGATCAGCACTGTTCCGGCTCCCTGCACTTCACAAAGAACCAGGGAGGCGGAAGGTAAATATACTGAGCACATGTGCTCGCTCTGACAGGCTGTCAGAGTGAGCACATGTGCTGGGCAGCGAGATCGGGTGCTCCCGGTCTGCCCCTAATACAGAGGCAGACCGGAGCACCATTAACGCCGCGATCACGGCGATCTGGGGTTAATTTTACCACATGACGGACAAGGTCCGTCACTCATCATTAAGAGGTTAAGAATATCATCATTAAAGGACCACTCTAGGCACCCAGACCACTTCAGCTTAATGAAGTGGTCTGGGTGCCAGGTCCAGCTAGGGTTAACCCATTTTTTCATAAACATAGCAGTTTCAGAGAAACTGCTATGTTTATGAATGGGTTAAGCCTTCCCCCTAATTCCTCTAGTGGCTGTCTCATTGACAGCCACTAGAGGCGCTTGCGTGCTTCTCACTGTGATTTTCACAGTGAGAGCACGCCAGCGTCCATAGGAAAGCATTATGAATGCTTTCCTATGTGACCGGCTGAATGCGCGCGCAGCTCTTGCCGTGCGTGCACATTCAGCCGACGGGGAGGAGAGAAGGAGGATCAGAGGAGGAGAGCTCCCCACCCAGCGCTGGAAAAAGGTAAGTTTTAACCCCTTTTCCCCTTTCCAGAGTCGGGCGGGAGGGGGTCCCTGAGGGTGGGGGCACCCTCAGGGCACTATAGTGCCAGGAAAACGAGTATGTTTTCCTGGCACTATAGTGGTCCTTTAAGGGGTTAATACAAGGCATGTGACAGTAGGTTACATATCAGGTTATATATGTAAGCAATGAAAGAGCTTGGTGTGTATAGTAGAGATTCTAAATTCCCCTGTTTACATCCTGGCTTTCAAGCAGACAACTGGTCTTTTCACTTCCTGGTTTGGTGGGCTAAGTGGAGTTAAAGGGACACTATAGTCACCTGAACAACTTCAGCTTAATGAGGTTGTTCAGGTGAGAACTATAGCTCCCTGCAGCCTTTCTCATGTAAACACTGTATTTTCTGAGAAAATACAGTGTTTACACTGAAAGCTAGGAACACCTCCAGTTGCAGTCACTCAGAGTGAACCAGAGGGACTTTTGAGTTGATTGAGACATAAAACTCCTCAATCCACTCAGATCTGCTGTCAGCAGAGCACAGGGCACCACTGTGTCTCCTCCCTCTGCATGCAGACACTGAAATTTCCTCATAGAGATTCATTGATCCAATTCATCTCTATGAGGAGATGCTGATTGGCCAGGGCTGTGTTTGAATCATGCTGGCTCTGCCCCTAATCTGCCTCTTTGTCAGTCTCAGCCAATCCTATGGTGAAGCATTGTGATTGGATCAGGCTACCACTTCTGATGATGTCAGCAGACAGCTTGTTTTTCTGAGGCAAACAGCATGCAGAGTTACAGCTTCTGGCTTGAATACAGTAAGATTTTTACTATATTTAGGGAGGAATTAGGGGCCCAGGGGGGCTAGATGGTTGTGTTAACACTATAGGGTCAGGAATACATGTAGTTGCACTGGTGACTATAGTGTCCCTTTAAGCTGAAGAGGCAGGCTACTGCCCACTGCACCTAACTTGCAAAGACTTCTCATTGGGAAGTCTGTGATTGGACAGACACAGAAAGTGAGGGCGAGGTTAGAAGGGAAGGGCTTGCAAAGGCAGCAGACAAGAGAACTGCAGGCTTTGCAGGCATTTTAGATATATCCCCAATGAACAAACGTATAAATAAATGCATGCATGTTTTAATTGGGATATATCTACTAAATGGATTTTTATTTATTTTGTATTTGGGCAGTGGAGTGTTCCTTTAGTATTTTAAGGTTATAATGAGATGTATGCACTGATGGACATAGTACTATAGGATGCTGCATTTTATTTTTGTTCTTTCGTTTTGCTTGACCATTCTTTGCTTCTTTTCTTGTAATTTATTTCTGTACTGTGTGCAAAAATGTTTTGGGGAAAAAAGGTTATCAGGAAAACATGCAATATACATGACTGTATAATGTACTGTTATTGAAGCCTAAAACAGAATTTACTTTTTTCTTAATTGACTACTTTGCCCTAAAAATGAAAATTCAAATATTGTTGAATGGGTAAGGCAGTGGCTGAGTGACAGGCAACAGAGGGTTGTAGTTAATTGAATATATTCGAAGCTTGGACTTGTCACCAGTGAGGTACCTCAGGGATCTGTACTTGGACCCATTCTCTTTAATATTTTTATTAGTGATATTGCAGAAGGTCTTGATGGTAAGGTATGTCTTTTTTGCTGATGATACTAAGATATGTAACAGGGTTGATGTTCCAGGAGGGATAAGCCAAATGACAAATGATTTAGGTAAACTAGAAAAATGGTCAGAATTGTGGCAACTGACATTTAATGTGGATAAGTGCAAGATAATGCATCTTGGATGTAAAAACCCAGGGGCAGAGTACAGAATATTTGATAGAATCCTAACCTCAACATCTGAGGAAAGGGATTTAGGGGTGATTATTTCTGATGAGTTAAAGTAGGCAGACAATGTAATAGAGCAGCAGGAAATGCTAGCAGAATGCTTGGTTGTATAGGGAGAGGTATTAGCAGTAGTAAGAGGAAAGTGCTCATGCCATTGTACAGAACACTGGTGAGACCTCACTTGGAGTATTGTACACAGTACTGGAGACCGTATCTTCAGAAGGATATTGATACCTTAGAGAGGGTTCAGAGAAGGGCTACTAAACTGGTTCATGGATTGCGAGATAAAACTTACCAGGAAAGTTTAAAGGATCTTAACATGTATAGCTTGGAGGAAAGACGAGACAGGGGGGATATGATAGAAACATTTAAATATATAAAGGGAATCAACACAGTAAAGGAGGAGACTATATTTAAAAGAAAAACTACCACAACAAGAGGACATAGTCTTAAATTAGAGGGACAAAGGTTTAAAAATAATATTAGGAAGTATTACTTTACTGAGGGTAGTGGATGCATGGAATAGCCTTCCAGCTGAAGTGGTAGAGGTTAACACAGTAAAGGAGTTTAAGCATGCGTGGGATAGGCATAAGGCTATCCTAACTGTAAGATAAGACTAGGGACTAATGAAAGTATTTAGAAAATTGGGCAGACTAGATGGGCCGAATGGTTCTTATCTGCCGTCACATTCTATGTTTCTGTGTTTCTAAATTCACTTTGAATTATTGACAATTCACAGTTCAGTGAATAACCTTGATATTGTTTATTTGTCAGATGTTAGCCATGTCATATTACTTTACCCCCTTTTTATACATTTAGAAATCTTTATGGCTTGTTCTGATTACTAAAAAAAGAAATAAGCAGAGACAGGGCAAAGCACCAGAAAGGAATACCTCCAACTACAGTTTATTTTCAAAGATTTATTAATAAAGAGCAGATTGCTACAAACATGGAATTTCACAGCAAAATACTTAAAGTAACACTCCAAGCACCATAGCCACTATAGCCTGATGCGGTGGTTATGGTGCCAGCAGTGTGCAGACACCCTCTGTGTAACAAGTCAAGCAGTTTTAGAACTTTCCTGGGTCTCTTGGCACCTGCACTGCATCTTATCTTCTTCTGGCAATGAGTACAATCTGAGAGACAGATACAGGTAAGTAAACCTACCCTCCATTAAACCCCCAAAACAGTGGACCCTGGAGATTTAAGCACAGATGTTGCCTTCAAAATATGCAAAGAACCCTGAAAGTTACAGATCTACATTAACAGGGTAAATACCTATTATGATGATGCAGCTCTCTTATATGTTATATCCAGTTAATTTACATTGATATACATTTCAATTCATGTTTAATAAGAGATACGTTACATTCTATGCATGCTTTATGTTTTCAAGCAGCCCTTTCTCAGTATTTTATTTGTATAGTGAAGGTTTATAATTATTTTATATATAACAACAAATTAGTCATATATGAATTAACAGTCATTCCTTTTCCAAGGTGTTCTCAATCTAGTAGTGATCTTTCTATTCCAGCAGAATATCAACCACATCGAACATCTTAAACTCGTGATACTTTCTGATCAAGACTGTCTAGTCAGATTTTTTTCAATATAATATTAGTCACGACAAAAGAGGAAAAAATTGGGAAAGGAACCCAGTACCCATATAGAATTGAATAAAATACAACCTGGTAATTTGGACCAGGAATATGTGGACCTCTAATTAAAATAAAACACTACATAGTGTAAAACAATCATAGTAAAGTGAAAAAGTGCTGGTAAGTATTAAACTCACAAACGCAAGTGAAAATAGGCTTCTCACCCCACTAGGGGTTAATACGAATGATAGGACCAGTTGGAACCAATCACATGAATCTTCATATATTTCTCTGATAGATGTAGAAAGAGAGCTACATATGGTGAAATACAGTTAAAATTCACAGGAAATTTATTAAAGTTCCACTTACAAACAGGCAGCAAATCTATGCATATCTCCACACATGTGGAACCAAGTAGAGGGAAGATGGATCCTCAGGATGCCAGTAAAAAAGTATAAAATAAAACAAATACTAATAAAATGAAAATTAGAAAAAAAAGTCACTGTATAGTTCAGTTTAGATGTCCAACGCGTTTCGTCCAGATGGTGGACTTCCACAGGGATCTGTGGTCTTTCTGCACTGTAGCGACTTCTTATATTAGTGGGAAATCAATCTTCATGTGTTGCATCTGTCCGAGTGCGTTCCATGTGATCTGTAGTGTTTTATTTTAATTAGAGGTCCACATTGACCACATATTCCTGGTCCTAATTACCATGTTGTATTTTTATTCAATTCTATATTTTATACATGTACCGGGTTCCTTTCCCAATTTTTTCCTCTTTTGTCTTGGTTTATTGGGGTGTCTGTGAGGTACACCTGGGGAATACCTAGATTTCACGTACTACTTTAGTGTGTGTATATTGTATATAATATTAGTCACCACTGAATCTTTTAAAAACTATGAACTCTATGGACTAGAACACTGATTTATATGGAAGGGGCAAAATTGCATGTATTGGTCTTTATAAAATCAGCCCTTTATACCCTTGCCGGGGCAATAACGAGAAAAGAAAGAAGGAATAAACTTATACAGACTCTAAAAATTCTGCTCATTAAATAGTACATTGCAACAAACTGACAAGAACATATCCAGTATAAAGGGACACTATAGGCCCCAAGACCACTTTATCTCATTAAAGTGGTCTGGGTGCACAAAGTCTGTCCCTTTAGCCCTTTAGAGATACTGTAATGTTTATATTGCAGGGTTAAGACTGTCCCTAGTGAAGCATCCTTGCTTTTCACAGAACTTAAAGGAACACTATAGGGTCAGGAACACAAACATGTATTCCTGACCCTATAGTATATAAATCCACCGTTTAGTTGGCTTCCCCCCCTTAGCCCCCTTAGAAAATGTTAAACTCACATTATTTACAGCGCCGCATGAGTCTGTTGATGCTGCCCCCCCATCCGCCTCTTTGGTGTCATCATCAGTATTTAAAATTTTTAGCCAATCCAATTGGCTGAAATCAGCAAGGTGGCGGGATGGGGGGAGGGCCAAACATTGTTTTGGTTAATCAGCACCTCCTCATAGAGACGCATTGAACCAATGCATCTCTATGAGGAAAGTTCAGCGTCCCCATGCAGAGCGTGGAGACGCCGAATGGCACTGCTGCCTACTGTGCAGCAGTGGCCCAGGAAGCACCTCCAGTGGCCATTAGAGGAGTGGCCACTTGGAGGTGTCCTTAGGGGGTAAATTAAACACTCCCCTTTCTTTGAAAAGGCAGTATTTGCATGAAAATGCCTGAAGGCAATGATTATACTCACCAAAACATTAAGCTATAGTTGTTCTGGTGACTATAGTGTCCCTTTAACTCTGTGAAATGTCACTAGACGTCCTTGCGCTTAGCATGAGGACGTTCAGCATTTTATAAATCCCCATAGGAAAGCATTGATCGATACCCATGTGCATTAGATAACTCCATGCAATGATGTTGGGGACACGGAGACTGACCCAGCATGTGGGAACTCGGATCTGTAATAAGGTAAGTGTTTAAAAGGATTTCTAACCCTTTCATTGCAACGGGGGTGGGGGGAAACGTGGCAGAGGTACTCTATAGTGTTAAGAATAGTGTTGCTTTAAATATTTTCTATCTTGGTCTAAAAATTGCAAGTCCCTTGTAAGTCCACTAGAGTGTGCTATTTAGTGGATAAATTTTACACCAATATCACATGCTGTAGTTTTGGTGTCAAGACTGCATTTTCCTTGTTGATGTCTTTGTTTTTAGACTTTATTTATGCACAGTAGCTTAACAATCTCTTATACTGTGACAAACTAACTGAGCAATTTCTAAACATTAGCTGGGAAAATTATTTATCTCCCTGAAGGGCCAAAAATACATTTGTTGAAAGTCTGTGTAAAGGTCACGGGTAATTTCTACAATGCAACATTAATCTCTGTAGCCCAAGTGTAACATATCAGAACTGATTGATTAAACGGATGTTCCACATCATACAATATGTATCAAGATGTTGACATTTAGAACGAAACGTGTCTTTTAATAGAATAAAGGGCTGCTCCAGGCACAATAATGTGCGTGAATGCAGCTGACGGTATATGAAAATAAATACTATTTTGTTTGAGTATGATATTACACACATTACTATTTAAAAAAAAAAAAAAAAAAAAAGGTAATATCTTAGCTCAGGCCCACTGTCACCTTCCTTTTAAGAGCAGAGCGTGATGCAGAGCTGAGACCTCAGGAGGACTGGTTTACCTAATGTCTCTGGCCTCTGGTCCTTTACGTGCTTATAATCTGTAACAATACAGTAATATATATATATTACTGTGTCTGTGTGTGTATATATATTACTGTATTACTGTGTCTGTGTGTGTATATATATTACTGTATTACTGTGTCTGTGTGTGTGTGTATATAATACAAAGTTCCTTGCACTCACGCTTGCAGTTCCTTCTGCTTTGCCAATAGGCATGCCGGGTGCCAGTTCTTTTAGGGATGTTACTGTAGATAAGAGAAAAATGCAGGCTGCACTCACGGACTTTTGAATTCAATAGTATTTATTTCATCAAACAAGTAGGAAAAAAAAAATCTACGTTTTGGTCCGCACAGGGACCTTCCTCAGGATCAAGTGATATAAAAATGACATCAAATTACTTCAAATATATAGCAAAATACATTGCAATTAAGTGACTTACCCCAGGTGCAGTGTATAATCTCCGGCGTTCACCACTGAACACCGCGCATGCGCACCACACTGAGTGACCTCACGCTGATCCACGGTCCATGCGTGATGATGTAACAAACACATCGTTGCCTCTGCAACATTTGTACACATCCCCATGGAAACCGCTGTTGATCGAAAGCGGAAGTGAATAACTAATACACAAAAACCCAATAGAGTGAATGAAGAGGTGATAGAAAAGAAATGGATAAAGTGAAATATAGTTTAAAACCAAAACTTTGATTTAACAAGCTAGAACAGGCTGATTAATTACATAGATCATCTAACCCCTGTTGCAGTGTAATTTGTCATAGAAAAAATGCTTACTCCTATAGGGATAAACCTAATGCATAGTTTATAATGGACTCCAACAGTCCTATCTCATTGTGCTTGGATTTACCCCTTTGCACTTAACTATTAAACTCTCAGCACTGAGTCTTCTGCATGCAGTAGTTAATAACCCCTATTTACTAAGCTTAAAGAAATTTAAACAATCCTTTCAAATACTTCCACAATATTTAGTAAGGTAATTAAATCTAATTACTATGCCACCTATAATTCCTGCTAAATGAACCATAAACATAAGCACAATCTAACTTTAATGTTACGTAGAACTGTACTAGCCTGACAATCATCCATATGAATATCCTAATAGGTATGAGCGGTTAACTGTAACCCAAGAATTATGTTTATCATTAACTTCAACCATAATTTATCATGTGAAGCCAATAGTTATCACATTGAACCAATAATATGCTTTACACTATGCAAACCCCGAAGTGGCTAGTTTATCTAGATGCTCCAAATACCTGTAAGGAATTTTTTCAAAAATTATTTACAAAATTATTAAAAAAATTATTGCAAGCAGCTCATTAAACTAAAGAAACGAGTGATACGTTATCATTTCATTAAGTCCTCTTGGTGAGACAGTGTCCAGTCTGAATATCCAAAATGTTTCTCTATTCAGCAGTAGCCTCCCTCTGTCTCCTCCTCTGCGAGGCTCTGGAATGTGATGAATTGCTGTAAATTTTAACGATGTAAGTGGATGCTGTAAGTCCAAAAAATGCCTTGCGACTGGTTTGTTGCTCTTTCCATCTCTATAAGCAGTTCGAGTGTTGGAATGATGCCCACGTATACGATCACATAGTGGGGTTTCAGTCTTGCCTATATATGATAGGCCACAAGGACAAGAGATTTTATATACCACGAACAACGTTTTACAAGTAATCGTATAGTTAATGTAAAACCTTTCATTGGTATGTGGATGGTTGAAGGAGCGTGATGGCACCATATAGCTGCAAGTCACACAGCCAAGGCATCTAACACTTCCCCATTTTTTAATATTCTCAGTCCTCATATAGCTTTGTGTGGGATCCGTTTTTACCAAAATATCGTACAGATTTCTATTGCGCTTATAATATATAAGTGGCTTTTGTCTGAAAATTGGAGGAAGTGTAGTGTCTTGTGCCAACATATTCCAATTTCTTTTGATGGTGTTAGATAATTTGATAGCCGTGTCATTGTACATTATTGGACATACTATTCGACTCTGTGGTATAGTAATGTTTCTTGGACTAATTAATTATATATATATATATACACATACATACACTACTCAAAAAAATAAAGAGAACACAAAAATAACACATCCTAGATCTGAATGAATTAAATATTCTTCTGAAATACTTTGTTCTTTACATAGTTGAATGTGCTGACAACAAAATCACACTAAAATAAAAAAAATGGAAATCAAATTTTTCAACCCATGGAGGTCTGGATTTGGAGTCACACTCAAAATTAAAGTGGAAAAACACACTACAGGCTGATCCAACTTTGATGTAATGTCCTTAAAACAAGTCAAAATGAGGCTCAGTAGTGTGTGTGGCCTCCACATGCCTGTATGGCCTCCCTACAACACCTGTGCATGCTCCTGATGAGGTGGCGGATGGTCTCCTGAGGGATCTCCTCCCAAACCTGGACTAAAGCATCTGCCAACTCCTGGACAGTCTGTGGTGCAACGTGATGTTGGTGGATGGAGCGAGACATGATGTCCCAGATGTGCTCAATTAGATTCGGGTCTGGGGAACGGGCGGGCCAGTCCATAGCATCAATGCCTTCGTCTTGAAGTGGTCTGTGGTCACCACCTCCAGAACCACTCCTTTATTTGGGGTGTCTTGCTAATTGCCTATAATTCCACCTGTTGTCTATCCCATTTGCACAACAGCATGTGAGATTTATTGTCACTCAGTGTTGCTTCGTAAGTGGACAGTTTGATTTCACAGAAGTGTGATTGACTTGGAGTTACATTGTGTTGTTTAAGTGTTCCCTTTATTTTTTTGAACAGTGTGTATATGTATATGTGTATATATATATATATAACTGTATTTGTGTGTGTGTGTATATGTATGTGTATGTGTGTGTATATATATATATATATATATATACACAAAAGCAAACTCTGGCACTCTTCCTTTAAATCCAAATAAAATGCAGAAATTACCCGGGTGCTTCCAAGCCACTCGATATATATAATCAATAAAGGAGCACTCCAAAGGATTTTGAAAAATGTTTATAGTCCGGTGTTGGAAAATCAAATCATCAATGTTTCGACCCGATAGGGTCTTTATCAAGATCTTGATAAAGACCCTATCGGGTCGAAATGTTGATGATTTGATTTTCCAACACCGGACTATAAACATTTTTCAAAATCCTTTGGAGTGCTCCTTTATTGATTATATATATATATATATATATATATATATGTATATATGTATTAAGGCAATTTGCCTGGATTTGTGGGAGGTGCTTGGTATCCACTCCTAGCCTACTTAAGGCACACCCCTTACCTTGCTCCTTACCGTTCGAAATCAGCGTTGATTGAGGATCCACTTCCGGGTTCTCTCAGACGCCATCTTGGTTTCAGTATCCACGAGCTTTTACCGTGGCAAGCTGTGTCCAGGAATCCTGTTCAGGCCTTTTCCATCCGTCCAGCTTCTTCTGACCCTGGTCTTCGTCGTAGATCACGTCCCAGGGACTCCTAAACCATAAGTCAGACCTACCTGTCACGCCAGGATCGGTTCCCACGGCGTATGGTACAGTATGGGTCCTCGCTTTATGGTTTTCCCTGATATGTCACAAAATTGTACAAGCCGTTCACAGTTTTCATTCGTATGGTCATTTGTCTAATCGGTATATTCGTATAAGTAGTCATTTCGCATATAACTATTCTATGTCACATTGGAACAGATTATCATTTCGGTTGTTTTGCCGTTCGGCACTTTTTTCATGATACGCTCAAACACGCTTGCGGTTCGCATAAAATTCATACGTGTAAACTATTCGTTCCAACTTCTGTTTTACCTCACATTGGGTTTCGGTTTTATTTTTATGTATTACGCATAATCCTTTTGTGGATGACATTCACCATTTCATGTATATAACATTCTGTTAACGAATTGCTGGTTTAAATAGACAGATTATTTCTATTACTGTTTAAAGGTATCAGTATTGTATTATGTCCATACAAAACCAAGCTCACTTATCTGTATGGATCATTTTGACTCCCACGCTTTCAGGGGTCTGCCATACTTATCCATTCATTCAAATGGACTCAGCCTACATTACAGGCCTCATTTCTGTGTTATAAATACAACACATACATAAGGATACAGTTTCCTTTTACAAGCAATAAATTCTCTGGTTGAATCACGTACTGATCCAACCAATCATACGTCTTTTTCAATACAGATATATCATATACATATATATAACTTTACATCACTTTAAGGCATTTTGTGTATCACTGGCCTTTTTATTCAATTACATATCATATATAACGCTGGTTAAATATAGGCATGGCCTCCCTCATCCATATTCTTTTCTATTTTACACCATCATATATTCCCCACTGTTTTATACAGAACTGTGCATTAAGACACGGCATCACTTTGCCTTAGTAACACATTTATACTCTCATGGTATATCACTACACTTTTTACCAAGTAACACGCCAATCAAGCCTTAAAAAACATCACTGGTACGGGCTACATAGTCTACTTCATTCCCACACAGTCCACACTCACTATACTACTCTCTTTTACCCATTTTCAGGCTGTCCAGGTTTAAATATATATATTTCACCACACGGTTTCCTGTGAGATATTCATACTACCAGGTACGTACACCTGCTCATATGGTATTCTGCCATACATTTCATTTCTCCCCCCCAGGTTAGAGTACTGGCAATAGGGTCATAGGCTTCCCAATAGGTATTTACCCCTCTTGGCATTGCCATCAGTTAGTGGTCCCGCGAGGCCAACACCCCGCCTCAACGTTTCAGAGGCAATAACCCATCGGGCCACACGTTAGCCAGCCGCCTCGCATGTTGCATAGAGAGGGCCTCACCTGTCACTCCCTTTTCCTGTTTTCTATGTTACAGTCACCGAGAGGCCTAAAATTCCTGCCACTATGACAGGTGGCCTCAAATCCCCTCGCGCCAACGCATAGATAGAGCCTCTCAAGCCACTTGGCAACTAGTAGGGCCTCACCTGTCACCAAACAAGTGTAATGTTTCGCCATCCGGCTTAGCTAGCCTGCCAATACGATTTTTTGTGGTTTTTCATACACTAATTAATTGTTTTGGTTATAGTATGTCTCAGGAAGGGGTAGAGGATTTCTCCCTGCCTAGCACTCCGGCTAGAGCTATCACTCCTACACAAGGATGAGAGGTAAATAGTCTGGCATCGATCAGATCTTGGACGATCCCTCGTATAACTACCGAATTAAGGAGATGACAAATCCCCTACCCCGCTACAGCAAGGAAAGCAGAACTTTTCAAACTACTACGTACATCAAATAACATGGATCCCGGTGAAGGACCTAGCCAGTCCAACCCAGGAGACATACATTCCATGTTATCCTCACTCATGACGTCCATGAGCAAGGTCAACTCCAGGTTGGAGAAACTTGAGTCAGTCACCACGGCCCTTACTCTAGCAGGGCCACCCGCTGCTGCTTCACAAGCACCAGCCGACTTGCTATTGGTTCCTCCAACCATCACCTCAGATGACCAGGAAGTTAGCCCTGCTCATATGATCCCTGAGCACATAAAAAGAGATATCCTGGAAGGTAAAGACGTCAACCTAGCTTCCCTGCTGATTGCCTCCCAGGATATAGTGGAAAATAAGACTTATGCTTATGATGATGTGTCTGTTGTTGTCAGATCTAGGGATGCCCGCCTAAACAGGAAACTGACTATCCCCAAGTTTGTACTGGCCTTTGGTATTTACCGGGATGTCATCTGTGCGGTCTATCCCAATAGAAGAGAGGAGTTTGATCTTTATATGCACAAGTTGGTAGACCTGGGCAATAAATATGGTGGTTCAGCCTTTTATGACTACCATAGGTCTTTTTCTGCAAAAGTGTCTGGAGCGTTCTCCCAGTATGGAACAAGATCCAACTGGGGAACGATAGATACCGTCATATTTTGTAGACACTTTGCAGGTCTGAGAACACCGGCTTGTGCATACTGCTCCTCTACAGCCCATACGACAAACTTCTGTCCCAACACGGCTGACGAACATGCCTCCACGCAAGGAGCTAGTTCCTCTGGTGTCCCAGAGAAAGTGACTAGAGACAAACTGGGACGCCCGATCAAGTTCCTGGGCAAGTCCCAGATATGTAATAATTTCAATGTTGGGTCTTGTAATTATAGCGGTTGCAGATTATTGCATATCTATTTAAAATGTGTTAGGGCACATGCACAAACCATGTGTCCAAATAAAATGTATTCTAAGCCTTACCTCACGTCCATTAATATGCCGGTATTTACTGCATTTATGTCACATCACCCGTCTAAACACTTGGTGGACTTTGTTATCTCTGGTTTAACAGAAGGCTTCCACACGGGTATTCTACACATACAATCCGGGACTCTGGAATGCCCTAATCTACAATCCGCACAACATAATCCCACAGCTGTTGACACTCTCTTAGCCCAAGAAGTTGCTGAGGGTTTCGTATTGGGGCCTTTCAAAACTCCTCCATTCAAAGAATGGCGTACTAACCCCATTGGTATTGTCACAGGGAAATCTTCCCTTAAACAGAGACTCATCATTGACTTTTCTGCACCACACTCATCGGCCAACCCCAGTCTTAATTCCCTCATACCCTCTGAGGAATTCTCCCTGCAATACACCACCATAGATCACGCCATTACAGCAATCATACAAGCAGGGGTCGGAGCCTGGCTTAGTAAGACCGATATCACTAACGCCTTTAAATTGCTACCAATCCACCCCACACTGTGGCACCTGCATGGAATCAAGTGGGCCGGGAACTACTATTTTTTTTCTCCCGTTTAACTTTTGGGTCCAAAAGTAGCCCAGCTATTTTCGACACATTTGCCAAAGCATTGTGCTGGTTACTATTGAACATAGCCAGATGCCCTACGGTATTACATTACCTGGACGACTTCTTACTGGTCGAGAAAAATACTTCCCCTCCTAGTAGCCTCAAAGCTACCACCAAGCTATTCGAACGACTAGGTGTACCAATCTCCCCTAAGAAAACGGAGGGGCCAGACACGATTATCACTTTCCTGGGTATTCAATTAGACTCAACCACAATGCAAGCAAGCCTACCACACAACAAGATAGAGAACATTCTTACTTACATCAACCGCTACCTTCAGCTCGGTACTTGCAACTGCAAAGAGCTACAGTCCCTGCTGGGGTCACTAAATGTTGACATGTGTATCATACCTCAAGGCCGCTCCTTCATATCACGACTCTTGTATCTTTTTCCACGCTTCCTACATGACACACACAGTTTGTCCTTAGATAACCAAGCTACGGCAGACCTACGCATGTGGAAGGAATTTTTAACCACTTGGAATGGTAAAAGTATGTTCCTCCCTCAATTGACTGACTCATCACCTACTATTTGGTCAGATGCAGCATCTATCACAGGTTTTGCAGCAATTTTTGGGAACGAATGGCTTTGGGGCAGCTGGCCTACAGCAGTTCAGGACTTGGAAGGTTTTTTCACTACCTCAGCTCTCTTTGAGATCTATCCCATTGTGGCGGCTGCCGTAGCATGGGGTCATTTATGGGCAAACATGCCAGTTCGTTGTTACTCAGACAACCAGGCAACCTGTCACATCATCAACAAAGGTCGCTCAAAATCCCTTACGATCATGAGATTTCTGAGGAAACTCACGTGGTTGGCAGCTTGTCATAATTTCTTTATATATTGTTTCCATGTTCCAGGAATATGTAACACAACTGCTGACAGTTTGTCTCGTTTTAAATTTCAGGCATTTCATCAAGCACTCCCGTCAGCTGCGCTCACAGCTACTACCACTCCAACATTTCAACAACTAATACTGGACTAGACATCATCATGCATCATAGCAGGACACTGTCCCAATTGGCACTGTCAAAGAATACACACAAAACATACGACAGGGCTTTTACACTATTCAAAAGATTCCTTTTGGAACATAACATCATGCAACCATTTGTTATGGCATCTTTTTGGGGTTTTGCTTCTTTTTGCCACCTTAAACTTAAAATGTCATATAACACCATCAAACTTTATCTCACAGGCATTCAACACCATATGCTAATCTTACAACCTAACAACACTAGTTTCATGGCCTCTCACCAGATCAAGACCATACTCAGAGGCATTCAGAAATCTGAACCCACACGTACATCACAGAGGCTACCCATAGATAACCATATGTTCAAGGAATTATCTAACCTGCTTGATTTAAAACCTTTTGACACCAATACAAATTCTGTCATCAAAGCAGCAATATACATAGCTTTTTATGGATTCCTAAGACCTAGAGAGTTTACTACAACCAACATAACACAATCTGCTCCTATTCTCACTTAACAAAACACATGGATCATTACATTCTAATGCTACCTCACTCCAAAACCAGCCAGCACATACCAGTAAACATACCACACTACCCCACGCACAACAAGTGGTGCCCCGTCAAGGTTCTGGATGCATACCTACAGCATCATATTTCAATACCATCACAACCATTACTACTATTACATAGTTCGGTACTCACCACTACAACCTTCATGACCTACGTCAGGTCTTTGCTCACTCAACTGGGCCTCAAAGCAGCTAACTACTCAGGGCACTCCTTCCGCATAGGAGCAGCGTCCACAGCCTCCAGTGTCAACATTCCAGTTCATGTTATAAAAACACTGGGGCGCTGGAAGTCATCCGCTTACTCACGATACATACTGAACCCAGCACAAGAATTAAGGGATGCTTTCAAAAACATGTCTGGTTGATATGTATCTGTATTGGTTGTCTGTAATAAATTTGATTATTTCATTTTGCCCTCTTCTTTCTCAGGCCTACCTCATAGTCGGTTCCGGCACACCACAACCGACTTGCCCTTTTTACTATCCTACATTCAATTATGGTATTTTACTCTGTACTATCATGAGCACCTAACACAAGTATTAGGGCAATTTGCCTGGATTTGTGGGAGGTGCTTGGTATGCACTCCTAGCCTACTTAAGACACACCCCTTACCGTTCGAGGTCAGCGTTGAATGACCCTCCCACCACACCACATTTTAACATTTATTTCCTTTCTATTTTCTTTTTCCTGGGTAGGCCCTCTTCTTTCTCAGGCCTACCTCACCGTCGATTCCGGCACACCACAACCGACTTGCCCTTTTTACTATCCTACATTCAATTATGGTATTTTACTCCGTACTATCATGAGCACCTAACACAAATATATATATATATATATAGTACTGAGCTCAAAATTTCCACTTGCCCCCTTTATAGAAGGTGAGTGGAACTGGAGAGAATACAATTAGCTGCGTGGTAAAACACTGACAACTGTATACTTTGGAAGTTTGGGGACCAGAACCTCTGGTGGCAACATACTTATTTACTTACATACTGTACCTGGGTTAGTTCTAAAAACATCCCGTGGCCGCTCACGTTGTAGGAATGCTTGTCACATCAGTGTGTGCTGAGAGCAAGATGCATTTAGAACCAGCCAAGTATAGTTCCTCCTGGTTCCCTCACAACAATAAGCAACTGAAAGAGGATTAAGGAGCATGTAGATAGAGAGCATGGATAGGTAGATAAATGGCATGTAGAAAGGAGGGTTGGATCAGCAGAGGTTTAGGGCAAATAGAAAGGAGACATGATAGGGGAGAGTACGGGACATTGAAGAAAACAGGTGACATTGGAAGGGGGAATGAGGTGCATATACACTCCTTCATTCACACACTCTGCACAAAAACACCCTGTATTTTCACACAGAACAGACTAATATACCTCTGCATTCACCAACATTCCACACAGATATAACCCTGCATTATCACATGGACACTCCGCACAAACACCCTCCACGCAGACATATCCCTGTATTCAAACGCAGATACTAAACACATACATCTCTCCTTTCACACACATGGACACTCCACACAAATATTTGTACATACAGCAAATGTATGCTTGATATAATAGGAAGAAGTTAGGGAAATCCACAGATATCCCAGGAAACAGGATGAACAGCAGCCTTCTTGATGATCCAATAAAAAAAAAGTTTATTAAAAAAAAAAAAAGTAAACGCAAATGAATAAAATGAAATAAAAACCAAAAGGAACCTATGTGTCTTTCTATCTATCTAATTAATAAATCTTCTGCTTCTCCAGTTTGTGTGGGATTATTTAGAAGGCAGTGATTTTTAGTGAGCTGACAACTGAGATTAAATATTTAGTCGGTAATAGCCAAGTTGGGAAAAAAGCCACTGTATTCTGCCAAATGTTCCTCTGGAAGTTATAGTATACAGGATACCAATCACAATGTGGGATTCTTGCTATATGTAGCTCTAGTATTAAAATATATGTCATGAAAATTATATTTTATAAAAACTCTTTAGTCTAAAAGACAGGATGAAACAAACAGCTGGTTATACTCGTTATTATTTACTAAACCATTTGCATAAGGGGCCAATTGGACAGCAATATCCAAACAAGCCTCTCGCCATGCCACAATGCCTGGCCTGAATTTGGTCTGGACTGTACACTGCCGGATGGTTGAGATTCTGACCCTAATACTTGTATTTATTTTTTTGTCAATTTTTTTTTTTTTGGTATACCTGAGTAGAATGCTCTCTCAGGCTGTTCATACCTCCTATAACCTCTGATCCAGTACTAGCACAATATTTAGCATACCAGAATGCAAAAATAAAGTGTCTCGATCCTCCTTTTCCTACAGAGCACCGCAATTATGGAAAAACCTCAGGGACACAGTCAACTCTTCATTCAATCGAATATCTTTTAAGAAATCTATGGCAATATACCTCAGCACAGAATGCACCTGTCATAGTTGAATATATTTATTACCTTTTTTTTGTAATATTGTATCGTATTGTAACAATGCAATGTTTTGTGGACCCAGGACATACTTGAAAAGAAGAGAAATCTCAATGTATCCATCCTGGTAAAATATTTTATAAATATATCAATTTGTACTTAAAGGACCCCTCTAGGCACCCAATGAAGCTTAATGAAGCTTAATGAAGTGGTCTGGGTGCCAGGTCCAGCTAGGGTTAACCCATTTTTTCATAAACATAGCAGTTTCAGAGAAATTGCTATGTTTATGAATGGGTTAAGCCTTCCCCCTAATCCTCTAGTGGCTGTCTCATTGACAGCCACTAGAGGCGCTTGCGTGCTTCTCCCTGTGATTTTCACAGTGAGAGCACGCCAGCGTCCATAGGAAAGCATTATGAATGCTTTCCTATGTGACCGGCTGAATGCGCGCGCAGCTCTTGCCGCGCGGGCGCATTCAGCCGACGGGGAGGAGAAGAGGAGGATCGGAGGAGAGCTCTCCGCCCAGCGCTGGAAAAAGGTAAGTTTTACCCCTTTCCAGAGCCGGGCGGGAGGGGGTCCCTGAGGGTGGGGGCACCCTCAGGGCACTATAGTGCCAGGAAAACGAGTATGTTTTCCTGGCACTATAGTGGTCCTTTAATGATTTAGGTTTTCAATGGTAAAATTTGTTGGTAAGAAACGGAACCCATGTTTATTACATTGTGTCTATGGGAAATTAGTTCTCACTTTATGAGCTGTCATTTTATGAACTAGGCTTCGGAACCAATTAGTTCATAAAGTCGGGAACTACCTGTATACAAATTTTATCCAAACAACACATAAGAAAAAAAAGAAAATTTGTATATACAAAAAAAAAAAAAAAAACCTCAGATTTTACTGTTATGCAACTTTCCTTTTTTATAATTCTTTATTTTTCTTGTGCGTACTGTTACAAACAGGCCTGTAGCGCCACGACAGCGAGTACAAGCTTTACATTGGTATACAATATCATGACGGAGTTGTCAGCACATTTAATTTTATAAAATATCACGCTTAGAGTACTAGAGTAACATTCATATATATTAATTAGACTATGCTTACACACATAAGTAGATTGTCGTTGCTTCGTTAGCGAGTTTACTGACTGTTTAAGCTAGCCTCAGTCACATTCTAGTGGCTGCAGTAAATGGGTATGCATATTGTTCCCTGCTTAATACAACATTACCATTCAAGTGGTTGATAACTGCTAATGATAAAGTTTTGCATGTTGGTTAATGAGCTCTTATTAGGCTGATTACAATAGTGAGTAGACATCTTTCTTAGCTGCCTAAGCTTTGTGAGAGTGGTTGCAGGTTATACTGGGCTAGTGCATGAGTGGCTATATTAAACTCTAAAGCAGCCTTACCCCTTATGATTAGACTGTAAAATGTCCACCCCAGGTGGTTTCTACATCGGTCAGGCGAAGGGTCTGTGTTTGCCTGTCAGGAGACCAGTCTTTATTCAGTGAGGATAGTTTCTTTGGTGGGAGAAGCTTAGGTGCCTGCTGCACTTCTGATATTCCCTTGTTAGCTGGTCTGTCAGGTGTTTGTCGTGGGCTGGTGAGAGATCACAGGCATCCCGTCTGCTGTGAATGATTAGTCCATGCATTTCGACTCCCTCTCGGCTTGTTGTGAGCCTGAGCTGCGATGTAGCTGCATGTAATGTTTCCATGCTGTACCCGGCATGTCTCGCCGGACTTGCTTTGCGGTCTGTTGTCGCGGTGGATGGCGTGATGGTGCATAGCTTGCCGTTGCCGCCATCTTGTAAGGTAGGCCTTGAGGGTCTCGTGCCACTTAATCTCCACTCATCTTGAGCTTTCTGCAGGGGGGCTGGGATGACCCCCCCAGCCCACGGGGGGGGAAACGGGACCGGCAAGCCCCTTGAAAAGCCGGTGTGTGGCAGTTGGGGAGGGAGGCAGGGCGGCGGCCGTCCACCCCGCTCTCCTCCCGAGTAGGCCGCAGCTCCCGAAGCTTCGTGCTTCCCTCAGAGGACCCAAAGCTCCCGATCTCGGGGTCCACCGCCTCCTCCACCACCGTGTAAGTATCTTGTGTGCTCATGTCGAGTACCAGGACTGCGAATTTTGGCTTAACAGGCCAGATTTCTCCGGAGCCTGTCCTACATGCGACCGGTCAGCATGGCGGTCCGGCCCCGCCCCCGCAACTTTCCTTTTTTAGATATTTTTTCAATAGGTGGGGACTTTAAAATAAATAACTCCCATGCATGGCTAGGGGGAATAAAATAAAAGGAGTGGCAACCTAGTGTTTCCCTCTGCCAACACCCATTGGCAGTGGGTGTAGGCACCAATTATAATATTCCTGGACCTATGGCCAATCCGACCCCCCGTGTTATTTAAGAGCCTCCCCCAAGCCCCTTGGGATAGGGTCTTTCTAGCAACTAAGTAGCAATGGCTACCCATGAGTTTGTTTTAAACAGTTAGTAGACATGTCCACCCTACAGCATGGAAGAAGGGAGCATAGGGATGTTTTCAACCTTCCTGACAGTAATATGGCCTTCTTACTGACCCCCATGGGGTATTTATTTATTTAACTTTTTTAATGTGGCAGCTGGTTAGCAACAGCTGATCAGCTGCCAAATAATTAGTCCTCGCATTGTCGAGGATTATTTAACTATTTGCCCTATTTAACTATTTGTCCGCTGACTGTTAGCGCAAGAAATCATGTGAAAGATAATTTGCAAATGTGCATCCTGCCTGGTACATTTGGTTCTGAATTTTATTAATATTTGTGTTTTGTAAATCTTCAATAACCTATACATTGTATAGGGTTTGATGCAAAAGCACTGATTTTAATATGGGCGATTGCTGCATTTTCACTTGAGCTGATCAAATTCCCACTGTATTTGGATTTAGTAAATAAGAAGATTACCATTGCGGTTGTAATTTGGTAATTTTCACTGTATTTTGATCATCTGGAGAAAGTCCAATGTTTATTGAATAACTCTGACTGTATTTTCTATGCTGTGTTGGAAAGATGCTGAGAATCGGTAAATTCTGATTATCATTAGATCTGCTTTTAGTTGTCCCTCTGGTGGTGACATTGATAACTTCACATTGCTTCAGTAATATGTAGAAACACAGCTGTGATATCTGTCAAATCAACAATGGAGTTGCAAGTGATAGTCAACCTTTCACTGTCAGTTGATGCAATTACAGAATCTGTGATGGGAGTGGGTTGTTGCAAAGGGCACAATGGTGCCCATCCAAAGGATGAAATGACAGAAAAATGTTGATCTAATGTCAGTCAAAATGTATAACACCAGCATTTCATCCTCACTATTAATCTAACCATTTATTTGCCTGATTCCAAGAAAGCCTTCATTTCATCTTCAACCTTGATTCCAAACCTTCCTCTCAATTTCATTGATATTCAAATGCAGTCAAATAATATCATAAGACAAAGTAGGGAGGCGCCCCCTAATTAGTTTAAGAAAATGAAGTAGCACTATTCCCAGCACTATAACCTTGATATTTCCCAAAACCTTCAGATTAGAGATTTTGTATCTTAGCTAATACTCTATACTTTAGGTTGATACTAAAGGTCTTTAATTTTGTTGAGGGCAGGGGTGACAGGGGTTCCGCCCATAAAGGATTAACTTCTTCTGTTTATAATTACATTACATGTGACAGGGGTTCCGCCCAGAAAGGATTAACTGTTTATAATTAAATTTCCACTCTAAAGCATGAGAACTTTGAATATGTCCTATGGTGAAAGGCAGACCTGAATGAAGTGCAGGAGTGGGGTTCCCGGGAAGATATCTGGGAGATTGCTTCTCTCGGTATCTCTTCAGGAACAAATGGTAAAAATTCTGTTGAGATGGTATACCACACCAGTTAAACTTTTCAGAATGGGAAAAAACTCCACAACCGTTGTTGGAGGGAATGTGGACATGAAGATACTTGTGATCGACTTGTCCAGTGGTGTCTAACCTTTGCAAACAAATTCATAATCTACTGAGATGGATCTTGCTGCAACCTTTTTATCTGGATCCTTGGTCCATTCTTGCTGTCCAGTCCACAGATAGGTTCCCCCTGACAATTACAGAGATTATTTGACAAAATCACTCTTCCACCGAGACACACTGTGGCTGCACATTAGCTTAAACCACTTGCTCGGTTTATGATTTACATTAAGATTGTAGATAATTGTCTCATGGACCAGCTTACTATTTCAGTCTGTGATATGATGCCCAACTTACACAAAATGTAGTCTACATGGGATGATGTGACCACTCACGTATAGTTAAGTTTTTGAACCATTATTTGGTGTATATATATATATATATATATATAAAAACAAAAAACACAATATCCTTGCACACATAGGCTCTAAATTGTATTATCCGGGTGCTTGCAGTCTGGGGGAAATCTTATACACAAATTATGACCAGCACTCACGGTTTAGTGAAAGTTAAAAGTCGTAGGCTTTAATGAAGACTCATAGTAAGTAGATCGACGTTTCTGTCCACGTCTGGGACTTTTCATGATGAAAGTCCCAGACGTGGACAGAAACGTCGATCTACTTTTAACTATGAGTCTTCATTAAAGCTTACAATTTTTAACTTTCACTAAACCATGAGTGCTGGTCATCTCTACAATTTGTGTGTGTGTGTATGTGTATATATATATATACATATATATATATTTCTCCACCCCCTTCTTTTCTCCCTTCCCCCTTTTCTTTTTCCCTGTGACTCCTTTTCCTTTATTTTTTCCTACTCTCTTAAGTTTTTATTGTAAGCATACACTGATTAGACACAACATTAAAACCACGTGTGAAGTAAGTAACTGATAATATTGTTACAATGGCACCTGTCAAGGGGTGGGATATATAAGGCAGCAAGTGAAGAGTCAGTTCTTGAATTTCATGTGTTGGAAGCAGGAAAAATGGGAAAGTGAAAAGATCTGAATGACTTTGATAAGGGCCAAATAGTGATGGCTAGATAACTGGATCAGAGCAGGCTCATTGATGCACATGGAAAGCAAAGACTAGCCCGTCTGACCCGATCACACAGAAGAACTACTTTAGTACAAATTGCTGAAAAACTTAATGTTGACCGTGATAGAAAGATTTTAGAGCAGTGCATCACAATTTGCTGCATATGGCAGTGTTCCCCAACTCGGTCCTCATGGACTACCAACGATTCCGGTGTTGTCAGTATCTCCATTGGAATAAAACAGGGAAATACATAAATCTTGCACTGTTGGTGGTCCACGAGGACTGGGTTGGGAAACACTGGCGTATGGGACTGTGTAGCCGCAGACCAATCAGAGTGCCTATAATAACCCCTGTCCACCAAAAGCACCTTCAATGGGGACATGAGTGTCAGAGCTGGACCATGGAGCAATGGAAGGAGGATGTCTGGTCTAATGAATCACATTTTCTTTTAGATCAGTGGATGGTCGGGTGCATGTGTGTCATTTACCATGGGGAAGAGATGGTAGCAGAATACACTACGGGAAGAAGGCAGGCTGGCAGAGGCAGTTTTATGCTCTGGGCAATGTTCTACTGCAAAACCTTGGATCCAGGCATTCATGAGGATGTTACTTTGACATGTAGCACCTACCTAGTGATTGTGCCACATACACCTCTTTATGGAAATGGTATTTCCTGATGGCAATGGCTTCTTTTAGCAGGATAGTGCACCCTGCCACATTGCAAAAAGTGTTCAGGAATGGTTTGAGGAACATGACAAAGTGTTGAATTACCCAGATCTCAATCCAGAGCCACTTCAAATAGGTATCTTCATGTAATGTGATTCTTTGTCAGAGAATAAGGAACATTTAATTTTTTATTTTATTTTTTTTATTCTTTATTTTTACGTGACAGGATTAGTGGCATAGATATTGCAGTTCGGCTTTCGCAGAAGCCCACGTACAACTGTGTATACAAAATCACATTCAAACCCTGAGGCATAGCATGTGTGAGTAAGTGCTCTGTGGCTTAATTTCACCGTCCGTCACGGTTTTTACCGTTTCGAAGCACGGTTTCCTTATGTGCCCTGTTATGTGTGCCCTCGTAGCACTTTTTCGCACGACTAGTGAGTTTTCACGCCATCGAGTGCATGTCTGTCGGGTTATGTCTGTTGCCTGTCTACCTTCCCGCCTGCTTGATCCAGCCCCATCCCGCTGCATTCCCCTGGCCTGCCCTTGTCTGGTGCATGTATTGTTCTTTTGGCACTCTTTTCTAGGTTTGTTCCCCATAGAGGGGTGTGGAGAAAGAGAGAGAAGAAAGAAAGGGTAGAAGTGAGATAGGAGTCCTTAGGCGGGCCAGGGCCCGGGTACGGGTGGCAGGGAGGCTGCAGGAGGAGGGCGGAGGGGGGGGGAAGAGGACACAAAGCGCCGCACCCCCCCTCGGATCTCGCCCCACCGTCCTCCCGGACCCCCCCTCAGTCCACCACACTCACCTCGGCCTATTTCGCCTAGGTCGCGCCCCTCCCCCCATCATCGCCCCACTGGGAAATGACCCATGGCTCCCACACCTTTTGGAAGGTCGTGGTGGTGCCCCTGACCCTAACGGTGAGATCATCCATCACCCGTATATCTTTTATCCTATCAATCACGCTCTGTAAATGCGGTAGGTCCTGCTGTAGCCATTTAAGGGCCATAGCCTGTCGCGCGGCTAGCGTAATCTTGTGGAGCAGCTGTTGCTCCCTTCGCGTCCATCCCTCTACCGACCTACTCAGGAGATATACCCATGGTTCCAACACGGGTGTCCTGGAGAACACCTGTCGCACCAGGTCATGCACCGCTTTCCAAAACTGAATTGCTCCGGGGCATTCCCACCACATGGAGGTACGTTCCCCTGGCTCCGCAGCCCCTCCAGCATAAGTCTGTCATGGTTTTGTGCATTTTGTACAGGGTTACTGGGGTTGAGTACCAGCGAAACATTGTCTTAAATGCTTGTTCCTGGTGTAATACGCAGATTGAGGAGGTGTTGTTCGCCTCCCATATCTCCTGCCACTCCACCCCCTCTAGCTCTTCTCCCAAATCCTTCTCCCACTTCTCAGTATATGTTAATCCCCCCCATTCCCCCGTCTCCGTGCATAAGTGCATATATAGTGTTGAGGCCAGTCCTCTGGGAATGCTTTCTGTGGTGCATATGCGCTCAAAAAAGGTTAGGGGTTTTATCGCCGTTTCCTTAATGGACGGCTGGGCAGCGAAATCCCTGATCTGCATATAGCGGAAAAAGTCTGCCGGGGTCAGATGCCTGCCCTGCTGAAGGTCGTCGAATGTAACCATGTCGTTACCCCGATATAGATGATGGAGCCTCTGTAGGCCTGCTCTCTCTAGGTTTCGGAAATTCCGTGCTTCTATGCCCGGATAAAAGGCTTTGTTGCGTAGGATGGGCATCAGGGGGGACGGGGAGGACATCAGCCCATACTTCTTACCATAGTTATCCCACAACCTAAGGGAGTTCGCTACTGCGGGGCATACTGCTCTGTTCAGGAGTCTGTCCTCTCTCGGGATCCACATCACAAATTGGGGTAGGTCTAACCCTAACATAAGCGATTCAATTTCCACCCATTTCCGGTCATCGAGCGGCGAATGTCATAGTGCGACTTGAGTCATTTGGGCCGCTAGATAGTAGAAGAACAAGTTCGGGAGGCCTAGGCCTCCTCTCCGTTTAGAACAGTACAGCACGTGTCTCGATATCCGTGGCCTTTTGTTTTGCCAGATAAACTGTTGTGGAAATGAGATATTGATATATTTTCTAGTTAGTAAAATGTCTATTTACTCATCTCACTAAAATCAGTATATAAGCTATACACGCATATTTAGACAAAATGGCTGCTAGAAGCTTCTAACCCCTCCCTTCCTATAACACCGATTAACTACCTCGTGCAACAAGATGGCGCTGGAATCCGTGGGAGACCCTCATGGTTCCAGTGACATCACCTTTAGTAGGCAGAGCATTAAGAAGACCACTTAACACTTAACCAATTGTTGATGTATTATTTCATGTTATCTCTGACAATGCTTATGATGTAATTTTGCTTTAAAAGGGACCTGCCGGCCCCTCTGAATAAACATTCCTCAAGTTATTCAACAACCTGGAACCTGTGTCTGGTGTGAATTACTTCAGGGAGCGTGCACGCATTGTTTCTTTAATTTGGCCGGGGCAGATACACAAAGAAATAATCAATTTATTGATTGATTTTTTCCATTTCATAAAGCGACCTATTGTCTGTTGGATTGGTGCTAATTGGGCTTTCGACAAGTGTATGGGTAATGCCTGAAACATAAATAGTATCCGAGGGAGGACATTCATTTTTATGGAGTGAATCCGGCCTATCCACGATATGGGCTTATCTGACCATTTTTCTAAATCTTTAGTTATAGTTTTCCATAAGGGGGTATAGTTACGTGCGTATAGGGCATGCGGGTCAGCCGTGAGGTTGATCCCCAAGTATTTAAGAGCATCCCGCTCTATCTGAATTTTGTAGTTGTTGTGTATGGACACTATATCGGCTTGGGACATGCTTGTAGGGAGAGCGCTGGATTTAGCCATGTTGGCCTTGTAGCCCGAGATCTCCCCATATTCATGCAGTCTCTCCCCTAAGGCCGCCATTGACCCTTCCGGATTCGTCAGCGTCAGGAGAACGTCGTCAGCGTAGGCTGCCGCGACGAATTCCCTCCCCCCCACCTTGACCCCCTGTATGTTGGGATCCTGCCTAATTGCCTGTAACAGCGGCTCCAGAGCCATAACAAACAGCAATGGGGACAAGGGGCAGCCCTGTCTGGTGCCGTTGTACAAGCTAAAGGGCATAAGAGGCGCGACGGTAATCTGCACCAGGAACATTTAATTTTAATACACTGCGACATAACATACACTTTATCTGTAGTCAGTAAAGGATGTAGTTTAACAAAATAAAGAGTAAGGTAAGAGCAATAATATCCAAGAGGCCAAAGTGGGACTCAGGCATTATCACATTATCTGATTGCTGGCATTCAAAAGCTGGCTAAACAGAGATGAAGCTTCTTTCTCAATGTCTCTTAATAGAACACTGTCATCAAATGTTCTTAAGGGGCTCTGTCACTGTCTGGGGTCTTTGCATAATTTGACTGCGGGTTCCTCCACAGACAG